>CM037838.1:4246005-5446005 GCA_021234535.1 Stichopus chloronotus | reverse complement strand
TGATCCTTTAATTAAAAGTGATGAGGCTTGTAGGGATCTTGTGGATGAAGCAAAGAACTACCTCCTCTTGCCTCAAGAGAGGCCATTGATGCAGGGTCCAAGAACACAGCCTCGCAAACCCATAAGGTGTGGTGAGGTGTTGTTTGCTGGTAAGAGCAATTGTTGATCTTTAGTGTAGCTACAAGATTGATGCAGTTTGAAGTGTGTCGTATGTGTTAGATAGTTACAATATCATTACCATCTCTCATGTGTCACAGAATGGCGACAGAAAAGAATGCTAATAAATAATGTATGTGACAGCAGATGAAATGAGAGTGTTGCTTAGGTTTCATTTAGAATATAATTGCTCATTTGAGCTTTAGGTGCAGGCAGATTCAGATTACAATGTACAAGTTTGATTAGGCTGAAATGATTTGAGTGTTCAATTAATTGGGACTCAACTAACAATAAGGCTTAATTAAGAAGAGGTTGGTACCTGGTAACAGCTAGGACCTCAAGAGTAGAGTTCAGATTGGAGTCGTATTCGAGCCACAATGCTGGAATGGTTGGATACAATGTTGGCGAGAATGCGATTAGCATTAACATCGGCTGAACTTGAGTCGTAACTTGACAATGTTCAATTAGCAGTCCCCCAGAATATAGGAATGACAGCAGCGATGAATGTACATAGACTGAGTGTAGGCTAAAGTAGGCTGGTTTGGCAGTGAATGTATAGGCAAATTGATAGGCGTTAAGTACTGTGTAGGCCAATAACTTCACTACACAGTTGACTTGTTTGGTAAATACAGAAAGGAAGTGATGATGGCGAGATCTTCAGAGATGGGAGTGACTTCAGATGGTATGGAAATTGTTCTTCGGAGTGATCTCAATTGACAAGGGTACACAAAAAGTTACTCACTCGAAGTTTCCACTCAAGAATGTTCCAGAAAGAGCAGGTGCTGAATGGCATAACACTAAACATATGAGAGAGCAAAGTTGCAGCATCTTCCGGCATGTACGTATTACGTAGTCTGTGCAATGTTTTAGTAGTTCCTTGAATCATCTTGAAGTTAGACCCCAGCATATAGAGCATTTGAACCTTCGTAGAGCAGTCACTCCGTCATCGTTGGAGGTCATCAACTGTCCATTTTCGTTGTCTGAATTTTCCAAGAATCCCAGCATGTTAAAACCTTGATGGTTTGATAGGACATGCCCCTTTGTTGGAGTTTTGAGCTTATCATGTGAAGGGTCACTCACTCAAGAAGTCACCCTTGCCAGGCTGCATATTGATGAGTAATAATTGTCTGGATATTCCTTGGGTACCCTGTTGCATGTAATGAGGTTATCAAATAGGCATCTTTAAAGTTTATTTGGGCCATATAGGAGGAATAAGTAGGAATGAAGCCTGTATTGATAGGGGTACCACTTATAATTATTCTTACATGAGCATTTTGGGCATTTGAGTTATATGATGAAGAATATCAGGAAGTGGTGGTATTATGGGAATTACTACCCTTTGTTAATATGTCAACTCCTTTTGGAGTGTAAATTGTTACTTTTGAATATTTCAGAAATTTTTGAGAATTGAGGATATAGTCATTAGTCAGCGTTTCTGTATGATGTTTTGTGTCTGCAGAATATTCTGTCTGTATATCATCACAGTGCAGTATATAGTGTGGAAATGCATGGCATATGGTATGTGGAAATGCATGGCATATGGTATGTGGAAATGCATGACATATGGTATGTGGAAATGCATGACATGTGGTATGTGGAAATGCATGACATATGGTATGTGGAAATGCATGACATATGGTATGTGGAAATACATGACATGTGGTATGCAGCACAGGTTACTGATAGTACTCAAAAAGATGACAAATGACAAAATTGAATCTTTCTGCTTCGTTGCATGCAGTCACTCATATGTACCAGTTATGCGAAAATTCCAAATGGATACCTGCATATTTATGGTTTAAACTGCCTCTAGAACAATTTACAGTGTGGAGTGAAAGGTTGATGCTAACGTTTCATCATATCAGATTAGACAAATGATCAGGCTCAATCTCCAGTTAAATACATATTTTAACATATGCTCTTAACATCAAGGAAACTTATTCTTGAGTTTGAATATTCATATTTAGTTTTATATTTCCCTACAGTTGGTGGGTGGTGCAGTGGAGATGCTATATCCACTGTAGAAAAGTACAACCCACAGACAGGTGATTGGAAACTTGTTGCATCAATGTGTAAGAGAAGGTGTGGAGTCGGTGTAGCTGTATTGGATGACCTACTGTATGCTGTTGGAGGCCATGATGGGTCGTCGTACCTCAACAGTATTGAAAGGTATTTCTTCTACGATAACTTTAATCGCTATCTTTTGGTTAAGTAAAAATAAACATTTTTGACCTCTCTTTGTGTTGTTTTACTGCAGATGTTTGCCTCCATCTATTGTGCTGCTGTGTAAACCAGTGGCATCTCATGGGTGGGAAAAACCCCCCACAAATTTCATGTTAGATATGTGGTTGTGTCAATGATACTCAGTTCTATTGACTTCAAAAACAACTGCTGTTTGTGACAGAGGTTAAAGCATACACTTTGAAAAATTGGATAATAATTGGATAATAAATAATCAGGATAATACAAGAGGCAATAACTTAAAAAAGATGTAATTTTAATGTACCAATTTGTACCCATTTTAAACCTTTTGAGTATCTCACAGCATCCCTTTCAAACCGAGAAGAGACATTTCTATATCTTACATTAGAAAAGGATGGTGTGTACCTCAGTGCAGTACATGCACGGTAGATGCTATGTTGTCTTATTGTGATGTATCACAATGTACAATTAAGCCTATCAGTACTTAGTGTACGTCAGGAGCCTGTATTCTGAACACAAGCTCTTTGAAATGTACGTATTCAAAAGAGTGCATTTTGGCATTCACTGGACTCCCTGTATCAGTTCTGTAGTAGGTACATGAGGTGCAGCTAAGTCTTCATTTTAACTGGTCATGTTCACTTCCTTTAACTGACTTCATGGTTTTCTCAATAGTTGTTCAATATCTCTTCATTCGCATCACCATTTTTGATTCCTTGCCGTAGGCAGGGGAATCTATGCAGTCCTTATGTCGTGTGTGTGTATGTGTGTGTGTGTGTGTGTGACGGTTGCTTGTAAACACTCTATCTCAAGAAGGGTAACTCTGAGTAATTTCATTTTTGGCATGTAGGTTGCCCATATTAAGTAGATGATCCCTATTGTTTTTGGTGTCCAAATCTTGCATATTAATGAGGTTATGGGGTAAAACATAAAAAATGTTAAAACTGCCATAGTTCCTTATCTGTGGGTCAGATTTGTTTTAAACTTGATAAGGTTGTCTGTTATTAACAGGTTCACAACCCAGTGAAATTTAATGCTTATCAATAGAGAGGAAGGGATAATTTTTCACTATAAAACAGTAATAATAGCCTAAACACCATTATTGTGGTTATTATAAACTACCGTACAAATTCATATGGGTCTTCATTGTGTCATTTCAGTTTTGATTCTGTCGCACACAGTTAACTCAATGGGATTGCTCCCTACAGTACTGCATTTGTAACTTAGTGAGTAACTTTTAGTGTGAAGGGCCTGGATAAGTTGTCTAGAGAGATAGTCTTGGTATGGGGGGTCATGGGGTCAGATAGATGGAATGTTAATGGGTTTATAAAAAAAATGACGAAAATAAAATACCATCTGTTCTGTCATTTATTTGGATAATATCAATATCCAGAGGAACAGCTGGTAGCAGAACAAGGTTTCTTAACAATCAAATTGGAGTGCTTTCAATCATATTTCACAATGTCGGAAAGGATGAGGGAAGCAAGAATGTTGAGGAGGAATCATAACTTAGGGTCAACTTACGAGGACTTTGAGTGTGTTAAAAGCTGCTTGTAACAAGGAAGAAATTATCGCAAAGTCGATAAAGGAAAATTTGCAAAAGGCAGAGCGCCAATTTGAGGCAATGGAAGAGGTTCATGCTGATCTGGCTGGTTTGTTGTCTGATGAAGCATTTGAGCAAGCAGAAAGCTGGAGTTGGAATGCCAACAGCATTAAACTGAGGAGAGGGAGGAAGCATTGAAAAAGTTGAAGGAGGAAATTGAGTTTCAAATTAGTGTTGGAATTACCTAAGGCAGAAATTCCACCATACGATGGAGACCCAAGAACATTCTGGTCCTTCATGAAGAATTTTGAGGTAAATATGGCAGACAAGCTGAGTTCAGATGAGGTAAGGTTGAGTTATTTGATTCAACTAACAACAGGCAAGACTAGAAGCAGCATTGATTACTTGTGTGTTTCTTGGAGCTCAGAGATAATGTTGACTGATGTCATACTCATACTGTACTTGATGTGTGGGTTGTGTGACCTGGGTAGGTGATCCCTATTGCTTTTGGTGGACGTCAAATGTTGCGGTAATTTTAGGTCACCAAAATAAAGGTCATTTTGGGTTAAAGGCTTGTGGTGTATCAAGAAAAATAACTGCAGTTGATCTTATACTTGTCATGTGAATAATTCATGTTTGTTGTAATAGAACCATGTAGCAAGGAATCACAAAGCCTTTTGGCTTTCTGGTTTTTACTGCAGATACGACCCACAGACAGACCAATGGTGTGATGATGTTGCACCTACCAGCACTTGCAGAACCAGCGTTGGAGTAGCTGTTTTGGATCGTTATATGTATGCTGTCGGTGGGCAAGATGGTGTCTCCTGTTTGAACATAGTTGAGAGGTAATAAATTAATTAAATGGCTGTTCAAACTTAACTGTATCATTTTAATCTGGTTAATGTACAATAGAATTTGATTCTAATATTTTCTTGAAATGCTCAGAATAAAAAAGGTACGTCAGAAAAAGTATTTCTTACCAAGTTGTAGCTGCTTTTTGCAATTTTGGTGGAAGAGTGAACTTTTCTTACAATAATAATAGTTGTTCTTTCATAGCGCCTTACATCAAGTGATGACCGCGCTTTATAATAAAAAAGAGTAAATCAAAAGGCGGAATATAAAGGTAATACACTAAATGCCTGATAAACAACAGTAGACAATTCAGCAATGCAAAATAAAAGCTAACAAAAAACAACTAACATCAAACTGAAAACAATTTCGAAAAGGTAAGTCTTAAGAAGCGATTAAAAAAGTAATAACATTGACCTCCAAGCGCTTTACAATAAAAAAAAAAGTAAATCAAAGGGCAAAATAGAAAGCTAATATACTAAATTCGAGACACAAGTAGAATAGTGAGCAATGCAGCTATGCAAAAGAAAGGTATAGCTTAGAGACAGCTATCATCCAAAGGAAAACAATGTCAAAAAATTTAAGTCTTACGAACTGATTTAAAAGTAGTAAAAGTTGGCACTTTTGTAGTGAAATTGGGGAAAGAGTTCCAGAGATTGGGTGCAAAGTAAGAAAAGGCCCTTGCACCTAATGCTTGTCGAATAAAATGGTACTATCTAAAAACTTACTAATTTTGCCGATAGGGTACAAAGAATGAGAAGCAGACTTACAAATTCTTGAAATATGACTTGACATGAAACAAAGCTTGTCAAAGTACACACCTAAGTCACGAACAATGGGGACAGGTTTGATATGAGTAATCCCAACCCTAAAATTTGCAACAATTCTTGTTTGATTCTTTCTAAATTTACTGTGGAATTGAACTACTTCAGTCTTGCTATCATTAAGAACTGTAAATCTATTCTCAGCCTTACAGGTACAAATACAGTCAGTGCATTTTTCAGGTATGAATTACCAATCAGAGAGATGCTTACAGGAAAAATAAGAGCTGTGTATCATCAGCGAAAAGCATAAAATCTAAATCATTATCTAAAATAATATCTTCAAGTGGAGATGTATACAAGGTAAAAGTACAGAACCAAAAAGGCTATCCTGTGTAACCCCACACAGCAACTGTTTTTTGTCTGAGTTGTGACTTAAAATAATAAGATTTTGGGTATGACCATGGAGATAGGAGTCAAACCACTTAAAAGCTATACCATTAATACCAAACCGATGATCTAGACGTTGAAGTAAAATATCGTGGTCAATTGTGTCAAAGTGGCGGTATGGTGTGAAAGAATAAGAATACAGTCTTTTTGATCGTCAGTAGAAACCAGGATGTCATTTCTCACTTGTAACAAAGTAGTTTCAGTACTCTGATTACATCTGTCTGCAGACCAAAATTTGGAATAAAGATTTAATTTGGTTAAATGAATGTCTAATTGACTAAAAATTTGTATTCAAATAAAAGGTTAGAAACTGGTCGATAATTTGCTAAATCATTGGGGTCTAGTCCAGATTTCTTTTAATTAAAGGTGGAACGATAGCCTGCTTGTGGCATTGAGGAAGGTCTCGGTTGTAAATGATGTGTTAACAATGTTTGCTGCATCATCAACTAATTCAGTTAAACACAATTTGACAAGATGAGTTGGCATAGGATCAAGAGATGTTTGACGCAATATCTGAAAAACTATGATTTGGCAGAGTTGGAGACAAGGGTGGTGCCGGGACATCACTGAATCTATCACACGACGTTATCTTTTGCTAAAATAGTCAGAAAATTTTTGTGCTAGTTGCTAGGGATCATCAAACTGGGGAGGATGGAGCCAGTTGCTTTTTTGTCACTTGTCATTTCATCCACAACAGCAAGCAGTCTTCTGGTGCCGGCAGACTGAATGCATGAGTGATGGTAGTCTGTTTTGACCCTTATGCATTCGTAGTGGTAAGCTGTTCAGGCTGCATGAAAAATTTGTTGATTAATCATCAATTGTTTGTGATGCCAAGCACATTCCAAATGATGCAGCTTAGTTCTTAGGAGGTGCAGTTCATCCATGTTCCATTGAGCATAAACTTTGTTTACCACAACCTCCTTTTTTTTCAGCGCAAGAGTGTGTAAAAGGTCAGAGAGTTTTCTGCCAAAATTGACCGATAGCATGTCGACCTGAGTATTAAACGATCCTCTATTAACAACTTGGTAATCTCTAATTACCTCAACTAGCTTATCCCTCTTAATAGATCAAATATTCCTAACATGGACTTTTTTTGACCCTTGAGGTCTTGTAATGTCAGTCGTGAATTTGACCAGCATATGATCCGACATTAGGGAACTATCAATAGTGACGTCACTAATGGTGCAAGTTTGGGACTCAAAGGAATGGGTGATCACCAGGTCTAATGTATGACCACTGGCATGAGTTGATCCGCTAACAAATTTCACAAGATTAGCTCTGGAGAACTAGTCGAGGAATTTCAAGACATTACTGTCTGTAGCATCATCAGTGTGTATGTTAAAATCTCCTAAAATTATGAGGCGGCCTGGCATCACGACCAATATTTCTAAAAGTGACAAGAATTTAGTCAGAAAGTCCTTTTCCCTGTAAAGGGAAATAGGGCGTTTAGAATACCCCAACATGACATACAAAAGAAAATAGCGGTAATCATTGTTAAACCATTCAGTGTCATCAATAAACATCTACCAAAGCTTCATCTCCTCAAAACGTTATGCATGTGATGAGTGACAGAAGATGCATCATTTGAATTTTGAAAAGTTTGGGTGAACAAATTAGTGTTGGGTAAGAAATAACTGAATTTCTATCTGCGAGGAGCTTATTTCTTGAAAAGAAGGCTACTGTACTTCCTCATTTTGAATAATCTATCATTCTACGTCCACAAACATTGGTTTCAAAAATATGGATGTTTTCTCTAAAACAAACGCCCTATTTCCCTTTAAGAACCTCTTTTCATTGACGGAGGGCTGTAAATGAGCACTATGTGTACAGCAGTGTCGCTTACAGTGGCAGTCACAACAATGTGCTTAAAAGATTGAAACGATCCAGAGTTCATTATGAAAGAATGATCTGTGTAACCTCACCCCCCCCCCTCCCTTGCGGTTCACTCTGGGTCGCCGATAAATTTCATGTTCGATTAAGGACCTCTTGATTTTTATGTCACAACATTGTGCTTGAAGATTGAAAGATGGAATTAGTTAACGATTTGAATCACTGCAATATGTTGTTACAATATCTCATCTTTGAAGAGTATTGAATGTCTTACAGTCTTCCATTTCGTTGCATATCAAAATTAGTCTTAACGACATACAGCACATGAACAAGTAGTCGGCAGTTGACATTTATTATACATTTTGTATAACCAAAACTGATTCCACTGACATCTTTTACAACTGATGATGACCTTTTCCTCACAGATATGAGCCACATTCAAATCGTTGGACATGTGTAGCAGCCATGAGTACCAGAAGGCTGGGAGTAGCTGTGGCAGTTTTGGGAGGCTATCTCTATGCTATCGGTGGCTCAGATGGAACATCACCCCTCAACACTGGTAACCAATATTTTAAGTTTGGTGTGTAATTAGCCCACAGTTGGTTCATATTGCTTTAAAGTGAGGTCAAGTGCCATGTAAAGTGATAAAAGGTCAGAGTATGAAATCCTCTGAAGAGCATCTCAAGAAGGAAAGTTGCATGAACTTCATAGATAAACTTGAAGATGAGGAGATGATCTCTATTCCCTGTTTGGGGGTCAAAGGTTACTTGGAATTAAAAGGTTATATCTGCAAATGTTGCAACCGTAATATCTCCTAAATGCACATTACATAAAATGTCAAACTTGATATAGGTAGTAGGGGTGAGTGGTGTACTGGTACTCAAGTTAGGACTGATGTTTTGGGGATTGGTATTTACTACTAACTACTACCCAGGACTTTCACAAGTCTGTCTGGTACCGACTTAAGTTATCGAATCGCTACCATTTTCAAAAAATAATTATTTTCCTTGAAATGTGCCGTTTATTCTCACATTTCTAATCTCATAATTGTATAAGAATATGATGCTGCCAACAAGTTGTAGAAAATCTTAAAATACATCACTGTTTTGTTGTAGCCTAAACATTTTCTGTGCCTAACCCCAAATCAGCTAAAAAATATTAACATCAGGCTGTTTTGTAGATGAAACTCCAAGACTCAGTATAAGAACATCAGTCTGCAGGATATCACATGTACTTCAGTCTCACTAAAAACTGAAACACCTGTTCCTGGTAATATTACATGTGTCAGAAAGACCCATGGTATGTGTCCAATTTTTTTTTTGCCCCAAAAGACTAGAATTAATTTGGTTGGGTGAACTATAGAACAATTGCGGCATCCTTACTGTGTATTAAAAGCAAAACACTTCTGCCTTCCAATGCTTATGTACCCACGGCCTGAGAATTTGTCCTCAATTTGTTGCTGTTGGGCCTGATGTCACTCTGTTTTATTTATTTCTATGACTTTGACCTACCATAGTTTCAGCATCAGGTGGGTAAGATTAAATAGGGACTACCTTTGTGACGGGTCTACCTTTGTGACGGGTCTATGAATAGTGCCAGAATTTTTTCAAATTAGTTTATAATCACAAATACTCAGTATATTTTGTAAAGCTATAAGATTAGTTGTTCAGATTACTCTGTATCATTCGTGTGAAGTTTTGTGGTATCAGTTACGACACTGTTCTGTAGCTAATTTACCCAGCAGAGTAATCGACATCAGAGCCTAGGTGCCTAGTGTAACATTAGTGCTAGCAACTGGCGATAAAGTATGTAACTCTAAGCATAATTTGTTCAGCTTTACACAAAAACAGCTTGATACATGCCGTACATTAGTATTGTGCTAGAATTTGATTCTCAGGACTTCTCTCCCACTTTAAGAGTAAACATTTACAGTAGTGCTGGTAATTTGGGCTACCCAGGTAATCCATAGTCACTTAATTTGCAGATGGTCTGTATCAACAGACCTAAGCTTATATTTTTCCAGTTGATATTGAACATAGGATAGGCAGAATGTAGAATCTTGTGGAAACATGTTAACATTTCTTTTCTTATAACTAAGAAAATATCGAGCGTGCAGTAAGAAGTAAGACCAAGTTTAGCATCATGAATAATTCAACTTTAACTCATTCTCAAGATTGAATGTGTATGGAGGACCTACCCTCACCTTTTCCTGTTCTGTCCCTGTTCAGCTTTTTCCCACCTGTTGTTAGTTAATCCTTCCTTGGTATTTCCATATTTTATTTCTCCCTCTTTTTTGCAAGTCTCCTTTCATTTCTCTACTCTTTGTACACTAATCCTCTATTCCCTTTGTGTTTTCTATTTCTATATCCATTTATACTTCTCTTTTTATTCTGTTCTGTCAACTCTGAAGAAGAATATCCTGTAAGGGTTGAAGCATCATGTCGCTAACTTTATTTTTTCGTGATTGTTCAGAGGGACACATTCTGAAAACCTTAAATGCTGAAAAAGAGAAGATTGGTTGGAATTTAAACCTGAAGTAAAGTTTTCAAAACTTATTTCCTGGACCCTGTGTTAATTGTCAATTGTGGTTCATAAAAGTCAGTTTTTTAATGTAATGTTCGAAGTCTGATTATGTGATTTTAAGTGTATTGACTGTTTCTAAAGAAAACTCTGCAAAGCAGCGGCTATAGCCTCCATCTTTTATAGTAGAAGTCTTGCCAAAAATGATCTGAGACTTCATTTGGTTACATAAGGTATCTTTTTAACCTTTCACCAACTAATTTTCAAAGTGGAAAGGTATGACCCACGAACGAACAAGTGGACGCCTGTCGCACCGATGGGGACAAAACGCAAACACCTGGGCTGTGCTGTATACAACGACATGCTATATGCAGTTGGAGGCAGGGATGAACAAACAGAATTGAGCAGCGCTGAGCGGTATGATCCTGGTACCAACACATGGAAACCCATTGTAGCAATGAACTCAAGGAGAAGTGGGGTAAATTTTGACATCTCATTTTGCTTGCAATGTAGTTACTTTGATTTACAAACTCCAGTCATTTTTGAAAGTATCCCCATAAGTATTTGTCCTTGTCTTGTTCTTGTCCTAATATGTGTCAGTCATATATTGCCCCAAAGATCTTGAAATATGACATCCATCACATTTGTATCTCTGCATCCTTTTAGTCGCCTGACAACAGTTTTTGGTGAGATCATGTCGTTTACACAAGTGCAAGAGTATTATTTTAATTTTGATGTGCTTATTACACAAACATTCAAATTCTTTCTGAAAGGTAAGGATGAATATTCAAGAGAAGTAGTAATTCTGTCTTTCTGTTCAAGGAACTTTTCCTGTGCAAATAAGTTGCATGCAATTGTATGACCAGTTTAAACCTTTGCAAATTTGTTCCAAACAATTAACACACTATGTTCTCCCCCCCCCCCCTTCCAAGTTGCCATAGAACATACTATCATAAGAAGGAAACGTGCACTTGTATAGAACCTTACATTTAACTATACTTACCAGCTTCCATCATACACCATGTGCATCCATTGGTCATTGATCTGTTTTTTATATTCTCTTTGTTACCACCATGCCATTAATATTGGTTCAATCACTGGAAAACAATAGTTGATGAATATCATTATTGGCACTGCTTCCTCATCAGGTTGGATTAGCTGTGGTGAACGGACGGTTGATGGCAGTTGGGGGCTTTGATGGCACAACATACTTAAAAACTGTAGAGGTCTACGATCCCGAGAGCAAATCGTGGAAGATGTGTGGCAATATGAACTATAGAAGATTGGGTGGCGGTGTAGGAGTCGTCAAACTTTCACAATCAGATAGTCACCTGTTTGGAACAAAAGAGTCTAAGAGAATTGCTGATCTCACTGTTACGTGATGATGTTTCCTGGTGACCAACAGAGCATATATTACCCAAGGAGGCTGTAATGTTAAAGCAAACCATCAGTGTTGTTGCAACATAAAAGTGTTGCTATGAAAAGTTAGCAGCTTACATGTACACCATCTGTCTTTTTAGGATGGTGTTATTGTCTTGATACCACATAGCTTTGTCATTGAAGCATTTCACTGTCTTATCAACAACTGCTATTGTGTTTGTTGCCCAGTGTCTTTTAAACACTTCATTTGTCTCTTTAACACCTGTAATGATCATTGCAGTGCCTGTCAAATAGAAAGAAAAATGTAAAAAGTTTTGGTGAAAATGTAATATAATAACAACACTATGCAAATGTTCATTTCTGTCGGGTAAGATGGAATGCAAACCATCCTGCAAAGAGCTTGCAATCGCTAGGTGGCAGTCCACGTAGAGATGATGCCTTCCATCTTTATGAATATTCAACACAATTTTGCTAAAATGCTGAAAGAGTGCTGGTGACATCTTTGGTTCAAGATCAGACAGAATTTTGAAGCTAATGAATGGCAGAGAAGTTAGTAGATGAGTGATCTGCAAGTGAGGTGAAAGGATGTTAGTTTAATTCTTGCCTCGATTTAGAAATAGTTTTGAGTGAATCATGTCGGTGTTCATATGGTCAAAGGAGTTAAAACAGTTCATGCTGGATTTACTGTGTTGTGTTGCATTTTAGCTTTGAAGTGTTGAGTTTATCCAAAATGCCAGTCAGCATGCTCACCCTGCATACACTTCTCTTGGCAAAGGGAAAAATTGAACTCTGTGATTGAACTTTTGTTTAGTTGTAGTCAAACAAGAACTCTGTTAAATGTATAGTTTTCATCACTAAATCTTTTGAGGCGTTGCTTTGTCTTACTTTAAAAAATATCTCAGAAAGAGAATGCTGTTTGCACAATTGACTACTTCATCGATACCTTTTAACAACTCAGATTAAAGGAGGCCATGAATCCAACTCAAGTGACTATTTTCCCTTTTACATATTTATGTGCAAGTCTTAACATTTAACACTTCCATCATGGAATGAGACCATTGTAATGCCATCATTTCTTCACCGATGTCATGTTTTGTCACATTTAATGTTCTACATCTGTTTGTGTTTCTTCTTATGTTGCTCTTTGTCTGTATAAGATATTTAAAGTTAAATATAAAGGAATATTTAATATCCCCAAAGGTTTTCAAAGGCAGTTTTGATGTTACTATACACCTACGTTATAAGTTTGCCATTTATGAATTGGTGCTGATAGGACAACATGCAGCAAGGTCAATATTATAGTTGTCATTCATAAATTGTAAGTTACCTTCCAACAGAAGAATACGTTTAATTGTCATCATAAGATGATTTTCTAGCCAACCATCGTAACGTTTAGGGTTTCAGTTTCAACTGTAGAACCTTTAATGTGTTTACAGTGATGTTAAAGTGTAGGATAGTTGAGTATTAAACAATATGAAGAAAGTTACCATCGGTCTGCATGTGTTTTTAAATGCTAGACATCCTAATGATTACACAACATGTCTACTGGTCAATAGAGTGGACAGGTAGACAACTGCGAATAAGTGGTGATCGGTAGAAAGACTTCCGCCGCAAGAGAGAAGAAGGATGTCACGGTTTATGTACACTGAAGCACTTCACTCAGTCAGTGACTGGAATTATCAACACACCTCAGCATGAGTTTAAATGCGGTGTGAGTGCATTACATAAATTATTTTCGGTGCATCCAGTGGAGTACTGTGTTTATTGTCACATTTTTTCAAAGCTACAACCATCATATGCCAGGATTTTTCAAGAAATGCCCACATCTATTAAATTAAAGCAGGATGTGCTGTTTGAAGGAAAACAAATAGCCTTTATCGTTTATTCCAGACTGGTCCAGTCTGGAAAATTACCATCTGCGGTATGTCTCTTTTAGGAGAATTTTTGTTCATTAGATCGTTAATTACAGCAGAAAGAAGAGTGATTCATTTTTTCGGCTAAAAAGTTAGAAGAACCAGGCCCTGCAGTAACAGTGCGGCACTTCCGTGCAAAGACCCCACAATGAAAACGCATTTCTTCAGGAAATTAGGCTTTATTTGGACAAATAGACCACAGGCGGTAGTTTGCACAGCTTTTTACAACTATACAAGATATAGCCAGTCTTTTGGGGCACTTTTGACATTGCAGGAATAACAGCACATCCCGCTTCAAGTACGCAGTTGATGTTAAATCTAATGTGACTTATTTGTCTAATTTGTGCAAAATTATGTGCTGTAATTGTGTACAATCATTTGACCCCAAAAGAAAAGACACAGGAACCACAGTGGTCTTGTGTTAAAAAAGTTGGTAAACATTTGTATGGAAAGGACTTCTGGATATTTCTGCAATATAAGGTAGCTGGCATTTGCTTTAGCATTTGAAATTTAATGTAGAGTGTCTCAAATTTATAAGGTTTGGACAAAGTTTATACTTGGTGGTTGGATGCATTATGGTAGTGGTGCCTTTGAGGTCCAATGTCTGTATGGGCCATTTTATGAAATCATGCAAAATGCCTGTTACCCTACAGATTGTATGGTATTAAGTTGAAATTGTGTCACGTTACTACTATGGTAGTGGCTCCTTCTTGTTGTTCAGAATAATTGTCCCATATGGACCATTTTATGAAATCATGGAAGATGTTTCTTATATTTGCTTTACATTGTGGAAGGATTCTCAAATTAGCATTGTGGTAGTGGAACCATTTGCAGTATTCAAAATTTGTGGGTCCAACTTCAGAATGGGCGATATGGGCCATTTGTTATCACATTGTACAAAACGATAGTTCTTCAACAGACTATATGTTACAATGTTGAGAATTTTCAGATTAGAACTATGATAGTCAAGTACCTTTGGCTGATCAGCATTCTTAGGGACAAAATGGGGCTCGACCCTTTGGGGATGTGATAAATTGTGGATTAATCCTGGTTAAGACTGAATGACCACAGTTGAGGTAAAGTAATCTTCACACAAGGAATCAACATGTCTGTGGGTTCTTGTTAGCTTTTGTTGTTATTGATAAAGTGAAGCCAGGTGAGCAATATAGGAAACCAATGTCAATACTTCATGTTTTCAAATCTTATTCAATAATTTGGCTAAGTTGCAAATTGCTCTCCCTGATACCGAACCGTAGTGTGCAAGTTTTTGTAATGTTCCTTGACCACGTAACTATGATTCTTCAATGTAAGACTCTTAAGGCACACCTCAATAGGTGCTGCTTATCATTGTTATGCAGAATAAGTATTTAACTGTAAAAGAGTGTAATCCTGAATACCTATTTGAAATTGTTGTAGCGCGTACATTGGAGTGACAATATGCCAAATACTTGTGTGTATCTTTATTGGAAACTGTTCTTTACAGTTCTCTATTTGTCTGAAGCTATGATAGTGACAAAATTTATGTGTGTTCTGTTGGTGATGACAGTGACGGGGAGAGGGGGTGGGGATTGCAAGGTAAAGTTAGTCATATCATTCTACTGAGCACTTTTTTACGTAGAATGTCAATACTTGGCAGTTTGTACTACCATAAGTTTGATTCTCAACCTCTTGTGTTAATTCAAGGTTAGTCAATGCTGGACCATGCATGGACGGTAGGATAATGCGCAATCAGAGTTAATGCAAGCAATGCATGAGGGTGCAGCCCTGGGTGCATTCAGTGATAGTATTAACCCAAGAGTACATTATCCTGGGTTAGTGCACAAGTCCAAATTTGATTAACCTTGTTCTACATAAAAAACAAAATTTGGATAAAAATGACAAAAAAAGAAAGAAAATATGGGTTTGTAAAAAACCGCCATTAAAAAGGACCGTGAGAAAAGGTATACATTCACAACATGGCAACAATATTTGTGTGTGATTGGCAAACTATCACAATTGTTTTTTGGTAAGAAAGCAAACGTCAATCTACACTTTTATTGTCTGCTACAGGTGATTTTACTCTTTAATCAACTGTTTTATCTGTAAGATAATGCATATGTACCTGACTGAAATGGGCCAATAGGAGTTAAGGATTCTTCCCAAGTATATATGAATGCCTAGTGATCTAGAAAGCTGCTGCTTAATATCAATTCACTAGGCTTACATATCAGTTGGTAATCATAACTTTTGTAATCAACATCTTGGCACACATTAGAATTTATTATAAATTAAGCAGAAATATTTAGGACTGCTAATTAAATATATAAATAATGATTTTTTTAAAATCATTTGATTATACTTTTTCAGTACATCCTTTATGCAAAAAGTTTGAGATTGGCTATAGAATAAATGAAAAAGGGTGAGTAAAGGATGTAGAGAAAAAGAAACTGTTCTTGTGAATATATGCTTCAGTTTTAAGAATGACGTTAAGCATTACTGCTATGTCAGAAGACTTTGAGGGTAGTCGTCAATGACGACCAGATCCTTGTGATATCGTAGTGGGCAATCTTTTGTACCCTGGTTTAAAAGTGACAGGCCACTGCAAAATCCTCCACTGTATTTGCTGATTAAATTAGACCTGCTGAAAGATACCTGCACTAAGAAGAGAATAATGCCAATTGCATTAATTTGATAGAAAACAGTTGAGGCTGTCCATGATAAGAATAAATTTTTAATTTTTTTTTGAAGCAAAAAGAAAGCAGATTTGAGTACTATCGACCACTTGGAAAGAATGACAATTATTAAAATCTTTAAGTAGACCTAGAAGTTTTTGTTTTCTCTAGATGTTTGTCGAAATTCAAAATGTTAGATACATATTTAAGTTGTGATATAATTTTTTCTTCTTTTTTTTTTTTATCTCTGCATGTTTTTCAGCATGTAATGTAGGTGTATCATACCCTTATGGTTACAAGATATCTAATACCTTGAGGGATTGTTCATATCTCGTTTTTCATGGAGGCCAAATGTTATTGTAGGTTGTAGACATGCCTCCTATAAGAGGACAGTTTGTTTGTAGTGATGAAAGTTTGGTGTATAAATATCCCATGGATAATACTGTCTGCTGTTACTCTCTCCTGAAGATGAAAGTCTGAAAATCGTTTAAACATCTCCAGAAGTAAACATGTCAAATTTAAGCATGAAATGTGGTCATGATTTGTATTTAATATGTCAACACTCAGACAGAGTATTTTAACTACAAGGGGTTATTTGAGAAACTACTTCCTGCATACCATTACCTCTAGCATGTCACAAGCATGATTGCCCTTCAAGTGATGCGCTGCTTCAATATCACACCACAGTGAAAAATAGTGACAAATGGGTTCGAAAATTCTGACCAACAGTTGTGAAAATTGAAATACCTTAGTTTCATTGCCTTCTGTTTTACTTTCTAGTTAACATTTTTCTTGAGTGCTCTAATTGCATCGTTGAAGTTGTTCTAGTTGTGCATAATTCATGCCCTGAGAGTCCACTGACACTACAGCAAGCAAAATGAAAATCCTTAACTTATAAATTCAAGATTTTGTTTCACCTTACATTGTGTATGAGGTTAAAGTAAAGGGATGATATAATTGTGTGATGACACAAACCTCTTAGTAACAGCTATTGGTGGAGAAACATCCACTTTACAAGGTTGGATAGTGAGATTGCAATGATGCAAACTGGTGCATAGCTACTGTGTGTGAAAAAAAACATGTTTAGTTTGGTTGTAAATAATTTTCTGGCTGAAATTAAATGTAGAAATATACACATATATGTGCTCTCTCTCTCTCTGTTCATGATTATAATGATAATTGCATGCGATCACTGGTTTAACAAGAAAAGCACCGCTCCTGAGGTTCGTACAGCCCTTTACAGCCCAAATATTGTTTGGAAAACCTCTTGAAGGTATGACAAAATGCAGACCACAACAAAAAGTAGATTGAGTAAAGTAAACAATGGGTTGCCTGGTACTTAATTCAAATTTGGCAGTTTCTCCCAAGTAAATAATACTTACGTATTCCTTGATCCTAGGGTTTGAGGTAACTCGGAGCAGTCAACATTTTTATATAGTTTTGACTGCTCTGTGTCTGTATCCAGGTAAATATTGAAGTATTAATGCCTGTAAGTCTTTGGATCAATCCAGACCAATGTTTGCATTTAGTAATTTAAAGATAAGTAGATCATGGATCATAAATCTGCAACTAAAATTGTTTTCAGTGTTTAGTATGTGGGACAAATTTGCCCAAGTCTGATTGTCTTAGCCCCAATTTCAAGTGGTTACGTAGTAAGTTGTCTCAAATGACTGCACAAATTTGCGTACCCTCCTGTCACCATTGGTTACATAGGGAGTAGCCAAATAATCAGATTCCAGCTGACTTTTTATGGGCCAGAAATTGCAACATCTTTTCATTTTGAAGCATTTCTTCTTCTTTGGAGAGGGAGATGACTGCTAGTCTTTCTCCAGCAGTAACTTCTCTCACAAATGTTGAGACAACAATATACATGCAAAAGAAAAGGATTAGGACATCATGGTCTATGGTGTTGATCAGGTTGTTTTATTAACTTACTGGACATGGCAGCCATATTTCAAGGAAAATAAATATATGAGAGAAATGCATAGAAACATTGGACAGACGAAACGTAGAAAAGTTGCTATGCAACATTTTGCAACTGGTTGGATCACCTTTGGCTTTGAAGAAAAGAGAAGCAACATCATCAAACTGCAAGAGGCTCTTTACCTTGCTGGCTAAATGATATTATTGTACGTTTCAAAAGGTACAGTAAATGTTACTAAATAGTCAAGTAATACATTTCATATCTGACGTTACCCTAAGAAAAAAAAAACTCTTTGATGTATAAAGATATTTCTATGGGAAGCTCTTTGTCCTTTCAGTCAAAATATATTTCTATCCTTTTTCCAAACAATGATAACAAATTGAAGTAAAAATAACCTTGTAAATAAATAGATTTGTGTATGAAGCTACATAAAACAGTATATTACCCAGAATAAAAAACGTGGAGAAACAACGAATGAAGGAGCCCGTACCACAAATTACATTACATCTTGCAATTCAAACAAAACGGATATTTCTGGAGGAAGTGGTAAAGTAACATACAGTGTGAAGTGTGTCAATGATGAAAAACTTGCAGGTAACTTTTTGATACGGTTGAAGTCATTGGGATGAAACACAGAGGTAAAAGGGACAATGACTGCTGTTACTCGCATGAACTTACTCCCAACATGACCCTTATAATGATCACTGATTGGCTAAACCTTGTTCAGGCCAATAAAGCATTTTATTCGCACAAGTTTATCCCAGCGAAGTTTTGATAACCCTCAGATTACCCAACTGATGCATAGAGCATTTTCTCTCAAAATTCAAATGATTTACAAGTACCAAAATCACCTAACTGTTATCAACATTTGGATGAGTTGTAACTGTTTACCTGGATATCACTGACGTTTTTGTTAATAAGACTGTTAAGGTTGTTATCAGAGTTTGAGGGTCTCTGAATTGATGTTCTTTAAGTAAATTATGCCATGTTTTCTAATTGGATATTAATAATTGTATCCAACTCTCTTTCATACCATAAATCATTCTATTTAAAGGATAGTTTAGACCATACACATCTGCAACCATACCGAATAATGTTAGGGAAGATTTTGCGGAACTGGTACATATAAACAATGGTACATGACACCTCCAACTTCTTGGTTATTCATGTACTGTATTAAAAGGTTAACCAGGAACAATTGTTGCATACTATCAATCTGTCATACACTGCTACATTATATTGGATTGTTTCGTTGCGGTATTCTGTAGACAAAACATAAAAAACTCACACTTACCACTAGTATAACATGATGCACCATGGAGATGCACCATGGAGATGCACCATGGAGATGCACCATGGAGATGCACCATGGAGATGCACCATGGAGATGCACCATGGAGATGCACCATGGAGATGCACCATGGAGATGCACCATGGAGATGCACCATGGAGATGCACCATGGAGTGGAGATGCACCATGGAGATGCACCATGGAGATGCACCATGGAGATGCACCATGGAGATGCACCATGGAGATGCACCATGGAGATGCACCATGGAGATGCACCATGGAGATGCACCATGGAGATGCACCATGGAGATGCACCATGGAGATGCACCATGGAGATGCACCATGGAGATGCACCATGGAGATGCACCATGGAGATGCACCATGGAGATGCACCATGGAGATGCACCATGGAGATGCACCATGGAGATGCACCATGGAGATGCACCATGGAGATGCACCATGGAGATGCACCATGGAGATGCACCATGGAGATGCACCATGGAGATGCACCATGGAGATGCACCATGGAGACGCACCATGGAGACGCACCATGGAGACGCACCATGGAGACGCACCATGGAGACGCACCATGGAGACGCACCATGGAGACGCACCATGGAGATGCACCATGGAGATGCACCATGGAGATACACCATGGAGAGAGTGACTGACACAAGGGTAAGAATGGAATTTGAGTTGAACCTTGTGTGAACCAAACACTCACTGCATGAACAGGAAACAAAATGATAAGTGCGAGGATATTTCACATGTTGTACTGCCTTTCATTGCTACCAATATTGAAAATAGTTTATTGTACACTTCTTTTAGCAGCTTCCCAGCAATTCTCAACACAGGAGTTACTGAGGCAAGGAAAGCCAGCAGTTGACTCTGTTACAGATATGGCAAGCACAAAATTGATATCACAAGGAAGTAGCAAACAGTCAAGAAAGCCAAATTTAATATTCTAAACAAAAGTGCTGTCATGGTAAATGCTGCTTCATCCATAGTGAACTTCACTTTCCACTGAACTGATCAGCTTTTAAACTCAAAGAAGTTTAATATTATCAAAGCTTCTTTTACTTAGCAAATCAGGTAAACACCACATAACTATAAAGATTGGGTACACTTTTGAAGCTTATTGCATCAGATTCCAGCAAAATATGTAAATAAGTACAAAATTGTTACTTTTACTAATAAAAAAAAAGTCAAAGATCAAGTAAAATCTAGGTCGTGAATTGTGGGATGATAGCAAGACTACTTGTAGTTGGTATCTCCCTGAATTCAACTTTGTAAAGACCTAACTAGCATAGCTACAACTCACTGAGCAGTTCACTAGTTGTATCTAATATCAAGCCAGCATAGCTATAACTCACTGAGCAGTTCACTGGTTGTATCTAATATCTAGCCAGCATAACTATAACTCACTGAGCAGTTCACTAGTTGTATCTAATATCAAGCCAGCATAACTATAACTCACTGAGCACTTCACTAGTTGTATCTAATATCAAGTCAGCATAGTTATAACTCACTGAGCAGTTCACTTGCTGTGTCTGATATCCAGCCAGCATAGCTATAACTCACTGAGCAGTTCACTAGTTGTGTCAAATACCTAGCCAGCATAGCTATAACTCACTGAGCAGTTCACTAGTTGTACGTAATATCTAACCAGCATAGCTATAACTCACTGAGCAGTTCACTAGTTGTATCTAATATCTAGCCAGCATAGCTATAACTCACTGAGCAGTTCACTAGTTGTGTCTAATATCTAGCTGGCATAGCTTTAACGTCACTGAGCAGTTCACTAGTTGTGTCAAATACCTAGCCAGCATAGCTATAACTCACTGAGCAGTTCACTAATTGTGTCTGCTCGCTAGTTGTGTCTAATATCAAGCCAGCATAGCCATAATTCAGTGAGCAGTTCACTAGTTGTGTTTAATATCTAGCTGGCATAGCTTCAACGTCACTGAGCAGTTCACTAGTTGTATCTAATATCAAGCCAGCATAGTTATAACTCACTGAGCAGTTCACTTGCTGTGTCTGATGTCCAGCCAGCATAGCTATAACTTACTGAGCAGTTCACTAGTTGTATGTAATATCTAACCAGCATAGCTATAACTCACTGAGCAGTTCACTAGTTGTATCTTATATCTAGCTAGCATAGCTATAACTCACTGAGCAGTTCACTAGTTGTGTCTAATATCTAGCTGGCATAGCTTCAACGTCACTGAGCAGTTCACTAGTTGTGTCTAATATCTAGCCAGCATAGCTACAGCTCACTGAGCAGTTCACTAGTTGTATCTAATCAGGGGGCTGTCATTTTGAAGTGATGAAACTCTTTGATGTGCAGGAGGAGACCACCAAGGTCACACAGTAATCTGTCTTCTGTATCTTCTTGACAATTCTATAAAGCTTATACCTGATTAGAAAGTAAAACACAACCTGGCATTTGCTGTCTGGTACTGGTTGCAGAAAAAAATTTCTTAACTGACAAAGCATTGCCAGTCATCAGGGAAACAGTTTTTCCCTCTTTTGTCGCTCGGTGTTGCATATGAGATTATAACAGGCAAGTCATATGTTTAAACATGGAAAAGAATAAGGTTGAAGCGAAATCAGGACATTTGGGAAATGTCTTATTTATTTGACAAAAAGAGACTTCTGTCTCTTCAGCTTCATTTGTATTTCCATCCAATGACAGTCGCCTGTTCTTATACACCAGTCAGTGTCTTGACTTCAAAGAGGCAACCAGTCTTTTTGACTTACGTGCAAGTGGTTCTGACTTGAACACTGGCAATCTCCCCAGCACAAAGCATTGTTTTACATATCCTCTTACTATATACTCTCTCCCATAAAATATATTGAGTTAAATTAGTCACTTCTTAGCCAATCATACATCTGCAATTCAATAACATGAAAAGCAATGAAAAATTGATGTTGGTCTAAATTTCTTGCGGTGCATCGAAGTGATTTGCACCGTGAGATCTGGCATTTCACTGGGAGACGATTCCCCAAAGCCATGAGAGTCATGGTGAAACCGTTAGAGTTTGCAAGTCTGCTAATATCCAATCAATATAGCAACAACTGAACAGTTCACCACTTGTGTCTAATATATCTAATCAGAATAGGCATGACTTTCTGAGCAGTTCTGTAGTTGCCTAACTTCTAATCAGTTCACTGTTCTGAGTCAAAATAGTGTGTTTGCTGAAAGCATGTTACTGCAACACAAGCACATGTCATCTTTAAATTTGTGCATAATACCCCCACTCTGTTACAGACATTACATGTTGTGATTCTAAGTCTCTCTTAGAAACATGAACTCCAACTCAAGTTTTCCTACTTTTCGTAATTTGTTTGAGAGACCCATTTAACACCACAATTGCAGTACACAAAGGGCTCTTAAGTACTCAAATGGCTTTGACCTTACAATGATGAAGAATTTCTTCAAAATCTAGAATTGTCCATTTTCTTTAAACCTTTTAAATGATTATGTCAGAAACCTAACTTAACCTTTGTCAGCTCTCACTTGTGTTTGGTTCAACTTCTTTTGACTGGTTACTCACAGATTCCTTGGGTATGTTTGATGGTGATTCATTCTCGGCTATTACAGAGTTTTCAGTTTTCTGCTCTTCCTTCTGACTAAGCACTGTAAGTTTAGTAGCATCTGTCGTATTTTCAAAGTCATTTGAATCAACTTTGTCAGTTTGCGTCAAACCGACAGGACCTGAGAGACTGGTTTTTTTAGTGTCTTTGTCAACCTCCTGTGATTCTAAAGGTTCCACTTGGTTTGTTTTTGAGTTGGAAGAAATCACTTGGGTAGGCTGTCTTTCTGCAAGAAATGCAGTGATATCACTGGTGTCCAAAGAACTTACAAGTTCTTCTAATTTTTTGGATTTTCTCAACTCATTTTGGTGAATAATTGCAAAGAGATGTTCTGTCAAAGCTTCCTTCTTCTCTTCCATTTTGTGGAGGTAAATCTTTGCAGCTACAAACTCTTTTTCCGCATTCTGGTAACGTTTCCTTGAAAAAGAACACAAGAAAGAGATCATTGTTTGATCAAGAAGGGGCAATAATGGCTAAAATCTGAAGCATGCACAGAAAATTGATTATGACATAATAATTGGATATTAATTAATGGAATCTGCCTTGATCAATATATTGCTACCGGAAAACAAGGCACTCTCAAAATATCAATCACTAAATGTTTTTAGGACGACAACTAGTTTGAAACTATTCTGATCAAAATTTCTACAAATGATGTGTCCTGATGCAACAAAGATATGCATCACTAAATTGTAGTCTGACACAAAACTGTCAACTTGTAACCGTATGCAGGTCTTTCATCATCACACATTTCAACTTGGAAAGAAAGCAAAAGTTTGAACACGTAACATTTTACCAACACCTACTACAATACTTGTATACACTTTTGCAATCTCTCTCATTGCAAAGTACAGTGGATTACTTGTAACTGCTTGTAGTTGGAGGACATAATCAGCCAGTTCAGATTGAATTTAGAATTTAGATACTGAACAGGATCATTGCATGAAATGCTGACATATTAAAGAAGACATCAAATGCAATTAAAGCATTCAAACACCTTTAATTCCTCAAACTGTGCAGAAATTATCAGTGTAAATCACTCTGATATTGACTAATATAGAATCCATTTTAAAATAATGTTTCCGATCACTCACTCTGCTTCTGCATAGTTGCGACTCGCCTCCTCTATTTTGTCTCTGAGAATAGTAACGTCACTTGTTAGCAAATTCTCAATTTTACTCAGTTCTTTTTGGACAAAGGCAAGCCTTTTGGCTTCTTCTTGTGTCTTCTTTTTCCTTTAAAAAAGAAGCAACAACTGCTATTAAGTGTGAAATACTAATATTTCTTGTTAAACAAACCATACCATTGCATACACTGCAGGTTTCATTATAAATTTTTAATTCAACTTCAGCCATTACATACACTATGTGTCTGAGACTATAAGTAGTAAAGAAAAGAGAGGTTAAGGGGATAATAGAATTGGAACATATTGTCTTTTATGTCACTGCACATGCTAAGAATTTAGTATTAACATCAGGCCCAGTCTTTTGTTTTCATTTAAGTTTCCTTTATACCTATCCAATGCTTAAAGACTTTAAAAAAACTCTGCAGTGAATCACGACACGGAACATTTGTGCAGCTTAAGATAAAACAACTTTAGGATTATCAGAAGCAAAATCGAGGAATAAGTATTTCTACTGTACAAGTGCAACTGTAGATAGCAAATATACTGTGGGTATTGGTACTGTAAGAACTGTGAGCTTGTACTTCTTACCTGTTTTCAAGTGCCTGAAAAAGCATTGCCTTCTTCTTTTTATTCTCTTCTTCTATCTTTTTTTGTTCATCTTGAAGTAGCTGCAGCTTTGTCAGTTCACGCCTGCATTAAAAGTTGTTGAATAATACCAGAATTATGGTGCAGTTTGTTTGGTGTAAAAGAGAACAGTGACCATACTGTAGTTCATTGTGGACCCTGGCATAGGAGGATGACCATATCAACAATGAATAAAATGATCTTGGAAATGTCTACATACATAATGGGACTACAGAATCAACTATGATCGAAGTTTTACAGCCATGTAGCTTATCCACCTCTGCCAGGTAACAATACTGCACAGTAAAGCAATGGGCTTTTATTTGATTGCATAGGGGTAGGAGGTCCATACTACAACAAGGTTGAAGACCAAAATTCATTGGAAGAATTATTATCAAGGCTGACTTGATCTGTTTAATTACTATATAACTTGTTCATTTGACAATGAAATGTAGATCCCTATTTAAACAACATCACACAAGCAGATAACTTACTTTTTTCCCTCATCTTCATCAAGTATTTTTACTTCAGCATCTTTCTCTTGCAGAGGTTTCTCACTTGTTTCTTTATCACCTGCTTTTAATGTCACGTCTGCCTCAGATGTCGACTTGACTGTTGGCTGAAATAGACACAGGAATAAACCTATTACACATTCTTGCTTATCTGATGACAGGACTATACATCAGGGATTCCTAGCTGACAAAAGGTTTTGCTGCTTGAGATAACATTTTCACAATAATTCAGGATATTCTAGATGCTTTTGCTTCCAACTTTGATGTCCACCCTTAAGAACTGGCATCATCAGCTCACCAATAAATGCATCACCTACCAACTTTGAAACTCAAGCAATGTTTACGTAGTGCGATTTCATTCAAAATTTTCAGAAACTAATTTCCACTGAACTCACATGACTATTGACCACAAAAATAATACATTCCATCGAACAATCAAAGCTGAAAATTCACTTAATGTGTGTCATCTGACAAAGTGTCAAGACTTTCATCACCTCCACTGACCTAAGATGACTGTCAACAGCCACAAAAAAAAAAATAAGACCATACCACTAAACTATTGGTAGCCTTTTTCCTACACAAAATGTTTTGCTCTTTACTCAGATAACCGAATGTTAGATCATGATGTTAAGAGAGATGCAACTATATATCATTTTACTAATAGTTGTTACAAGTTATACACCTCACTTTTTTAAATGAGACACTGAAGAACAAAGAGGTACAAGCAAAGTGATAATAATTGTCAGAATTTCCCTCCCACAGATACATCCATGCGGGAATACCCTATTTATGTGAGATTCCAACAATAAAAGTCCTAATATGAACACTAGAGCAAGCTACACGTATACTTTCCTGGTTCTGTGACAAGACAAAAACAATGAAAACAAGTTCTCTTCTCTAAGGAAAGGATATTTTTAATCAATTATCATAGTTAAAACAAAAGGGTCATTTGTACACCAACTAGAGCAGCAATGCTGCTGGATCTTAATACTTTTGGTTGTTTAATGTTCCTTTGTAAGGACATTCTAAATGCGTTTGAAACAGCTCAGATATGCGACTGAAGAGATTTACAACAAGAAATAGAGCAGTTTGATTCTGGTTGATGAATCTAGTTGACAAGATATTAGACTTCTGCCTTTTCGATTCTTTTGCATACCTTCCCTTTTTAACCAGGCAACAACGTAATGTTCATGTCAATTAAATAGTCACAAGTTTCGAGGTTTGCGTCATCTCTGAAAATGTGGGCGGCTAAACACCTGGGATCAAAGCATTACTCTGAGCAAACTAATTGTGAAAGGATTAGTTGACATAATGATGTTGCAAGGTAAATGATTTTAAGCTGGAATTGCCTAACAAAGGAATGAAATACCTCTGAGCTAATTGAGCAGCTTAACTTCACTCAAACTGTTTGGTCTTAAAGTATTAGCAGTAATTAAATTAAATGCACACCTGGCATCTGACATTTTCCTTTTGTACTTTATGTTGAAGCTGAGAATACACACAATTGATGAAAACCTCAATAGCCTATGACCAGGGATGTGCCATTAGAAGGAAATATGATGCTTTAAAGTCATGTGTACAGCTGCCAAGTTTACCCAGTAACCTATCTTTGGTATCATACTCGAGATTCCTATAGGACTTAAAAATGTTTCAAAAGTAAACACAATACGGTATCTGTCGTCTGCTACAGTTACGGCTTCAGTTAGGAGATTTCTGTACTGCAATAGCAATGCCAGTCATCTAGAGAAAAATATTTTTTTTGCCTAAGTGCCGCTACGTGCTGCGTATGACAGTACAACATCGACCGTAGGTTGTATGTCAGAGCACAACAAGTAATTTATGTCTGTCTTTTTCAGGAAACTTCGCATCTATATTAAACTTCTGGCTCTTCAGTTCATTTGCATAAGATAGCTTGTTAACAACAGGGACAAATGTCTTCACTTTATGTCAATTAAACAGTCATTTCAAGTTTTGCGCCACTTTCTTTGAAAATATTGGCGTCTGAACACCAGAATTCAAAGCATTGTTCTGAGCGATCTAATTGTCCCTTGATTAGTTTACTTAAATGACATTGCTAGGTGAATGATATTGAGCTGGAATGGCCTAATAAAGGAATGACTTATCTTTGAGCAATTTAAACAGCTTATCTTCACTGGATTTGGTGGGTCTTAAAGTACTAGCAGCAGTTAAAATCTCCGTAAAATCTCCTCCTGATGACACCTCCCTGCTATAACTTTGTCCTGCGATGACACACATCAATCGCAGAAAATCAAAGGAGGCACATCGCCCACCAATCCATACAAAGGATTAAAACATCTATAATTTATGCAAGGACTATTTCCAAAATGATGGCAGATGATCTACCTTTTACAAGTTTCAGATATTTGTTAGTCAATTTGCATCTTTTCTTTCAAATCTTAACTAGTAACATCTTTTGCTTGCATGCAAAGAAGCATGATGAGGAAGTTTGTTCAACATTGACAATGGATTGAGACCCTAACAACATTTTAAAAGAATACCAGAATGTCCAGTTAGCATGACAATCTCTCTGTACATGTAGTTTAGAGAAGACTTCTGCAGTAACTATTCACCAGGCTCTTCAAAAAAAGTTACCAGAGATTTGCAGTAACAACAGTTTTCTTATCCTTTAAGACAGGCTAAACTAATCATGAGCTACCAAACAAAAAAAAAGGTTATAAATAATACAACAACTATGGTGAAAAAAAAAGAAAATTAGTAGTCGCTATAAACTCACTCTACTGTCTCCATTTAGGCTGGTTTTCTTAGTATGGATTTTGAGTGCCTCCCAGGCTTCACTCTCAGGTTCAGATGATAAACTCAGTTTCTGATTATCAGGCAATGACGGTTCACGTCCAACATACTTTGTAGCCTTTTTGACAGTCGGTGGGGCCCTCCCTCTGTTGCCCGATGATCGACCTCTCTTACTGGAAGTTCTAGATCCATGTGTTGTTTTCTTCAGAGAATCATCCTCTGTGCATGTATTAAAGAATAAAAAAGAAATTGCTGCACACTGATTGCATTTTGCACCAAGATATATCCCAAACATTCAAACAATGGTTGGTTTTGCACATGTACTGTACAGTATAGTTACCCCTTAGATTTTAATAAGTGTTAGAGAGAAATCCTAGGACAATGCAAACTGCATATAACATCATTTGTGACAAACATTTCCATTAAATTTTTGCAAAGCAATGTCAGGAAGAATTAATGCATGCTACTAACAACCAAAAACTTTCCAGGTTTGGAAATTTATGAGTGACAAACTTACCTGTCTCCACACAACTATTGCACATCCCACTGCCATATAAGGAAAAGCTGGTAATCTTTAACACAGCCTCTAACTTCACTCTTACTCAATTTCTACCTCACACCATAATAACATTTTAAAAGTTCACTAAAATCAGTACACACTGCTAATCACTGCAAGTATCAAGCATAATATGCTCTTGTTATAACGGTACTGAATATTCTAGAAATCGAGCAGTTGCTGACTTTAACCCTACAATATCTGCATATCTTTGTTTTTTGCTTGTAGTACACCAATGAAAATGATGACAATATGAAGACTGACTTACACCCACACTTTTCAAAAAGATCAGTGCTTGAAAACCAGTCCAATGGAACATCAGACCATAATGAGTTGTATACATTATGCTGACAGCATTGGGATTAATAACTATTTCCCATTTAACTTCAATTTGCTATTCAACAAATTTCAGCAGGATAGGTTTATCTCAACAAAAACTGGACTTAACCTTCATTGGCTGTATCTTGCATCCGTCTTATTTGCTCTTCACTAAAGCCACTCCAAGCCATCTTATCTTGCTACTGTCCTCTTGTGTACAGCCAGCTATTTTGAAGATACAGTACATCACTCCCCAGCAAGATATCTCCAACTAAGTCCTGTAGAATGATTATGTAATTAACAACATTTCATAAAGAGAAAAGGAAACCTAAGAAAAAAAGTCCTATAGTGCAGTTACTTGCCTTCAAGAAGTCAGTGTACATGTACAGTAGTACAAACAAGGAAATATAAACCAAGGTAAATTTTCCAAGTGTAAGTGTTGTACAAGAATAATGGCAAATACAACACTTGTGAATTGTGATGGCTGGAGGCCATAAAGTCTACAACAGGCTATGCCATGAAGACAAAAAGGTTACTTTTATACTATGCAATTTTTTTGCTGTCTTTACTTTCACTAGATAGCAAAATATTGATAACTTAAATCTGGATCTTTGTAATATTATTCAGGTAATGAAATTCATGTTATTTTGTGTTTACTGCAGTACTTTCAAACACACAAAATGATGCACTCCTAGAAGGGATGACGAATCATCAAGACATGAGCTGTAAACCATTCAGTTACATGTTGTATAAGCACTAGCATTCCACTTTCAGATGTCGGTCCAAACTATGGAACGAAAAAAAAGACGACATTACAGTATATGATGATGTAAAATATAAAATCATGTACTGAAAACTTATAATCATGTACTGAGCCCCCTACGATCATGTAAAAACTTACAATGTACATCATATCAAACAGGATGATGCACTGCAAAATTGAGATGATGATTAAAAAGCACATGTTCCAAAAATTGGCGTATGAATATCCATTTCCGCCATTTGAATATGTGTACAGTATGAATATTCATATGTAAGTACCTTTGGGGAGGGATTTAGACTGGTGTAGTACATGGGGTCACAATTATTTTCCTCTGTAGTACAAAGGTTAGTCTCATACCCTAAGTTAAATGCTTTCATAGACATTATTCATGAAGGCTATAGGCCTTACATAGGCTATATTTCAGTATACACCTCACAATTAGTTCCTCCTGTAGGTGATAATGCAAATATGTTCTCTTTCTCACCAAACTGCCCACAGTGTGGCTTCTCAAGACTTGATTTCAAACACTCACTGTCTGCTGTATTGCCTTAAATATTATAAAATGGAAAATAATAATAGCAAGTTCTCTAAACTTGGAATAAACATTAAATTTATTAAACAAACCAGCCTAAAGTGTCCAATATTCTACCTCACCACAGAGTTTAGTGTTATTGGATATGCAGTCAAACTGTCAAAGTATTTTTTCCACAACTTCCCGTGACATTGCAAGACTAAATCGCTGCGCCCTCTGTCGTTTTGCCAAAGAGAAGAAAAATGCTCACTCATGTGATTTCGTCCAATGGAGGGTACCTTTAATACTTCTATTTCTAAATTTATTACTGTGCGCCTTATAAAATAGTTGAGACATTAAAAATATGTCTATAACATTGCTTTAATATTGATATATTTTCTCAACACGACTAAAATGCCCTTACTCATAATCCTTACATGGGCCATATATGGAATTTTATATCTGAGTAATACCTGGAACACATATTGGATTTGTACTGTACCTGGCTTTATCAAAAATACTTTATCCAAGAGTTCAGTGAAGCTTTAATTGGCACAGCACAGTATGGTTTCAGTGTACATAAAGTTTGACCAACTACAGTATGTTAAAGAGAAATACTGTAGTGTGTAAACTTGTTGTACAGAAAATAATCATATTTTCACAACCAATATAGAATGATAGGTCATTCAAAATAAGAACAGTGGCCTTCTTTTCAAGAAATAAAAGTCTCACAGTTAGAAAGTCAGTTATTTGTTGCTCAACAATAATTTGTTCACACAAACTTTCCAGAATTCAAATGATGCATCATCTGTTACCCATCACCTCATAATGTTTTGAGGTGATGAAGCTTTTGCAGATGTTTAGTGATAAGACTGAACGGCTGAACAATGATTAAACCTATTTTCTTCGTATACGATGTTCATGCACAATATTCTAAATGTGCACTATGTCCCTTTAAGGGAAGTCGTAATAAATTCTTGTCAGACATGGGGTAGCTTACATGCTCCCAAGGATTGTACTACAATCAAAATGTTGACTAAGGATAGTTACTTTAAACATGTGCTGAAGAGATGTGTTGCAAGTACAGACCTTGATCAAAACCTACAATTATACTCTTACATGCAGAAATATGAAAAAATTTGGGTGGCACACTAAGGAGTTAGCAAAGTACCTTTCCACTAGCACCTAAAAAACCTAGCAAGGTTGCATTAACTTGTAACAAATCTTATGAGCTTGACTACTTAATCTTATGGCACAAAAACTTTCCGAGGGAGTTTCTATTCTATGTAGACCCCATTCTCTTCAAATAAATGCTAGTTACTGACCATTTGGAGTAAATAAGAAATGAGTTTTTAATTGTTTACAACTTAAAAAGATTTTGAGACCAAACATCTAATGCAGTACCTTTGGTGAAACATCTATTAGTACCAAGGATTTCAATTCTGGAAAAAGCTTTGCATTGTTTCACTTATCTGAGTAGCATTTTCACACGACGACACGCAAAGGTTTCAAACAAAGTAATCACACATGTATGTTGAGCTGTTGGGATCCAAACTGACCTTTCAGTGATTGAACATCTTACATGAATTCATACAAAGTCACTTGTTCAGCATAACATGTACTTCAGTGGCATCAGCAAGATTTTAGAGGTGGGGGACACAGCTTATGATTCCCCGGATTGACATGGATACGAGTGTCACTGGTGCACCTTTGGTGCACCACGAGCCTGAAGCAAGAGTGTGCACGCGTGGAGTCCAGGGGCCTGCGTAAGAGCCCCTTACAGGGTTCAGAGGCAGAACCCCGGTGGGGGTTTTGGCCCCTGAAGCTCCATCAATACAAGGTAATAAGAATGCTTTACATTTCTTTCAGAGGCCTTATTGATCAGGTTTCTTTCATTTCAGATTTTGTGGAATTCAATGTCAATAAGATAGAGTTCACATTATCCTCTATTTGTGGTAGGCTGCAGTGTGTCACATACATTGACAGGACTGAAAGTTTAACAACATGAGGCCAGTCATTCGGTCAAGAATGCTGCTTGTGATAATCACAAAAATTAACAGTACTTGTTTCATGCCATTTTCATAAAATGTGTATATGCTATAGGAACATACTTTTAGTGCTGAATAATTTTTTCCTGGAATCTTAAGTGTAAAAATGGAAAGTGTGTGATGCATGTGACATTTTTTAGTTATAGTACAGTAATATATTAGAATATTGGTACCAATTAAAAGCTTACACAGGTCAAAATTGTCCTGGCAGTTAGGTCCCATTGGGCATACTATCTACTCTCCTCAAGTAACTATAGACATACTGCATGGCCAACACATGAGAGAACAGCAGCAACTAGGCTTTGTGACATGAGATGAACTTACCTATAGGCCTACATAAACTGGGTACTCTGCCTTCATGGAACTTGGTAAGGTGGGCAGGGATTGTGCTGTTTGGTAATCTGGGATGGAACTACTGAAGAACCTGAAGGGACACTAAACTACAGCACATAGGGCTGCAAATGTTTGCTTCTCATCTGAAAAATTTCCTCTAGAGAGCGAAAACAGGCCTTTGCGGGGAGACTGCATTCTGTATCGTATCAACTAAGACTCCACGACTGGGGGAGCATCCCTCAAGGGAGGGGGGAAAATACCCCTACCCTCACCTAGTCCAATCCCTGTTAAGTCTTCAATCTTTTTCTTTCTCCCTTATCCTTAAATCCCCCAACTTAAGTGATTTTTGTCCAACTGGCTTCAGAGTTGGGGGGGCCTGTACCCCTGGCTCCCTATTTAAACATGGTACTGCTTCCCTTCTTATGAATAATGTGTCAGCACAGCTGTGGCAGCCAGCTTTCTTTAGGTATCACTTGAGAGATAATTTAGAAACATTTTTTTCAATGCCTTTGAAACAAAAGTCACAACCTTCTGCAACTTAAAACAATTTTTGCATTTTTACAATTTGAGCAAACTGAGCAAAGCAACACATTGGGACTTAATTAAAGTGATTGCGTGCATAGGCAAAAAGTAAAAACATTGAAATTTCATCTCCAAAAGTTTGGCAAGTCTTTCAATTACACCATTTAGACAATCTGGGAAAATTGATAGGTTTCAGTTGGTTAATTCTGCCATATGTTTTCAAATTATTATAACATAATGACAAAAAAGTGTAGAATACGAAAATGTAGTGGTTGACAGTTTTCATTCAAATCAACAGTGTGCTTCTTTGAACAAGCCAATGGGAAGCATACTAGCATTGAATATTCAGATAGTCAAAACAACTCAGGATCCCTGACGCAATGTTGTGTTCAGATCGTAGGTTATTTGTAAATACAGTGCTTCCTTTCACCAAACACTACAATTCCCGATACCGACCAAGCTAGCGACAATTTGAGTAGTATGTTTTTGATACACTGGTGAGACCTGTACTGTTGCATATTCATTATGTAGCCACTTACAGTATGGACCGTTTATTTTCAAATATGATTTCTGTTTTTTACTGTTTTTATGCCAATGCCGTTGCTTTTCGAAGTACAGTAGTTACTGTCATTTTCCTTCATTGAAAGACATAGTCCGTTCATTTACAACTTCTCGTGTACGTTTAAGAATAAAGAAAAACTTAAGATCAAACATAATCTTATCTTTTAGGTTTTTCAGTATTCAGTACACACTCAATCACTTTAGAGAGCTGTATGGCTTTGTGGTAACACAAACACAATTCCAGCTGCTTCAAAGTCTGACAAGTCAAATTAGCAAACTATCTTTGGCTGAATTGATCCAAGTACTGTAATCAACCAGTTGATTGCACACACACTTTAGGCTGTTGCACAACTTGGCCTGTTACTACAGGTCTGCACTGCCATGACAGACAAACTTGTGTATGCATATTATTTCTGCAACAGTGCCAGTGACATTCAACTGACAGTTCTTTTCTAATTTTTTATTTCCATGCAATATTGACTCCATCTCAGGGCTTGGAATAAGCTTAAAGAATGGCACAGCCAAAATGAAAAAATTGACTTAAGGTCAATGTTATATTTCATAGGACATTTAGTGAGGGGCACCACTGCCATCAGAGAGGACCCGATAGCCATTCCTGCTGTCATTTACTTTGTGTCCTGTCGTCTGTGATAGGCCTATTGAAGGAGAATGATGCTTTTGATGGATTTGCAAACGCCTCTGCTGTACCTGAAAGTTTTTATGTCCTGGTTTAAAAATATTTGCAAATATGGTCTGAAATTTCTGAATGTGACTAGCATCGGCAACAAGTTAGTATTTTATGCCAATTAAGTCCAAGCCAATTAAGTTGCAAGTCCATGTTGGAAACTCCAAGTTAAATCTGCCCATTTTTTTTACAAACCAGATAGCCTATATAGGCCAACCTGTAGGCCTAAATTCCATATCTGTGCCAGTTATGGGCCATATATGGATTTTGAGTAAGGGACAAAGCATATTGAAACTACTGTAGTGACTTGGTAGCTAGCACACTTCGCTTTAGTAAGTAGAACACCTAGAATGACACATCCCCAACAACAACGCACCCCTAGCTACAGTATTGCTGAAACTGTATTACTTCCCACAACCTAACCTATTTTATTGAAAACAGAATGACATAATTCCCTAAACGTAGTATGCTGCTGATAGAGTGTGTCATATTTCTGGTCCTTTCATAAGGGTTTTCCATCCAGCTAGGGTTCATGATGTGCTTGAGTTTAAACGAAAAGGGACAACACATAAAATCTTCTCATATCATTTGTGAGGTACTGTTTGCACTAAAACCCCATATAAATGAGTGTTTTGGACTTTTCCCAACTTTATAATAATCCATCAAATTCTTAGGTGCGTCATTCTACTGTAGGTACAATCATGCTATTGCAGAAACTTAGTCAATGGCCAGTTACTTAGTTCAGTTCTCTGCAAATAGCTAACAGTTAGTGATCAGTAAAAGCTGTTCATACTTCCATAAACATTTCACTATAACTGGCAAGCTCTTTCTTATTCAGGATACCATTACCAATGATTGTTGGTTAGCTCGAGGTTTTAACTTGAGTTGGGATTGAACTAGTCTACAGTCTTCTCAATCATTCACAGCCTGCCAACCTCACACTACCCAACTCTGGCAATAGCATTGCAATACTTACGAACTCCCTGCATAGCTGCAGTTAGATTGTAATGGATAAATGAGCGTGACGCTCACTGACAGTGGGATTAATAATTGAGTTTGTCATATGGTGATACCTACCAAATCGATATATAACTCCATTCGTTTTAATGGAGTGAAAGGGTCACTTCCGTGCTCATAATACAATGCAAAGCTCCGAATGCTTCAACAATTGGTAGAAGTCACAGAAACTAACGTTAATCTTACTTTGTTACACTCCTCAAACGCAGTACCGTACACGTAGATGTAACAGTTGACGCAGAGAACCAAATGGACACTCGTTCCTTTGTGATCGCAAGTTCTCGATTTTGACATATGCTCACTGCTCAATGTTTTGTATTGGCAGAGTGGACAAAGTGGACATGCTGAAAGCGATTACCCTACAATCCTTCACGTTTCGCAGAGCCAAGCTACCCCCCCCCCCACCATGGCAAGCAAACATTCAGTCTGAGTATAAGAGACATCTCTTGTAACTAGAAAATGTGGTTACCTACCGTAACCACAATGGACATGACCATGTCTCTGGTTGCCTGTGTATGGTGAGGATAGACTGCCTGGTTAATCCGACAACAGGGACGTAAAACTGGTATGTGGACGGGGAGGGGAGAGTAAATGTTTTAAAAAATCCAACATCCTGTCGTACCGTGGATCATTTCCAGTACCGGAATCATCTATAAGCAATCCACCCCAACCTACACGAAAGCGTGCGCACACACACACAACCAAACATTCACACACTCTCTCATTGGCAAGCACATCTCAAAGTGACGTGTTTTGGAACCCCCTTCGTATCATAAAATGTTATTATATTTTATTTTGCTTGTTGTTTTTTACTTTAAATCTGCCTGAATTATTTAAGCCTGCGCAAAACAGTATGATTGTTCCCCGAGTATTCCCAATGGGGTGGCAACTGCCCACCTGCCCCCACCCGGATTGCATCACGCCCATGTCCGACAAGAGAGGAGTGCAGCAAGTTTGTAATAAAACTTTGGCTCTGATATTCAGAATAGGCCGCCTATAAGTGCCTGGATTGAAGTGATCCTGCAAATGCACGTACAGTTTATGTACCCCGTTTTACGTTTTGACTTCAGTTCAAACTTATGCATATGGTAAAATACGAGATTTGCATCGAAAATTCGGACTTGAGGTTTGACTGCACCTGCCTTCCATAGGACGTTTTTGTTTATCACGAACATTTACCTTAAACACGTTAGAAAACTAATTCGTGCAATTGGTCACATCGTTTGTACAGTGTGACTGCAATAGACCGTATACATTCTGGCTTTCTACTGATCGCTGATTCTCACCCGCGGCCCGGCTACTACAGGTACTGTACACATATTGTACATTTATAAACTGTATGCAGTTCAAACGACGAACGGAGACGTAGCAGACCGCTATGCCGAAATTCCAAGGAATTACCAGATAGAATTATACTTATTTTTTCACATTTATATTGATGTCTTCATTACCACTTCATAATTCGATTATAAAATTTTGAAAATATATCTAAAACGGTAGCAAACACCAACGATCTGGAAAGAGATTAAGAAACTCAGTCCACATACGACAGCATCTTTCGTTCATGACTGCGTCATGTGTAAAGTACTTAGGCGTATTAGCCTACTTAATATTGTAAGTAGCCTACTTAATATTTAAATTTAGAGCATTTGAGGAAAAATGCACCGCATTTCGTAAGTAGCGACATATTTTACACAATCTTGTCACATACCCGTCGTCTTGGCTGTAAAAACCTTTTCCCAAAAGATCGGTTTGTTTCTTGATGGGAGTCGTCCGATAAACTGAACGAAAGAAATGTGGTCACGTGATCATCAGAAAATGCGACCAACCACAATAATGGACATGCTGTCATGTTCATTAATAATTATAAATTCAAGGGAGGGGTGGTTAGGAAGTCACGTGACATTAGTTACCGTGTCTTTGAAACCGTCAATCGTTTGCTTGAGAGTGGTGAAAATGATTGAGGCCTCTATATCACAGGAGGCTAAGACCTAAACCAGAATGCAGAAATGCATTGTGGTTTAGATGATCTATTTAAGAGAAATTTTTTTCTGAATCTGATATAATACCATTAGTATGTGTCACATTTGTCACATTTTCACAATTTGACCCCTGTTGACCCCAAATGACCTTTGACCTTCACAAAAAAACGATAGGGTTCCTCTACTCAACATGGTACAACTACATACAAAACATGATATCTCTACAAGCTTCCTTTCTTGAGATATCGTGTTTTCAAGGTTTTCACAACTTGACCCCTGGTGACCCCAAATGACCTTTGATCCCTACCATAAACAATAGGATTCTTCTTCTCAATATGGTACACCTACATACTAAATATGAGATCACTACAAGCTTCCTTTCTAGAGATATCGTGTTTTCAAGGTTTTCACAACTTGACCTCTGTTGACCCCAAATGACCTTTGACCTTCAGCAAAAACAATAGGATTCTTCTTCTCAATATAGTACACCTACACACTAAATATGAGATCTGTCCAAGCTTCCCTTCTTGAGATTTCGTGTTTACAAGGTTTTCACATTTTGACCCCTGTTGACCCCAAATGACCTTTGACCTCCACCAAAAACAATAGGGTTCTTCTTCTCAATGTGGTACACCTACATACCAAATATGAGATCTGTCCAAGCTTCCCTTCTTGAGATATCGTGATTACAAGGTAGGGCGTCACGGACATACATTCACACACACACACATACCCACACACGCACCCACACACCCTTACACACACACATACACACACACCTATGCATGATTACAAAGGATACGATTATCATCGAAACCAAAAAGAGAGCCTTCGATTGCACAGTTGGCCAAGAGATTCTTTTGGCCAAACTTCTTAATTACGGCATTCAACAGAAGGCTCTAAGTTGTTTCGTATACTTATCAAAGTAAAAGAAAAAGTCACATATATGCCAATAGTACTTTATCTGATTGGTCTGATCGGATGTATTTTAGCTCTCATCGCAGCATGTAAAATTTTAGATCGGTGTTTGGTCAATAGAATTACCCTTGCAATGATAACTCAATTACTGAGAAAACAATTAGTCTGTGAAAAATGATGCAAGGCCGAGATGAGCATTCAAAGAAACGTTTGGCTCTACAAACCACCCAGATAGTAGAAAACGGCCCTTTCTGGGTGTTTTACATGCATACATACATGCTCCAAACCCTACATTCCACCTCTGCCTTGGTAGGCCTGCCGCATAAATTGAGTTAATTACTATTTGGCGATACTGCGGGAAAAAAGCGAAAATGAGATCAAGCAGGGCCTCTCTATTCGCCCTCCTTTCCCTGGCTATGCCTATGCTCCTGGGTATTTCTGGCGAAGTTCTAAAAAATACCACAATATGGCCAAGGGGGGGGGGGGGTGGTCGCCTCCTTCGCCCCTCCTTGGCGACGCTCCTGAGTAGACACTCTTTGGTAGTCGTGGCGGTTTGAACAGGGCTTAAAATGCACCAACTGCACCCGACTACAATTGAACATATTTAATCGGGCCCGACGACGGCTTACGACACAATTGAATTCTAGTCGTGAAACAGGTCACACCGCCACGACCACAGCAGACGCGGTGGGTGGTCGCTGTCGTGTCGCAGGTTGTCATGGCAGTGTGTCTCGGCTTTGTATCTAGTTCAATGATATCCACGGCCACAATGACATAACCATGAATGCGCGTTTTTAGCTTATTATCTCATCACTCGACATAGTGTATGTATGTGGTGATGAGATATTGTGGTCAGTTTGGGCCTGTATACATTTTATGACATAAGTGGAAAGGTTTTATCTTCCTGCTAAAAGTGAACGGAAATTCGGCCTCAATATATCAAGATAAAAAATATTTCATAGCTGACTCTTCAAACACAGGGCTAGAAAAATGGACCTCCCTCAAGTTTGGGTGGGTCGTTCGAACGCTCCGACCCTACCCCGATAGTTTCAGACACTAGGGACTTCCCGTTGGGGGTGAAGAATTAAAGGGATGCAGTCTTCATGAAAAGGGCATTATCAGCTGAAACAAATACATTATCCGCTAAGCAAAACAAAAGAAAAATCTTTTTGGGTGGGTAACGACAGAACTGTCTAAGCGAAGCGCCACCATTAGTTGGCGCGGAACGTACAAGAAAATTTTGGTTTTTCAACTCCCCAGATGGCTGGAAACAGCACTTCCCCGGTCTATGTAACCATCCTTGAAATATGGATATCAAGTCTGCAATTCCTTTATTCATATGAAAAGAAAAGTCAATGTCTGAAAAATGGTAATGCATATCAGGCGGGTTGAGGTGATACAAGAATCGTAATGATTTACGTATCTTCTTACATTTTTTTTCTTTGAGAACTTGGCAAATACTTTGTGACTGAACAAGTAGGAACATCGACACCCAGACTTTTTGGGGGGGTCGGAGAGCAGAGATTGTCTGATCTATGTTTATGACTAATTAGAGACATTACGATCTAAGTGGAGCACCACATTAATTGGCAAGAAGCGTACCAATTAGATATCGGCGAACGTACAAGAAAATTTTGGCTTTACAAATACTCCAGATAGCAGGAAACGGCATTAAGCGGGTGTACCTGAGCTGAATGTACCCAACCTTGATATATGGATATTATGTCTGCAATTCTTCAATCCATGTGAAAAAGAAAACCAATCTATTACAAGTGGCAGAACATATCATTTTTTTTTTAAGATGGTACAAAAATCGCAATGAATTACGCATCATCTTCGTTTATTTTCTTTTGAGTGCTTGACAAATACCTTTTTGTTGAACACTTCTACACAACAGTGCCATTTTTTGTTTGGGGGGGTGGATTGTTTCTCTGAACTATGTTTGTGACTAACTAGCGGGGGGATTACTAAGCGCAGCGCTACCATTGGGGAGTGGAGAGTACAAGAAAATTTTGCCTTTTCAAAAGCTCCAAATGGCAGGAAATTTCTCGAGTGTACTTACACTGTATGTACACAGTCTTGAAATATGAATATCATGTCCTCAATTAATCAATTCGTACAAAAAGAAAAATCAATTTCTTAAAATTGGTAATACAAATGACAAACAGTAATAAAAGGGAAATAGGTGAACTTCAATTGTGCATGTGTGTGAAGGTATATTGATAGTTCTATAGATTTTACGAAAAGAAGAAGACTGCAATTTTTTCCTTATAACGGAATTATCGGAAAAATATTTCTCGTTATAACGTCACAGATTTTCAGTAAATTTAATTGGGTGTTAATGAACTGTAACAAATTGTCTTACCCCAATGTATAGCTATTTTATCACTCTGGAGTTATAATTACACATACCAATCGAAGTTTCATAACCTCTTTGTTGACTGTTCATGTGAATAACAAACCATTCTGAATATATACTGACTTAAATTTTGTTTTTATTGTTATTACTAACGAAGTAGGCAAATTTCGTCACTCTTAATCACTCTCAGTCAAATCGGTCCGGTAAAATATAATTGTGAAAGCTGCTGAATACAAACAACAACGCCACCCTTTAAACGGCTTACACATGCAATGATCTCGGGATTTTAAAGTTTAATGATGTACACATATTCAAGATTTGTTTGCTTCATCTATAACTTGTAGGCAATGTAAATAAATTTAAAAGGTTGGTAACTCTCATCCGACGTACCTTAATACAAGATCTAATACACTCTTCTCAGTTAGTAAATATCATTCGGCCAAGACTTCACTTGGCAAGATCTGCATACGATCGAAAACTCATGTATGGTAACTATGCAATTTAAAACAAATTAGAAACCAAATTTATTGCTAAGTATATATATTGGCTGATCTTTGTTGTCTTCGTCTTTCTTTCCTCTATTTCGTGTATTTTTTTTTCTTTTGTTCTAGTGTATGGTCGATAGAGCTTTGTTATTATCACCAGTTTGTTCTATACGGTAGCGTGCATTAAATTACACTCACTGTGTGTTTTATATGTAGAGAAGAAATACATTAAATACTAAACTAAACTTATGACACCATAGCCGTTTCCGTCGCATCTATGCATTTGTTAAAAATAGATCAATTTTAAGTTCCCCTTCCTGTCATCTGGACCCTGAAAAAGACTAGGGGCAGACAAGAACATTTCAGTTCAGTATTAATCTGTATAATCTGTTATTACAGATTAATAATCTGTAATTACAGATTAATAATCTGCCTCTTATGGGAATCGTGAAAAGTTATGATAAGGTCTGTGTCGATCGCTTATTCTAAACATGTAAGTCGTAAGAGACAATTAGAAGGAAAAAAATAAATTGAAAAAATGCTTATCTTGAGCAAATGTATGCTGTACATTCATCTGCTGATCTTAAAAATGAGCTTGAAGAATCTAGAACTAAGCTAGATGCAATTTATGATTATAAAGTAAGGGCAGTGGCGGCGCCAGGATGTCAGACTTGGGGAGTACGAGATCTGATTGGGAAGGGTGAGAGCAACGGGGGGGGGGGTAACTGGGGGGGGGGGCAACTGGGGGGCAAGGAAACAATCTGGAGGGAGAAATGCCCCCTCATGCCCCCCCCCCCGTAGCGCCGCCACTGAGTAAGGGGCATTATAGTAAGGTCAAGAGCCCGTTGGTCTGAAAGTGGTGAGAAAAATACAAAATATTGTTTAAATTTGGAGAAAAGAAATAAGTCATTTAATTATATTAAGCAGTTAATTTTAGATAATAACACAACTGTTGATCCTCCCGATGATATCTTGGAAACTATTTAAAATTTCTGTATGGGTCTTTATACTAACGACGATGACATTCACTCCAAAACCTTTTTTAATAACTTAGATATTTTACATTCCAAAATTTCCGAGAAGCAGTCGAAGGGCTGTGAGGGACTCCATACCTTCGAAGAATGTAGCCGCTCATTATTCTCTATGCCTTTGAACAAATCTCCCTGCTCAAATAGCAGTTCCCTGCTCCGATGGAGTCCCTGTTGAATTTTACCATGTATTCTGGGACGATGTTGGTTCACTTGTTGTAAACTCTTAAGCTATGCCTTTCAAAAAGGCTTTATTTCTGATGAGCAGGACAGAGCTTGTTTAACCCTAATTCAAAAAAAATTATATTAAAGATAGCCGCTACGTAAAGAATTGGCGTCCAATTGCCCTACTTAACGTAGATTACAAAATCGTTGCTAAGTGTCTAGCTATACACGGATGAAGACTGTGATCTCTGACTTAATAGATCCAGAAACGACTGGTTTCTTAAAAGGGCGCTTTATTGGGAAAAATGTTAGATTATTTCTTGATTTCATTAGCTATTGTAAAGATCATGATATCCGAGGAGCACTTATATTCCTGGACTACGAGAAAGCGTTCGATCCACTCGATTGGGAGTTTATTCAAAACACCCTTGCTTATTTTAATTTTGGTATTGATTTTAGACTGTGGGTTCGAACGCTATACAGTAATATTTCATCGTGTGTGGTAAATAATGGTTTCCTTATTGAGTATTTCAAGATTTCAAGAAGTGTGCGTCAAGTATGCCCCCTTAGTCCTTATTTATTTACCTGTTCTTAAATTTTTACTGCTATGATTAAGTCCAGCCTTAACATTAATGGAATTGTCATCTCAAATTCGGTTTTTAAAATCTCTGCTTGTGCCGATTAGGAAGGTCCTAGAGAAGGAGATACAACAGAAGTTTCTTCTTTTGAAGTAGCCTAGTTTCCGCCATAATCGTCTCTTTTGTTCACCTCTTGAAGTTTCAATGGGATTAAAGGGTATTAGGAACTTAACGTAAAAGGTCTATGTTGTCTACTCCGTTGTAAATTGCCCATCGACAAGTTTTGTCTGTAGCTATAGCATTGCCAGTCGTTATTCTTGAACATCAGTTTTCAACTTCCGACGCGGTCCGACGCCTATCGCAGTGGAAAAATTCGATGTTGTGTAACTTATTGAACATGGATACACCCTCTGCAAATTTGCGAAAATCAGTGAAAATTGATAAAATGCAACAGTAAAATATAGTCTTATGATCGTTTTCGTCATTTGCATATGGCAAAGGTCTTTATTCTTATATACCAGTCTGTCTTGATTCCAAAGAGATAGCCAGTTGTTACGATTTTTGAGACAGTGGTTTTGAGTTGTTTGTCGGCAACGAACCTCGCATCAACGCTTTTGCTACCCAATCCTTTTCAAAGATTACAAGCAGGTGTGAATGAAGATTACTTGAATGTCCCTGGAAGTAAGATACATCACACAAAAGTAAAACGGCACTCTAAGCTGTTCTCATCCCTTTATGAATTGAAAGTTATCACGCCGGAGAAAATCTAACAGGATTAGCATAACTAAAGTGTCCCGTTGTATCTCCTTCTCTAGCACCTCCTTGTTCAGATGACACAGTGGTTTTAACAGATGGGTCATTGAATGTTATTAAGGAAACAATATATGTACTTAAAAAGTTCTGTATTTTGGACAAATCCTGTCTTTTTCCTCTCGGCCTGCTTTTTTTCTGACTCACCTCCGTATTTTCAAATGTTTGTCATTAGTCAATAATTTGTTAAGTATTTAATTATTTCATTCACGCATCATTACGATGATTTCTTTATCTGAACTATTTACCGAAATTATCGCGAATTAATAGAATCCTTAACCTTTGGTCTTCCAGAGATCTCAAACCTACTGGCAAAATTGTTCTTATTAAAACCTTTCTCATTTCTCAACTGGTATATCTCTTCTATGTTTTATCAAATCCAAGTACCCAGTATTTTAAGGATTTAGAGAACCTTTTCTACGGATTTGTTTGGTCTAAAAAACCTGATAAAGTTAAGAGTAATGTTTTAATTAATGTTACTGAATCTAAGGGAGATTTCAGTATGATTGATATAGCGTCTTTTGTAATACGTTTCAAATGTAAGTGGGTTAAATAATATCTCGATGACAATAATAGTTTGTGGAAGATTTTGTTTGATGAAGAACTTAAAGGATATGGTAAAAGTTTCTTGTTTGAGTGCAATTTTACTAAAAAAAGATCTTAATATTTCGAATGTCTTTATTCGTGATGTTTGTTACACATGGTCTGACTTTAATTTTATATCTCCAGATAGACATTTTTTATAGATACCAGAGCGTCCTGAATAACTCTTTCATAAAAATTGGCATTAGGGATATTTTTTTAAACATTCTCAGACGTAAGCTAGGATGCTTTTAGATGACATATCTTTTTTGACCATGGTGTTAACGCTTTAGATTATGATACCTTTTGTGTAAAAACTTGATTTAAACCATTTTCCTTTCTATCCTATCTACGATTCCGAAGTCATGGAAAGAAAGTCTGAACTGCGTTCAATGATTCAAAATGCAAACGAACAACGTCTCACGAAAGGTATTACATCGCCAAAGATTACAGAATACATGTATATAATTATTTAGTTAAGGAAAAATCACAAGTCGATAACAAAGTATATGATTGGAATAAAATTTTTGTGTTACCTTATATTGCTTTTAATTCCGTTTCTTGCGCAGAATACTTGGTGTAAATAGTTTTTTATATAGGATTAAGGTCAAAGAAAGTCCGCTTTGTTCGTCAGGAGGTCAATGAGACACTGGAACACCTGTTTTGGGAATGTGATTACGTTAAGACCTTTTGTTCAGTGTTAGACAACCTTTGCTTAAAATTCAGTTTTGAACTCGATTTTTATTATATAAAGTTTGGGAATTTTGAAGATGCTAAACATCCAATTAATTTTTTTATTTTACATGCAAAGTGCTATATCTTTAATTGCAAGTTGAACAATAAAATTCCATATTCCATTGCTTGTTCTTACAAATTTAAATATTCCTTAAATGTCATATAATTATACGTATACGGGCCGTGAGTATGTTATGGGCGCTATCACCTTGTGGATTTATGTATTACGATGTAATCACTCAACAAGGGAATGGAATGTTTTACTTTTCCCTTATTCGTACTTATATTTCATGAACAGCTAACAGAAATTTACAAAGCCTATCCTGCTTTTAGTATACACGATTGGGTCTGAACTTCGACTTGATAATCTCGAAAGTTCGACATGAAATGTTAAATCGAAGTTTCGAGATGGATTTTTTTCATTTGTTTGTTATTACTTTTCGTTCTGTTGTGTTTTACTTTTTTGTTCTATTTTTACCTTTTTTCGTCGTTCTCTTTCGCCAGGGCCATATATCAAGGGGATGAAAATTGGCTCTGTGCAGTGTATAGGTTTCCTATATATAGAGGAAGCGGAGTGACAGCGCCTTATATATGGCTCTGCTGAGTGAACAAAAATATCGCCCTCATTTTAATGACGTAGCGAGCCAGACAAAAGTCTAAACCACGCGGTACGTAGTACTTAGCTACCTAACTATAGTAGAACGTAAGACACGCTGTACCGAATACACACCTACACCAAGCAGTCCCGAAAACAACGCTATATCCAAGAATATAACGTCTAATTTAAAGAACCAGCTGAATTATTACTGAATTTGTTGTTTTCTCTAAGGTTATGAAGGAATGGATGGCAACGTAGGAGAAAACTTAAATCTCTCCGAAGCAGTTCAAAGAGCTAAGGCAGTGAGTAAAAACAAAAATCGATTTCAGCACTGAGTAGGGTTAGGCCCAGTTAGGCTAGGCGGGATAAGGCCAGCTAGTGTAGCCTACTAAGAGTAAGAGGGTAGCCTAAGCCGTCAAGTGACATGAAACTATGCGATGCTAGAATGTACTTGTAGTTAGGCCTTCGTAAATTGTAGCCTTACAGTTACAACGAGGTTAGGTTGTGAAATAGCTGATCATGTGTATTCGATTGCTAACCACCACGCTTAGCGTGTTCTCCGTAGCACAGTTCTCGCTTTGTAATTGTGAGAGTAACTCAGAGGAGCATGTCAATATTTAATAAATGTAATTGGCCCACCCGAACTGAAGGGATAATGATATTGCAATAACACTATAGTACTACAGCCAATGAAAATGGTGAACTGTAGGACTAGCCTACACCTAGGCCTAGCCTAACGTGAGTATTAATTTACTTAGCCTAGGTCACATGTCGTTTCTGCCTCTGATAGTTTCCACCCCATTGAGAATGACTGTCCCTAATTTTTTGGGGCGGAAAACAGTTTTTGCAGGCGGAAAGTGACGACATTAAATGAAAATTTGTAAGAATTTAAAATTTAAGCGCTTAATGATCATGCCTTATGTCGAATACGGCCCAAATGTAGTAATACAGATTACAGGTAGTGAGGGAGGGTCAGTCATATTTATTCTTTGCCTTCAGGTCATGCATTCTTTCTGTGCTTCATCAGCCCTCTATCAAAGAGTACTAGTGGAAGTTCAAACATGTACATGCTATAAAATGTGGTACTGATTAGAATCTGTGAGTGTGACCAGACGTGACGAATTCTTGCTAAAATATTTGTTTTTGCCTAATCTCACCCTAACTTTAACCCTAACTCTCAATTTTAACCATGATTGATGGTTATTTTGGTTAAAGTTAGTACTAAGCAGCTTTTACACCTTCAACTTGGTTTACTCTCTTCAAATACTTAATCCTAGCCATCATCAACAACCTTGACTGGTGGTCGCTGATTCTAAATTAGAGCCAAAAATGCTAAGTAAACATGCTCAAAATGCTAAAAGTATTCTTCAATTTTTTGCCTCCAGTCTGTAAACATGTTTTGAATGTTCAAGATAGGTCTTCCGTAACTTAGCCAAATTAATTTTAAGGCCTATTTTTGAGGCAGCAAATCAATAAATAGTCATGGCCAGCATAATTTTTTAATAAGCCTGAAACTGACACAAATTTTCGGCATTTATATGTAAAACAGTGACAAAGTCCACTGTCCAGAAAAGTCAAGTCCGACAGTAATGAACTAGTATTTTGGTGAAGTTCAGTAGTCTGACAGAAATGTTAGTGGTCATGGATGATGGGACGACTGCTAATTTCGCATCCCGCAGTTGTATGTAATGTTCACAACTAGGTAGTTCAAAATTGCCTAAATTCTCACCCCCTGACTAGTTAAATGTGTAGCCAGCTGAGTGTGGGCAGATGTTAAGCAGTGCCCCTATATTGTCAAGTAGTATTTATCATTGATGTTGCAGGACCAACTTCTTCAGCAACACTGATAGTAGTTGTTGGGCTTTGTCTGTTTTCTGATTCTTTCCTCTGTCCTTTCTACTGGAGTTGATAATGGATATAATGCCTCTTCTAGGATAAAGGCCCTGTAATACATGTTTAGAAAAGGTAGCTTTAAAAAGGAAGCAAGTGACTGGATTGATCTTGTTTGGTTTATCTACAGATTGCTGCCAAAATTGGTGGTAGCTTCGGTGGTGTGCCTGGCACTCAACCTGTTCAAGTTGAACAGACTACAATGGCACAGCCCCCTGCTGGAATTCCTGGAGTTGATTCTAGTCTAAATAATTCAGGTGGTTTGAAACGGCCTTTGGAAGAGGGAAATGGTGATGCTGAACCTCCTCAGAAATCTGTAGCCATGGAAAATGATCGTAAGTTTCAAGATGACACTAAGGTCCAAAAAAGTGCATATGCACAAAATCTCCATATAGGGGCCAGAAAACATTCTCAGTGGGTGCCTTTAATAAACAGCTCAACTACTGTATTAACTCTCAATTATTGCAGTCTTCAAATTAGACCTATGGCTTTGATGATGGCTTTGATGATGATCAGAAGACGACAAAAGATAAAATTTCTCTCCTTAGAATTCTCATTCTTTACTACTATTGGTAGTATTTTTCATTTGTTCACAAGACTTGTTCTCGTGGAATGAAAACATTTGTTTTACAGCCAAAACACACCTCTCTATTACTGCATTAATTAGTCTAGCGCATGAAACTGCAAGATCAAAAGGCTGACCAAATACGCACACTTGCCAGATGCTAGACCATATTTGGAAAGAAAGCTTTATGGTGGTGGTCTGGAACATTTCAGGACTTGTGAGTTTTTTGCCTGTGGTACTGTACATACTATATGCATTTTTTGCTGCTATCGGTATGAACAAAAATCGATATTGATACTATGGATATGGGGGACAATATCAGATATATTGATATATCGATGGACCTTAACTTGCAATTGGCACAACCAACAATGTGTTTCATGGGCATAGTCTTTTAGAATCTCCAAAGTTCTGCTGTCATACAACAGTGTGTTGGTTCCAATTTGAAAATGTTTACTTATTTATACTGTCTCTGTTGTGAATGTTATAATAATTACTCACATTTGCTTAAGTATGTTAATAATGAAGCTTAAGAGATATTTTAAATAGACAAATTGTGATATTGTTATTTTTGTATACAGGTTCACTTTATATAATTGTTAATGGACTTTCTTTTCTCTTACTGTAGCCTTTGGAGCTCAACTAGCTCAACAGAAAATAGAGCAGTAAGTTAATGAAATCAGTTCAGTAATTAATTGAACTGTTCTCCTTTTACAATGTCATCTGTGAATGGTATATGCATGTTTCTGTTATCCTGTAGAACTTGTTTCATGACATACTATTGATTTCAGTTCTGTGAGAATGATGGGTGACAATGTTTAGTAGTAGTACACAGGCATTGTCTGAATTCTACTGAATAGGACAATAGGACAACATCTCTTACATGACAAAAGAAGAGGCCCAAATATCATTAAAACTGTGAAGCACATAAGTCAGAGCATGATACAGTACGGTAACAGTACGGCCATCATAAAGCCACTGTAGTTCCTGTGTTTGTCTATCACCGTGGTGTAGTTCCACTGAAATGTCTACACTGCATGATTGTGCTTTCACTTTGTGATCTTTTCTTGAACATGCTCAACTGGTAGCTTATAAACTGTACCATATAGATTCTTAACATGTGTTGCATTTTTGTATGGGTACTTCAGTTTACTGCACCTTCCTCCTTTGAACTTAAACATGCTGAACTGGTAGCTCATATACTGTACCGTATGGATTCTAGTGAAAAGTTCAACGTATGTTATGTTTTTGTTGGGGTACTTCAGCTTACCTCCTTCTTTTGAACTGTTCTTTTTCAGAGCCAACACCTCAAAAGAAGAGTATTTCATTCCAAACCATATGGTTGGATTAAGTAAGTTAAAGATGATTTAACTTGAGTTATTTAAATTCTTAAAAGGGAAAGATCTTAATCTGGCGTAGTATAATCCCCTAAATTCATCTGAAAAGGATCATGTGGAATTCAGTCTGTATGAAAAGTTGTTAAGCAAGTCATTGAGCAAGATAAGAGATGACCTCTAACAATCCTGAGCTGACACCTTAAGTCCTTGTGGAAACATACTGTACCATCACATCAAACTTTTACAAAGAGGGTGACTTTGCCCTCTTTGTGATATTGATTGAACATTATGTTGACTTTTTAACCTAGTGCAGTGTGTTGAAATAAATGTTGGACCCAACCTGAATGATATTGAATGGACAAATTAACTTCCTGTCTGATGTTGTGTGTACTGTAAGTGAAATATAAGCTGAAGTGGTGTGTAGGTAGGGTAGTCATGAGAAAGGTAGTTACATACTCTTCTGCATTGCCTGCCTTCTTATATAAGCCAACATGCATGCATCTGGTAAGTATCACTAGCAGATTGACTTGAGAGTCAACAGTCTGACTTTTCATACCTTAATCCTTGGGAAAGGCAGTTCAAATTGGGGTTTTCTGGGAGAGTTGGACACACATTTGCAGTATGTAATCTGAATCTTGTCATCTGGTCAGGTAGTTAGAAAGTTTGGTTGGAACTAAGAATCTTTTAAGATACAAGGTTTTGGCTCATTTGAAGTTTTTCAATACCCCTAGCCTCCCTTAACAAAGTGGTGGATACTTCACTGTGTAACTTATTTGTAAATGTAACAATTCAGAATCAAAGCAAAACCATCACAATGTTCTGCCACTCTATTGCTTTTGTTCCATTGTGATCGACTGCACAGCGAGTAATCACTGTGTACTGCTGTGAAAACTGAGGAAGAAAGTTCATTTCAAGCTTATCATTGTTTGCCATGTAAAAAATTTGCGTTTCTTGTTTTAGTCATCGGCCGGAAAGGTGAGCAGATTCAGAAGTTGCAAGAAGAATCCAAGTGTAACTTGCAGATTGCACCAGGTAAGTTGCAAATAGTAATTTGAATTTATTTTGAATTGTTGAACATCATTTTGGTGTCTTGATTTAATGAGGAAGTTGCTCACAATTCTACAAATACTATTCACAGTATTTGACAGTCAGGTGCTACTGTACCTTTGTGAACAAAATGGTGTCTCTATTTGTTACAATTGCAAGTGCTTGCAATGTAACTACCTGTGCTGATTAGTTTCTGTTTAAAATTTCTTAAAGAGACATAAGAGATAAAGAGACAATGAGGGAATAGGATGCATACGTCACAATATCATTAATGTTGTCCGTGACAAGAAGCCTTATCTGAAGAATGTTGTTACATTACAGAGAGCTTACCAGACAAACGCAGACCATGTACTTTAACTGGAACGCCACAGGCAATTGCGTGAGTAGTTGAATTTGTTACTTTTGAGTTTTCACCATTGAATTATAGAGATTATTGGAAGTAGGTGATCAGGTTTATTTCCTTCACTGTACCATCTCATTTGGTGACGTTTTTATCACCAGAAGGATTTTACATTCACTTTATTTTTAGTTCCTTGCACCAGCCAAGGAACCTATGCAATCAGGCTGGCATGGGTGAGTTTGTGTGTCTGCGTCTGTGACACTTGCGTCGGTACGCTCTAACTCAGTAGGGGAAAATTGGATGAAAGTCAAACTTGGTATGTATGTTAACCATATTGAAAAGGTGTGCCCTATGGTTTTGAGGATGTATGTCTGCCCTATTGTTTTTTGTGGAGGTCAAAGGGTCATGTGGGGACACTTGGGGGGCAAAACTCTTATGTGGTCTGTGACACTTGACTTAGTACGCTCTAATTCAACAGGGGAAAGTCCGATGAAAGTCAAACGTGGGATGTAGCTCTGCCATAACGTTTTTGTTGGATGTCAAATGTCATCTGGTGCCACTGGGGGAAAAATCTGAAAACCTTGGTAACACAGTATCTCAAGTTCTAAAGCTTGGACAAAGTATAGACTTGGTATGTGAATGCATTGTAGTAGTGGTGCCTTTGGGGTGTTCAAGATTTTTGGGTCCAAATGGGCTATATGGACCCTTGTATGAAGACATGCAAAATGCCTCTTCTCCTACAGATTGTATGGTATTAAGTTGAAATTGTGTCACATTAATTACTGTGGTAAAGGTTCCTTCAGGCTGTTCAGGATTAATGGTCCCATGATGTGGGCCATATGGACCATTTTATAAAATCATGCAAAATGTTTCTTTTCTGCATATACTGTATTCCTTTACAGTGTGAAAGGTTTGTCAAATTAGCATTATGGTCATGGAAGCTGGAGTGTTCAGGATTTTGGGGTCCAAGGTCGAAATGGGCCATATGGGCCACAAGTCTAAAGAGTTACAGGCAAAAATAATCTCTATGCAAGGAATTACAGAGCCCATCAGTGTCTTGTTTGGTTATATTTTTAGTCAGTATTGTTGTGTTTTATGATGGAGGTAGTATTTCCTGGGCAAAGGTTCATGATTGTCCATAACATTAAGTCCACCGATACCATGTTTTCTAAATAATGGAAACATTGTTAGTTGATGTCAATTTCTGAATCTTTAGACTTATAAAGGAAAAGATTGATGCCATCATAAATCAAGCACAAGGGGACGATGATGGGGTGACAGAAGAGATGCTCATTCCTGCTGATAAAGTTGGGCTCATCATTGGCAAGGGTGGAGAAACCATCAGAAATATGCAGGTAACCAATTTAATGCAAACACTATGGACAATTTAAAAACTGTTAGTCTATTATGAGAGTCTGGACTGTTATTTCACTGGGAATTAAACGTGGTAAAAAAAATTACAGATCTCACAGTGTTATTTCTATGATTAAATCAGTGACTCATTAGCATACTGTGATGTGTTTGGTTTGTTGACTGCCACATTGACATCTCCATTGTAAACATCAGACCACCATGAGTTTATTTGTTTTTGGAGACTTGTTAAAGTTTTGTCAGTTATTTTGGTTTTACATTATCTGTCAGTAGTGAAACAAAGTGGTACTGATGGGCATGTATACCCAATTGGTGACCCTCTTGGACCAACTGATGTAGTCTACCATTCTTGAACCCTTTGTGTATTAGTGATGCAAATTCATTGACTTTCAGTGTCGAAGTATTTAAGTTATGTGGGAGAAGAAAGTAGCAATGTTCTTTTCAAAATCTTTAGGTGCCAACTACAGAAAATGAAAACAGACTGTCAACTGACCTCCCTGTCTCCCCCACCCCCTTTCTCTGTTTGGAAGTTTCCCCAATACTGTGGCAAACATCCTCACATGTACAATTTTGAGTTATTGCATCTTCCACCACTCAAGCTAAGGATATTAAAAGTATTCCATATTACTTTTGTTGTTCACCATTTCAGAGTTCCCATGCTTGCTACAGTTGGCCTGCATAGGTCCTAGGTTTATGGTCTTAAGAACACAAAAATCCTAGTTAATTCTTGTATAATGAGAATTTGATTGTATCACCTGAAATAGCCTGAAATGATTGTGTCTTATTAGGTATGTCATTACTCTTAATGGGGAAACCATACATGATGTACTATACATGATATACTGTACATGTGACATGGAGAATCATGAAGTTGTTATTTGTCTTTCTCATCTTGGGGCAACTAGATGAAGCTGGGTGTTCGAATGGCTATGATCCAGGACGGTACAGAGAATACAGGGCAATCAAAGCCACTCAGGATAACTGGTGACCGTGACAAAGTCAAGGTAACATTATTTCTTATTCTTTTAACCACAAAGAAGTTTATTTTCAATCACTTCAAGTCATTCCTCATCAATTCATTGTAAGCTTGATGTAACCAAGAGTAAGTCACAGGTAGTCTATCCAGGATGTGTGTCGTCTCGTCAACATTGCCAATCATTAGTTGTCCTGGCAGAATCGTCTGGTTTCATGTGGTATTACATCCATCTGTAAGTAGTTAAATGCACTAAGTCCTCTGAATGCATAAAGATAATCTTCAAATGACTTTAACTTCTTTGTATTGGTAGAAAGGAAAGTCAGATTTTGAAGACCACTAGACTGTTTATTGTTTTAAACAACATTTTCCTTCCTTTTTTTTTGCAGGAAGCTAAGGATTCCATTAATGAGTTAATATACAATGAGGTAAATTCCATTTTGTTTTTTTTTTAGGCACCTGCTATCTTATTAACGTAATAGTATACCTAAACCTGTGATGTCCCAGAGGCTAACCATATCTATTTTTTTTTTCTTCCCACAGGGTAATGGTAAAGAGGTATGTTGTTTTTCCTTTCTGACTTTTGTTTTTTTTTCCTTGGGGGAGGTTAAGATAATTGTTCACCTTTGCTATCATGCTGTTGTGAGAGTATGTTTGTATTGATGTAACTGTTTGTGATGTCCTCCTTGTGACTAGTATCTCATCAACAAGGGCAAGCCTAGGCTAATGTTATGTTTTGGGTGTATACAATTACCATATTGAGTAGGAAAAGTCTGTTGGTGAAGTTTGAAAGTCATTTCGGTCAACTTGTGTCAAATAACAAGAACTGTTTAAACTGAAACATGATCTCTGAAGTATGGGAAGTCTATTGGAGGAATTGAGGTCGACTGGTGTCAATAAACAAGAACTGCTTTAAAGTAAACATCATCCTTGAGAAAAGGGAAACTTGCTTGAACTGCATTGGTATGTTAATAAGATGTTGTGGAAGATGCCTTCACTGAGGTTAAGGGTCATGTCATGAGAGGCCATAGTCTCCAGAATCCTTGTTATTGAAGAAGGGAAAGTCTGTTTGAATGTCAGTGCTCTTATGTTTATTTACACATCTGTAATAATAACTGTCCAAACATTGTGTAACAGTGGATGTTACTGCTCGTTTACACAAACTACTGCTGAACTATTCATGTAACGTTTAATCTCATATTGTCCAGGAATCACCGCTTTATTTAAACCATTGTCTTTGAAGATGACGCTTTGAAAATTATTTTTGAGGCCGTAGTGTTTCACTTCATGAATGATACTTGTGATATGTCTGTTTGATTCTCAACAGATTACTGTCCCCAAGCCATTTGTTGGCATGGTGATAGGCCGTAAGGGAGACATGATCAAAAACATACAGATTGAGACTGGTGCCAAAGTGCAGTTCAAAGAAGGTACATAAATATATCTGTCTTGACATTTGCACTTCTTGTTATTGCTCAGTTATGTATATTTCAGGTTATTCCTATTGCTGTTATATGCAGCTCTACTGAATAAGGGGTAATGTCATTTCTCATTCACAAAAAGTTATGCAGTACTGTGAAACATGAAATTTCCATGTTTTCTTTTCTCTGGCAAACTATTCATAGTTGCTCATTGATGTGAATGCTTAAGGGTAACATGAAACCTATGAATGAATGGACCTTAACAAATTGCTTTCTTTCTTAGATAATCCTGCTTCCCACGATAGGATAGCTCTGATCAGCGGAACCACAGATGCTGTCAACCAAGCTTACAACTTCATCAAAGATATTCTCAATAGTGCTCAGGTGAAGTTGATTATCTCATCGCCATAGTAATAGCTTTGGTCCATTAAATAGCCAGTGACAGAATACATGTGTTTCATCAATTACTCTTAAACGAAGGGAATCACTGCTTGTGTATTAAATGATTTGTATATTTTCGTCAGCATAGTACCTCATCACAATGCAATTTGTAATTTGGATAATGTATGATAGACTGATAATGTGCAACATAAGTTACTGATCTTTTAAAAGATGTTAAGGTACAAGCTTAACCTTTCTGCTGTTTCACATATGATGATTGATCACGTTTTATTTGCCAAACACGTTTGGAGAGCAAATTTGGTACTACGTGAGTAAGGTGACCCACAAACAGTATGATGTAATTTCATAAAGGAAGAGTAATTTTGAGGCTAGTTTACTGCATTAAGGAGAAGTTACTGTGTTATTTCATCATGGCAGACAGTTAACCACAAGCAATTCGTGACATGGTATTTCTCAAATTGCTCTTGTTGATTGTGTGGATTTGTGGTCACATCTCATCTGCCAGCTACTCAATTTCCTAGTTTTTTTTTTTCAACATTTTGGGAACGATTCTTCCTCCTGCCAACAAATGTTGTTGATCTTTATATTTTCAGATGGGCGGAGGACGAGGCCGTGGACGAGGGGGATTCCGTGGAGGGCGTGGTGGCTTTGGAAGAGGTGGCCTAGGTGGTGGAGGATATGGACGAGGGGAGCAAGTGAAGCACTTTGTGCCGAGTAATAAATGCGGCATGATCATCGGCCGGAGTAAGAGCTCTCACACTACTTTGATGTAAAAGAATAGAATAAGGAAAAAAAAAATGTAAACTGAGATTTCCTGTTTGTAACAGTTGACAGTTTACTGCCATGATGAAGAAAATGGAACCTGTGCTTTTTCAGCATGATTCATTTTGAAGCCTTTCTGCCATGTAAAAAAGTTTTAAATGGTTATATTTTGTTTGAAGTCTGGTGTTTGAAGGAATCTCTGCAATGATGATGTAGCTCCATCCACGACTAGTTTTCCTCATGATCATTTCAAGTAAACAAACTTGGAAAGACTTCATCTTTGTAGGTCTGTAGATAGTTTTGGGAGAAGAGAAATTGAGGTCCATAGAAGTCAAAAGTTCAGAGGTTAATACAGATGATATCTATGGAAATTAAATTTTTGTATGATCTTCAAAGTTTTCTTGATAGACGCTTGTAGTAGATGCACTGCACTTCTATGTTGTTGAGGGGGGGGGTGTTTGAAGTTTACAAAACTAGCATAAGGCTGAAATCCTTGTCAAATAAGTTGTGTTAAGATGCTGAGTAACAGTAACCAACGTTGGTTTTGAACAATGCAAGTCTCATGTATAACTGGTCACACAATCTAATTCTAATCAAATGAGGTAAATTCAGAGTTACGTCTATTATGGTATGATCGGTTTGGCTGTGATGACAAGTAACTTGCCCTATCATACATATGATGGTGAGAATACCCTCTAGTACTCAGTCTGAGCCATACCATGACTGAAGTACACAATCTTCAGTTTTAAATTATATCTTTTCACAATTTTGGAAGTTTGGTCTGCCAAATTCTGCATATATCTGTATATATGGATGAATGCCATCTGGTGATGGATCCCAAAAATGTATTATGAAACTGGTTGTGAACCACGTGGTATGTACATCATACAGATGGAAATTATTTGACACTTTCCTGCATTTTGTTATTACGTTCTTTAGATCAGCTTTAGTGCATGTTGCCACTTATGGCAAACACAAAATTTATATGGTGGTTGTTACCATGATCATCTTGTAGAGTGTTTTTGATTGCTTTGTTGTGTCTATCACAATGATTTAACTCAAGTTTTCACTTTCTTTTTGTTGTCAAATCAAAGATGGAGAAACAATCAAGTCCATCATGGAAGAGTCAGGTGCTCACGTTGAAGTGAACAGAAACGAAGAACTGGACCCACCCGGTGAAAAGATATTCTTCATACGAGGATCCCCCAGTGAAATCCAGATGGCCCATCAGCTTATTGATGACAAGCTGAATGTATGTTTGATCAAAATAAAAAGCCGCTTGTGTTTTTATTCCTCCATAAAAAGATTCATGCATGTTATAGAACATCGTAGATCAAGTGTTTGAAATGTTTCAAATACCTAGTTGCATTTTAAGTTTTGTGAAAAAAGTACCCTGCAAAACAGAAACATACATCCAGGGGCAGAACAACACTGAATTGATTGTTTACTCCTACATTATTACTCTTACAGTTTGTGTGTCGTGGTTTAGTCCTTGTATTCATTTCAACGTACTGTGTGAAATACCTTGCAAGAATTTCTTGGTGTTTGACTGCAATCTATCAAGCCAGCTTGGGAATTAAAATTTCTCAAGGACAAATAAGTGGGTATTAGGTATTGAATTCTGTATGTAAGGAGTTTGGTGGACTTTTGTATTTATGGAAAGTTTACATGATGTTTACAAAGGTTCTGTAGTGGCTGGTGTTTTTCCCTGACAACATATTGCATATGTGGCTAAGAATTGTGTGGTCGATACAAAACTTGGCTCAGGGTATAAGTTGATTATTTACAGGAGCCTTCAGTTTTATAAAGAAAGTAAATATCAGAATTACTGAACGAAACTTTGTTTCTTTACTGTTATAATTTCTTAACTTGGTGTGGAAGTGGTCAAGTCTAGGGAGCACTTGAAACAAGACAAATACCTGCATAAAATGTCCCCAGCTGCATGGAAGTCCTCAAAACCTTTGTACACAGGGACAAAGCCAACCATGTGGATTTTTCTTTTAGTAATGGTGGAACATGCACTTCAGCGAAATTTGATTTTACAAAAGTCTGTTAACTTCAGAGAATTGTTTGTCCAACGTTTCCTTGTCAGTGTCATTGCTCTCTTTAAGATTCATGTTTGCGGTTCTTTTGGGCTAAGGCTGCACCTTTTATGTCAATTTGTTTTTATAACTTTTTATGATTGGGTGACTGGTTTGAGAGTCCAGTAACAAATGTACCCTCTAGAACTGAATGAAGGCAAACAAACTGTCACAGAACTTTCTTGGATAGCATTTTCTTTGTAAATTTGCCACAAATTTGGCAAGCAAGATACTTTCGCACTCTAGAGAGTGATGGCTTACCATTTAAAGCCGAAATAGGTTTGCTTGAAACAGCTTGAGGATGGTTTTGTTATTGTGTAAACTGGTCTCATTAGCAATAAGAGTGAGGTGTTTTTTTTTTCTGTTTTTAGCATAAACTATAACTTAGTATGATTTTGGGTGTATTAAAAGTTGATCTTTTATTTTAAATGCATCCCAAAGTATTCTTTATCTCTTTGTACATTATCCATCCAAATGCTTTGTTTTTTGTCATATTGTTAGTGGTCTTAGACTTAAACTTTGTAAGTGTATTAGTGATTCAGAAGTTAAAATGATAGATCAATTTGGTTAATTGTCATATGATGCATACATGTCAGAGTCACCTTCCCTCCATAAATAAAGACATGTTTTTCTAAGGGAAGTATATTTTGTTATTTTATAGCAATCTGGACCTCCAGGAATGCATGGTGGACCAGGGCATGGTGGTCATGGTATGGGCCCTGGTGGCCACAGTGGTGGAGGATATGGGAATCATGGACCACCTGGGTAAGGTTTCTACTTGACTTGAGATTTGAAATACCTAATGGTGAATACCTAATAATATAGGAGGTTGTAAAGTACTCTGTATGGAGGAGGAGTAGTGTACTGTTCTGATGAAGATGATGGTTGAAATGATGAGTCACCAGAGGAACGTTAAATGTGGAAAGAACCATTCATTGATGAACAGTCAATTAGATGATTATATTTGTGGAGTCATTGCCTGTACATTTAAAAAAAAAAAAAAAGGATTCTCTTCTAGTGTGCACATGTACATTATCACAACTATAAGCTTGATTACAAATTTAAGACCATGCACAACTTACCATAAATTGCTAACGGCAGTACCATTAATCTCATAATTTGTTAACTGTTTTGAAGACTATCCCTAGCACTGCACTGTAGTCATAAAGAAAGATTATGAATGAATCCCTGCAAAAGCCAATCAGATGTTAGCATTTGAGCAGGTGCAAAAATCTGCAAATTCGTTTTGCCTGCAGGAGCGTCGCAGATAGATGTTTTTCAACATGACATGAATACAACATATTTTACTGCAGCTGTATACAGTGAAGTACATATAGTAGCGTGCTTTTGTTGCTCATGGTTGTACAAAGGAATAATTCCAGAGCTTCCACCTTACATCTAAGTGATCCACATTTCCTTTCATGAGCACAAAAGAAGAGTTGAAAAATCTTTATATCTGGTGTTGTGTTAGCTGTATGCCTTGTTCGAAATTTATTTTGTGTGGTTGAAAACGTAAGTGAGAATAATATGTGCTTGAGATGATGGTGGATTGGTGTTGGGAAAGGGGGTAGCCCACCAAATTAGCTGTGAGTCACCCTACTGCAAATCTGTTCCCCTCATATTACTTCGCGTGTTATACTATATATATATGAAGACTGCAGACATGCCTCCGGCCTAACGTTAATCCTACACAGTATCTAGAACTAGAAGCCTTATGTTGTGTTCTTCAAAAGGTAGCCCAAGTCTAACTTTTCCAAAGTTGATGAATAATTGTACTGTAACCCCCTTTCCCAACGATACACACACTCACTCAGCTGCACATATGAAAAACATGTAATTTGTAACTGCAGTATTACTATATTGCAATGGTGGTGAAATTGTAAAAAGTAAACAACTCATTGTGTAGCGCCAAGCATCAGTACTGCAGGCACAAACACAAACTACAGGCACAAACACAAACTGCAGGCACAAACACAAACTACAGGCACAAACACAAACTGCAGGCACAAACACAAACTGCAGGCACAAACTACAGGCAGGGACATTGTATCTGTGTTCTGTACAGTACATGCCAATGCTCCAACAACATCACTTGACCGTTCGCCGTTACGAAAAGATGCGCTTATCGCCTGTCAAGAGATGTAGCATTACATAACCCCAAGATTTTTATCTAAAGACTGTCTTGGATGAAACTTTATGAGAAAAACCTGTTTCAAATATAATTTATACATTTGGTCCTAAGTTTCTAGGAGCTTGGGCATAAGGACCAACAAGTTGCTGTGAAAATGTAAATATTTTCTCTGACGTTGTCTACCTTAATGAGTCTATCTGGTCATTTGTTGTATTAGGGCAAAAGGCTTTTTTTCCCTGCCTGCCCGCACTTTTTTTGGCAAAAGTAGTATGTAAATGAGAATGTCTTCTCCTAACTGTAGGTATCACCCCTGCAAGTCTTTAACTATGTGTTTGCAAAATAGCTCCCATTGATAAGAGTGGTAGGGAACGGAGGAATAAAAGGAGTTCTGCTGTGAAAAAGAAAAAGGAATGCGCTCACACTTTTTTTGTCGTTCTTGAAATAGTAGAACCAGAAACTTTTTTACTTGGCCTTGCTGTTGCCACATTGATTTCTTTCACTAAAGTTGCAAGCATAGATGTCCAGCTTGCAATCAACCTTTAGATTGCACTAAAGCTACGACTGTGAGAAGCGACTGTGTGCCAATGAAACCATCTTTGCTTGTAAACATTTGTGGTTGGGAATCGTGCCAAAAAAGAAACTGAAAATGTACCAAATAGAAACTTAAAGCAAAACATACATGCAATCCTTCCAAGTGGACGGTCGATGTTATGATGGATTATACATACAGAGTGAAAGTAACGTGAACTTGCATACATTTAAAGTTGTTAAAGAAATGAAGCAAAACAGCATCAACATGAAATGTCAGATGAAAACCAGGTTCAGTGTAAAAATGAAGAAAAAGCAAGCATGGTATCACTTGGTTTATTTATTGATAAGGTAAAGTACAATCTGATCAAACTCAACTTAAACTGTAAACAAACTGCACTGAATACGTAAAAACTTGGTATTGATTGGAGATGCTGATTGTTGCCCTTAAAATCACCCTTAAAAGGCACCTTAAAATCAAGACAAAAACTATACATGTGTAGAACTTCACTCCTCATCACTCTGTGAAGTCCGTCTATTCACGTCAGACACTTATTGTGTTGAACACAATAACTCACTGGTTTGCTCGCTCATTTACCCTCGGAAAGCTTCAGAGAAAACTGAGTGATGTCTCTATGCATATTCACTGCTGCTTTGAGTTAATTGATTTCCTCCACAGTTCGTTAAAGCGAGTTGGGACGTCACCCCTTATTGTTTAAACTACCATGTTGTATTGTTAATCTAACAATGTGTTATCGTTCAAACTACTGTGCATTATTTTTGACCTGAGTCACCCTGCAGCATTGTTGAAGCTATACTACAATGTGATATTGCTGAAACCTGCCTGCAGGATTGTTGATACTCCCATGGATTTTTGCTTTCTGATGTTCACTTTTAATATTTAAGCAAAAAGAACAATTTAAGCTAAATTCTGCCTCACATACTTGAATGACATACAGATGTAAAGATCTTACTTTCAGTCTCTTTGATTAGGTGGTGATTGGTTTGGCTGTGATGACAATAACTTGCCCTATCATACATTTGATGGTGATAACACCTATCCAGTACCTTTTGATCTGAGCCATACCATTTCACCTTTCATCTTCAGTGAGTGTGCATTTTACAGACCTGTGTGGTATGACTTGTTCCAATTACATTGAACTAGCTGGAAGATACCTTCAAGCCTGTAATCAATTCTTCACAGATGTAACTGTAATAGGCACTAAGAAACTGTCAGCTACAAGCAGTTGTCTAGTATTCCAGTTGAATTGTTTCTTATTTGAAAAATGTGATTTTGATATCTTTATAGTGGAGGACACCCCCCACCCCCTCAGCAACAGCAACCACAGCAGTATGGAGGTCCTTGGGGTAACAACTACCAACAACCATGGCAACAACCCCCCCAACAGGCCCCACAGCCACAGGTAAGTTGCTACATATGTTTTATTAAATTTTTCAGTTATTGCCATATATGTATGACATGTCAATTCATATTTGCAGGGATTAAATGTCAGTGAAAGAATAGACCCATGCCTCTCTTAGGATTGTGTTACAATGATTACAACAAACAATCGCTACAATTATGGAATGCAGAACACTGAATTATACCATTGCTTTTATATCTTTGCTTAAGCAACCACCACAGGAAGCACCAAAGCCTGCAGCTCCGATGCAACAGCCCTGGAATCCTTACTACAACTACTACCAACAGCCTCAGCAACAGCAACAACCTGCAAGCACCCCCCAGCCTGCCCCAGCCCCACAACCTGTGCAGCAGCAACCAGCTGCTCAGATGCCAGCAACCAGTACTCCACAGGCTGCAGCACAACCAGCAGCAGCAGGTAACTGGAATGGACCCTTAGTTAAGGCTCGTTGTATGCACCAAAATCTTTTAATTCTCTTTAAGGTTTTCTTATGAGGTATTTCCATGAATATAAATACTGCGTAACCAAGGTGTTGTGCTGCAAAATTAAGCAATTCAACTTCAAAAATAATATCACGTAATGAAAAAGAGCCATTGATGAATAAGCATGGGGATGTACACTAATTCTGTTTCTGTGACCGCATTTTCTCTTTGAGGCGCTTAGTTACTGCCAGCTGTACGAAAACTGACCTTAAAATGCCTAGTATGAGTTAGCTGCATGCACCAAAACTGACCTTAAGACCCTTTGCAAGAACTTGCTGCATGCACCAAAACTGACCTTTAAACCCATAGTTACAGCTAGTTGTATGAACCAAAACTGACCTTAAGAAGCTTTGCTAGTACTAGCTGTATGCACCAAAACTGACCTTTAAACCCTTAGTTACAGCTGGTAGTATGAACCAAAACTGACCTTAAGAATCTTTGCTAGGACTAGCTGTGTTCACCAAAACTGGGCTTTAAACCCTTAGTTACAACTAGTTGAATGCACCAAAATTGACCTTTAAGCCCTTAGTTACAGCTAGTTGTATGCACCAAAACTCATCTTAAAGGCTTAGATATGGTAGATGTTTGCCCCCAGACTGACTTGAAAACCTTTGCTTCAGCTAACTGTATTCCCAACAACTAACTTGAAGACCCTTGTTTATGGGCCAACTGCTTGCCATAAAACTGACCTTAAGATCCTTAATTAGGGGCTAGCTGTATTACCCCAAAAGTGATCTGAAGACCCTTTGCTATGACTGGCTCTATGCCCAAAAACTGACCTTGGAACTCCTTGGTGTATCTCAGGCCTTTCGTTTTAAGGCGCGCGATCGCGCGCGCACGCCTTGACGCGCCTAAAGTCGATTTGAGACGCGTTATTATTCACGCGCCTTGGATAGGCAAAACGCTCGTCCATGTCACAGGCAGGCTTAATGTAATGATAATACTGTGAAACTAATTGGAGAAAATCACGAAATGACATGGAAGTAAAATATTAAGTCTACCAAATGTCATTAATATCATAGACTTCATCAAAGTACAGACTGTTCGTATTTATACAATCACATTCGCAATATATCGGGTCCCCGTTCTTGCGAGTGTGACATGACAGTCGCATCGGGATGCACGCCTACATTCTACAAAAACAGTTGACAATCTAATAAGAGGTTCAATAACCTAAGCTATACCAGTCTTCCTCGCTCCGTTAACGCCTCGAGTATACCAAAACAGCAAAATAAAAAATACTTTCATTATCGGTTAAACCTGTCACTATTATGCAAATAAACACTGTGCCATGTGTGAAGCAGTAATATAAGAATACTGAAACTGAAAATAATCATAAAAAGGTACAGACCGAAACGTGTCATTGCATTTAGTTTGCACTGAAATGGCGCTCGTACAAAGTTACGTAGATTCTGACAGATTGAAAAGTGCCTGGATGTCACGTCTACACCCAGGCTAGCTACGTTATCCTATGTATACAGTACTACATGCCCTGAGCACTCATGGCTCTGCGTGCAGGCCTTGGGGCCGGCTGTAGTACGTACAGTACATATGCGGCATGCTTACTTTTCACACGTGCATGTAGCGGCAGAGTATATGAAGCTTGTCAGTAAAAGTTTCGCGGTATGTAGTAGCCTACACTGTGACACACGAGGATAAAAGCAAATCTCGCAAGAACGTCGTCGTTTGTTTACATGATAATCCTTGCAAGCACTAGACAGCTAGAAACGTTGCATGAACTGTAGAGCAAAAAAATACATTTGTCACATTCCCAAAAAGAGAACACTGCCGCTTCAACATAACCATATCCTGTCCATCAGTGATTGTATGCTGTATGAATATTGACTAATTGTAAATTGAAACGTAAAAACAAATATTGGACCGGCTTTAATTACTGCAAGCGTTTTCACACTACACCTGTAGAGCTGAGACCTAGTCACGTGCGCGGATTGGTTGGTTTATTTATCAATGATTCAATTGTGCAGAACAGAATGTGCGTACGGTAGCCTCTATTGACTCAGGTAAAAAAGTGCATTGTGGCGAAACTGTGATAGTGAACGTGGCAGGGACTGATATAACATACGTACTGGGAGGTGAATACGGTTTACTGTATTCTTGTTTTTTTTTGTTGAACCTGCTGGAGACTATGTGAACTATTAATAGATTTGGCGGGCTGGAAAAGTTTGGTATGATAATTATCGCACGACAGCTGGAAACTTTCAACACAGGAATGAGCGCTATGGTAGACATGGTTGAGGCCGATGAGCTGTCAAAAATGTTCTTGATAATTTTGATAAATGATGAATGAAAAATTATTTCAGAGAGGGGAAGGGAGGGATACCATTTTTATGTAAACCTGCAGGTTACCGATGTTGGCGTTGGTCAGGACTTATTAATGCATTATAACTCGCCTTTCAGAGCTCTACAAATTCAGCTATTTTTAATAAACAAAATAGCTCGCCTTGCTCAATCTAGGCGAGTCATTTTCTACTCGCCTTCATTTTTCAAACATAAAGGCCTGTATCTACCAAAACTAACCTAGAAAGGGCATCTTTCCATGGACATGATTATTCATGACCATGTAACTGATCACAATCATGTACACTTCTTATGGTTAAGTGAATGTACAATGTAATCATTGTAAGGTATGCAAATGAGTAAATATCCTAGCAGGTAGACTATATGCACATTTAACGCAATTTAACAACAAATGCAAACTTGACAGTTGCTAACTTGTCTAAATCTTTGTAAAGCGTGATATGTTAACCACCAAGCAATGTAAAATTCTTGACATGCTAGGCATTCTTAGTAATGAGGGGCCACTCTACTGTTGTGTGTGATATTAAATGCAGAATGGGCAATGTAGGATTGGGGGGGGGGGTATCTGGGTTCCGTAAGTGGCTGTAAGATATTTTTTGGTGTTATCCCTAATCAGTTGTAACATCAGATTTAAGTGACAGTGATGTTTGCTTTTGTTTAAATGTTAATTTGAATGACATTTCTTATTCAGTTGCACCAGGCACTATGCCTGGACAGGCTCCACCTCCTGCCACTCAGGATCCAAACCAGTTAGCAGCATACTACAGACAACAAGGTAAGAATCATGTTGATTTTGTTAATTTTTTAGATCATTTAGGTACATATTGGATGGAGTAGACTTGTCTCGTATTAACAGAAGGTCACCTTATGTATCATGACTTTGTCAGTACTGTGAATGCCTTTCATTATGTCAGATGGTCTAATCATCAGTGTTGTGTACAACTCAGAAATCGTAGTGTTTATCTGTAAACATGTTCAGGAGGAAAATTCCTCATCAAAGCATCAAAACAGCTTATAATATGTCGATGTACCGCAGATTCTCCCATATGACATAGGCTTATGTTTTTCTCCTAAAAGATGAAAAAAAGTCATATGTATATGTCTGATCTGTCATATGTAATTGTTAATTTATGTACAAGTTCTGAAAAAAAATTTTGACAATAATATTTGATACTGGTGCAGATACGATTTAAATTATCCTCAAGTACAAAGGTTACTGTGTGATAAATTTATAGAGATGTTTACTATATCTTACAGAGGGCCTGATTATTACCACTTAAAATAATAATTGCTATTTGTCTTGTGTGAATCTTCTCAGCCTCGCAAGCTGAATCAGCAGCCCAAGCTGCATTGTCCAATCCGCCCCAGCCTGGTCAACCAGACTTTAGCCAACAGTGGGCAGACTACTACAGACAGTTGGCAACCTTCTACAACAACCAAGCCACGACTGTCCTATCTGGCGCTGCACCTCCACAGGGCTACCAGCAACCAGCTGCAACAGGAGCCCCTCAGCAGGGTTACCAGCCAGCACCAGCAGCTACCAATTACCAGCAACCTGCAGCAGCCCCTGCTCAAGGTGGTTACCAACCTCCAACAAGTAGCTACCAACCGGGGGCCCAACAGGCCTACCAGCCCCCTGCTCAATAGGTAAGTAAAAGTAATTTTCATAGTTTGTAAGAATGGTTCATTTTTGGAGTCCATCACTCTTTCCACAAAGATACCACAAGGCTGCACAGTTCTGTTTGACATGACATTTTATGAAGGCTTAAATTGACCATCTCCACTCTCTGCTCACACCAATAGATTTTCTGTGTTTAACTTAAATGCATGAGACAATTTTAATTTCTCCCTTCGGAGAACAATTTTTAAGTTGATATCACATGATATGACAGTCGTGTCTGTTTCATTGTTAACACCAAGTTCCCATGTCCTATTGTGTCATTTCTGAGCAATTAATGACATTTTGTCACATTTCGTGGTTCATGTTATCCAAGCTCTCAGCTTTCACTGATTTGTTATTTCTTTGGTGATATTGTTTTGTACTATATTGACGTACCTACAATTACCTCACTCATTGACTACATTAACTTTTTCTATTCTATCGGAGGCATTCTGCTACATGATTCTTGATATCAGTGATGCGAGTGATATGTATATATATATATGTGTATATGATGAACATGTAACCAAGGAAAGACATTTCATGCCTTAGATTTTATGTTGCAATGTGACTTTTTGAACGTTTTTGTGATTCTGAGTATTTTTTTAATGTTTGAGTTGTTTTCGGAGGAGACTTGGCTTATCGGTATTCAGCAGTTGGTAGGTCTTCTCTGGTCTTATCTGGTGGAAGGAAGGAGCTAGGTTAGTCCCTCGTGAAATGGTGTCAAAGGATAATATGCAAACTATCACTAATGTCAAATATTAAATTTCAAATAGTAATATATACATGAATATATATTTACATGATCACATTAAATACATGTTAATTAATGCTTCTTTGGTGCCATTGATTAGTTTCACATTGCAAACTTGAATGAAGAACATACATTTGCTGCAATTGTTTATTTATAATAGGCAAGTCATCTCCACTGATTGAACTATGAATGAAATACTCATCATCTTGATAGCAATTGTTTCTGTGGGTTATACTATTCCTAAAGTCCTAATGTCTCAGCAATTACATGTGTGTATTCGTAAAAAAAAAAAGTCATTATTCGTACTTCGTCACAAGTCACTGTGTTTTGAATTGAAATTATACATTATGGGCATAAGTCTTATGAGTATAACATTCCATATTACACAAATATGTTCACTGTATTACACTTGCGGTTCAATGTTTGTGAAAGGTACCTGATACATTATTCATGTTTATGGAAACTTGATGTCTGAGTATCAAGTATAGAATATCCCATTTTAAGTCATTTTAAACTTGTGTTGTTTGGAACTATGACAAGACTAAAGATCTTTCTTCTGGATGCATAATTAAATGCAGTTTTGATGTTTTTTTTCTCTCAAAATTGGTAACATGGGGAGAGAGGGAGGAGACAGTGGAAGGAAACAAGGACATTAAAATTTATGGTGGATAGAATAATTTGTGAAGTATTCTTCTGTTGTAACTTTATTTGAAAATATTTACTTGAAAAGGTAAGTTACTGTCCCAGATGTGCATATATGTACAGATATCACTATAACCATATTTAATACTTTCGTATGTGAGTGTGTATATTTGTGTATGTCTGTGTGTGATGCTTACATGACATCTTAAGGAATGGAAGTGTCAAGTGCCGTTTTAGTTTGTGGTCATCACAGCTTAAGTAGAACCTGAATGTTGAGTTTGGTGGCAATTAGTTGTGTCACTGTGAAGGGACAAAAAACAAAACAGTAAATCGAGAGCAGATATCCTGACACAGATGAAACAAGAAGCTTTCTGGAAGGATTGTTGGTGGTGAGGGTGGGGAGTTAAAACCGGCTTACTTGAAAGTATATTGTTCCCCATATCTCACTTCTCCCTCTATTCAAACATTTAAAGCAACATGTCTTAATTGATTTGAAATATTGGCTTGTGCAAAACAGCAAAGTTAATGTGTGTTCTGCTAAGCTTGACCCAAATAACTGGTTTGTGTTTCTTCTCACCATTGTTTTACGTGTTTATTCTTTTTTAGGGTGTCTATGTCCTTTGTCAATCAGATGGATGTCAATTGTTTTGTTTTTTGCTCTATTTTCTTTTCCTACAGAAATGACACTTTGATGACAATTTTGATGTTGCGGTATTGCTGATCCATTATTAATGTTTGTTTATGCTAGCCTAGGCTTTAAAACAAAAACAAAACAAAAAAACTACTAAAAACAATTGCCAGGTAGAAATACAGTGCACTTGAGTTTGGTGTAAAAGAAAAATGTGAATAATGAAAAGAACATTTACATCCATAAACTGTGATAAATACTTCTGATGATGTTATTCATTCCATAAAATCGAATCGTTTTAAGCCATTTTTTGTTCTTGTTGTACATAGGTTGTGGAACTGTCTATTATTATTTTTCTCTCCTGTTTGATGCAAAGTCACAGTCAAATGTTATCTCTACCGATACTCATTCTCAATGTGATTGTAAATATATCTGCATATGATTTCTTCTTTTGTGGATAAAATGTTCATTGCATGTGCACAGATATCAAAATATTTTTAATAAGAAAACATTAGAGTTATGATGTTTTGTTGTAAATGTCTTCCCATGCTGAACAGTTGATTGATTGACATGTTTTTGAGTTAATTGCTGATATGTCTAAATAATTCATGGATAATATAATCATGTTTCGTTGATTTAGTCAAATCTGATGATAGTATACTGCTCAATTAAAAACCTGATCGATATTACTTGAATCATAAACTTGTATAAAACACTGAACAAACATTAGTTTGAGAAAGACTCCTAGATGATGGTGACGATGGCAAACCCACAGCTGCTAATCCACCGTTGGAGGATGAAAGTACCACGTCTTTGGTGAGTAGTTTTAAGAGAAGTAACCGCAGTAGCATTAATCCATTGTAGTCTACCAACGGATATTGACTGCTGCTTGTGGTGTCTTGATATAAAATGTCTCTGCCAATATTTTGAGCCCATGTTACTTTTTTTTTTTTTTTTACTTTTGTTGTCATGTTCTGGCAGATTTTTGAAAGGTTTTTTTTTTAATGTTTTAGAATAAATTTGAATAAAACCCATTTCATCAGTGTTATAGCTCATATTTTCAAGTTTCCTCAGATTAACTAGTAATTGCTAACAGGGCTTAACATTAAGTTTTAAAACTGCTTGCCCAGTCGAACAAGTAGATTCCAAAATTCACTTGCCCTGGTAACTTTTTAATTTGCCCTGAAATCTCAAAATAAAAGCAAGAAAACTCAGATATTACTGGTTACATGATAAATATTTAGTGTTGTAACATACCTCGTAGCATACCTCCTACCTTTGCTTGAACATGTGTGTTGTTTTGTATGGCTATATTTCTGGTAACATTCCTCGTTGTATTACAAGTTTCTGTGTGTAGTATGATTTGATTGGGAAAGTTAAGATTTATGAACAACTTGTCTGACATAATTTTTTACTTGCCCTGGGCAATCCATGATAATCGCTTTTGTTTCAACTGGGATTTAAATCCAGTGAATATATTAAAAGTCAAGAATAAGCTTATACGTAGAGAGGTGTTGCAAGTGATATCATAATTAGCAACTGTTGTTACTCTCCCATGCTGGATGGAATCACCACTTCATGTAATTAGTACCAGGCCATACTGTTTCAGTAACACCACATGGTGGTTTCTATGATATTTTCATATTTGTCATTGTGTGATGGTCATAGAAGGCAAATGGCCACTTAAATTCATAGCCGTAGGCTGTACAAATTGGAAAGATAAGAATCTGGGCTGACATTCCGCCTTTTTCCTGCAAATGAGGAAAGAAGCAAACTTATTGGTAATTAGCAGCAGTACATCACCGTGTGGTACAGCGTGGTTTGCATGTATGTTAGCACATCATTTTGTTTTCCAGCCAATAAGGCATTTCCATGGAAAACATGACATCACCGCAAAACCTATTGTTAGGTTTTGTAATTCAGTACACTTAGTTTAACCCTAAAGTGATTTAGCAGTGAAAAAGGAACTTTCTAAAATTAGGGAAACATTTCTTTTGTGTTGAAAACCATATCACAGTAGTATGTCCTGTTTGAGGGTTATGGATCTGTTGAAGAAAGTTATATTTTACAGTGGTGCATTGCATTATGGGTAGTCTGTTATCTCATACCCTTCCAAGTAGTTGAGCTTCCTATGCATTCATAATCTTCACTCCTTTTGTAGAGACATAGCAAAACCTTTTTAGAGTTTAGACTTTCACAACATTTTAAAGCTTAGTCATAAATCCAGTCATATTTTTCACCGTTTCCAGGTTTCAAGGTTAAATTTACAGGACAATCTCCATGAACAACTAAGAAATTTTGCCGTAATTTGCGAGTGTGTCATAACATTTGTAACCTTGAAGCAACTCTGAATTCTTGAAGAGAGGAGTCTGCCCTCAGACAACATTATCCTTAATTACTAACAAGATGTGTGTGTGAAGTACATTCAGTGAAGAAATGTTCTCTTTGATTTTAAATCATTATTGGAGGGTTTTCAGCAGATAAAAGTTCATTATGAGAATAGGCAAAATGATGAAAGGCAAAGTTTCTCCTTGTTATAAATGCATGTTAAAATGCAAACTTCTTGCATTCATGTTTAAGTACTAGCTGGTAGTCCTCTTTTTACGAGATCACTCACTACTTCATTGAAACAATCCATTCATCAGAGTCATCGTTTCATAGCCAGATAACTAGGACCTGTGGGCACATCCAGATGTCAAATAGACTTGGCTCATGAAATAGTAAATAAACCAGGTCAACATAAGATGAGTTGTAGGTCAAAAGGCAAACTTGATTTGTAAATCTATGAACCAGGTCATCATTAGATGGGTTGTAGGTCAAAAGGTGAACTTGGCTTGTCAATCAATCGATAAACTACGTCATCATAAGATGGTTTTTGTAGGTCAAATAAGTGGACTTGACTCATCAATTATTGATCATTGATTAGATACTAAACCAGGTCGTCATTAGATGGGTAGGTCAATAATTGTCAAATAAGATGTTTTACTTTATTAGTTTGGTATTATAAAATTCTCCACATCTTAAAACTGTGTGTGCAGTCAATGGGTAAGCTACGTAGATCAGGGGCATAGCTAGTTTTTGATTGAATCATCATCTCCATTTTAACGTGTCCTGGGAGGGGGGGTTATTAGTGGAGTCTCCCTCCCAGGGCTCATTCACCAAGAAAGACTTTGCAAAGTCTAGCTCCAGTGCTGATGTGTGCATTGATGTAAATGGCTTTCAATTAGCAAGGTGGGCAAGACACAATAAAGAAGGTAAGTCAGTTAGTGTTCTTACAAGTGGAAAACAGACTCTAACATGCTATCAGTGTTGGGTGGACATAGATGTGATGAGCGTTATTGCAATTTAAAGAATCCCTTTTTTAGGGCTTTAAATGACAGATTCACAGCTATTTGTGCTATGTAAAATGAATGACAGTGCTTTATATTGTAGGAATCCAGTCACCGGGTTGCTATGCCCATTTCGTACCGTTGCTAACGTCAAGGTAATTGGATTACGTAACCTTTGCAACGCACATGGCGGATCGTCCTTGGAGCTCACCAAGAAAGAGCAAAAGTTCAACATTTTAAATCATTCGAATCTCACAATTTACAGCAAATTGTCTCGTTAAACTCACTCAGAACATTGGGAACACATGATCCAAGAGTATGGCCCAATATAATTGTTCCAAGTTAGATAAATCGCACAAATATTTGATCCAAACGAAGGTTGCACAACTCAACACACTCGCGAAAATTTTCCCTCTTGATCGTCGAAGAAAATGTCGAAAATATCCGCAATGGAAATCTCGAACGTTATCATACTTCACATTCACAAAGGTAATTGAGTTTTCCACATGAAAATGACAAAAATGATAACAGAGGTGCCGTGATGCACTTCCGTGACAAGTTTTAAAATCTTTTTCTGGTTGCTAGGGCTACACTGTTTCTTTTCTACTCCATTTACGTAGGCCCACACGCAAGACATACGCTACCCACAATGCAATACTGTAAACTAGTTTGGACTTGTTCGGATTTCGACATCGTGTGACCTCATTACATGTTATTATCATATGACGAAACAAGAGTTGGCGTGGTTTGTATAGAGCAACCAACTGCGAATTAAGGCAAGTGAAAGTGATGGGAGTTGTTTAGTATGTAAATATCACTAAAATGTCTTTCGAACAAGGGGAGATTATAACCATATATGGAAACAAGTTTGATGATTGACATGGAGTAGCTTTGGAGATTGACGGAGTGGTGATGCGGTTCCCTGACATGTTTTACTGAAGGTTTCAGTTTCAGTTTATTTTCCTTCCTTTGCAGGTAATGATAACAAAGCAATACAAACAAGTATAGCATAAAACATGACATACGTTACAAAAAAATAAACCTAAATATACCACACGAAAGGAAGAGGAGCCAGAAGGAAGTTTTCACTTTTCTAGTCTGGTCCCTATCAAAGCACTGTACAGTCTGTGATTATACACATTCTTAACCAAAAGAAAAGAAAAGAAAAAAAATCTAACAAACGAAGCCAGAAAAGAGGGGGGGGGGAGGAAAAAACAAAAAATGCAGTGACGCGGTAAAACCAGTCCTACTACTATCTTTCATCGTATTTATCGAGCAGGTGATATTTCAGTTTTTTCTTAAACACGTTTAAAGAGCAAGACTGCTTGATGGGATCGGGTAATGTGTTCCAACAATTTACACCTGTAATTCGTACTTGGGAATGAGCTAAAGAAGTCCTAGTATGTGGAAAGAGAAGTCTTTGAATCTAGTAGAGTAAGAGTGGAAATCACTATTTGTCTGGAAGAATGAGGTGAAGTCGGAAGGGAGATTGCTCTGTTTGTGTTTATATAAAAAGATTCCCAACTGGTATTTATAAATGTCATCCAAGGTAAGAACTTGGTTTAGGAAAAAGAGAGGCTTTGAGTGCTCATAGAAAGGGGCATTACAAATAAGCCTTAAGGTTCGCTTTTGCAGAATGCGAAGCTGATTGAGTAAGCAATCAGAGGAGTTACCCCACAGTAATATACTGTAGTTAAGATGTGGCACAAAGAGTGTTTTGTAAAGGGTAAGAAGCGTATTACCGGGCAAGAATTCATTCAGTTTAGCGAAAAGACCTGCTATTCTAGATAATTTTTTAGTAATTCCACAAATATGATCTTTCCACTATAACTGATCGTCAATTTGAACTCCCAGAAATTTGGCACTGTGTACGCTGGAAATAATCGTATCATTAATCGTAATAGTTTGATCTGGAGCGGCTCCTCTTTGGACTTGCAAAAATCATAAGCTTGGTTTTAATAACGTTTAAAGGTAATTTGTTTGCCGCTAACCAATCATACACTTTCTTAAATTCAAAAGAAAGGGTTTCTACAGCTTAACTTTTCGGGGCTTGTATAAGTACAATTTGTAACAGGTAGCAGATTTGTAATATCAGAATCATTTGGATTTGTAGTCATCACTTAAAAAGGTACAAAAAAAGAAGACAAAAAATTCAAAAATATACCTCGTCTGAAGATGAAGAAAGGGAAGGCAGCGAAAGTATCCCCATTAGTCATAAAAACAACACAAAAAGCAGTGAAGGAGTAAGGCTAGCGATATACAGTAGAGGGAGAGAGAGACTTATAAGGTCTTCAGATCATTTAGACCGGTTATTCTTCGCTTGGTTTCAGTGCCATCACTGCCTTTGAGTAGCCCGCATATGGTGCCATCAATGGACCAAGTCGATGAAATTTTAGGATGTTGCCCGGCTTGCTTCAGTAGCGCTAAGTTACTCGCTGTCAGGTCTTCGTGTATAACAATTCCGGTAGATTTCAACTTTCGTCTAGATTTAATGACTAAGGAGCGAGTGGTGTAGCTTATAAATTTCACAATTATGGCCCGGATGCCTTTGTTGTTTGGCTTTCCCACCCTATGGCTACGGTCAATGTCAGCTTTAGTGACCTTCACTCCAAGCTTGCTTTCAGCCAGATCTATAATAATTTGATCGGTATTTTCATCCTTTTGCTCCCCTATGCCAGAGATCCGCAGGCAGTTCCGTCTCGTATACTGTTCAAGAGTATTAACTTTGTAGCAGAGATCACTCATTTTACTCTGAAGCTCAGTATTTTCTTCTGTGCACTTTTTCCAGCTGTTTTACACTTTCTTCCAGCTCACACTCTAACTGATGAATTCTTCCCTCTTGGCGCTCCATTGCCTTCTTTAGACTGTCTAGGTGTGATTTCATTGCGTCAGATACTGTCGTACATATTAAGTCCCGTAGTTCTCGACTCTCCAGCAAAGACTGCAGAATTTCGGCCGTCATTTCACGAGTTAGCTTGTTCCCGGATCTGGGAGACATTTTTCTATTACTAAGACAGTCACTTTCGGAGGGTATTCGTGTGTAGCGGATAAGCACACGCAACAGAAGACCAGGGTACTGAAAAGTGGCTTTATCCAAGGCACCACAATGGAGCCTTAACTTAAGCCGGCACTGTGAAGATCCTGGGACAGAGATCGTTTGGTGAAAGAGCCCTTGAGGAGAATCAGATAGCCATAGATGAACTGACAAATTAGGAAAGCATTAATGGCTAGGCTGCATGCTTTAGTAACGGAGAACTTTTTAGGCTGCAGTTAGAACCCGCATCTTTTTTCCATTACAAATTTTGTATCGCCAACTGTACACAATTGCAAGTTTTGAGCTTCCCTAACTTCAGGAAGCTAAAGTTCTTACATTTTACCTTTAGTGTTGGTAATTGTTAATACCACAAGAAGTGAAATATGGGATACTCGTTCTCCTTGCTCTGCTTGCTCCTTGCTTGCAGTATCAAAAGGTTGTTTGAAGGCGTGGTCAAAAGCTAAAATCGTCGATATCTCTGCCGGATGATCGTGTATGGTTGCAAAATTTGGAAGGGGAGTTGGGGAGTGTACAGAGTATGTTCAGTGAAAATGTTAGCTTGATCGAATGAACAGGGGCGAAGATATCGTTTGAAAATTTGCGTAAGCTGGGCAACCGTAGCATTTTCAAGGTCACTTTTCAAATAGAACTGTGTGAAGCGTCGTAGTTAATTGCATAGCAACCAGGTGACTGAATCAACAGTAATTCTTTGCTTTGAAATAGCTTCTTTGATATTCAAGAACTTTAGCATACCATTTTACATTATGTTCATTCCAATCACAATTAAAGTAGGATGTGCTGTTTGAATTAATAAAAAAAAAAAACCCTTTACGGTTGATCTTCCATCATTTTCTGTCATTTGATACCGTTGTGGCTAATAACATGGTATGCCAGGTTTCTTTCATTAAAAATTTGATTAAGTAGAGTGTTAATTACTGTAGAAAGAAGAGCAACTTAGTTTTTTTCTGGTTAAAAGTTAGCGGAACTGGACCCAGTGGTAAACGTGCGGCACTCCCATGTGAACACTGCTACAACGAAACTCCTATTCAAACGCATTTTCTTTAGAAATTAGGCTATACGTGAACAAATATACCAATGTAAATGAGTTTTATAACTTTCTGTAACTATAAGAAGTATAACCAGTCCTTTGGTGTACTTTGAAAAAGGAAGGAATAGCAGCACATCCTGCTTTAATCTTAGTGCCCTTGGGCTGTTGTGAAATCATGCCAAATACGTTTCTCACAGATCGTATGTAACGCTGTTGTTGCTGGTTTGTCACATTAGTGTATGGAAGCGGTTTCATCTGGGTGTTTGTCATGCTTGGGGTCAAATGTCCGAAATGGGCCATATGGGCTATTTTATAAAATCATGAAATATGTCTCTACAGATTTTATGTCACAAAAAGTGATGGTTCATGGTCAGAAATAGGTCATATGGGGTTTTGTTCAGAGTAATGCAAAATGCTTCTTTTACTTCGTAATATGCATATCTGTGCAAGGAACCACAGTGCCCTTGGGCTCTTGTCGTTTTTTTTTTACTTTCTTAATTGTCCAAAAACAACCATATCGTTCCCAAAATTTCTGTGGGGGAAATTGAAACAACGGAATAAATGAAAGGGGGGGTTGACCCTTTTAGTGATGTCATGTTTTCCCATACGACCTGTGGTGGTCAGCCGCTACTAACATAGCCACCAGAATTGGTCACATTGTGTTTCGTCGTCTATGCAGTCTATCACAGGGATGTCGAATACGCCTACAAACCTGATCGTTCCTTCCACATTTGGTCTCAGTGCCAATTTCTCAATAAACCTTACATAAAGCAATGCATCAATGATACGTGACATGCGCTTCAAAATCTTTTTCGGGTATGAAAACAGGAAGTTTCTTGACGATCGTGGCACTGCTTGACCCCATCCAAGCAGTCTCAGTTGCCTCACTCATTCGCACTGTCCGCGGAGTCGCTTTGTACCCGAACCGTGTCTTCCCCTTCACACCTTGATGAGAAAGACTTGGGGTCCCTGCCTCAAGTTGCTATCATGGCCCTTTTTCTCGAAGGAAATGAGCAGTAACCCAGACTTCATTCTGAACTGTCAAATCTCTTCTATACCTTTCCTAAGTATCTTTCAGGATGTTACATATTAGGCCTATTGTGTATTCTAAGCAAACAAATGAACTTTCATAAATTTAGCAAGCCAGCAACAAAAATACTGTCACTTGATTATGCAAAAGAACATCCATGAAGTAGGATAGGGACTATACTAGTACAAATGGGGGTGACTACATTGTTCCTTATGGATCAGTCATTGCAAGCAGGCCTAACGTTGGCCTTGATTAATCTTAGCAACACTGGCCTGTTCAAACAAGGGTGACAGCTAGTGTCCCAAGTACACCGCCCAAGAGTAATGTGTCTTCGACTTTCATGGACATGTCCCACGGCCATGTTACTCCTGCACCTGTTTATGTGAAAAAAAAAAGGATTTGGTCAGCCCGAAGATGTCATCGTTGTTATGTATATGCCGAGATGATATTCATATGCAGAAATAAGTAACGAATATTGAACAAGGGTGACGGTTTCCGTGAATTTTTAATTAGTTCACCCGATGTTCCCGGGGTTCATTGTTCCCAGGGTTCTTTGTTTCCCTTTTTCGTACTATTTCAACGGTTGACGGCGGGTGAGTGCAAGGTTTGTTGTTACCAGTGTTCGATGTTACCAGATTTGTTACTCATTCCTGAGGTTCATTGGTCCCAGGGTTCGATGTCCAAAGGGTTCGATGTAGGAAACATCGAACCTCGAGAGCATAGAACCTCAGGAACATCGAACCATTAGAACACAACCTCGGGAATATTAACATAGCCGCCTCATTAATGGCGTAGCACACCTTCAATGAGATCGTCATATCAAATCTAAGGTTACAGTTTAGGCCTAAAGTTTGGACCAATTAAAACACTGAAGCAATCATTTTACTTCCATTTCACTAACTTTTCAACAAACTTCAGTAGCCCGACTTCGTGAGCTCTGTGTAATACTGTTGACGTAGGTGTTTGTAGATGAAAGAGCAGTGGAGCTGTCTTTTAATGGCTAAAACTCTCATAGGCCTACTGTTTGATAATAGAAAGAAGAATGTTTCTTCACCATCAACTCAGGGTCGTAGCCAAGATTTTTTGTGAGGGAGAAAATCGACTTATTGTCCCTTTTTTGACTGATGTCCTTACGAAGGTTTTACGCCAGGATTTTAAGTCAGTCTGTTCACATATAGGCCTAGAGGGCTGAGGAGAGATCTAAGGGCATGTGGCAAACCCCTCCTCTGCCTGAAAAGGATCATGTTTGCCCTTTTTGGTTTCGATGATAATCGTAACCTTTGTAATCATGCATATGTCTGTGTGTGTATGTATGTGTGTGTGTATGTATGTCCGTGACGCCCTCCCTTGTTTTGGTGGAGGTCAAAGGTCATTTAGGGTTAAAAGGGGTCAAATTGTGAAAACCTTGAAAGCACGATATCTCAAGAAAGGAAGCTTGTAGAGATCTCATGTTTTGTATGTAGTTGTACAATGTTAAGTATAGGCACCATATTGTTTTTGGTGGAGGTCAAAGGTCATTTGGGGTCAACAGGGTCAAATGGTGAAAAGCTTGTAAACAGGATATCTCAAGAAGGGGAGCTTGGACAAATCTCATATTTAGTATGTAGGTGTACCACATTAGGAAGAAAAACCCTGTTGTTTTTGGTGGAGGTCAAAGGTCATTTGGGGTCAACAGGGGTCTAAATGTGAAAACCTTGTAAACATGATATCTCAAGAAAGGAAGCTTTGACAGGTCTCATATTTAGTGTGTAGGTGTACCATATTGAGAAGAAGAATCCTATCGTTTTTGGTGAAAGTCAAAGGTCATTTGCCGTCAACAGAAGTCAAATTGTGAAAACCTTGAAAACACGATATCTCTAGAAAGGAAGCTTGTAGTGATCTCATATTTAGTATGTAGGTGTACCATATTGAGAAGAAGAATCCTATTGTTTATGGTAGGGATCAAAGGTCATTTGGGGTCATCAGGGGTCAAGTTGTGAAAACCTTGAAAACACGATATCTCAAGAAAGGAAGCTTGTAGAGATCTCATGTTTTGTATGTAGTTGTACCATGTTGAGTAGAGGAACCCTATCGGTTTTTTGTGAGGGTCAAAGGTCGTTTGGGGTCAACAGGGGTCAAATTGTGAAAATGTGACACATACTAATGCTATTATATCAAATTCAGAAAAAAATTTCTCTTAAATAGATCATCGAAACCACAATGCATTTCTGCATTCTGGTTACTTGTCCAATCATGGTGCAAAATTGACTTTCTTTGACACCCATGCACGAACCTAAAATAAAGGTTGGTTAAAGAGTATTGGGGGATGAGTGTCGCCAGGACTATCTAAGCGGAGCGCCAGCATAAGTTGGCGTGGAGGGTACAAGAAAATTTTTAAAAATTCGGGTAGGTGGTTGAGCATTATCTAATGCAACGAAGCGATGCAGAACCCGATTGGAATTTTTTTGTAGACTTACTTTGTTTCAACCTCAAGTCAAATTGAATGACATTGCATGCACCCGTGGTAAAACATTTCCAAATTTAAAAAAGAAAATGAAAATGACGTACTTTTGAGAAGTAGAATTGTGTACACGTCTTCAGTCCGACACGTTTTCAGTCCGAAAATAAAATACACGTTTTTAGTCCGAAAATGAAATATGCGTTTTCAGTCCGGAAATAAGTAGACGTTTTCAGTCCGAAGATAACATGTTAGAAAGCGCCTTTTATCCCCACTGGCATTCGATTTTCATTGCCTGAGGTGCTTGTCAACGTTCCTGTGGCAATTGGAGGGAAATTCAATACCATCCATCACATGCCTTTCATCTGCTACATGGCAGAAAACCACCATTTCGACGCCGAGATTTCGTTGTTCGAAATAACTTATTTTGATGAATATGTGATAGGGAGGCTTTGTTACGTCCCATTTTGTAACAATTGACCAAAATGTTACAACTTAATACCATCTGTAGAATTACTGTATTGCATTGTGCAAAGATTTTTTAACAAATTATGTTCTAACGTTGAGGAGTTTTCATACTGTGGAAGTCAAAGCATTTCTCTGACCAGCATTCTTAGGGACAGAGGGGCCTTACTGCTCTTCATTGTTTTCATTATAGCATACTGCTGAATGGGTATTATTCAATCGTTAAAATAGGTGAGTCCTATTGCTCCTCTAATTACTCCTCTATTTTTCAACATTGTCCGCCGAGTCCGCAAAATTTCTGTGGGTGGGGCCACGCCACTGCATCAACTGTCGGAATGTCAGCAGAGTTGGAATCTACTGTCTAGGCAGCTCAAGATGTCGATGTTATATGTGTGAGTAAGACCACAACATTGTCAACACAAGTGGGACACGGGGGGGGGGGGATGAAACCAAAACGTATATGGGACGCAGGAGTCCGGTTTACGGGGGGGGCAAAATCGACTCATTGCCCCTACTTTGACCGCCGTCCCAGGGGAGGGGTAAAAGGGGAGGGCTTAAGCCAGAATTTCACATTAGTCAGTCCACAACTAAGTGTCATGCGTAATATCTAACCCTCCCCCGGAACTACTATATGGTCAGGGCCGCCCCCTCCCCCTTCTCACGACTCAGATGGATTACCGGCGCCCTTTTTGGCACAAAAAGAGAATAGTTAAAAAAAAAGATAAAAGATATTAATGAGCAAAATTTGAAAGAGAAGGTAAAGAAAGTGCATGTTTGAGTACTTCATCGCTCCCCAGAAATTGATGGTGTTGCCAATTTTCTGCCTTCGATCAGACTTGTAGTATTCGAGTCGTACTCGAGCACATTTTCCTGTAGCCGTGCTCGTACTCAAGGCTTTGGACCCGTACTCGTACTCAGAGGATTTGAAAATCATGTACTCGTGGCTTTGTAGTCGTTTTCAGGCCCTTGTTCTTGTACTCAGGATTTTGTACTCGTACTCACATAAATGTACTCATGACTTCAGCTCAATATGTTAATATTTGTAATCTTCACTGATCCTTTCAAGTGTAATAGAACTGTAATTATTTAAAGGTCACTGTGCTGATCAACACATACCGTACCAACAAAGGGAACTACTGCTGCCATTAGCAGTACCGTTTGTAACAAAGGGTTTGTTAACGGCATTAACTTGACTGACAAAGGAAAAGGAAATGAACGTATCTAATTTCAACATTTAAAGACATTTAGCTGATCTGACAACGTAGGACAAAATTAAGATGTGTGTTTTCCTTTCGTTAATGCAATCTCTTAATTACTTGCCTTATACACAATCGATAAGTGATATCAACACTTTTAAAGAAGACAACATTCACTTTCAAAATAAATTCATCCGGACATGTAAAATTTTAAATTGTCCTTGAAATGACTGTTCAAGAAAACAAAGGATAAGCTGTAAGATGTGATTCCATCCCTTAATATCATAAATTTGCACACTCAGCCTAGTCAATATTTAGTCATAATCTTACTCAAGGCAGAGCTTTGCTTGCAGTAGCGGCGCTACGGGGGGGGGGGGGGGATGAGGGGGCATGTGCCCCTCCAGATTGTTTCCTTGTCCCCCCAGTTGCTCTCACCCTTCCCAATCAGATCTTGTACTCATCCAAAATTAATCACAAAACTATGTATTGGCACTGGACTGAATAAGAACAGCTTCCGGCGAACCACGATTGATTAATGCCTAATTTATGTTAGACCAATTTTCTCTGGAATGTTTACCGTCCAGCATAAGGGAAGGGCGGGTTGGTGGTTGTTTTCCTAAATACAGGAATGTCGTTGTTTTCCTAACTATAGGAATGGAATGGAAGTGTATGTAGCCTATGTGTGTGTGTGTGCACTCGGTGGTACCGCGTAAATGTGAAATGGTACTCCCAAAGAAAAAAGTTGGGAACCTTGGAGTACGGTCAACCGAAAAAATAAATAATATAAAAATAAATAATATACCTCTCTTGGGGCTTAATTTTCCACCCAGAGATACGCTAAAACCTCAGAGCTTCAGGGGGCTTCGCCCCCTGGACCCCACCAGGGGCCCTACGGCGGGCCCCTGTACCCCACCCGAAAGGTTCCGCGCTGCGCGCGAAAATCTTTGCCTCCCCCCACATTTTCTTCTGCCCTCAGTTTGCCCCCCCCCCCCAAGTCTGGCGTCCTGGCGCCGCCACTGTACTGTTTGTTTGAGAAACGATCAATATTCAGATTTGATGGAATTTGTGGCTAATTTCACCATCTTTAATGATTGATATTGTAGAGGATTTTCATCACAAGAACGACATTGAAAGTCCACAAGATTTTACTTTCATCGAGTTTCATCTTCTTGTATAACGATAATTCATTTTCTAGTATCAGCCTGGTCCGACTCTATTAGTGATAGTACAGTGCATGTGCTCTCTCTATCACATGTCCGACACTATTAGTGATAGTACACATGCCCCTCTGACAGCAGGTCTGGCACTGTTAGTGAGAGTGCATGTCTCTATACCAGCAGCATATGATCCTCTATAGCAGCAGGTACGATACTATAAGAAGAAAATAGCTAATACAACTCAACACATCTTCTTCACTCTATGCTCGTAACAGCTAGTCCTCACATGATAACATACATGTTTATGCCTTCTCGAGAGGAACACACCCTAACCATTATGGTATATGTGGATGTCATGTTACATAATGCAGAAAAGGTGTTCTCGATTTTAGCACGTAACGTGTGTTTTGTGAGGACTATAGGTAATGAGTTAAACACACTTTAAACTGAATAACTCAAATTGATGATCATGATTCAATTAAACTATAGGCCTAACGTGTATTTGCTGACTTAAAACTGCTATGGAGACGACTAAGTGGCACGCCAGTGTCAAAGTTAGGAGATATTTCAATTTTCAGGTAACCCATTAAGATAAATCAAGTTAATGTGAGGTTGATTAAGAAAGTTTGTCGGAGATGGTCTTTAAACTGTACACCCGCCACGTAACCATGTGACGTCATTTGTAAATGGCTCTGTGGAGAATTGTAGCTTCGTGGGAAGATCCAAACTTAAACGACTATGAGCAAACATCAAATAATATCAAGGTTCCTCGAATCAAAGAACAAAGATGTGGTAATTAGGTAAAGGTATAAGTTGAATTCGTGGGCCGAAATATTATAGTTAGGGACACAACCCTCATGAAAAATATACTTGTATAATCTACCATAGACATAAACAACAGTGTCTTTCTCATACTTGTGATCTCTTAATCCGAATGCACTTCTTGGGTTCAGTTCTTTCCTTAATAGAAATATTCTTCAAACTTCACGGAAAGGTACTCCGGGTTAACACACGGGGTTAAAATTAGGGATGAACCAAGAATCCGATAGGACATCTAATCAGGCCAATGTTTACCACTATCGGTAAAACATTGAATAAGAACATTGAATTAACGAATAGAGCGAATTCCATTTCTCCGTGGCGGGGACTCGCAGCTGCCTTCACTTTGTCCGTTTATTTGCAGCAGGGTTTGAACACGATCGATCAGCAAACTGTAAATGTATTTCAGGGACGTGTTCATCAGTCAACCAGGGAAGGAATTGAAGAAGTTGTCACAGGAAGATTATTTTCCATCTGAAAAGGTTAAAAAAAACCCATTACTTTCGTCGAGGGCGGCTCAACTTTGGATAACTTTTGTCACTCACGAGGGCTCTTTTTCTGATACCTGTAAAATTTGCGATGATTTTGGAATTGTATAATGAAAGCATTCCAGAGACTACATCGTACACAACATGTTTTCCAAGAGGATGCGTAGTTTTTTAATCGTATTATTCAGACTTATGTATCATTCATGAATATATTTAATCATGAATTGAAAGAAAATTCAAACAAAAGTTGCTATCACAGTACTTGGACTGGGATTGTATCATTCATTTGCACTGCAAATCAATATAAAACAATAAATAAGGAATGGATCGTCGCAATTTGGCAATAATATATACAAATTTATGGTGCTAAGGTGATGGATCGGACGCGAAAGCCGATGTTCAAAATGCCATAAAGCCGATTTGCATGGATGGGCATTTGTGGCTCGTGAGTTAGGTAGGCCTAGGCTATAAGAAATGTTCGGTGACGCTAGGAAACGATGTAAAAGCAATGATAGTGAAAATATCAGATATCGGCTGATGCTGAGATAAACAAGAGGGCAATTCATGGAGTTGCATATCTCATCGCCAACATGCACATTGATTTCAATACAGGGCCTGTACATGGGAATTTGTAACAGTTTATTGCTAAGTACTTAGAAAACTTTAAGTTAATTGGTTAAATACTTTTCAAGATATGCTGGAAATAGCAATTTTGGGGCAAAATAGACTTTTTTTCTCAAAAATCAGCAAATTTGACTCGATTTACCATACAACTAATACATCTAGTACCTATTGGCATCATACACAACCTACCAAGTTTCAACGTAATCGCTCATATGCTTTTCAAACTATTCTGGAAAAACTACAATTTGGACAGGTCTGGACGCACATGCACACACATTGGCACGGACACGTTCTCATTTATACCACCCAACAGGACCCTCCTGTACCCATGGTCACTCTACCATGGGGTACCCCTGGGGTGTCGCTACTCATCCACTCCAAGCGTTTCCATGGCAAGGATTCTCCCATGGGTGCACAGTACAATATATAGCTCTACTAGCCAAGTGACCACAATATCTCATCTAGCCCCTATAGGGCGATGAGATAAAATATCGGCCATCGGATGGGCAGCAAACATCACACCGATTAATCCTACTTAATTTAGTATCAACGCAATGTGATATAGGCCTACTTTGTAAGAGAGCCATTGTTTTGCTTTTTGTTCGGCTCTATCTGTCTATCTTTTTATCTAGCTATCCACCCATCCACGAATCCAGCCACCCATCCATCCCATCTGGTAGGCTACTCTTGTGGGGAGAGTCTATATTTCGGCGAGGTATACACACCTGAATCATATATGGTTGTGTGCACTCGTCTATGTTGTGCTAGATTGTGTGTACTTATCGACGTTATGTGTACTCGTCATGCCACCATCAGTTGGCACTCAGCGTACAAGAAATCATATCAACCCCCCCCCCCCCCGACGGCCGGAATACTTCCCGGTTGTTTCCTTTTTGGTTTCGATGATAATCGTAACCTTTGTAATCATGCATATGTGTGTATGTATTTGTGTAAGGGTGTGTGTGGGCGTGTGTGTGTGTATTTGTGTGTGTGTGTATGTATGTCCGTGACGCCCTACCTTGTAAACACGATATCTCAAGAAGGGAAGCTTGGACAGATCTCATATTTGGTATGTTGGTGTACCATATTGCGAAGAAGAACCCTCTTGTTTTTGGTGGAGGTCAAAAGTCATTTAGGGTTAAAAGGGGTCAAATTGTGAAAACATTGAAAAAACGATATCTCAAGAAAGGAAGCTTGTAGAGATCTCATGTTTTGTATGTAGTTGTACAATGTTAAGTATAGGCACCATATTGTTTTTGGTGGAGGTCAAAGGTCATTTGGGGTCAACAGGGATCAAATGGTGAAAACCTTGTAAACACGATATCTCAAAAAGGGGAGCTTGGACAGATCTCATATTTAGTATGTAGGTGTACCACATTAGGAAGAAAAAACCTGTTGTTTTTGGTGAAAGTCCAAGGTCATTTGCCGTCAACAGAAGTCAAATTGTGAAAACCTTGAAAACACGATATCTCTAGAAAGGAAGCTTGTAGTGATCTCATATTTAGTGTGTAGGTGTACCATATTGAGAAGAAGAATCCTATTGTTTATGGTAGGGATCAAAGGTCATTTGGGGTCATCAGGGTCAAGTTGTGAAAACCTTGAAAACACGATATCTCAAGAAAGGAAGCTTGTAGAGATCTCATGTTTTGTATGTAGTTGTACCATGTTGAGTAGAGGAACCCTATCGTTTTTTGTGAAGGCCAAAGGTCATTTGGGGTCAAATTGTGAAAATGTGACAAATGTGACACATACTAATGCTATTATATCAGATTCAGAAAAAAATTTCTCTTAAATAGATCATCGAAACCACAATGCATTTCTGCATTCTGGTTTTTTATTCCTTGCCGAGGGCTCAAGGAATTTATGCGATGGTGATGTGTGTGTATGTGTGTGTGAGTATATATAACACTTTGCTTGTAAACACGATATCTCAAGAAGGGCAATTCGGAGGGATCGTATATTTGGTATGTAGGTTGGTTATACTGAGTAAATGATCCCTATTGTTTTTGGTTGAGATCAAAGGTCATTTGAGGTCACCAGGGGTCAAAATGCGAAAACCTTGTAAACACGATATCTCTAGAAGGGTAATTGTGACCGATGTCAAACTTAGATGTGTAGTTGTTCATATTGAGTAGATGGTTCCTATTGTTTTTGGTCTCGGTCAAAGGTCATTTGAGGTCACCAGAGGTCAAACTGTAAAAACCTTGTAAACACCGTATCTCCAGAAGGGTAATTGTGACTGATGTCATACTTAGTGTGTGGTATGGACATATTAAGTGGATGATTATTATTGTTTTGGTCGAGGTCAAAGGTCATTTGTGAGAAACTAAAATACAGACGCCGAGATTTGACTGGATTTTCTTCCTGGCAGTTTATCTCACGTGTGAGTTATCTTCACCACGACAAAAGCATAAACACACAGAACTTAATGCATTGCCACTTCCGGTGGCGCTCTTCATGAAAGGGTTACAGGTTTAACAATTTGAAGTCACCTAAGGTCGAACTGTAAAATCCTTGTAAACACGATATCTCAAGAACAGTAACTGTGACTGATGTCATACTTGGTGTGTGGGTTGGTCAAATTGAGAAGATGGTCCCTATTGTTTTTGGTCGAGGTCAAATTTCATTTGAGGTCACCAGAAGCCAAACTGTAAAAATCTTGTAAAAACGATATTTCCAGAAGGGTAACTGTGACTGGTGTCATACTTAGTGTGTTTATTGGTCATAATAAGTAGATGATCCCTATTATTTTTGGTCAGGGACAAAGGTCATTTGAGGTCACCACAGGTCAAACTGGAAAAACCTTGTAAACACAATATCATTCAGAAGGGTAACTATGACTAATGTCATACTTGATGTGTGGGTTGGTAATAATGAGCAGAAGATCCCTATTGATTTTGGTGGAGGTTAAAGGTCATTTGACGTCACCCACGGTTAAACTGTAAAATGTGTAAACACAATATTACCAGGAATTTTAACTCTGACTGATGTCATACTTGATGTGTGGATTGTATATACTGAGTAAAAGACTCCTTCTGTTTTTGGTGGAGGTCAAAGGTTTGAGGTCACCGGAGGTCAAACTGTGAAAACCTTGCAAACACATTGTCTCCTGAAGGGTGGTGTTGACTGATGTCATACTTGATATATAGGTTGGCCATACTGGGTAGGTGATCGCTATTGCTTTTGGTGGAAGTCAAATGTCATTTGAGATCACAAAAAAGGTCATTTTGGGTTAAATGCTTATTAATGTGGTGTTTCAAGAACAATAACTGTAGTTGATCTTATGATCTTATACTTTTCATGTGGATCATTCATTTGTTATAATATAACCATGTCGCAAAGGAATCACAAAGCCTTTTGGCTTTCTGGTCTGTCTTTCTTTCTTTCTTTTTTTAACTTCGTGGGGTTGTATAAGAGAAAGGGGTTTTAATGCCTGCCTGTTTCTTGTTGTAGAGTCGGCACTTGCAGACGTCAAGGCAACGTCTTGAATCAATGTCGGGATAGTTTCCTCACCCCCCCCCCCCCGCTCACTGCTATACCCCTGTACCCCTACCACACCAGTGGTCCACCCGTCACTCCGACAAGTTTTCAGTCCGACAAGTTTTCAGTCCGAAAATGGAAATGCACGTTTTCAGTCCGAAAATAATTTGTTTAAGGTCGGTGACCTTTGACTTCGCTGTCAATGCTTTTTATCGATTTTATGAAACTTTATCGACACACCCGACCATTTTGTGGCTCATTGAGTTGATATCAATAAGTCTATGATGATTTTAATGGGCATAAACACATGACAATACTCACTATTAGCATACTTAGTCAAGTTTCACATCCAAAGTTTATGAAAACTGTCAAACTGGTTTTTACCCTTACTTCCACTGGCTATATATATAAATAAATGCTAATATGATAAGCCTCTGGTTGCGAATTTCCAAATTGAATCGTTGAATACTCATTAATTGATGTTCACTTGTATGTGACACATGGGGACCTTCCTGCAGTAGTTTGACCATTGCCATTAGCATCTTAAGAAAAGTTGACAGGCTAAGGAAAATATAGTGAATTTCACGAAACCACTCAACAAGCCTCTCTATCACAAATTCATCAAAACGCGTTATTTCGAATAGAGAGCCCTTTGACAAAATGGTTGTTTTCTGTAGCAGATAAAAGGCATGTGATGGTTGGTGTTGAATTTCATCACAATTGCCACAGTAACGTTGACAAGCACCTCAGGCAATGAAAAACAAATGGCAGTGGGGATGAATGGTCCTTTCTAACATGTTATCTTTGGACTGAAAACGTCCACTTTATTTTCGGAGTGAGAACGCGTATCTCATTTTCAGACTGAAAAAGTGTATTTCATATTCGGTCTGAAAACGTGTACCCTGAAGACGTCTACCCTCGCACCGTACCTTTGTGGAATCAGTTCCTTAAAAGATATCTGCAACTTTAGCTCGTCTTCATCTGACTGCCAATTTGAACTGGTCTGGAGACAGAATAGGACTTTAACTTTGACTGGTTTTCCTATATAGAAGGAAGCAGCATTGATTTATGTCTTTCTGCAAATGGAATATCTTATCACAAGATAATACATTGTGGCAATCCGTAACAAATTCATAATTTGACACAAAAGTCACTGGCAATCGGTACAGAAGATGAACAAAAAATGCATTGTGGTTTCGATGATTTTATTATCAAAATCCGTTTTTATGAATATAACATATTGCATGAATGCTAAGAATGTGTAACAACCTTAGTTTCTTAATATTACGGTAATTTATCCTGTCACTATTTGAGATGAAAAAGTCGTTACATATATAATGACATTTGCTGACAGAAGATGATTACTTGTAGTTATCATGACTCAACACGCACATGTCCTTCCAACTAAAAAAAAAAGATATGAAAATGCTTCCTGTCTTGCGATTTCATGTGTAGTTGGTATTTAAAAATTATTCCTTGTTGACAAAAATTACCTTTTTCAAATATAATACGCTTCTGCACTCAATAATGGTACACACTGCATCTACGTAACAAATATGAGATCAGTAAAAGCGTCCCATAGGGCTTGAGATGTCATGTTTAAAATGTTTTCACTAGTCAACCCTCCTAAATGACCTTTGACCTCTACAAGAACCAACTTAATATTTGCACTTAATGCGGTGTAGCTGCCTATCATATATCGTTAGATTTGTCCAAGCTTTCCTTTTTGGATATCATGTTTACAATGTTTTCGCAATTTCATTTCTGCTGACCTCAAATTACATTTGACCTACATCAAAAACGAACAAGTTATCTGCACAATGTGCTCACTATGCCCACTAAATATGAAATCAGTCCAAGTCTCACTTCTTGAAATATCGAGTGCCCAAGGTTTTACGATTTTGCTCCATGTGGACCAAAAAATGACCCTTGAATTCCACCAAAGATAATTGAGCTCTTGCGATCATTGTGTTGTTCACCACGCTTCCTTTCCTGAGATACCATGTTTATAAGATTTTCTTTATGATTCCACCACTATTGACACCAAATGACTTAAAAACCTTCATAAAAAATAACAGGCCTCTTGTACTCAATGTGGTTCACCTACATCCTAAATATCAGATTTATCTGAGAGTTTCTCCCTAATCCAAGCTTCCCTTATTGAGATACCATGTTTTCCAGATAGGCTTCACAACACACATATGTAATGATAATTTTGGATAGTGCTTCGGAAAAAAAATCTGTGTTAACAGGGCCTATTGGCTGGTGTCTTGAATGCAATCATAATAATATATCAATGTTTACGGAAAACGGCGGACAAACTAAGCTCACAGGATGATCAACAACAGTTTGTTGACTAAATTTTGCAATATCCAATTAATCACCAAGACTTACCGTCTAATGTATGTGAGATATGATTCATCTCATATCAATTTCTGGATATCAAAATCAATGTCTCTAGATCATGATGTAATTCAAATACACCATCTGGATGATGTTACCTCTCTGAGTCTGCTCCGTGGTAATCTTGTTAACTGCATGGATGTAAACATACCGTAATTTGACTACATGATATGTTACACCGTTCTTGTTTTTTTTTTTCTCCTTTTCTCCTTTTTTTTTTTTTTTTTTGCGATCGAGACGAAAACTGAGGTTACACATTCCAGGTATTACTATAAGAACGTGAAAAAATCAAACACCAATCGACGTGTGAACTTTTCATAACATTAATTTTAGGCCTATTAAGTTGAAAATACTTTTAAGGCAAATTTAGGTATTCTCTGCTAAACCCATGCTAGTATATTAAAGTGATTGTCGGCGTAGGCAAAAAGGAAAAACATTGAAATTTCAACTCCAAAAATTTGGTAGAACTTTTACTTACACCATTCAGACAATCTGGGAAAATAAATAGGTTTCAGTTGCTTAATTTTACCATTTGATTTCAAATTCTTGTAACATAACGACAAAAAGTGAGAATACGATAATGTAGTGGTTGACAGTTTTCATTCAAATTAACGGTGTGCTTCTTTGAGCAAACCAATGGGAAGTATACTAGAATTGAATATTCAGTTAACAACTCAGGATCACTGACGCTTGGGGCAAGGTTGTGTTCAGTTAGTTGGTTGTTCGTAAATACAGTGTTTCCTTTCACCAAATACTACAATTCCCGGTACCGACCAAGGAGTGACGACTTGAAGAGCGATACTAGTGAGACCTGTACTGTTGCATATTCATTATGTAGGCGGTTATAGTAAGAACCGTTAATTTTCAAATATGATTTATGTTTTTTACTGTTTTTATGCCAATCCCGTTTCTTTTCGAAGTAGTTGCTGTCATTTTCCTTCATTGAAAGACATAGTCCGTTCATGTACAACCTCGCGTGTACATTTAAAAATAAAGAAAAAGTTAAGATCAAAAATAATCTTATCTTTTTGGTTTTTCAGTACACACGCAATCACTTTAACGTTAACAATTTACCAGCAATTCTCAGTGAAACTGTCACGTGATTCAAGGCATTTTGCCTTTCAAATACTAGTCCTCTTTTTGTCTGTGGCAATTCATACGAGAAGCATGTGCACTCGAACTCATGAAGAGACTGTCTATGAAAAGGATTATAACAAAGAACTGAAAGAGACTACAACAACATGTCTGTCTTTTCTAAGTACATGTTGCAAAATGGTACCATCAAGTTGCTGGTAGTGTGATTAAACAGTGTGACTAATTACAACTGTAGATCCAAATGTTCGATTGACACACTAAGATTTCAGAAGGTTTTCATAGCTTCCTTCCACGTGCATGGAGTGGAATATACCCCTCATCTGATCGGAAGGGTTACAGAGTGTAATGCCAAAATTTCATTAAACATTCTCAAACCCACCTTTCGTGTCTCATCTCAGCAATTGCTCTACCATTTTACTGTTATTGCTACTGGTACATGTAACGTTTAACACAAATTGACGAGATACTGACATGTGGGGAGTAAGGTAAAGATCCTTTTATTTGGGCCATGGACTGTTAAAGAGACGTGTAGAAGTTAAATAGCTGATCTTCAATGTAAAAGTACTTGTCAGTCTTTTTAGACTAGCAGCCCAGAGCATTTTGATCAAACGAACAAGGTACCAATGTTTTACCACACCAACATCCATTATGTAAAGACCCTTATGCAGATATGGGTGTCTGCCGGGGTCCCCCTGCTGCATGTGGCCCCTGTGGGCCCCAAAAAGAGGCAAAAAAAATACATTCGATCAAACATTAAAGGTACCACCGGAAACCAATTTAAAGTAAATAGGTACATCTTACAGAGTATACAATGGCCCCTGCCAGACAGATTGTCTGCTGCATAGGGCCCGGCAGACGTCCTAGAAGGGCCACAAAATGTAGGGCTTGATCAAACATTGGAGATACCACATGAAACAAATTGGGAATAATTCATAACATCACACAGTGTACAGAACGGGCCATGCAAGACAAATTGACTGCTGCAAAGGGCCCGGCAGACATCTTAGATGGGTCCAAAAAGTTGGGCTCGATCAAACATTGAAGATACCACATGAAACAAATTGCAAATAAATAATAATATCACACAGTCTTCAGAAACGTTAGTGCCAGACAAATTTACTGCTGCAAAGGATCTGCCAGACAGCCCCTAAGCATAACCCATGGGCCCAATATAGTACAAATGACTTGGGATAAAGATTGAAAATACCACCTGGAGCCAAGTTTTAATAATCTAGTGTATCCCGCAGAGTTCAGAAATACTCATGCCAGTCAAATTATCTGCTGCATAGGGTCCAGCATATCGTAGATGGGTCCCCAAGGTTGGACTAGATAGAACGTCAGGAGGTACCATATGGAACATATTGCTAAAGAATATTGATATACCACAGTGTGCAGAATGTCCCATGAAAGACGAATTGTCTGCTGCAAAGGGCCTGCCAGACACTGAGAGTTCAGAAAAACTCATCATGTGTGCTACGTAGACCCCGACAGACATCCTAGATAGGCCCCCGTTACCAATGTTTGACCACCCCAGCATCCGCTACGTCAAAGCCCTAATGCAGATATGACAGTGCAGGAGTCTCCCCTTGCTGCAAGTGGAGCCTGTGGGACTGAAAATGACGCCAACATTACATTCGATCAAACATTGAGGATATTATCAGAAAACTTTTACATAAAGTAAATAGGTACATCTTACAGAGTACAAAATGTCCCCTGCCAGACAGATTGTCTGCTGCATAGGGCCCGGCAGACATCCAAGAAGGGCCACAAAATATAGGGCTTGATCAAACATTGGAAGTACCACATGAAACAAATTGCAAATGAATATTGACATCACACAGTGTACAGAATGGGCCATGCAAGACAAATTTGCTGCTGCAAATCAAATGGCCTGCCAGACAGCCCATAAGCATAACCTATAGGCTCAATTTAGTACAACTTGACTTGGCTTAAAATATTGAAAATACCACTTGGAACCAATTTTTCACCATCACATGTATCCTGCACAGTTCAGGAATACCCATGTCAGACATTACTGTATCTGCTGCAATGGTCCCGACAGATGGCCCCTATAAGTGTGACAAGTCTCTGTATGCCCTTAACTAGGGAAATACTAAATGGATACTTGCAAGTATATATAATACTGGTGAACATTCACAGCAGACTTGTCTGGCAAGAGTGTTAGTGTATGCAGTGGATTACACCAGAAAGAAATACAAAATTAGATTCAATTGATATGTATGCTTTCAACCTTTACTGTAAGCCTATCATAAAATAGACTTAGTGAGCACAGGCGGTTGTTGGCAAGCCATATGCAGCAAATAATTTGCCTTCCATAGAGGTATTCTGAGCTTCCTGGGTTGTGGCTATCTATTCGGAAATGGTTTTATGTCATTTGTTGCAATTCACTTGCATGAGGCTGATGTCGTCAATTTTTTTTTTCCAAAAGCCTTCTCTTTCTTCACTTTTTGAGATATTTGTCTGAAATGTTTTCAGTGTGTTTTTTTGGGATAGACGTATTTTTTTCCACCTAATTACATTTCAACTGCCTTATTTATAGGTGAGTTGCAATGTAATTTTGTGGGGGGAAAATTGGATTTTTGGTTGTTTTTTGAACACGGCACTCTAACTGAACGGGTTTAGCTGGAGAGCTATTCTGTGGTCACTCTAGTAAACAATAATCAAATTTTACGGTTGGGCTGGCCAGCCTATCTGTCCTGTGGGTCATCAAGTCCAACTGAACTATCACCTATCGATATCACATTCCTATACTAGTAAATTCACATGCAAATTAAGTTAGTGAAGCATGTGGTTAAGTGATCATTGTAAACTCTTAAAGGGAAATACTGTAAGGCGTTTGTTTCACAAGAAACAGTCATAGCCTACTTATAAAACTAATTTCTGTGGACACAGAATGATAGATCATTAAAAATAAGAATGGACAGTAGTCTTCTTTTCAAGATGTAAGTTTCTCACAGATAGAAATTCAGTTACTAGTTGCTCAACAATAATTTGTTCACTCAAACTTTTTAAAATTCAAATGATGCATCTCCCTTTACTCATCACCCGCATTATGTTTTGAAGATATGAAGCTTTTGCAGATGTTTTAATGATGAGACTGAGTGGTTTAACAAAGATTAAAACTATTTTCTCTTTGTGCCACGTTGGTATATTCTAAACCCCCTATTTCCCTTTAAGACAGGTTGAAAAACAAAGTTGATTTGTTGCATCATCAACACTGCAGTGTCCATTGACTTGGATTATCTTAAATACTGCCCATAGTAAAAATTGAACATGCACAGAGAGCAGCAATAAAAAAAAAAGCGTACAACGGACAAACCATGTACATTCTAATTTTACAACCATTGCAAAAATCTAGTCCAGCGCACATTTCAATTTAGATCCAGCCAAAGCCAGCTGTGACAGGATCTAAACATTATCCATTGCATCCTTACATATCACACAGCCTAAAGTAGATTTAACCTTCTCTACAGATCATAGGTGGTACACCAAATACTATTTTTCAACATCACATGTCGAAATTAATATACTGCACTAGCATATGATAACCTCATAGGCTTGATAGTGTGTCAACTAGATACATTTTGTATGTAACATTTTGTCACCTTCCAAGTACTAAGCTTTCATTTTGCAATGCCACAAACAAAGATTACCTCTACTTAGTTTAGTGACTACCCTAAGTTTTGACACCCCTATGTTCCGACACACTTATATTTCGAAATGTACACTTAAATTCCAACAGCAGCAGCTGATCAATGAATCATTACTACGCCGAGCATCATAGCTGGGACCCAAAATGGTGCCTGATGTAATGAATGTGTTGTAACATTTGAGTGTCAGAACATGGGGTGTGGGAACAAAAGTGTGTCAGAACATAGGGCTGTAACCCTCAGTTCAATTGTGTGAACTACAGCGGCATTGCTGCGCTAGTTTCAATTTGGCACCTCCAATGTTTGATCGAGTTCAACTTTGGGGCCCATCTAGGATGTCCGTCGGGCCCTATTTAGCACACATTTTGACTGGCATGAGTCTCTGTCTGGCTGTTGCGTCAGTCAGTTTGTCTTGCATGCCTGAGCCATTTTGTACACTGTGTGATGTCAGAATCCATTTGCGATCGTTTTATGTGGTACCTAGAATATGCTCAATCGAGCTCAATTAACCCTGGGGGCCCATCTAGAATCTCTGCCGGACCCTATGCAGCAGACAATTTGTCTTGCATGAGTATTTCTGAACTCTGTAGGATACACTAGATTAGTGGTTCTCAAAGTGGTCCCTACCGCCCCCGGGGGCGTTTAGAAGTTTCAGGTGGGCGCTGTAAATTTTACCAGCGATAAAGGGGTGTTGGCAATGATTTAGGGGTCCCTGGCTATTAATATACATCGATGCAGCGATATAGGGCATCGGAAGACCGAATTGGAAAGTTTGCCCTTGGCGGGGGATAAATCCCCCGCGCAAAAATATGAGTCCATAAGTGTCTAAACGCTCAATTTGACAACTGCCAACTGCAGCCGCGCAACGCAAGTTTGATAACACGTTCGCAATTTAACCGCACAAAAGTTAGGCCTACCTCACCCGAAAATCTCAAAACCGAATCTCAGAAAAGTCTTAACTCCATACATTCGGGATCCCCTGCAGATTGTATTGTATTTGCCGTGCCACGGTTCGTGAAACTTACATTTACAGTAGCTGTATGTACTGTTTCTTATTATAACCGCGTAAAAAGCATGAGGGTAGTGTACGTAAAAGCATCAGAAGTTCGCTTCCCCGGTCCGCAAAGCCGACTCTTTCTCCGGCCGCACATATAATGCAGTCTCCAACAAAAGGCTGTTGCGTATCAAGCAGTTGCCCTGCCTTGGTGCCAGGCTATCCATGCAAGTAAGAACATAAAAAAGTTTCTCTGCCTCCTGGCCGTAGCTTCTATGCAGTTATACGCAACTATCTTGGTGTCACATCCTATAACGGTATGCGTGAATTAATTCAACTTGCAGTACTGTGTACGTGTACAGTGCATACTGGCATATGCTTCATGCATCATCGGAAGTTGGTGGCTTAAAAACTTGCAAAGTCGGAGGGTGGGAAGCTAAGCACAATGCCAGGGAAACGCGATTTCTGACAATCTAGGAGGGTAGTTTTGGCCAAAAATTTTCTCGGTACGCTCCGCGCCAACCGATGGTGGCGCTCAGCTTAGATAGTATTGGCCGCGCAACTCTCTTGATTTTTATTAAAATCCCCCGCAAATATTGCAAACTTTCTAATCTGCCAGGAAGGCACACAGAGGGTCTGGGGTCAAAAAGATGAATTGGGAAAAGTTAACTGAGGAAAATAAAGTCAATGCAGAAAATATTGATCTTCTTGTAGCGTCTATGTAGGTATATTTTTGGAAATGTAATTGCTTCCTTAGACGTCCGACAATAAATGATAGGACGGGAGATGGCATGGGAGAAGAGGTGGGGGGGGGGGGCGTTGAGTCATGCCAAGAGGGCAAAAGGGGACGGTAGTCCGAAACAGTTTGAGAAACACTGCACTAGATAATCAAAACTTGGTTCCAGGTGGTATTTTCAATCTTTATCCCAGGTCATTTGTACTATATTGGGCCCATGGGTTATGCTTAGGGGCTGTCTGGCAGATCCTTTGCAGCAGTAAATTTGTCTGGCATTAATGCTTCTGAAGGCTATGTGATGTTATTATTCATTTGCAATTTGTTTCATGTGGTACCTTCAATGTTTGATTGAGCCCAACTTTTTGGGCCCATCTAAGATGTCTGCCGGGCCCTATGCAGCAGACAGTTTGTCTGGCATGAGTATTTTTGAACTCTGAATGATGCATTATATAATTGAAAATTGCTTCCAGGTGGTATATTCAGTCTTTACTGCAGGTTACTTGTACTATACTGGGCCCATGGGTCATGCTTAGGGGCTGTCTGGCAGGCCCTTTGCAGCAGTCAATTTGTCTTGCATGGCCCATTCTGTACACTGTGTGATGTTATGAATTATTCCCAATTTGTTTCATGTGGTATCTCCAATGTTTGATCAAGCCCTACATTTTGTGGCCCTTCTAGGACGTCTGCCGGGCCCTATGCAGCAGACAATCTGTCTGGCAGGGGACATTTTGTACTCTGTAAGATGTACCTATTTACTTTATGTAAAAGTTTTCTGATAATATCCTCAATGTTTGATCGAATGTAATGTTGGCGTCATTTTCAGTCCCACAGGCTCCACTTGCAGCAAGGGGAGACTCCTGCACTGTCATATCTGCATTAGGGCTTTGACGTAGCGGATGCTGGGGTGGTCAAACATTGGTAACGGGGGCCTATCTAGGATGTCTGTCGGCGTCTACGTAGCACACATGATGAGTTTTTCTGAACTCTCAGTGTCTGGCAGGCCCTTTGCAGCAGACAATTCGTCTTTCATGGGACATTCTGCACACTGTGGTATATCAATATTCTTTAGCAATATGTTCCATATGGTACCTCCTGACGTTCTATCTAGTCCAACCTTGGGGACCCATCTACGATATGCTGGACCCTATGCAGCAGATAATTTGACTGGCATGAGTATTTCTGAACTCTGCGGGATACACTAGATTATTAAAACTTGGCTCCAGGTGGTATTTTCAATCTTTATCCCAAGTCATTTGTACTATATTGGGCCCATGGGTTATGCTTAGGGGCTGTCTGGCAGATCCTTTGCAGCAGTAAATTTGTCTGGCACTAACGTTTCTGAAGACTGTGTGATATTATTATTTATTTGCAATTTGTTTCATGTGGTATCTTCAATGTTTGATCGAGCCCAACTTTTTGGACCCATCTAAGATGTCTGCCGGGCCCTTTGCAGCAGTCAATTTGTCTTGCATGGCCCGTTCTGTACACTGTGTGATGTTATGAATTATTCCCAATTTGTTTCATGTGGTATCTCCAATGTTTGATCAAGCCCTACATTTTGTGGCCCTTCTAGGACGTCTGCCGGGCCCTATGCAGCAGACAATCTGTCTGGCAGGGGCCATTGTATACTCTGTAAGATGTACCTATTTACTTTAAATTAGTTTCCGGTGGTACCTTTAATGTTTGATCGAATGTATTTTTTTTGCCTCTTTTTGGGGCCCACAGGGGCCACATGCAGCAGGGGGACCCCGGCAGACACCCATATCTGCATAAGGGTCTTTACATAATGGATGTTGGTGTGGTAAAACATTGGTACCTTGTTCGTTTGATCAAAATGCTCTGGGCTGCCCTACTATTTTGGGAGATTGTTATAAATGCAAATCCTGCCATGTTTAAAACGAAACAAAAGGAGTGAAGATTTTTTATCACAAATGAGATCATGTGAGAATATAAAGTCAGTGCATCTTAACATCATGTGACTATTGAACTCACACTCTATGAACTCTTACAGTTGAATGTTTTGATTTATGTAATTTATGTATGGTGGATCTGGCTTGTACAAGCTATGCTTTTCTTTCAGATTCTTCATTCTCTTTTTTAATATTGTTATTTCATTACATTCATTACTGTGTATTAAAAAAGAGAAAAACAAACGAACGAACGAACGAGCGAATTATTGGCTGAGAAAAGATTTTTTTACACATTAAAATAATGTAGTAAGTCAATGAGGAAGTTGTGACATACATTTGCCATAACATTTTGTCCTTTCTTCCTCAAGATCGGATATAAGGGTATCTAGTTGAAAGATCTGTGGTAAGAGAAATACACGCCGATGACAAATTCTGTCAGAAAGAGCCCCAGTAGAGATAAATAGAAGTGTTTTTACGTTGACGTCCCATAGAAAATATTCATGCTTTATGCTTCTCCCCAGCTTTTACATTGAATGTTATACGGTTAAAGGTGATCGATAGTTACCTAACCACTGCAGGGAAAAATTGATGACCCTCAACCGACAACATTCCATCTGCCAAACTATAGGGAGACCTTAAGGACATACTCACGAATATTATCTATGGGACGTCAAAGTGAGAAAATAAAACTAACGGTTTTGTCTTCTCTACTGAGACACTTTCTGACACAGTTTGCATTGGCAGATAATTAATTTGGTTTTAAACATCTGCAACGCGCTGTCTTTGGTGGTGTTTGTGAGGAAGGAGGTGGGGGGGGGGGGGTGGAGAGACTGGAGAGTCGAGGAATGAAACTGCGGACAATTTAAGATTAATTAAAGTTTGGAACGTCTATTTACATATCTACAACATAAAGATGTAATGCGCCTGTATCGCACATTACATGAATTCAGTGGAGTTTGATAATAACAATAACATCCGTAACGCTTAGTAATTATACAATACACAGTACGACTAATTATTTGTTAGCTCATGAAATCAGATGGGAAACTGTAGTAGTTGAAATAAAAATCCAAGAGGTTGACGACGAAGTTGGGGAACGTTGAGCATCGGCGCAGTTGAACCTTGATTCAATCGAACCTAGGAGAAGTTGAACTTTGAAGGGGTAGAATCTCGGCCCAGTTGAGGGCCTGGACCCTCCTACCGATACCATGTCCCTCGGAACCTTCTCTAACGCATGAAACCCGCTTTTTGGACCCCACGAGGGGATCCTTTAGATCCCTTTTTCTCATTTTGCAAAGACTTTAAATGAATCATAAACATTTAAGAGACATGCGTGCGCGGATGAGACTTTACGGGCTTTGTTTCGAACCGACGGACACACAGACAGGAAATGTTCGGCATCTCTCTAAAGGGTCGATTTCAAATATTTACTTTAAGAGGTAACTGAAACGGGTAATATTTAAATACAGTAGGCCTATAAAAAATCAATGCTACAGCGGTACTTCCTGTGATGCTACACATCTTTCTCTTCTTGAGGTATCGCATACGAGACAAACCATCACATACACAAAGTCCATCAGGTTCCTTTAAACTTTGGCAACAAATCAACGAAAATTGCTCAAATGAATTTTGATTTCGATGATGTAATCATGCCTAACTTTATAAAATTGATATATTGAATAAAATGAGAATGTATGGAACGGTTCCTAATATTACGATGCAGTAACTTATGCGTCACGATTTAAGTCGTAATATTTGGCTAGATTTCAAAAAATGGTCCAGAAGGGACCAATGATCCTGAACAACCTGGAGTAACCAGTAGTAATGTGACACGGCATTTTCAGCTTAATACCATACAATCTGCTGGGTAAGAGGCATTTTTCATAATTTCATAAAGTGTCCCATTTGGACCTTCGACCCTAAAATCTTGAACACCCCGAAGGCACCACTACCATAGCAGTAAGGTGACATGAACTCACGTTACTACTACGCAATCTGCAGGAGAATAAACATTTGACATACTTGCAATAGTGGGACTTCATGGCTTACATGCGACCTTTGATGCCCAAATTTTCTACGCCTACTGATGGCTCATAATCCAAGAATCATTGCCCTTAAGCTTAAAGAAACTTTATCAAAAATTGTATAAGAGAGAGAGTAATTGATAGCAATTTTGAACAAATAGATAGAAAACGTCATCACAATAGCTGACACCATTTGCATAATGTGAGCAAATGTAAAGGTGCTTAGCTACCCTTCAGCAAAAATAATTCAAACTATATAAGTACTCCTGCAATCAAATTCAGTGACTAAATTGATGGCTCACATAAGTATCCTCAGCATAAAAAAAACTGGTGAAATCAGCTTGGTGACGAAACTGATAATACATTCATAGTCTTGATCAAGACATTTGTATCTTTTTTTTTCTCTTTTCCGTCTCCATGCAATGCTTTTACATACCCATCACGCTGGTATTCTAACAGTGTTCGTCAGCTGCTTACATGCGAGCTCTGTGCCATATCCAAGGATCTGTTCCATACAAACGTCTTAAACATTTGTCAAAAATGGGGCCTAACAATAAGCAGGACACACGATCTTTATTCATATAACATTGTCTCTTGTGTACGGAGCGTCCACACAGTCACAGCAAGGTGAGATCTGTCCAAGCTTCCTTTCTTGAGATATCATGTTTACAAGGTTTTCACATTTTGACCCCTGTTGACCCCAAATGACCTTTGACCTCCACCAAAAACAACTGGGTTTTTCTTCCTAATATGGTACACCTAAGTACCAAATATGAGATCTGTCCAAGCTCCCCTTCTTGAGATATCGTATTTACAAGGTTTTCACAATTTCATCCCTGTTGACCCCAAATGACCTTTGACCTCCACCAAAAACAATATGGTCCCTATACTTAACATTGTACAACTACATACAAAACATGAGATCTCTACAAGCTTCCTTTCTTGAGATATCGTGTTTTCAAGGTTTTCACAATTTGACCCCTGTTAACCCCAAATGATCTTTAAACTCCACCAAAAACAATAGGTTCCTCCTTCTCAATATGGTACACCTATGTACCAAATATGAGATCTGTCCAAGCTTCCCTACTTGAGATATCGTGTTTACAAGGTTTTCACATTTTGACCCCTGTTGACCCCAAATGACCTTTGACCTCCAACAAAAACGATAGAATTCTCTTTCTCAATATGGTACACCTACATACCAAATATGAGATCTGTCCAAGCTTCCCTACTTGAGATATCGTGTTTACAAGGTTTTCACATTTTGACCCCTGTTGACCCCAAATGACCTTTGACCTCCACCAAAAACAACACGGTTCTTTTTCTCAATATGGTACACCTACATACCAAATATGAGATCTGTCCAAGCTTCCCTTCTTGAGATATCGTGTTTACAAGGTAGGGCGTCACGGACATACACACACACACACCCATACATACACACATACATACACACACACATATGCATGATTACAAAGGTTACGATTATCATCGAAACCAAAAATTAAGATAGTTGGGAACAAAAGTACAAGACTCTAGTGTGAAGTAGAAATCGGCGAAGAACTGAAGAGGGCGCAGTCAGCTCTACACAAACCAGAAAGCCAAAAGGCTTTGTGATTCCTTGCTACATGGTTATATTACAACAAACATGAATTATCCAAATGACAAGTATAAGATCAACTGCAGTTATTTTTCTTGGTCCACAAGCCTTTAACCCAAAATGACCTTTATTTTGGTGACCTAAAATGACTGCGACATTTGATGTCCACCAAAAGCAAATAGGGATCACCTACCCAGGCCATACAACCCACGCATCAAGTACAGTATGAGTACGGTATGAAATCAGTCAACATTATCTCTGAGATCCAAGAAACACACAAGTAATCAATGCTGCTTCTAGTCTTGCCTGTTGTTAGTTGAATCAAATAACTCAACCTTACCTCATCTGAACTCAGCTTGTCTGCCATATTTACCTCAAAATTCTTCGTAAACCACCAGGATAATTTCTTCCTTGTTACAAGTAGCTTTTAACACACTCAAAGTCCTGGTAAGTTGACCCTAAGTTATGATTCCTCCGCAATATTTTTGCTTCCTCCATCTTTTCCGACATTGTGAAATATAATTGAAAGCACTCCAATTTGATTGTTAAGAAACCATGTTCTGCTACCAGCTGTTCCTCTGGATATTGATATTATCCAAATAAATGACAGAACAGATGTTTTTTTATTTTCTTCATTTTTTTCATAAACCCATTAACATTCCATTGCATGCTTTTCTATCTGACCCCATGACCTCCCATACCAAGACACTCTCTCTGGACAACTTATTAGCCCCCCACACTAGAAGTTACTTACTAAGTTACAAATGCAGTACTGTAGGGAGCAATCCCATTGAGTTAACTGTGTGCGAGAGAATAAACACCTGCTATTGCACAATGTAGATCAATATATATTTGTACGGTAGTTTATAATAACCACAATAATGGTGTTTAGGCTATTATTATTGTTTTATAGTGAAAAATTATCCCTTCCTCTCTATTGATAAGCATTAAATTTCACAGGGTCGTGAACCTGTTAATAACAGACAACCTTATCAAGTTTAAAACAAATCTGACCCATGGATAAGGAACTATGGCAGTTTTAAAAATTTTTATGTTTTACCCCATAACCTCATTAATATGCAAGATTTGGACATTTGGATTTGGCTTGTCCTCAACCAAAACAAATAAAACTTCTCACCATAACGCACCCACATACCAATTTTAAACTGTGTTCACACAGGGAGTTGCCAGTTTGAAGGAGTTACATCTAATTCCTTCTTTTGAACCTACCTAGTTGCCGCCAAAGACATCTGCTTTGTTCACCACTTACAGATTCAATAGGCTTATAAGGTATTAGGGACTTAAAAGGATGGTCTAGCCACAGATTTGGCTTTGATATGTTGAAGAGTAAGTTAATCTGACCATTACAGTGAAACTTCCATTCAATTCCCACGTGTGGTTCCCGAGATATGAGCAGTTGAAGTTGCCACATTTGTTACCAACAGTTGACTTGAAGCAAGCAAGAGTGATGTCATTTCCCCACATTGATAAAGTATTTTATGTTTTTCTTTAAAATGTACACCAAATTTAATACTTCAATATATAGTGATATCATAATGTGAATGTATGAGGGGTATGAGAGTTTTGTGACCTTCACGTAACCAGTATGTACGCTGACCACATGCTGATTTCAAGGTCAAAATAATAAATTTAAAAATGAAGAAAACAAAAGAATCTTTGGCAATGTGAAGAGATGATGTCACTCTTGTTTGCTTCAAGTTCCCAGTTGATAGCAAAGGGGGTAACTCGAACTGATAAAATTGTGAGAACCATACATATGTACTGAATGGAAGTTTTACAATAAGGGTCACATTTACTTACTCTTAAACATATCAAAGCTAAATTTCTGGCTGGACTATCCTTTTAAGAACTTGAGAGGGTTCATGTCGTCTGCTAGGTCGTCAATTACATCCGAAAATTTTGTTCATACCTATAACATTAGGTCGATTTTAATCATTTCTATATCATGGCATATACATTATTCTTATAAGAAAATCTATCTTGATTTGGAAGAAATAACCAGTCGTTTTGATTTGTGAGCCTCAAGCCCTGTCTTGACTGTCGGCAACAACCTCGGAAACAAAGCATCGCTCCTAATAATCCTATTCATGCAGATAAAAGCAGGTGTAAATAAAAATTACTTGTATAACAAGGAGAAAGTCAATATGTCAGAAGTAAGAGGGCGTATTAAGTCGTACTCATATACGAATTATAACTCTCATCACGCCAAGAAAAGCGAACAGGATTAGCATAAATTTAACCTTGAGTTGTCACCTCTTCTTAATGGCACCTCCCTGATCTAAGATCTGTAACTTATACGAAGGACGTGCGGGGCCCACGCTCTCGTGAGCGAATGGTACCTGCTATGTCACCATCCGTAGGTGCACAGACACACCCACACACATACACACACACACCAACCTGAGTGCATAGGTTCCTTTGCTGACACGAGGAAACAAAAACCATCGCTAGTCGCTTTGTAATAAAAAAAAAATGCCGAAGACCATATTCAGACCAGTACAGAAGTCCAAATTTTCGTTACATATGATCATCTATAGTGTGAAAGATTTAATTATATGTTGAGATATATCTAGTAAATCATGCGAATTGCATAGCAAGAAGTTCTACCCGATTTGGTAAAAGAAGAATGCAGAGTTCTAAATGCCTGTTTACAGCTTTCACTAGAAATTGATAATTATATCATATAGTAGAAATGCCAGAAGAAAAAAGCTTTTAAAAATAAATGAGTCATTGATATGATTTCAAGTTGTCTCGACAATATTATCATTCATCTTGTCTACAGTCATTGGGCACAAATGGAACAGTTTCCAAATTAAGTTTACACACTGAATGGCAGCAGGCTCAATGTTCCATTCAAAAAGTTCATGTTAAACAAAATATGCATTTGTTCAGAAACAACAGTCGTTACGTAGTATGTGACGGGCTTCACGTTCACATTTACAATATAACCCCAGTTACATATGTTTTGCTGATATTTGTATTAGATTTGTAAAAAGACGCTTCCAGTACTGGTTATTCTGCCTGGAAATTTATTCCATGGTGTTGTATCCCCATAGCAACTCCCTCGATTAAAATGTCAATGACATCCCTGATGACATCCAAACAACCTTAAGCCAGATGTGCATCAAAGCCTGTAGCAGTTCCCTGTGTATGTCATCAACAAACACGCAGGAAAATATTACCCCTACAGATGTTTTCTTGGGTTAAGAAGAATCCATAAAAGCTTTACGTGTTGTTCTCTGTGTCGTTCAAGTCGGAACCGAGCCAACGTACCACCCATAACCTCTACATCGGACATGAACCTGATTATGTGATCGGTTTAGGGTCTATTCATTTGCGACTTTGACCTATCAGCATGAACCAAAACATGCAAATATCATGTCATGAGAAATCGTTTCACTTGAAGTTCATGAGCTATTCACATACCATTGCTTTCCTTCAAAATTAGTATGTACTTGCTCTACATCAGCTCATAACAGTCGGAGTTTGAACTCACAGACACAAGCACAGCTCGACCTTGGCGTGCTTCCAGCAAATGATGCAAAGAATTCCTGACTGATCTGAAATGATGTCACACTTTTATTCGGATTGGATTTCATCTCGAAGTTCCGAATAATCGGTGGTTTCTTTTTGACCGTCTTCTTTAACTTCCTTTTCTTCTTCCCCGCTCTTTTCTTCTTCGTGAGATGATAAAGCTTCGTACGCAGGTCTGTTCTTATTATTATTCGCTGAACTGTCCAACTTGCTGTCATCCTGCTCACATGCCTCATATCCCTTGTCATCGAGATCCGTTTTCTGTCGTTTCCCGGTTACTGCTGTGTAAATGACGTAGACAGCTATCATCGCTGTACCTTCAATGATAGTCAAAATGGCTGTAAGGAGAGGTAAACGGGCTATTAAAAAGTTCTCGGGATATGGATACGAGAATCTCGCAACTACAGATGCCAGCAAGCTGTTCTGAACTCCAGTCTCAAATGCGATCGTAAACGCCTCTGGATTTCCACGACGAAGGATCTTGGCGATAGAAAAGCCCAAGAAACCACCGATGAACGGGAGTAGAGACGCTGCTACGTATGTAATAAATGGCGTCACGAAGATATATGACAATGCAGGAACACCCAGGGCGAGACTTATAACAATGAGTCCCATTGAAATGGGTTTCAGTCCTTTAGTCATTTTCTTTGCCACTTCCGGGTATTTCCGTAAAATATACATCCCAATCAACACCGGCACCATCATCAACGCAAGTTGGGTACAAATGTCACGGTAGGGTGTCTTCAGTGTACCCCTGTCTCCTACGAAAGGTGTTGCATACAAAAACATGTTAAAAGGCATCATAACTAAAGCCATGAAACTAGAACAGAAGGTCATGGTGATGCTGAGGATGAAATCTACATCCATCATTAAAGCAAATACGTTGCTAAGCCAGCCACCTGGACAAGATCCTTCAATAAGAAGTCCAATAGCTGACTCGGAAGAGATCGGAAACACTTTAGCGAGGGCAAACGCTAGAATCGGCATTATACCAAACTGACAAACTATCCCAATGGAAACTCCAAAGGGACGACGAAACTTACTCCAGACCACATTAAGGTCAATTTTTGCGCCCATTGTGACGTATGAAATGACTAACCAAACCGTCAGGGACCATGTAAATATGGTATTCCATATCGTCGGAAGGATTCCGCACCTTACGGAATAGGATTCTTCGTAGTGCACTGTTTTGATAGTGGCTCGTCCTTTGGCGTCGTACCTGACGTAAGAGTGTTCTAAATGGATTATTATTGGGCTTACACCGATAAAGACACCACGCACATAGATAGGAAAAGTCACAGAACCATTTTCCACCGACGTTTCATAGTCAGACGGGAGGACGATGAAAAAATCTGGGTTTTTGCTCTCGATTTGCATGATCGAAATATTACCGAGGATTCCATTTATGGTTACATTAATTGTTGCATTATTTCCTTCCAATAGAACAAATTTTGGGTCTCCTGATACAGGTTCATATGTAACTGCTATAGTGTCGAAGAAATCCGTTGTGTCCTGGCTGTCCACACAGTTACAAACAGCAATGACTAAGCAAGCCATGATCTAGTAGGTAAAACGGAATTAAATACATTTTATTTAATAGAGAATACACACGAACAGTGGTGCACAATTTGCAAATGAAATAACACATTAAATACTGACCAGGTATATAATGAATAAACATCTGAACACCAGACACAAATTTTTGCGGAGCTTGGAACAAATAACTTTAATTTAGCTCCTCGAAATCTTTCACAGATTCTTTAACTTAGTGAGGCATTATTGAGCGATAGATGTTCAAGATGGAGAGAGAAGGGTGACGTATGGAGAACTTCGTTCCAATGGAGGCAAATTCGTCAGAGGTCACTGACTAAATTACATCGTTAAAAATTCATAAGATATATACAGACACATTCTCACGTATCGCCTTTTGTGGAGTAATACTAGTTCCATTCAGCTTAAATTAAAGGAGCATTTAGCTGACAAAATATTAGGTTCTTAAATGAAAGATAATATTTTTTTTCACTGCTTGAGTGCAGGTATTTGAAACTCCTAACAATATTTCAAGTTGTTTATAACTCAAGTTATCTGTGTTTGAAGAAATCACATCGCTGGTCAAGGATCGAGATTTCCGGTTGCCTTAAAGTTATGCAACGTCACAAAGGCAAAATCCCTAGTTAAGTTTTTGTTGTTCTTTCAAAACCTTGATACGTTGTGTCAGTGAAAAGTTTAAGCTTTTTTTATTGTAGGTTGACTTTGAAAATTCTGTGGAAATTAAGATTTTATCTCTCAAACCATTGCAATTTTTTTCAGACAGTCAAAATTATAAAGAAATGCAAAGAATATTCACAGATATAGATTTGCCTATGATGCAATGTAGCATTTTGAGGCAGAAACTTCTTAAAAATACATGCATAACTTCAAAACGAAACATGCTTTTGAAATATGGTTTTGTCAACAAAAAGTGAGAAAAACTCCCTACTTTTATAAAATGTCAATCTTTTCCAGTGGCCAATCTCTTTAAGGTCAGCTCAGATTTTAGACCGCAGGGGTTTGTTCGTAATGAGGAACGGGAAATGACATGGGTGCTATGGCAAGACATTGACTGGGCATTTTACAGTCCATCGAACAACAAAACCCTGTTGGGCTCCATGGTTACGTGCGTGATTGTTTTAACTGTAGTCCTTTAGCCTTAACCATGGATAATCCACAATTTATCACGTCCCAAATGTACTCCACTCCATTTATCTGAACAAGTAGAAGGCAGCGTGCAATGTCCTTTATGAAACTGCTGGAAAAAGGAACGCTATTGCAGAAATAATCTCAACAAAATAGAAACCAATGAGGAATGATAAAGACCATTAATTGGAACCTGTCTCCCCCCCCCCCCCCCTGTTGACCTATATTTTCAAACGGGGAATTAATGTTTAAATAGCAAGCTGCCTCTCTGACCTGACTGACTCCAGAGAGGGAAGGTGATTGACAGGGACACAGGTGGCCTCCTTCTTCCAACTATAACCAATACATCTTAATGAAGATAAACTAAATATATTGTGAGAGGAATTACCTATTTTCATGATTGAATAATACCTATTCAGCAGAGCATGCTATAATGAAAACAATGACTGGCAGTATAGCCCCTCTGTCCCTAAGAGTGATGCTGGTCAGCCAAAGGCTTTGACTACCATACTACTAATATGAAAAACCCTCAATGATATTGTTACATAATCTGTAAAAAAATATCGCTTTGCACGATGTAATAATTTATGGCCCATATGGCCCATTTGAACTTGACCCACAAATTTTGAACAGTGCGAAGGGCACTACCTCAATGCTAATTTGACAAACCTTTCACATTGTAAAGCAAAATATGCAGAAAAGAATCATTTTGCATGAGTTCATGTAATGGTCCATATGGCCCATATAGTACTAAAAATCCTGAACGACCGGAAGGAACCACAACTATAGTAATAATGTGACACAATTTCAACTTAATACCATACAACCTTAGGAGAAGAGGTAAAATGGCCCATTTAGACCTTGGATCCAAAATCTTGAACACCCCGGGTTCCCCTACCACTACGCTAATTTAACAAACATTTCACATTGAACAGCAAAATATGCAGAAAAGCAAGATTCCATAAAATGGTCCACGTGGCCCCCACATGGGACCAATAATCCTGGACAACCTGACTGAGCCACTGCCACAGTAGTAATATGACACAATTTCAACTGAATATCATACAATCTGTAGAAAAAGACGCATTTTGCATTTGGCCCTTTTGGACCTTGGACCCAAACTCCTGAACACCCCGGAGGCACCACTACCATAGTAGTTAGGTGACATAACCTCAATTTACTACTATGTAATCTGTAGGAGAAAGACCATTCGGCATACTTGCAAAAAATTGGCTCTTTAGACCACTTCATCGCCGACATGTGACCTTTGATGCCCAAATTTTCTTCACTTACTTATGGCTCAAGGACCCAAGGATCATTGCCCCCAATTTTCAAGAAACTGCATCGAATATTGTTTGAGGAAGAGTAATTGTAGAAATTTTGACCAAATAGATAGAAAACGACACAATACACCATTTACTTGGTGTGAGCGAAAATGTTTAGTTAACCTGCAGCAACAAATCATTCTTACCACATTCTGACTACATTGAAGGCCAATATAGGCATCCTTAGCATGAAAATTTGATGCAATCAGAGAGTGACAAAACTGACAGTACCTACAATACATTGCTGGGAGTCAACCATTGGCATTCACAGACTACACTATATTGTATTTTCTATGGAGAGTGTACGGAGCCCAGTATTGCCATAACATTACTGTCTGGGCTTTGCTTCTGGCTTGACCTACACCAAAACAAATCACATTCATCTTCTCATCATAATGCATCCTCACACAAAATATAACATTCGCTCAAGTTTTGTAACTTGAGAGAGGCTACCAGGTGGAATGATGTTTCAGAGTTTTCCCCTCAGCACCCCCGGAAGACATTTGTCCCTTACCAAAGCAGAAGGGCTTAACCTTCTTAATATGGCGGACTTACATGCCAAGTTTTCCTTTCATTCGACTTTCCCCTATTGACTTAGAGCGTACCCAAGCAAATATCACAATTCAGAAATCACAGACACAAATACACAGACTCACACATACATACACGCACGCACGCCAGTCTGACTGCATAGATTCCTTGGCTGCTCAGGGAGCTGGAAGACAGCTCCCTGCTTGGACTGCAGCCTTTGTGGTGAGCATTGACTAAATTTGCCATTCAGCAATTTCGATTACAAACGATGGAGCTCGTGTAAAAGTTAAAGACAAAAACTCATCACCCCAGACAGTTTCAATTCTCCTAACCACCTACCTCTAGTCCCTCCCTCAGCCTGTCTTAAATTCCTCCACATGTGTAATTAAAACAATGGATCCCTGTGTACGCTGTGTAATACGAGCTGCTCTGCATCTTTTGAATTTGCTGTCAATCTAAGAGCACTGTAACTTAGAACCAGTTGAGAATTTTGCTTTCCGGGAGGTAAAAATATAGCTTAGGGTGATGCAATACAGCCTTTAACTTAGGGGTAAAATTATGCTGTTTGTCTCTAAGTTGGCCAGTGCCAATGCTTGCCATAGTTTAACGAAGAAAAGATGCCAGAAAAAGCTAGAGTATATGAAAAGTTAATTTTTCCCCTACCACCTACTGCACCCCCCCCCCCCCCCCCCCGTGCACACCCTGACATGTGGTGCCTAAAGCACCGAGCATTCTTTTAATACCCATACACGAGCTTAAAGATACGTTTATAAATCATGGTAGCTGTATCTATGTCTCTTAAATTTATAAAAAAAAAAAACAAAAACAAAAAAAACAACGGTGTTAGAAATGACAGACGGCGGGCGGGAGTAGGAGTTAGGTCCCTTCAATCTTCACCCCACTTTTAGACCATACATTAAAAGTATGTAATGCTTTGTAGATCAAAATATCTCAAATCGCAAATGCTCATCTCGTCAGAGTTAAGACTCTGAAGTAGTCTATGAACGTAAAACAACTAGTAATGGAAGAGATTAACCCTGAACAGAACAAGTTGTATTAGGAAGACGAAACGCCTTAATCCTTACAATTCATTTACGTGTCTAGGCTCTTGACTGGCTTATTAATTTGAATATTCAAACATGTTTTCCTCCGGGCTTTAATTCACTCTCTGGAGCGTTTATTACAAAATATTAACGTTCGCCACACTGCCACCAGCATTTATTCTAAATGTAAGTTGTAACCTGAATGGGGTAGATAAGTGACAGCTAACTAAGAAACTTATACTACATTTCATTTTTTCTACTCTTTACTAATCTGTTGATGAATATATTATTAGATAGTAACTCACTTTTATCGCCAAGGTGGTTGCCATTACTTCTCTAGTAATTTCAATTGCAAAGATTCTTTGCAACTGGAACATTAATGTACTGCCAATACACTTTTACTGACAAATGCTGACTCTCACTCAGTTTCACAGTTTTTCAGTGTTTTGGCTTTGATAGGTCTACTCAACGTCATTGGTGAGGTATAATGGTATCAACCAATCCCGAGACAACAGGTGGATTATGGAGACGATCAGAGGCCAATCGCAACGACGCTATTTTTCTCAAGCCAATATGGTACAAAGTTGTCAAAGAATGCCTAAAGTCTATGTTTACAGTAAAAAAGTGAAACATGCAGAATCAAGCTTTTCAGTTGGATGATGTTGGGGAATCTTATCAACCTTTTGAGGTTTTTATCCTTCAGTTTTGTCAATTTTGTTTGTCCTTCGGTTAGTTGTTGCGGCAAACTGTCGAGACACAGTTCTAGCCAAAGTGAGCTAGCTCTAAGACCAAGTCATTCTTGACTATCTGAGATGTAGGCCTACATTTAAAGGAGAATAGACTACGACATGACACACACTAGAGTTTAGAAGACTGGTACTTAATTTAAGAACATTTTTACCTACCAATCTAGGGACACAGGGACGTTGCTAAAGGGGAGTGTGAGGGTGTGCCCCCCCCCCGACTCCCACTACAGCATATGACTCCATTGGCAATCAAGTGGTCGACTAAAGTGTCAGTAATACATAAGGCACCAATTAAGGATTTTCCATCCAACCAAATAATGAGAGTGCCATTTCTATATGCTTCAAGTCGCCGAGAATGGTAAGGGCGATTTCTTGCGATCCACGGGGTATTTTTATGCAACCATATTCTTGTATGCTGCTATTAACTGATAATGGCGCTCTGTTAAGTCTTCCCCAAATTCTCCCATTGTCAAAAACATGGGAACACAGATGCAGTGCCACGCTGTAACTTTGTTTTGAACGATCCGCCATGATTTCTTGTTGAAGCCCCCTCATTTATTTGACACTCTAACCCTTCAAAACTGAAACTTAAAGCTATACCCCTGCTTGAAAGTACTATGTTTTAGTTTTTGTTCGGAAGAAAGTATATGTTCCTCTTTTAGCATACAACAAAAAGCACGATTACGTGTTGATACTCATCTATGAATTATACACATTTTCCGAGTCAACACCACTCGTAGTGAAACAGTAAGTTTCCAAATCTGTGTTCTACAAGATAAAGAATACTTAATAGGAACTCAGTTTCTCAATGAAAAAAGTGAGAAAGGTATGTAAAGCTTCCCCCCCCCCCCTCAAATTTGCCAAGTGAAGGTGAAATAAATGATGCATAAGTCAAATTGCAGATCTGAGATCTCTATGTCTTGATAAATACAGCACAAAACAATACTTGAGAAATGCAGTTTCCGACCATCTTGGCGACCTGACAAATCAAAAATTTTCTTTTGGGCTCCCCTTAGGCAGTCCCACCTTCCCTCGGCCACCTCTTCCCCTTTCTACCCCATGGGCGTCAACAGATGGGGGACGGGGGGACTTTCAAAAGTGGAGGGGATATCATATCATTTGTCCCACCCACTTTTCAGAGCAGTTACTAAAAAAAATCACATGCATATGCGCGATTTTCTATCACAATTGCTAAGCTGATTCAAACAGAATTTAACTTGGGCGTTGTATCCGCAGAGAATCGCAGAAGAGTTCATCAGATCATCAGACAGTCGTATAGAGATTTTTGGGAACTTCTGACACTGTGGTGAATCCTCCTAAGTTGGGTGTTCGGACAAGCACCGAGTGACTCAGTGACATATATTCTGCAAGAAATCTGGACTCCCTGGGCCCCTGTTATCTATCACTTGCACCGTCATTTATTTCCCATTCTCTCAATATCCTAAATGTGCCCATTTATTTCGTTCGGGTGGGAGGGGGGAGGGAGAGACCATTCGAAAATGTATTGAACTTGCACACATGTTGTTTGTATGGGTTCCAAGGGATTAGGTAAGCCATACAGGTAGATGGTGATGAGTTACTATGTTTCATATCACTACCTCCAGTCCCTTAGACTGGACGGACGAAAAGGGGTGTAGGGGTTTAGTAATTAAGGCTACATGCATTCGCCGGATATGGTAGATCTTTGTTGTTGAGTGCCAGCTAGCGCTATACACGCTCTGCGTGCCTTTTTCTGATTATTATTATTAAAGTACCTGGGTACATAACAACTGACGTCTCGCACCTACATGCATGTATTATATATACCACTCCACTCATCCCGGAGGTGACGGCGCCACTTTTTCAATATTTCGTTTGAGATGGACGCTGTGTAATTCGTCTCCCTTAGTGTCAGAACGGCATCTTTCTACCAGTACTTTCTGCAGGAATTTAGTTTTGTGAGACAAAATTTCTTCTCACAGATCTTGTTCTGATGTAGCTAAAAACGACTCAGGAAGGCCGTCTCCTGGGATCTAGGCGGTCTTATGTACCCAAAATTTTCTGGTGCGCTACGCGCCAACCAGTGTGCGCTTCGCTTAGATAGTGTCCCCCATGTTCTACCCTAACAATCCTTTGTTCCAATGCTGGTGTTCTCTTGCAAGCACGAAGTGTGCAATTCTTTGCTGTTTATACTTTTGATTTTGACAGAAACTGCAATGGTTCAAAAATTGCTTTAAACTTGATTTATATAAGTATATTTACAATACCCAAAGCGACCTGGCACATACTTGCCTCCTGGCATGCATGTCGGCACTGCAGACCTCATAACACCCTGCAGAAAGTGTCTAGCTACGCCCCTGTAGGGACGCATTTTTATACATGAAAGGAAGGCCTTAGATGTGCAACGAATTCATTACGAAACCTTAATTAGGACATATATTGTATTGGGTTATCATCAATTACAATTGGCTCATGATAAATCTATATAGAGAATGTGAAGTTGACTGTCGCAACGATGAATTATTAGAGGTGTATATATATATGCACTTTTGTGCATTCTTCGGTTTCTGGTCATATAGGTCTATGCGGTAACTCGTAAATAGTTACGAGGGGGATAAAATAGACTTCATTTCTCTCAAATTGTCATCACATGGTGTTGCTATGGGTACAGATTTCCACAATTTAAGTATATAGATCAGTTAAAGGTCTCCCAGGACGAAGGCCAACTGAGCAAATAATTCAGCACTCTGTGGGAATATGTTAGGATGTTGAGACACCTGTTACGTGTCCTTCAAAATATGGTAAGCCGGCTAAAGTCGAAACGGGGTCGCAGAACTGCCAAGAATCTCAAGAAAATGCACCGCATGGTGTCATCATTAAGTTGTAACGTTAAGGTGAGCAAATTCTCTGTATGTCCAAGTGTGTTTTACCACAGAGTAAACTTTAATATATCACATTCTAAACCAACTCTCTGTAATTCCACCTAAATGTTATTGTATCCATGTCGCCAACGGCGATATAAAATTTGACCTAAACCTACAGTTTTCATTAAAATACTTGAATGATATTCAGAGTTGCACTAAACATGGGATCAAAATAATGGTTTATTGTTGGACACTCTTCTTACAATGTGCGTCTAAAATCTGCTGTCACGTGATCACATTTCGTTTTGCATCACGGAATAATTGTATGTTTAGCACATACAATGTATTCATGAGTGTGTGCCTTACTTTTTTATTCTACCCGTGGTCGTGTAACCTTTGTACAAACAGAACTACCCTCCTATGGGACAACTAGTGTCAGAGACACTAGACACACACTTTCCAAAGAGATTATAATCTTTTTGATTCGGATTCACGGCCTTTCATTTGACCCTATGTGGACTCTGCATGCTTGTCGTCATAACGCATACACACAGCCAACAAACTTTTTTGGGGGGGTGTGTGGATGCATACTTGTGAGATCTCGGGTGCGTGATAAACATATCCTGAGCTTTATCTTCACCATATGTTACTAACCTATGCTAGATACTCTTAGCAAGCAACATGTGGAACGCAAATACTGTACAAGCAGTTCATCCTTACAGGGTGCATGTAGAGACAAAAGTGAGGAATTGAAAAAGAAAAGAAGTAAAATCTGAGTCGATACCGTGAAAACACTAAGCGACGAAATGATGTGGGACAGGGTTGTGTGCCGACTTGTAAAGCCTAGTGTGAAGTACGCCCATATACAGATGATAAATAATACATCTTACAAGGGGACGGATAAATTGACCCCATAGTCATTAGCCTACCTGCAATTGTGAGAAGAGGAATAGATTCGGGAGGCCCGTGTTTTGTGAAGCCTAGTTTTGCGAGTCTGAATCGTTTTTAAGCCCCCCACTCACCTACATTCCCACGACATCACCACTACCGTACCATGGTTTCAATTATCATCATTGAAGCAATCAGTATTCTACATTCAATTGGCTTCTCGAGAAAGCTTGAACTTTGATGTAACCTTAGAGGATGGGACTGTCCGATACTAGTGGATTTAGGGTGGGTCACTTTAGGGCACGTGCCCCAGGTCCCTCACATTTCGGGGCCCCCACAATTAAGTATCCTAAAATTTACGAAACTATAATTTTAATCCACAACATTTATTTCTAAGCTCTTAGCATGTAAGGTTAAAGTGATGTGTTTCTCACCATGCTGTCTAAGATGACTACCGGACACGGTATTTGAGCCCGGAAACACAAATATTTCGATGACCTTTTGTAGGCCAGCACCGAACTGTTGAGGGTTCCTAAACTGTACCTTAGGGCCCCGCACACAACTGAATTCCCCCCCCCCCCACCCCATAAACACATGTGTTTAGTCCGGCTGTACTGTCTAATGTAGAGGGACTGGGTTACTACTCTGAATTATGGTTATTCTGATTATAAACTATAAGCATTTTTCTCATCAGACTTGCGTCAATCTTGTCAGGCAAATGCCAATGGCTTTGACACTAACATCAAACTAATATCTCTCCTGGTAACCTTTATTGGTCAAGAAATGGCATGAGACGTTCACGATAACGAAGGGACGTTTGTCCGAACATTGCAAATAACAAATTTTCTTCCTCCTTCCTGAACAAAAAGCCTACATAACGATTTTGAAGTTGAAACATCTTATCCCTCTTGAGATACCATGTCTACACCTTCAATGACTAACATACAAAAAGGACAGAGATCATCTACTCAAGAGCTACCACTATAGACAGTTTTAAAATCCACCCACATTCACTTGTTGAGACTTCTTCCTTTAAGGGTTTTCAAATTTTAACCTCTGGTGACCTTAAATGACCTTTGACCTCAATGAAAGACAATAGGGCTTATCTACTTATAAAAACAATTAAACTACACTTTGTGCAACTGGCAAAACTGAAAAAAGCCTCCTCTGCATAGACATTTCTTACAATGGAAGACCAGTGGCACACCAAGAAGAGGCGCAAGCAGGAAAGTGTAATAGGACTGAGAAGATAGAGAGAAAGCTCATTCCGTTGTGCCAAACTAGTTGCCGCCAGGACAAAGGTTTTGTCTACCACTTACTGATTCAAAGGGCTTAAAGGGTACTGGGTATACTTAAAAATAAAATGTTTGACGCTACGTTGTGAAATTTCTTCTGAAAATTGTGTCCATCATAGCTATAAAATTGCAAGTTGCTAGTCGTGTAATTTTCAACTTCCGACATGTTTCGATGCTATCACAACAGACTGAATTTTGATGCTGGTTACCTTACTAAACATGGGTACGTTCAACTTGCAATTTTTTGTTGACACTGACAAAATGCTGCAATAGAATTTAGTCTTATGACCCTTTTAATCATTCCCATATGACAAAACCACTGTCTTATTCTTGAACACCAGTCAATCTTGATTCCGAAAAGAACACCAGTCGTTTTGATTTGTGAGACAGGCGTCCTGATTTGGCTGTCATCAACAACTTCTCGCACCAAATATTGTTCTATGTAATTCTTTTTTCACGGGGTTAAAGCAGGTGTGGATAAAGGTGTCTCGTATAACATACTAACTTGAATGAGGATATTGCCCACAAACGCAGAGGGCGCCCTAAACCTTATTCCTTATGAATTTAAACTCTCATCACATCAGAGGAAATCTAATAGGATTAGCATAAATTAAACTTTCGGATGTAACTGTCTACTACAACTCACTAGCTCAAGGGACTTGACAGGGGGTGGGGTGTGGCTCCTGTGGCTCAAGGGAGACCTGAGGTTGTGTTTTTTCTTTAGATGAAAATATATGCAGCCTATAGTTTCCATCAGAGATAAGGGGGAACAGGTTGTTTCCTATGACATAACGAACTGAATATAAAAAAAAATGTTCCAACTTCATCACTGTCGTACAGCGAAAAACTTGCACGTCTCCAAATGCCTATCATTAATGTATTGCCCATATGCTCCACGGGAAAACATTTTCTGTAATTAAACAAAATCTGAGCATGGAACAGACGTGACCAAAGTTGAGAATTCAGGGTTTCTCAAAACAATATTACTGACATTTTAATGTCCAGTGAACTTACTTGTGGAGCCTGGGAAGGGCGCTACATGGGGCATTTTTATCCAAAACTTTTCTAAATAGATCTGCACCAACCATTGCATGCAATCCACTTACGTCTTCCTTCAGTGCTTAAACCCCCTTCCCTTCTGGTTCAAAGGCCTGGGTCCACTACTGTGGAGAACTATCATCATCACTGACTTGGGTGATTAGGAGGGTGAGGGGGTAGGATGGTTCAAGGTCGAGAAAATAGGTCAAGTCAGATTCAGAAATGAGAAGTTGCCAAAGAAAAAAGTATTTATTACAATAAGGAAATCCATACTACCATTGGTACAGGTTAGGGCTAACTAATTATTGAGCAGTACAACATAAACAACCATGAATATAATATATGAGCTGCTGCTGCTACAACGGCCATGCAACTCCACCAGTTCAAATAAAACACACTGACGCAAGATGATATGCATGCTACACTATAGAGGGCAGAATTGTACTTACTATCTTTAACTTGTTTGAAATAACTCCACTTACCACCGCGTAATGTTACACCAAAATGAAAACAAGGAAAATTGATTAAATTGGATGTGTTCAATTGAAGAAAATAATAATGGAAACTACCTTTTCCATCGCACTTTTGGGACTCATTGCTTTTGACTCACTACTTCTAATTTTAGAGAAACCAAAACAGACAAAACAGGTACACAGTAACATTTGCTTTGTGTTTGTTTTTTTTTCTTTTTCTTGCCATCATGTGCATAATGACTTCAAAAAGGCAAATGAAAAAGAATGTTTGAGTATTCTTTTTCCTCTTTTGTCATATTCTAAAAAGATATTAAATCCTAAATTGAAGGGTACAGTCTGAAGAGTAACATACACATCTTACAGGTACATATGAACACTGACTTATTTTTTTTTCTGATTGTCAAAATGGCTCCTGAAATGAAAAGTAACCTGATGAGAGAAAGACCAGAGAGCTTCAGAGTACAATGATATACTAGAACATTATGAGTTTAACAGCCAAAGGTTATTGCTGAAACTTAAGTAATCATGATGGTTGGTGCTGGCACTCCAAGAATGCATTGAATAAATCAATGATGGAAATATTGCAAGACAACCAACACAAAAAAGACATCATCAACAGGAATACAATAGATAAATGGTTGTCACAAATATCTTTCAAAAAACTGACACCAATTTGAGAGGAGGATAGGTACTTGTGAAATACATCTACCATAACTTTTGACACTTTCTTTCTCCAAATCATGTAGAAGCATACCTATTTAAAAGATTTGTGGTAAAAATGATCTGCCAATGACAAATCCTAGTTAAAGTGTCACAGTAGAGAAAAAAAACGTTGATGCCCACAAAATGATAATCATGAGTATGTCTGTCATACCTCTGCAAACATTCCTGGTTTCCTGTCATTATTAAAGAGATACAAATTTTGAAAGTGACAAATTCAATCGTTGCTCACGATGTTTACAGCCATGATATCTTATACTTGTTAGCTGCATTGATCATAATAATGTTAGGTCATTTTGTTTCTTTGTGTCTTGCTATCTACAACAAACATTACTCTGTTGTAAGGACAATCAAATCTTGTCCCCAGTGTCTCATTCTAGTGGAATCCAATTTGAAAAATTTTCAATTTTGTTTACACATAGCGCTGGGACACCCATTTCATGACTGGTAATTTTTTCCCATGTTGCCGATGATCACTCCACTTAGTTTAAGAGGGGCATTGTGGGTATCTGTTTTACAGTAGACACAACTATTTAATGATGCATCATAGCTGAAGGGGTGCAAAAATTAAATTATATTACATTTTGCATTTCCACCAGACACTGTCTTCTATGCTGATTATATTAAAAGATAGTATCAGAGTGTATCCTGAAATCAATTATAACTCTAGCAATATTTGACAGTTAAATCGCATATATCTGAACAGACTTAAAATTACAAATCCTACCATGAGGAACAAGAGAGCAGGGGAGAATACTGACAGTGCATTAAAGAACCTGACTCAAAGAAGTAACGTTAGGAGTGAAGTACATTGGAGAAAGGTTCACGAATATGAGGTTCAAAGTAAATGTCACCAAGGACAGACAGGTGCATAGCAACAGGTACAATCATCAGGATGGTCTGTCACTGTCACTTACAAAGGAGAACCATTTAATGTAGACATAAATTCATGAAAAAGATCACTTGTAGTCCTGATGTCCAAGATCTTCAAGGGAATGATCAAATGCTGTGATAACACTGTGCTGCTAAAATCAGTTTAAAAATTAATCTAACCCAGATTCTCTTTAGAATGTCTAAATCACAGTAACGTCTTTGGACAATACATGTGAACAGCATAATGTAACAGCAGGCAGGGTCAATGTACAATAGTGTAGAGAGTTTATCAATTGTATTAATGATATAAGTGCTGAAGGGACAACCTAATATTTAACCTTCATTGTCCATTAAACACCGACCGAAGTTTCTGAAATTTTGACACTGGTCACTGTTGTTATCTACCACATTAATGTAGCCTACGTGCAAAACACTTTTCATTATGTTTTCATTTCTGGAGATATTTGTCGGTGTTTGGGAATCTTTGAGGATCATAATCTGGATCAGATCTCATCCTCTGTTTGAGGGCACTCTTCATCTGTTCATCACAGGCTGACTGGATGGCACTGCTGCTCTCTGCCTCCTGGAGTAGACTATCTAAGGAACCCAGAGGTTGTAAACCAGAGTTTTCTACTGCTCTCCTAAGGGTCTCTCTGACAAACGAGGAGGATGAACCCTGCGTTGCTGGTGATTGTCTGTCCTGTTCCAACTGTAATCAAGCAAAGATATGATCTTAACAATGATAACCACAGCAGAAGCTTCAACCAAATGGAGTTAAACTGAGGGGATTTTTTTGGGGGGGAGGGAAATAATGACCAACTCCATACTCTGAACACTTCAGAGAAGGTAGAATTACACATGGTATCTACAGGTAGTCCTGATTAGGTCTGATGGTGTTCAAATGTTACAACAAACTTCATGCTGCAGATGAGAGTACAGCTGTAATGCAAGGTATAGGTGCATGTGTACATAGGTGACATGTGTGATGAATTAAATAGTATGGACTTCTCGATTTACAGTACTGTATGCATTATTTTATCCACAAAGTGTACAAAAAATGAACATATCAAGCAGAAAAATAAACAGCTGACAGTTTGCTATGCCTTGAGGAATGGGCACGCTTTGACCAACAACCTTTGAACTTACAACGCAAATGAAAAAAAGCTATGCAACAACTAATTATCATTGTGTCCAGCTTTCATAAAAACATATCAAAACAAGCCTGTTTTGAAAATCTAATACTGTATGTAAAGTAAAATGATTTGGGGTCTAAAACTACCATAAGCTTCACAGTAGAGTTACTGTGCAACATAACCAACTAAAAAAAAACATGATATGCAGTTTAATGTTTTAATACAATTGCTTGTCATGAATTTGACATTCACTTCCTAGTATTACTGTGCTGAACATGGTTCAAGAGGTAAAAAGTGTGTCAAAGTTCACTATATAATAACTTTGAAGAATCCAAGTTCCCTCACTACTGCATCGGACAGACAGTATTAAAGGTTTTTCATCTGTTTACCTCTTGATACATTAGATGACCTTGCATTCAAATCAGTGTACCCAGGATGAAAGAACAATTATCTATTAAACATTATGGTAAGAATTCCAAGGAAAATATGGTCCTCTAGGAAGGATCAATGATCCCACAGTTTTCACATAATGGTCAATATGATCCTGACATCATCACCACTGACCTTTCCTCTAACGGACTAGCCAACCAAGAGCACCAACGGTGCAGAAGCTCAAACTCTTTTGGTAAGGTTATGTTCATTTTTAAGGGTACTACCACACAACAAATTTAGCAACACTAGTTAAGTTTCACTGATACATATTCTGTGATACAATTTAACAGAGAATCTGGGTAAATCTTTCTGCCCAACAGTATCTCCTTTTTCCAATTTTTTTTTATTTAATCATTTAAGTTCTACATGTTGATAATATTTTTCACCTCAAACAAAAATTCTAGCTTTCTGTAACCCAAACTGAAGAACCGCATTCCTCTCGACCTGATAACTAATACGTGAAGTCATGTTCATGTACAGTATGTGTTTTTAAGGGCTAGAACACAGAGAACCAATACATGCATCTCCCTGTACCTGTAGGTATAATCTACAAATTTCAACTTTCTTTTTAAGCCACAGGGTCTGTATTTCCACATAAACTTGCTCCAAGTACAAATACAGACAGTATTTAACTCCAACACTTGTGTAATCAATATACTGATAGAATTGTTGTACATAAATTGTCAAGTGGCCAACTGGCAATGAAGTAACCCACCAAAAGGTGCATACAATGCTATTGCCCCCAAATTAGTTAACTTCCACACAGTGAGAATATTGTCTAGAAGTACCACAACACATTGATTTCATAAATTTTAAAAGTGTGTAAGAGCTTTTCAAATGCAGATCCTATTGTCTATCGATAGGCGTGTTAACTCTGTAAATTGAAAGGAAAAAAACCTCAGCACTGATCATATTGATAACATATGTGACCTATGACACTTCCACTTGATTAAACAAGGCCAGATGATGCGCTGCTATGATTAAAAGCAATACACAGCATCAGTTTACGTTTGTGATCTCATCACAGCAACATACATCCAAATTTCAGACTAAATCAATTTTATATTTCTGGTATATCTCTGGAAAAAAAACAGAACTAATATATCATAATAGGTTATTAGGGTACGAGCAACTTAGCTGTTCTCCTATGAATAACCTTGATAGGAAAACTTCCTTTAAAGGAACCAGCAACCAAGAAAGACACCAGAGGGATTCCCATGAGTATCACCACTAGGAACACCTGTTCAAGCTTCATCCCATTAAACCCCCAAAATTTCATTCCAATAAACAATCTTGTTATGGTGGTATTTCAAGTTAAAATCATACTGCTGACAGACTTAATATTGGAGGTAATATCTGGAAATAGGGTGCTGCCATAGGTTGAGATATTGCCCCCTTGGCCTCCAAGGAAGGCTTCTGAAAGCAAACTTGTGACTTTGGTGAACAATAGGGACTGCTGACAGTTCAACAACCAGATGTATTGGTTTCAATTATGGATCAAAATATTTTGATAAAAATGAACAATGATGGTATCAAAGTAGTAAAATGTGGTTGAAATTGTCTTTAACTGTCTTCAATGCGAGAAAACAATGAATTCCCAAGAAAACACATCAAAATGAACATGATTCTGAAAATATAAATAACACTTGACAATTTAATCTTGCCATTTCATGACAAAGACCCCACAGTACAGTAGAGCAAGGGTCTGAATGCCTTTTTAAAGTGAATCATCCCAAGAACGAGAGACTGATTGGATACTGAATGAGGTATAGAGGTGTACACACCACACGAGGACACCCCTCTGGTTCCTCCAGAAATCAAGGGTTATAACAGTTGCATAAATGCACATATAACTACTGTAAAAGATACACTAACAAAGACAGATGCTTAAGTAGATATACACAGTATCAACAACATGTAAACATTTGAAGCAAATCACCTTCAATCTGTATTTATCACTGTGAAATAATCCTTCAAAGTGAGCCCTAGACCTTGAAATACTCTGCATCATTAACATGTGTTGTCCAAATGTTGCAACCTGTTTATTTCTATGGTTCTAACATCTTCATTGACAAATTCATTTGGTTTAATGTTCTAACCTTAGACACCAATGCAACCAGATTGTATGATTTATTATATTAGTAGGTGAACTATGCCCATAAATCAACTCATGAGCTGAAAACAGTTTTTATACTGCTAGTGTTGAAGTATTGTACGGTAGATTCTAAAGGTAGTGGCACTGTTTGAGGCTGTATTTAGAACAGTAACCATACATTGCTGAGTAAGATATTAACTTTACACACATCAAATATGTAGGTAAATCCCTAAATAAGTGTGCTTTTATTGCAGTTTGATGAGTTGTTCTACACTGCTCATGTTATTGCCAGAAGCTTTCTTAAATGTGCTAATTATTAGGAAATGGAACTTCCAATACATCACAATGTGCTTAATTTTTTAAATTCTCATTAACGGTTTCAACAATTCACCCCACTCTCATACTGAAATGTTTCTAGGAGGGTCCAAGCTACAGTGCTATCATTGTGTTAGGATTGACCCATTGAACAAGCCTATACACTGTGATCACATCTCATACCATAAAGTGTTTCGCCTGACAGACACGTTTGTTTGTTTTGTTTATTTTTCTTTCTCTTTCTTTCTCTTTCAGTTTGGTACACGACTTCCGACATAAACAATCTGGATATGAACAAAGACGTTCAAGAGAATTGGTTTTGAGCAACACCTGCTCAAGAGAATTGGTTTTGAGCAACACTTGCAGATATATTGGTAGAATGGAGAGCATCTTTTAAATATATATATTTTTTTTGGTTCAATTTAGGGCACTAAAGTCTTCCAACACCTTTAATGTTCCATTCAAGAGAAGACACCTTAATGTTATCTCAATGTGAAGATGTAACATTAACATATGAATTCACTTGTTTGACAAAAACTCTACAACATGTAACTACAAGTTACTGCAGAACTTACAGTATCTTCTACAAGTAGGGGCTAGGTGCTAACCAGGACATCACTCTGCACACATTGTAGCATTTACCAGATTGACACATAGGGAAGTCAAAACTAGATACTACTTCAATGTTAGTTTGCTCTAAATATGTTAATCTTGGAGTAGGTTAAATATAGCTCGGAGATGTATAATACTGTAACGTTCGCCGAGACGATCAGGAGGTTAGAAATGAGACCAGGACTACCAGCAGATTGTTTCTGACTTCGCTACTTTTATTCATGTTCTAGCTCTACAACGTCATGTTTACACTGTACAAAGAGAGGTCTTTCTCAAGCTCTGCTTCTGTTGACTGACCAACTCACTTCTGCGGACTCTCCTCTCACTGACCAACTTACTTCTGCCGACTCCTTTTATATACTGCAGTGCTTATCATTCTCTACAAATATCTATATACCTCACGTGCTGCATTGACCTCACGAGGTAAATTGACCTCACGAGGTAAATTGTCCTCACGAGGTAAATTGACCTCATGAGGCAAATTGACCTCACGACGTACATATGCCTAGCATCTTACACACATTTGACTAGGCAGAAGCTGTATAGAATGATTCATGCATAACACACAGGTGAAGACAATTTACATTAGTATACTAGGCATCATAACTGTGTAAGGGCTATTCCCGTAACACTGCCCCCTCCTTTACAGAGTTCGACCCGAGATCCTACAAACGAACATGTTGAACACCCTAGATTATAACACTCAAACCAAGAAAGTATAAATTACACTATGTACTGTGTGTCTCCACGGGAGATCTTTTACTCCTACCCAGATGCCTAAAATAACGGAACTTCTTTCCTTATTCGGTGAACACTTACACACACTAAATTTGTAAGGGCTTTAGTGTTTCTAACTTGGACCAGAAGGGTAAGTCTTACCTGTCACCTGTGTAGATACCATCCATTCAAACAGCCAGAAGTAATGAAAAATGAGTTGCCACTTTGCACACCAACACACTTGCTTCAAATTAGCTTTTTTTCCCCGCACCTTTGCCTCCCCCTTTTTTTTTTAAGGACAGGAAAAATAAACCACTTCTTTTCCAAATAGTATCCTTGTAACAGCTTGTTTGCTCTTCAGAATTTCCGTAGATAGAAGCGAACTATATACTTATGACATTCTTCTGTATAGCAATTTACATGTAAAGTTAAGCCACATTTGTGAGAGTCGATGACAGTAGGCTGAACAGAGTCCAAAAGAAAAAAGGCAATGGGAGCTGATAAAGTCCATGCTCCCACTAGGCAAAAACACTTCTTTCACAATAGAATAGGCAAAAACACTTCACAATAGAATCTCAGACCATCATGTTAAAATGTTCTTACATCTTAGAGAAAATGGTAAAAAGTATCAGCTGATCCATCTTGCTGTGACTATTAATTGGATGACTAGAGTCCACTGTTTCTACTTCTGCCAACTATTTCTATACAGAACCCACTAACACTAGCATTCACATAATTAATTAATCGCAGAGTAGTACATGGCTGTCCCCGGTCACCTCCTTCCATCGCCAGTTGGGTTGGTTCAGCTACATCGGGTTTGGTGGGCAGATCCAGGCGACTATGTGGCAGCGTATGACCTTGCCCAAGGGCCTTCACCATGCCACATAGCCAGGTAGACATCTCACCTCCACTAGAAGTTACATGGTTGAGTAGGTAGTTTAAGCACACTGGATAAGCTGACAGCAAGGTTTAAATATAGATTGCTCTCCTTTCAGTATGTTGCTCCCTGAGAACTTGCTTGCAGTACCTCAGAATTTTTTTAGGTTGTTAGTACTTCTTTCCAGTAAATCCAGAGGGTCAGTATCGAGGCCAACTCTTGTTTCTGTTGCCTTGGTTGCTCCCTTATTTCTACCATTAATTTTATCAACACTGATTGTTTGGCAGGATACTTTGTCTATTGGTTCACATGTTGCAAGGATGGTTCCCTTGTAAAGTGTTGTTGGGGTATTTGACAAATTGAATACTCTCATTGGAATGACTGTCTTTGAAGCATCTACCACAGCTCTGGCAACCAGCACCTCATGCTTTTGTGGCAAGCTTGGCAACATCTCCACGATGGCTGAACCATATGACCTCTTCATCAACACACCTGCTACAATTGCTTCACTGTTAGAGGGCACCACAACGTTGTCTGCTAACTTGACTGTGAGACAGGAGTACTCATCTATCTCCTGGCTAGCCCCCATTAGCTCCCTAAACGTCACTTCCCCCTTTCTTACATCTATCTGGCAATCGTAGTCTCCAAGTAGGTCTGTTCCCAAGAGTCCTTCTGCTTCAATCTCAGCCACCCAAACTTCATACTCAATCTGCCTGCCCCCAATACTTAAAGAGAAGTTTCCACAGCCCATACACGTTAGGGTTTGTCCATTAGCTGCCGCTACAGTTGCTGAAGGCTCCTGTAATTCTGGTCTGAAGTCTTCAGGAATTTTGTTGCAGATATCCGACCTCATAATTGTGATGTCTGAACCAGTGTCTACAACAAAATTAATTGCAACATTCTTGACATAGCCCTTAACTGTTATCTCTCTGCTGCTTATTCCACTTTTCGCCGACTTTACAGAGGGGCCCTGCTGTCTTCCTGCCGGTTTCAGGCCCTCAAACTCGACAGGTTGGAGTTTTCCTGGACCTTGGAGTCTGCATCAGTGTTAGACTGAGGTTGGGGCTGGGGCTGAGAAGGGTGATTGGTATCTGTTTTTTGATCTTCTTTCCCTGGGCAATTTCGGGCTATATGCCCCAATGTACCACAGCTGAAACATCGTCTTGAAGCATGATAATTGGGGGCACCGGTACTCATGTTGTTATTTGGCGGGTGGTTGGACTTGTTTACTGGACCTTTAATTTGCCCCTTCAGCTCATCAAAGCCAGATTTTAAGGCTGCAAGGATAGCTGTTAGTGTTGATGGGGGTTCTTCATTGTTCCCTTCAGTTATTGTGATCTCTCTGACCAGTTTGCGATTGGCCCCCTTTTTCTGTTCAGCAACAGAGAATGCTTCGATCTCCACGGCAATTGTAACTGCCTCCTGCATGGTGTGGGGTCTTGCCTGGAAAACCCTCCACCTTGTATCGGGATCCTGTAAGCAGTCTATGAAATAGTCTTTTGCCAGCGCATCTCGCATAGCAATCGGAGCATCTGGATAAGCTCTTCCAACCTGGCGTTTCAGGTCCTGGCCAAGCTCAGGCAAAGTCTCTCCCTGATGTCGGGATCTCGTTCTTAATAGGGTTTTGTGGAGTTCTGTCTGATTTTCTGGTCCAAAACGTTGCTTCAAGGCATCCGTCAGGGATTGGTAATTTCTTCGTTGGTCCTCTGGCAAATCTGCCAACAGGAACTGTGCTGGACCTCTTAGATTTGCTGCCAAATTCATAGCTCTTGTGTACCAGTCCCACCGGTGGAGATCTGAAACAATTTCGAATTGTACTAGGAAATCTTTCCATGGAGTACTGCCATCGTAGGTGGGTGTATGAACTGTCGATCGTTGAGTAGAGTGGGGTAGGGAGGGGTAGTTGAAGTTGTTCTGGCCCACTTCCTTTTTGAAGCCTCTTCGTTCCCCCCGATCAGCACTAGTGAAAGGTACTGCAGATCCTGAAACTCTCCCTGGGCTTGTGAAGTCCTGGGGCTCAGTGAATGGGTTTCTGGAGTACACTCTTGGTGGGGGATGAACTTCTTGCAAAGGTAGGGGTTGGTAACTTGGGGCTGATTGGAAAGGCCCTTCAGATTGGCGTGTGACTGGCGCATTCTGATTGATATCCCCGAGGAAATCATTGTCCTGTGGGGATATTTCTGCAGCTGGAAAGGGGTTGGTACTTTGTGGACCTACTTCTCGTGTGTTATCGCCTTGGAACGGAATGGATGATGCTAATCCCAGTGGTGATAGATATTCGTCTAAAAGTAGCCATTCGCTTGCAGCTGAATTGTTCCACATCTTGCTTGGTTCTTGTCGATATTTTGTTCACTAGTGGGATGTATCCCACCGCTGCCACCAGTTGCAACGTTCGCCGAGACGATCAGGAGGTTAGAAATGAGACCAGGACTACCAGCAGATTGTTTCTGACTTCGCTACTTTTATTCATGTTCTAGCTCTACAACGTCATGTTTACACTGTACAAAGAGAGGTCTTTCTCAAGCTCTGCTTCTGTTGACTGACCAACTCACTTCTGCGGACTCTCCTCTCACTGACCAACTTACTTCTGCCGACTCCTTTTATATACTGCAGTGCTTATCATTCTCTACAAATATCTATATACCTCACGTGCTGCATTGACCTCACGAGGTAAATTGACCTCAGGAGGTAAATTGGCCTCACGAGGTAAATTGACCTCATGAGGCAAATTGACCTCACGACGTACATATGCCTAGCATCTTACACACACTTGACTAGGCAGAAGCTGTATAGAATGATTCATGCATAACACACAGGTGAAGACAATTTACATTAGTATACTAGGCATCATAACTGTGTAAGGGCTATTCCCGTAACAATACATTCTCCTGCTTATGCCTACCTCAATGCTATAACTAGTAAGGTCCAGCATGATCTTTGCCATTGAACTCTAAGTTCAAATTAGCATATCTGTTCCCTACATTTTCTTCACAGTTTTCTGTTCTTTGCCTGCTGGTACAGATTGCTCTATTGGACACTTCAACACCTTTTGGGCCATGACAACCTTACAGGATGACAAAAACTACATCTCCATAAGCAAGTAGAACCTGATATTCTTTTGTGGGTCCTATATGTTCTGCCTGACAAGTATCAGGCACCAAGTGAAGTTGAGTGCCCACCTAGATATTCACACTTGGTTCATAGACCAACAACAAACACTTTTCAAAGAAGTAGTATTAAACTCCTTGATATCTATAACAGTCAAAGTTTTTCCACTTTCAGAGCATGAAGCAGGAGTGATTATTTCCCTTTCAAAGGATGTTATTTAAATTTGGGTATCAACAGCTGTTATACAATAACTCAAACTCCCAAACCCACCAGAAACGAGTAGACAGTCTTCAGAGGTTTCACCTAAAAATTATGCACAAATGTCACTTTAAATGATTTGGAATTGTTCAGTCAGTGCCCTTACATTCAGTACAGTGAACAGTGACAGAGTTCAAAAAATTCTACCTTATTCCTCCCACTGGACTTCCTTATTTGGGTACTGGCATACAGTCCTCAACCGGACAATCTTTGATAAAATCCTAAGAGACATAATAAAACTGACAAAATATTATAGTTGCAGTGGAAAGTTTAACTGAGGTTTTCAGGCACAGCAAAGAATTCTTCAAATGCATTTTTCAGAATGTAAAGTAATGTAAATGGCATCTACAGTCATTTTACGACAGCAAGTTTCATACTGTTACACTGTGCATAAATCCAAGGTGGGGGGATACATATACAGTTTATCACTGTATTTGAATAGATGGGGGGAAATGGTAAGAAATGCATAAAAATGGCTAATTTGTAAAAGGCTTTTGGGTTCAGTTCATGGCATGTTGTGGGGATTTTATACAGTTAACATACACAGTTTGTGGGTTGATGTTACTATTGTTGTTGTTGTTGATAAACACTTAAAGAGGCTGTGCTTATATCCAGATGATTGTTGTATACTAGTATGATCAATGACCTCATGGCTCTTTTCCATTCTCCATGGGGACAACAATTAAGAATGCTTGCGCACAGAGTATTCTTATGTTTGACTAGTAATATGGAAGTCGTTATCTGGTTGTCAAATAACTTGATACATGACCTGGCGCTGTACATGTGGGAATTAACTGGGAGAAGCTCTGACAAGGTCCAAACAGTTCTGAGACATTTCAATGGTAAACTGTTTAACTGTTGGTAAGTTGATTGAAGCAGAAATTAAAAACACAAATGTAAAATTTTGTAAAAACAACTGGTAGTGCTTCAAAAAAATGACAAATGAGTGACTTTTCTACAGTATAAAATTCATTCATTGTTTCACATTATGAAATGCAAATCATGTACAAGAAGAACAAAATGAGACAAAAATAACCATTGCAGGATGAACAAAGACAACTGCTCCTTTGATAAAGCAATACAAAAGTGGGAAAAACAAACTTGGAAAAAAATTGCCCCAAAGTTCTAAATACGCCTACTGCACACTGCACAGTGCAAGCCCTTCCTGACCCCTCCATTACCATTTGAAACTAACAGCACCCTAAACATCCACCTGTGCCATCTTAAAACCCTCAGCCAAATCATTTCAGTGAATAACAAAATTTATTCCCAGCATTCCCACATTATCATTAATTTTTTAAGGCATTGAGTCAGATATGTTTGTTAAAGTTTACTTGTGATGTAATCTCGCACATGTTCTTCAAACTATACTTCCCAATGTAGTTCTAGAAAACACAAAGCATTTTGTGGCCTTTTTTCATTGAGTGAGTTTGTCTTGTGCATTGTAAATTTTTCTTTGAAATTACGTGATACCACACAGAGTGTTAGCAATATATGTCAATAAAAAGGTACTGTACGCTACAGCAAGCAGAAAGTGCACTTTTTATTTTCAAACTTCACAGCTTTAATGAGAGTGTTGCTGACTAAGCATTGTAACTCATACCAACCACACAGAAAAAAGCAAGCTCATACTGTTAAATATTCACAGTGAGCCATAAATGCAGGAAATCACTGTTGACTCATAAATATTTATCAGAAGAATAGTACTTTATCATCATGTCATGTACAATGTGATGATGGCAAATTATACAAGTTTATGATTAATGTTACTGATAATATTCTGAAAAGATGGAAAATGACAACAAAAAAACTTTAAATGAATCACATAAAACTGCTTACACATACTAGTTCTGCAACATATTCTTTGTCGTTTATGGTCTAACATGCATAATGACAGGAAGCAGGGAGGGAACGATCTATGGTCATGTGAGAGGTTTATCAAAAAGTTACATCATACTTAATGAGACAAACAAAATGGCTAAATCATGATGTCAATTTCACAAAAGGTTACTGCTTCAAGGGATTGCATATGCATGAGGGATCTCAGCCACAGAAATGTTCTTGCTGTTAATTTATATCATGTCCTCCTTTACAGTATTCTTTATACGCGTAATAGCCAAGCAACCGCTACAGACTGGCCAAACCCTGTACAAAAGAACAGTATAGATGCCACTGATTTGGACATGAAATTTAAACTACGGTACTGTATTAATGAAATTTTCAACTGAGCGGGCCCCAGTTCCGGTCCGTTTACAGTCAAATCTTTGCCTCCACTATTTGGGTAAGGCTATTTAAAGTGACGGCATGCATGCTAATAAAAGGCTAGAAACAAAAACATTGAAATTTCATGTATAAAAGTTTAGTACGTCTTTTCGCACCATTTGGACAATGTAGGGTAATAACTAGGTTTCAGGAGGTTAATTCTGCAATGTGATTTTGAAGTCTTCTAAAAGAACAACAAAACAGGCAAAATACAACGATGTAGTGGTTGAGAGTTTCATTCACCTAACCATGACCTACTTTGAGCAAGGCAATGGGAAGTATACATATTAGAAAAGAGGTAACCATTGACACCAGCCCACAGTACATTCAACAGACATATATGGAAATAACTGGTCATGATCTGGCAATTTTATCAAGCTCTCTGCTGCATACTGTAAGTATGGGTGATGAAGCTTAGGCCAAACTTATCACAGCCATAACTTACTATTCATGTGCATACCATTGAAACAGGAAGCTCATTGCAAAGTGGTTAGTGCCTTCATGTGCACATACAAGCAGAATGGGTACAGTCTCTCACAACAGACTACTGATATGAAGGAGGCCATATGTTATCTCAAAAAAATAATTCTGTTTTCAAAACAACCAAGACAACCCAAGGGCCTGTCCATGAGTATCAATCAATGAACTCAGCATGACACCTCCTTTTCTCTTGTTCTCTACAGTTACCTACGGTCAGGAATTCTCTGTTACATAAGTCATTTAAAAGGATACCAGGCCACCTGCTGCATTTCTAGGTCAGGCACATTGACCTCTTTTCTTTAAATGTATGTATGCATCTGCCATTGTATGACATTTCTAACCAAATCACCAACCCTTGATATTATTTGATATAGGAAGTTTATTAGCAAAGTAGTAAAGGGCTCTAATTTGATGCTTCCTCCATATTCCTAACTCCCCTACCCCCCCCCCCCCACCCTGCACATGGAGTCTGGTATTGTCAATATATCCAAAATGTGTCTCTTGGTACTGTATGCATGAGAATCTTCAAAATTCTGTTCATGATTTTTTTTTAATAAAAAACTAGGCCTAATGATATTTTCAAAGTTAACTGGGTACAGTGTATCATATTCACTGAGCAGTGTTTACACTCGCAAACTTACCTTGGGAAGTGTTATGTAAAGTTCACAGTGGTGCAGCTTTCAAGAAAAAACAATGAACCAGAAAAACTGCAAACATACTGATCCAATATTATCAAACAAATGTAAGGTAAAAACTCAAAAAGTTCTGACTTTGTGGGGATAAAACAAACCTTACAGCCAAGAAATGACGACGGTGTAAATGTATAGATCATATTTAAAACTACATGACGGACATATGCAGCAAATTTAAGATATCATATACACGTAGGATGTCAGTCTATATTACAACATGTGTTACAGCAACAGTACCACCTTGAAATGAAACGAACTAATGGTGAGATGAGGCTACTGATGAGGTCACACCACCACCTTCATCAATCGCTTGACTACTCTTCCAAAAATTAACGAATCTGAAAACATTTTTTGATAAATGTTACCTTATATGCAATCTAGTGCATCCTTGCAGTATGTTCAATGTTCATGCTTATTTAACCAAACAGGGCATCTTTAGAGTAAAAGAGATTTGACTCTACTGTATGTGTATATATTGTCCAGGGATCTTACATTCTCTTACACAGGTCATGCAGGCCATGCATTCCTTTGCATACACATACCCAGAGAGAGAACATTTTTACGAAGTCCCCTAAGGCTGAGGCACATTTTCATGGTGGCAAACAACACAAATCAGAAATATGGGTTCATTGCATAAACATGGTTCAAATTAGTCACAGCAGCAGTGTACCAGATGGTATGACACTGAGATATTTGTCACAAAGTTTGACACACAGCCTTATGACGGAACAACGCTAGGTGCGGTTCGAGGAACTGTCACCGATGAAAGCGACGTTCACACCGATCGGAAAATAAGGATGAAGGGGGATGGAAAAAATGCCATCAGTAGGTAGCAGAGGTGAAGGACATCATGGTCTGTCACATAGTTTGACAAATTGCCTTATTAGGGAACAACACTAGGTGTGACTGGAGGAACTGTCACTGATCTATGAGAGGATGTTCACACCAATCTGAACATAAGCCTCAACGAGGGCATGGAAAAAATGCATCAACAGAATACAGTGCTATCGGCTTGACATATCTTTGAGGGGCATTTCAGCAAACACAATGGACACTGTGGTATTTGTCATTAGTGTCATTATTTTAAGGCCTGTGTTAAAATGTGTTATGTCTAAAAAAAACAAAACAAAAGAAAATGCCAAAAGATTGAGCTGTAAGTCTTAACATGATAAAAGTTTTAACGATGTCAATTATTTCTCTATCAAAATGTTGGCTTATTCACAATGTATATGTAGCTAGGTGGCTAAGATGTATTTTACTTTTTGTTCCTTATTCTAATGAGTAGTTGTAATTTTCTGTCTCAGTTTTGGGAAAATTAGACATGATGAAGTCACTTTTGTTCCTTGAGCAGTTCAATGTCCAGTGAGATCACATAACAGGAGTGGCCCTATTGTACTGTTTTACTTTCATAGAAACTTGGTTCTAGGCCTTAGGGTCAGGTCAACTGTTGTAAGCCTTTATTTCTATACACCTGTTAACTAATGTGTTAAGATATTTTCATCTGACAAAACAATTTCTTAATGCCTATGCTATAAACAGGCATGATCACAGTTTACATCCTGGGAGATAGTAACTAAATAATGTTATTCCTTGTACAATATTGTTTCATTTGGGGTTGTAGTTACCTTTCAAGCTGGTTTCCATTTTTATGTAAACCTTTGTTCTTGGAGGAGACTTAAAGGATGTGAGATCTGCCAGTTTGGAACCCCAAGTTGGTAATTTTAGGATATTTGGGGTTAGCTGGAAATGGTTAATCTGTGTTAATTAGTCAGGCCAATGAACACATTCTCATGAATATTCCATGTCTTAAGTGTCACTATTGACCAATCCCCATGGTGTACAGATGTGGTTCATTGCAGTCAACCTCTAACCAGCAGAGTTTTACCCTCATGTTTGAAAAGTGTTTTTAAGTGTCCTCATTGAAATTCCTATGTTCTGATATGTTATAGGTATGGGAGAACTGATCAGTTTGATTTACAAGATGAGTGTTACAAGTAAGATTGGACACTCTCAGACTATCCATCTCACCCACCACAGCGAGTCCATGTCCATCTGTGTTTCTGAGTTATACTTTATGATCAACCTCTTTAAAACAAGGCACAGTTAGTCACTTGTACCTATACTCGCACTAAATTGAGGGTCCTCTGTCAGAAATTTCTTCCAGTTGAATTTATGCAATGTCCAATAAATATTATCTACACTTGATTGACCAAACCAAACTTATTTGCCAGAGTGAAACTCTACGGCATGTTTATTTGAACTCTCCCTCCGATTCCTCTTATATTTGCAGTCGTGAGACTGAAATGTGAGCCGATGGACTGTAGGATTGCACTACAATCTTTGTACTATTGTATTGTGAACTTGAGACTCTGAACTTCCTGTCCATTCAAGTTTGTTTTGGAAACACCTTTTGGAGACACCACTGTCATGGAAGCATTTTTTGTGTTGGAACCTGCCACTGAAGGTGTCATCTGCTATTAGTTTATCTGAGGAGTCGAGATAGTAAACTGTGCATTTCAAAGTATTCACCCTGCCACTTTGATGTCCATCAGAAGCCCCAGGCTCCATAGTGATCCTGATGCTGGTGTCCTGTTGTGCACATGAAGTGTTCATTATCTGTAACTGGTGTCTTGAGTTAAAGTACCCTAAGAACCTATCTTAGTTTATTCTACCTACACCACTGTCAGTGTAATTATATTCCTTTGCTTAATGTGCTGCATGTGTACTAAAAAACCCCAAATACAAAATTATGTTTGATCTTAACTTTTTCTTATATACAAGTGAGGTTGTACATGGATGGACTATGTCTTTCAGTTTTTAGTGGCTAAAGACAGTAACTACTTTGCAACAGGATTGGCATAAATACAGTAAAAAAAAAATTGAAATCACATTTGAAAATGAGCGGTTCTGACTACAAGCGCCTACATAATGAATATGCAAAAGTGCAGGTGTTATTGGTGTATCAAAAACATACTACCCAACTTGTCGCACCTTCATTGGTATCAGGAATTGTAGTATTTGTTGAAAGGAAGCACTTTCCTCACAAATACCCTACAAACTGATCACACCATTGCAGCATCAGTGATCTGCAGTTGTTTTGACTAACTGAATATTCACTACTACTATACTTCCCATTGGCTTGTTCAAAGAAGCAAACAGTTGATTTGAATGAAAACTGTCAACTGCTGCATTATCATACTTTACACTTTTTGTTGTTACATTAGAAGAATTAGGGGTCCTATGGAAGAATTAACGACCTGAAACCTGTTTATTTTTCCAAATTGTCTGAACACTGAAATTAAAAGTTCTACCAAACTTCTGGACATGAAATTTCAATGTTTTTACTTTTTGCCTATGCATGCAATCACTTTAAACAAAGTGCTATTGTTGTATTGTTATTTGCCATGTCTCAGATTATCTCCCTGAAAGTTCATTAGGTCTATGCTAGATACCTGTGTTGTCATTTGACTTAAATCAACACCATCTACAGACTTGGATTCCCAGGCTTGTCTTGAAACCTAGGCTCTATTCACTCCCTTTAAGTTTTGTTGATACCTGTTAAAATAAGCAGATTGCTAATGAAGGCAAATTGTCAAGACAAAAAAAGGAAAGTTGTTGTAGATATTAAATTATATTTGCAGCACAAGAGCAAGCTGTAAATGGCAACTGTGTAGAGTATGGAATTAACTATTAAATAGACACTGGTTCTTAAAACATACCAACACCTAGGAGGTAGTTTCAGCTTAATTTTAAAGTTTTTACCTATGTCTGTTCTTAACATGTAATTCTTTCATCGGAACATCAACAAAACTCTGTAGTTGCCCAACAAAATGGTCTTGTCATACACAACAATAATGAACATATAATGAAACGTACTTTGTTGAAATAATTCAATATAAGCTCAGAGAGATGTCGCCATGGTGACGTCTATCTGTAAGTTATGTAAGATTCTTTTGAAATAGCCAAGTCCATTCTTTAAAAATATGCATGCATCAGTACAATACAATACAATTTGGGACCATCCCTAGGCCATGCGGTATCATAGTGCCAATCATCACTTATGCTAAAGCTACGTAATCCAGCAAAAGGAACGTGGAAGTACTCAAGTTTAACAAGTTTAATGTTTAACAATGCAGTTTAACTGCATTGACAAAACCATTGTTTCGATACAACCAAAGCTTATTTTGCATGAAATTGTGTGAGGTTGTCCATCAAAGATTACAGCAAATCATGTTGCAGCTTTTGATATGAGGCAAAGCGGTCAAAGAATTACAATACATTTCATTACTTAGGTGAATGCACGTATGAGATACCACGATGTAACCTGGAATGGATAAAATCTGCTTAACTGTATAGTTGTGATCATTCAGTTAAAGATCCCTTACCTTGGCTTGTCTTCTTAATTATGATTTATACAAGCCTCCAGACATTTTTCACACAAGCCATCAATCTTATTTACTGAAAACATAGACCATCACATTGCTATTGTAGAATTTCATAGCAATTCACATTTTTCACAGAACTGGAAGATGGCAGTGTTTCAGCAGAATTGTATGGTTGTTCTTATTTTCAGGACATTTTCAGTGAGATTTGTAACAGTTATGAATCTATTATAGACTGCCACATTACATAGGGGAATATCTTATGAGGAATACCACTGACAATGGTGCAATACAACAAAAACACATACCAATGTGATGCAAATAACAAGGTATCTATAAATGAGGGCGGTATCCTAGTGCACAGAGGGGTTCACAAAACTTTCAGCCTTACCACCAAAGTATCACAAATTCAAAGCAGTCATTCATATCATAGTAAGTATAAATGATCAAAACATTCCTTTGTCATTCTACATCAGGAACCAATGACATATTCAGCAACATTCCGAAAATACTAATACTGTTAAAGTATTGACAAAATGTGGGTATGATGTTGCCTCTGACTTTGCAAGTATCACTGAATCCATACTTTAAGCCCACAGACTTAAACACTTTGATGACATCATAAAAGGAATCAGTCTAAACCCCTTTCGAAAAAATGTGGCATGTGCTACATTTTAGAAAGTGAATGAAAGAATTAAAACTAAGAGTTGACCTAATCAATAACCCTTCTGCTTTCCCAAATGGATGCAATAATAATGACAAGGTATGGTCAAGTGAAGTTAAGCCTTACCAGTGAAGTTTAAGTCTTATCTTAGAAACAAAATGTTCACAGTGTTACAGCATTGAACATATCATAGTGGTAATGTATAATAATTAAAAGAGTTAGTATTTCTTGTTTTTTTTCCTTTTGTATTTATTTCATTGAATTGAGACACTATCTTACCTTCATTCTCTTTGGTGGTAATCCATGAAGATAAGCATCACTAAATGGTCCTTGTGGAGCCTGCCTTCTCTGTCGCTGTATATCTTGTGTCATTACAGGAACCCAGTTCTATAAAATACAACATTGCAACATTTAGTCAAACTGGTGTCTCTCTAATTGTCTTTGAAACAAGATCTATTTTCTTACTCTAGTTAATATGAGTCAATACATGGAGTATACAATGAATGCGATGGATTAATACTAGTGTTGTCACTATGCCAGCCATTTATTGCAATCAAAACTTTTCGATAATCGATGTGTCACTATACTTTCAAAACAAAATTAGTAAGAGCCTTGACAACCTTGAGGGATAATGATTTTGTCCAAAGCTTCAACATTAATGTGTGTATAAATGCTTCTAGGAAGTATCACTTTTTGTCATATACTTTTGCATGTGTTATTATCATTACATTTTTTTTCTGATCTTGATTTTTTAGTTTCCTTTCATGAAAAATGAAACTTTAGAAATATGTTTACCAAAGGAACAAAACAAAACAAGACAAACAGGACACCAATGTTGTAAAATTTTACTACTTTTCATGGACTTGCCTTTTTCTTATTTCATTGCAATACATACTAGAAAGTAATTTTTGGTGTCAAGGAGAGAGAGATATCACAATATTTGGATAATCTTAATATCATAAAGCATTTCTTGATACACTGATATCCACACGGAACAAGGGCCTAGAGATACTGAAGGTGCTTTAAGCCTGTTTTTTTTTTCTTTAACTGTTTTCCACTAAATCTAAGAAAGAAACTACCCTAAAATATGATACATTTGGTCTACAGGAGTAGCATTTAGTGTAGGTGGTCAATGATTTTCTGCTTTTCTACAAATGAATCCTACAAAAACCTGACACAAGTTTAATTTCAACACACTAAATTATATCACACACAGTTGAGTGTATCTCAAAAAAAAAACACTAAATAAAGACATGTTATTGGTGCCGGTAGATCTCGTAAACTAAATGACAGCAGAGGCTACAGGTGTTATGCAAGTGCTACCACACTTTAAAAGCAACCATATTTATTTCTAGCCAACTCTGAGTGCATTAATAAAACAATGTTTTACTTTTTCATTAATACTTTTTCATTGCATTAATAAAACAATGTTTAACTTTTTCAAGTGAAGTACTACAGGGACCTTCCAGACAAAGAAGTGGCTTAAAGAACTTCCTGTTCTTTCATCAATAAAAAATGATAAAGAGACAAAACAAGAACCCAAGGGCACTGTGGTTCCTTACACAGACATACAGTAATGTAAATTATGAAGTAAAAGGAGCGTTTTGCATTATTTTGTTCAACAGACCATATGGCTCATTTCTGACCATTAACCCTCACTTTTGTAACATAAAATCTGCACAAAAAGAAACATTTTTCATGACTTTATAAAATGGCCCATATGGTCCATTTCAGACATTGAACCCAAACATGAGTCATGTTGACAAACACCTATGGACCCACTTCCATAGCATAATGTGACCAACCATCAACAGTGTTACATACACTCTGTAAGAGAAGAAGTATTTTGCATGATTTTGCAACAGCCCAAGGGCACTACGGTTCCTTGAACTTGGAATATACATACTGTAAAATGATATGCTGGAGTTCTTTAATATCAAAGAAGCCGTTCCAATTAATGCAATGAATAGATGTTGATTCCTACAATACGCTGCAATATCCCATTCATTTTACATAGCACAAACAGTTGTGAATTTTTCATTTAAAACCATAGAGAAGGGATTCTGTAAATTGCAATGACGCGTATCACATCTATGCACATTTTAAGTCCACTCAACACTGACAGCATGGCCTGGAGGGGACTGCTAGAGTCTAGTTTACACTGGTAAGAACACAAACTGACTTTTCTTTTATTGTGTCTTGCCCATCTTACTAATTTAAAGCCATTTACATCAATGCACAAATCACAACTGAAGCACAAGGATGTGATCCAGTCAAAACTTGCTGGTATGACCACCTACAGTACTCCCCACAGCACTGCTGCTTCTTCATTTGATCATGAAACCTCAAGCAATACTTCTATGATTTGCTGAAGGGGACTGATGGAACATATAAGCATCCACAGCATAAAAAAATGGAGTAAAGGAATTTTAGAAACCAAAAGTCAATTGTCCACAGCATGCATAAAAATGCTAAATTTTCTGTACATTCTTACATCATTCAAACCCAAAATGCCAAAAAGGCTAAAGGCATTGAAAATAATTATGCTATGGTAAGGTACTGTACATCTAACAACACCTTCCTACCACATTTGAAGCAAATCAGACACAGCAGAGATATTGCCATATCAGGAATGTTACATTAAAACCCTCCCACTCATTGACATGCAAGATATAGACACCAAAAACAATACGGAACATCTACTCAGTATCAGACACGTACACACCACGGTTGAACAAAATTGAGCACTGGATTATGAGTTATAGTGCCACATACCTCACATTCCAATGGGGTCACATATACACACAAACATACACACACACACACAAGCCGACTTGACTGCATCGGTTCTTTTGTAAAAAAAAAAAACCCAAAAAAAAGGATATGAAAGACAAGCAGAGTATGCAGTCACGACGGGAGAATTTGATTCAGTTTCTTACCGAAGGAACAACTGCCTCCCAACCAGTTCCTAAAGTGGGTCTAGCTTCTGGCGGTTTAGATGAGCCAGCTCTGCTGCTGCTACCAATAGCTCCTGCAGGAATGCCTCTAGGATCACTATCATCAACATCCATCGACTGAGAGGATCAAGATAGAGACAAACCAACCATACAGTATATCTCATTGATTAGGGTGACACTAATCCATTAACTTATTTAGTAAAAGAAAAGAAACAAACTAACAATTTCCATTTGCTTTCCTTTTTTCATTTTCAAAGTTTGCATTTGTCTCAAGTTTGAATACTCAAAACATTTATAGTTGTGAAACAATCAGCAGCTTTTACTGATCAGTTTGTATTTGGACAATAGTTTTAACCTTAATTCAGTCTAATGTACTACTTAAAACTGGGAGAAGTAGAAGTATCTGAATGTATCAAAATCGTTGCCACGATTGATGTACATTATTATGTACATCAATGTCATTATTCAATGACATGAGTATTAATAAACTAATCCAAAGGACATGATACACAATCTGTAAAACTTTCTGCTTTAAAAACTCATCAATTTATTATCGACTGTGAAATGTATGTGTTATACAGCCATTTCTGTCGCTGAGATGATCAACTTCAAGTACTGCTATCTTATCATTGCATTGCATAAAATATCCAGAAGGGCCAAATGCTTGAAAAATCATGTTACCTCAGGGCTGCTCTCTCTAGCTGTTTCCATGGTATCAGAAGAGTTACTGCTTGCTGGTTCCTTAGCAACAGTTGATGGTGATGCTGGTAACTCTGTGATACAAAATAACCATTAAAACTATCATCCAAATAAACATTAGACAATCTCAACATGATGTCATAGGTCATTGAGGAACCATCTAAGCTTGATAAATATAGCTCCAAAGGTCATTGCAGGACTACCTTAACCCCAATGATACACCTTCAACAGTGTCATTGTCTTCTCAAGGGAATTTCTTTGAGACTGCATGTCTTTAATTTGATTTATTAACAATCTATATAAAGGAGGATTTCTTCAGATCGAGCAATGAACAAGTTGCCGTAGCGATGCTAGGATAGTACAGCCGTCATTTGATGAAACATTGGCTTGTGGAGAACTATAGATAGCAGAATCTCCTGCAAAATGACACAAAATTCAAAATATCGAGAGATTGTAGCCACAGAAATGCAAAAATTAAAACTTTTGAAAACCAAAATTGTTTTCTCATCACCTCTGCCCCTCCGGTCTTCTCCATTTTTGATGACGTATCTCATTATGTCCTCTTGTGTTACTCTCATGTTTGCAAGCATTCTTGTTAAATGGCTGGAGATCATGAAACCTAGCATTTCTCCACCAGGAACACCAATGGAGGTTGCCCATGACACCTGAAAGAAACAAACAAACACTGATGAACAGGAGAACAGATGAAACTGAAAAGAAATCAAGAGGGCAAATACAGAGAGATGCACATCCTAATGAGAGTATTAAGTTCAATATGAATATCCCCATAAATTTTTTCACACCACAATTCCTACTTTTTAAAAAGAAGTAAGATCCTTTATGGACTAGTATTGATGGTGGTCACAGAACTGGTGAATATGAGCAATCACGTATGACACGGAAGGTTCTTTTTATTTTTGGGATATGCTGGACAATTATCAATACCTTTTATTGCTCAGTAGAAATCTATTACACATTACCACATTATAAATTACAAACTGATGAGGTATTTTAAAAATTAATTTCTGCTCCAAGTATAAAATGAACAATTTTCTGTAGCATCTGGATCTGGTAAGTCAATTGTGCTAATGTGGAGTTCCACAAACTGTTTTGTTGGCTGAATAGCTAACTGATAAATTGATAATTAATTAAGCAGGACTGACTGATTGATTGATTGACGGACTAATTGACTGGGATTGACTGGCAGACTTGTTGTTGCCTAGGGTCTTCTTCCTCAGTTGTTGTAATTTGGCTCTAACAAGAACCTTGTGTGCTAATATGCAATTCCACTGGATCGATTAACTGGATCGATTGAATTGATTAAATAATTCATTACTGCCTGCTCTTCTTTCGGACAAATGACTTCACTCTTCAGCAATATGCAAAGACAGTGGCTGATTGATTTAATAATGATTTGATTTATTATTTGATTCCTTGCATCAGTAATACTTTGGCCATTAACTACACCTACCATTCTCTCAAACATAAATTGCCTCATCTCACGTTCACCTCCATATAAGAACATAAGCAACTGGAGACCTGAGTGCATTGACATCTGCAAATGTTCCAACATCCGATCTCCAAACTGGTCTGCCTCCACAGCTGGAAATGAAAACCATAATTCAAGAATACTGTAGGGTGGTTTTGATGACGCAGCACAGATTTGCTGCTCACAACAGCTTAAACTAAGCATAAAATAATTGACCCACTTTAAATAGTACATGGACAGTCTGACTCAATGGCTCTGACAAAACTAAGGGCAGAAACATAATTCTACTATGGTTTGTAAGTATTTTATAGTGCTGACTTCCCCATGTCTTCAGTAACCTTTACAGACCTGATTCTAAGATTTGGGGATCTTAAAAAAAGAACAATTCTACTTGATTTCCCATGTGATGCTTTAGTAGCTGGCATCTCATACCAAGAAAAGAGTGAATTTGGGACACAACATGCATTTCTGAAAACTTTTCCAGGACCATGCATTTTTGGAGACTTTCCAGCCTTGGAATTACCATTTTTATTTTTAATGAATTTTATGAGAAATTCCAGACCCTGTAACCATTGCAAAAGGATTCACTATCTTGCCATTGTAAGAAAAACACTACTAACTTTAATAATTGCCAACATTAGGCAATTATTTTACATTAAGTCATTGAAAAGAAATATTACCGGTTGTATGACAGTATGAAAAGTTGAAACTACTGCAGTCACATACAAGTAAAATATGAACCATATTGACAAGCAACATAGCATACCATTTTCTCCAACAGTTATATTTATTATCTCATTCAGAACTTCTTCAAGGAAGTAAGAAAATGTAGCTAATGCATCAATGTTATGTAAAGTGGGTTGGTCTCCCAGTATTTCAATCAGCTCTTCTCTACTCTCGGCAATGATATTTCTGGATGCATTCTACAAGAAGTACAAAGAAATAAAAAATAAAGTATAATTAACAGAAGATACTACACGACAAAAAGATGCAGGGAAATATCAATTTTTGTAAGGTGCACTAGACCAGCTGGTCTTGTCCGGAACTGCTTCTTTGTAGAGTTACATTAAATTTGATGGAAAACTTTATTATCTCTGTGCATGTGACACCTGTTACAAGTTTTTTAGAATACCTTGAACATTTGGGACTGTATCTGTCTGGTTTTGGTTTTTTTTTTGGTTTCTTTCTTATTTGACGTTTGTATTGTATTGTATTGTATTTTTTTTTTTGGCAACAGTGGTCTCTTCTTTCTCGGTAATCGAGCTTCTTACAGGCTCCACCACCTCTTTAAGAGTCACACTCTTTAAACTACTGTAAATAATACTTGAAAGTGGAAATAAATTGTATTTTATTGTATGTGGCCCTACATTCAATGCAATAATTACATCATACACACATGTGAATCACTCCTGCAAGTCTAAGTTCCAAGGCAAAGTTGAAGACACAGCAGCTTACTTCTTTTTGGTGTTCTTGTAACACTTAACATCACGATTTTGGAAACAGGCTAGTTTTGTGGCATATATAGGTAGGCAAGCGGTCACAATAGGACATACAAGGCAATGACATTACAGTAGGTGTCCTACATTGAAGGTTCTAACTTATACAGAAGTAGAACCATAAGTAGCAGATTGTGTGAGTAATTGAAACCCAATACAAGAGACTTTCACTAATGTCTGGTACACCTGTCAGTCAATACAAGACAATGTAAGTTACTATCTTGGACCTCTTATGATGATGCAACTACTCTACCAAGGTTTGAATGCTCTGCTGTACACGCTGGGTTCTAACTTCAAGACGATTTACAAATTATCCAGAATCTTCTATCAACCTCTCTAGTACAAACACATACATGCTGGAAGGAACTGGAACTGAAACTCTCTTCTATATTATTCAGTATCATGTTATTATTGAGCAGAGGCTCTTTAGGAGATTCTTGTGTGGAGAGTTCCAGCAAGTGAATTTTGTATGTATATACCCTCGTCAACTGAGAGTTTTTGAAGTTCAGTTCATCATCACCATCAGTTCCCTGTGTGTTTACTTAATTGCCTGTGTAATTTGGCCTACACAATACTCAATGTCAATTACTATATTCATCGCCGAAGCCAGCGTTCGGTAGCCTACATTACCTCTGTGTACAGCTCGTCACTGTTGTTATTCTTATACCGTGGGACACTGTTTTCTGATCACGGTCGAATGTTTTGTGCAAACGCAACCCTTTTCTTTAAATTACAATTTAGAACCAGAACTTTCTTTCGAGTTTGTAGAAAATGATAGCCATTTCTGTTGAGGCAGCGCCGTATAGTTCTGTTTGACAAGTTCAAGAAATTTCATTCCCTGACTTCCATCCTTTAGACGAAAATCCACCTTTCAGCTCCCAGAGTTTCTTGACATTCCGCATTAAAGTTCGTTCTTGGTAACATGTAAGGCTTTGCTTACGACCCCTCTTGTTTTGATTTTTCGAGATGTCCCCAAGGCTTGAGTTACGGTTAGCCGACATTCACCGCCAGTCATATTCTTCGCCAACGTTATATCCAGCCATTCCAACATTGTGGTTGCCTACAACTCCACTTGAAGAAGTCTTGAGGTCCAAGCTGTGTCCAGTTACCACTCAGTTACCAGGTACCACCCTAGTAATACTAGCTTAGTCTAATTATTAATCAAGTTCTAAATTAATTGAACACCCTAATCATTTTAGCCTCACGTCTGAGCAAGCAATTATATTTTAATTGAAACTCCAACACTCTTGTTCCATCTGTCGTCTGCTTGGGTAAACATTTAGAAGCATTCTTTCCTGTCGCCATTCCATGACACTATACTACTACTACACAAGGTCAGTAACAAAGGTTGTAGGATGAAGTATCTCAAGATGGAGCTCAGTATTACTCATATCATAATCTATTTATAGACTTTTAACATTTCTTGGACTCCAGTAAAACTTTCAGCAATGGAAAAACAATACATCCTTTTTGGGGTTATTTCTAGCTTTATCTTGAATGAGATACTCATGACATATTGTTCAGTGTTATTAATATGTGCTGCACCTACATTGTTGATTCATACTTCTAGGTGATAGTGACAATCAAGAGTATCTCCTAATCTTTCATTCTTAACTTACTCTGATATTTGTTGGTGTTGGATCAACTCCTTGAAGAATCCTCGTGTTGATGAACTCTACTATAGATGGACGTATCCTTCTGACTGGTTCTGTGTTTCCAGTCATTACTTGAGAGACATCATTGACACGCAGCGAACGGGAGAGGGCAGCAGCCATTTCATTAAGGAAACCTGAAATATAAAGACCTCAATGTAAATTGACTAGTCCACAAATATGTAGATAAATAAATCCATATGATGATGATAAGGTTATATTGCATCATAACTTGTGATGAGCATCCCTGAAGTCATGTTCCAGCATTCTATTTGGCTCACATAAGGCTCAAATTTAGGCACCTCAGCACAGAAAAATGTGTTTTTCATGAAATTTCCTAAAAATATGGATGTTTGCATTCTTCTTAACTAACTCACCTTAAAATGCACAGACCTCAGAATTCTTACCAGCATTGTATCAATACCAATGGTGTCCACTTGTGACTACCATAGCTTATGCAGGTGGCTCTTTCTAAAGGGATGCCTCTACCTGAACTGTCCTACAGTAGCAGTAGTATATAGTTAATATAAAAAAGCAGCATCTTCTGATGAATTTTAACAATGCCCTATTGTCCTTCAGTGACCACTCTTTCTGGTTCTTGGCAGTATATATGTTCATAAATGTCTCTACATTTGACATTTGTTTTCCCTCATTCTGTGTAAGGTCACAAATTAACCTTTTTTCAGCCCATCTAAAGTCTGCATCTCTGTAGGTCATTCAGGGACGTTCTCTGTATCCTCACAACGCAATGCTGTCTCTACATTCATGTTATATTAGTCATACATTCTATTTGAAGACAGAATGTATTTGCTGAGCAACAGTATGAAAAGGAAATATAACCAATGATCTTATCACTTTCAACAGATGTGCCATGGTGTACTGCACTGCAATTTATTCACTGTATATAGACCATTGTATATGTCCACTATATTGTTTACATTCCTCTGTCCACTCATTTTTATTATTTTATTGCTCTCTATACATACCACTTTTCTTATCCTGCTATATTTACCAGTTTGTTTTCATCGCTGTAGTTTCTTCATAATTTCTTTAAACTGCTCTACATCAACCGTTTTTTTTTTTTAAAACTGCCTTCTCCGCTTTATACAGCTCTTTATCAACTGTTTTTATGTTTTTTTCACACTACCGTTTGTTTACATTGCTCTATCTATCATTTTGGCAACATTGCTCTTGCTATCTAAAATCTTATTCATATGGTGTTATCTACCATTTTACTTCCATTGTTCTCTCTCTATTATTCCATTCACATTTCTCTCTTACATCATTTTGCTCAATTACTGTCTATCTACTATGTTTTTCTTTATATGACTCTACAGATCATTTGGTATCTACTACAAAGTACCTTGTTGTTCTCCAATTTGAGTTATTCCGCTGAAAAGCTCCTCCAGTGTCTGAGGATTATCAGGTGATGAGTCTCGATTCAACATCTGGTTGAACATCTGAAACATGAAATCTGTTGCTGTAGATGCTCCAGGGCCTCGTGATGTACCCTGACTGCTGGAGGAAGATGAACTCGAGTCTGGTTGACTTCCTGTTATACAAATATTGAATGCATCCAATTTCAACATCTTCCATCAATATGAAACATTTATACTCAACTATAATGTAGAATTAATGTATCAATCATACCATTCTTTCAGGATTTTCAGATACAGGGTTTCCCCTGGTACTTAATTCCGGAGGCGGCCGCCTCGCAACTTTTTAAGACCGCCTCGCTGAAAAATACAGTAATTACCGCCTCACGAGTTTTTATGACAGGGCTGCAAAAAGTCGGGAAGCAGGAGGCTCCTTCCCGGGAAATTTTGCGTCTCGTGGGAAATCTGCTTCTGTACATACAGTACTTCTGGCCATGTTTATCTCGTACATATCATGCATAACTTGTTTTGAACATTCGATCACAGAATGGTAGAGATCACACATGTGGTTTCATAAATAGTTACGTCCGAAAATAACTGGTAAATAAATACATTCAAATGTGTATCCGAAATGCCCCATCCACGTTCAATCTTCAACAAAAATTGAAGTTAATTACTATTCCTGTAATACAATGCCCTTATTTTTCACTCATGGTCAATATTTTTCAACTTATATATGTGAAAAAACAACGTTGGCAAGTGTTTCCAGAGGATTCTACGTATACCTCCTTTACTACATTCAATGTCAATTAAAAAGCATAGCTTAGGTCTGCCTTAGGCGTGCCTGCATACTGCAAATTATCTGCAGAATGACAGCTAGCGGACATATCGCAACCCATAGAAATACAAAAATGAACGTATATTTCTATGTCCAAAACCCTTCGCGAAACCAAGAGTCTGCTTCTTCAAACCTTTAGTCTAAACATTTTAAAGTGACTATGATCAATGAACAAAACAATAAAACTCTGAGACCTGCAACTTACAAAATGTCGGTTGTTCCCTGTTATACGGAAATGTGAATTGCCAGGGTGGTTAGGCTATTCAGTATACACCCACTGTGTTAGGATATGATTACGTAAAAATTTCGGAAGGCTGCACACGATCTTACGTGATTCTTTTCACAAAACTTTTAGGGACATTTCAACTTCAAAAATGTATGTAATACAGTTTACTCTACATGACATGTGCAACATTTCATAGAACGTTTTGATTTTGAAGCAATATCAATGATTTTTTTCTGATAGGACTATCTTGTTTTCACCCGTTAAAACTTAAAGAGTTGAAATTTAGCATGTATTTCAAATGATTCGTACATGTCTAGAAACGCTAAAATCACTGAGTTTCCGGGTGCTGTGCACCCTGAACCCCTACCGGGATCGTCCATGGACCCCTCAAGGGGCCCTATGGCAGGCCCATTGACCCCACGCTGGTATGACAATCGTTTCGCTATCGAATGACGCCTACAGCGCCATGTCAGTGGCGAAAAATCTGACTATATTGTGACTACCCTCCTGGAGATTAACACTCTTTCTAGCGCTGTTTAAATCATGGTCAAAATCCTAGAATCACCCATTCTTCGAGAACCTACTAAGTACGGATTTGAACCCAAAATTCATGGCGGCGTCAAGTAATTCGCCCTCACTGCCTCATACTCTGAAAAACCCAGGGGAAACCCTGAGATATAGCCATCTCAATATCTTCATGCATTAATGACTGTCATTTTAACAAACAAATCATTTTGAGGATATAATTAAAACCCCATCAATTGTTCCCATCAAAGTTTTGGCTCTCTGACACAAAATATGAAATAACAAATCATCACAAAAAAAGGAATTTGTGAAGTGATCCCAAACAACTTTAAACACTAACCAGAACATCTTGTGACCAAAAGATTACACACACATTCAAAAGTATGATCTTTCCCAGCTTCTCTTGCTAATTCAGATAAAACATATACATGGGTTTCTAATTTAAATTCTTGACCTCATTGTCCTACAACTGCTGATAAAAAGGAAATCCTTTAGTCATTGAAGTTAACCATGATTTGCATGCCAAATAGTAGATGTGTCCAAAATGTCCTATGGAGATACCACGTTATGTCTAGCTGATACTCAGGTATATTACATACTACTCACTCCACTATGTATGTGCAGGTAAATGATCCAACAAATCTTTTTTTACCCTTAAGTAGGTTTAATAAATAAGAGACGTACCTGTTGCTGTTGAAGCTTGAGAGGAAGTGTTTCCTAACATTCCTTGGGAGGTTAAAGCGCTCATAACACCACTAATAACATCAGCAAAGTTACCAGGTATCTGTAATTATAGAGACAAATAGAGAACACTTATACATAATCACCGTTCAGCAGTATCAGGGTGATTAGGCTAACAATCACATGAACTTAGTGTTTCTTTAATTGTGATTAACTTCTTATCAATGTGGTATTGTCACCTGAAGACTACGAAACTATTAGGCAGCTTGTTCTCTCAGAGGAAAGTTACTTAAGCATGTATGGAATCATTGTTGTAAGAAGGAAATCAACAGTTCAACCACAAATTGCATCTGCATCATTTGAAATAAGTTCATGTCCAATTAAAACAGCATCACTGCCAGTCAATTGCATATGACTCCTAGTTTGCATCCTACATACATTGAAATATCAACTACAAGAGAGTAAAATACTTTACTAGTAGTTTGCATTAGCAATAACAGTTCCACTCCATGACCAATGAAGATGCTTAGCAGAGATCAAGACATCCTGCATGCCTAACATTTCAACAGAACAACCTAATTTTGTAATCAATTAGTATTTTAACCAAATTCAGATTTCACTTAGAATGACTGAAGCAATCAAATAACATTTAGCTACTGCTTTACTTTGAAATCAGTGTGATACAATTGAATTTATGGAGCTGCAAACTAGTAAATACATTTCACTGAATCCACTGATGACATATTTGGAAGAACGATTAAGTTTGAAAAGAAAAACCACAATTTGGTTGTTGGTTGTTTCCTCCTACAACCAGATAACATTGTTTAAACTACTACAGAAGAGAATCCAAAAACTTGGCCATGAACTGTTGGTGCAGCAAAAGGGAGGTTGGCAGGGTAGAGAAAATTCTGCAGTTAGAAATTACCAAAGCTACATGACCACTGCCATCACTTGAGGTATCATTTCACTATTAAGAAAAACTTACACCCAGTGTGCTGACATCAGGCACCTAGTTTTGTTGAGGCATCATTTAGCTATTGAAGGAGACTTACCCCTGGTATTCCACCAGCAGGGACCTGGATTTGTGGTGACTGCTGTGATCGTTGTTGATTTTGCTGAGTCGCCTGAGGCTGGGCTGACGATCTCCCCATCGCATCTGGTCTACTACCAGCATTACGATGACGAGATTGACAGGGTAAGAAAGGATCCCACATACCAACTATGAGCGGATTCATAGTAGGGAGTGGCCTAGGGGAGCTCTGGCTTGTGGTATTAGTACTACTGGTGCTTCCAGAACCTCCCACAGGGGTACTGCTACCACTGGAGGAAGATGTGGTTGTGGAAGGAGTTTGCCTGGGAGTTGACTGAGTTCCCCCAGAAGCTGAAATGAAGCAGTATGTGCACTTTCAAAGTCAATATGAAAAGGAAATGGTTTTCACAGTGATCAGTCATGGATACTAAATGTGGCAAACTAGCACAACTGGTGGAGTCATTCACAACAGACAAAATGCAAGTCCAAACACTGTAGAGCCATTGGTTTTCTATGTTAGTTTCACATTAGTAAACAGTGATAAACAATATCATGGGTAAATCATACAAGAAATCTCTGTAAAAGCAGTGAAAACTAAGATGAATGTTTGGATGAGAATTATAGACCTACCCGGTCGTACACCAGATGAAGTTTGAACTCTCACATGACCAGGCAGTCTGACCCTCACACTAGGACCTCCTGGCTGGCCAACTTGACCATGCTGGGTGACTTGAACTCGAACTGTACGTGGAACGTTGCCTTGATTGCCTGTGGTGGATTGTTGTGTCTGATCTACAAGAAAAGACAAAAAGAAGGAAATTGATACTACCCAAAACAGGATATATGTGTAAGAATGAAATTGATAGAAATAATTAATATTTTTCACATAGTAATAGCACAGCCCCTGAGAGATGAATCCAGCAAATGAGAATAATCAATACGTAGCACCATCCATCTAAAAGCTAGGTAGCTAAACTTATAAAACAGAAGATTCACAGGTTAACAATGTTTAACAACAAAATATCGGATATTCCTTTGAAAGATCAAAAAGAAATGACAAGTTGTGTATGTCCAATCATAGCCAAAGCTCATACCAACCACTTACCAGGAAATTCTAAGGAAAAATGATGGAACATTGGATGATGGAACGCACAAGTATGATCTTGGTCCTTCATAAATGACCAATAACTTTTGTAACCAAACGTTTGTGGAGGCTTTGAATTATAACTATCGCAAGAAACAAATCACGAGATCACCATTTAGTTAATTAGTTAATATAAAATAATTAAATAATTATTTGAATTAAGAGCCTGATGTGTGACTTTAACAGGATGAATCAAATTACTCTGCTGGCAGAACCCAATCTCTATCCATCCACAGAAAACATTACTAGATGTAGTTTACTTTGAGTGTTTTTAGTACAAGATCAATTGGTGTGTTGCTAGTTTTGTCAGCAAGACTAGTAGTTTCCTGATTGCTACAAGCAGTATCAGTACCACTAGGATTTAAGTGGATTATTAGCTTAATTACTTTTTTACCAACTCCCAACCCTTCTCTGCCCACTATGCATTAAAACTAAGATTAACATTTACCTTGTGTGGATTCTGTAGGAGATCTATTGGTGTTAGTAGTTGTTGTGTCAGCCTGCGTGGTACTTTGCTGATTACTTCTAACTGTATCAGCACCACCAGTAGTTGAAGTGGTGTTCGGTGGGTTGTTAGAGGGTGCTGGGGTTGGCCGACCAACTTGCTGGATCTGCTGCATGATGACTTGAGCAATGTTTTGCATCATTTGTGGAGTAAGAGCAGTGATTCCTTGCTGGCCTCCAGATGAGTTCAACTGACGTATTTCGATTTGAGGACCTGTTGGGAAATGAAAACACATGAAACCATAGGATGAATACAAGCATTTCAAAGCTGACAGATTTATTCTTCCATTTCCAGTGTTGAAATGAGCTGTACAGTGTTTGAAGTATATAGTCTAACTGTAAACAATATAACCAACAAAAGACAGAATGCAAAAGTAAAGAAAAATCAGTATGAGATATCCTATTCCATAGGAAACCTTTGAAATTTCTTTTAGCATCGTGGACATAAGTTGTGTCAAGTAAAAGTAAAATTCAGATAATTTGCGTATGAACAAGACATACCTCGAATGTGAAACGTCCTATGACCATCGTTCATCCTGCCTCCTGGGGCAGCCATTCCCCTTGGGCCAAGAGTAGGTCTAGGACCAAATGGCTGTGGTCCAGTAGTTTGTGGCCTTGAGGCACCGGGCTGCAATACGACATAAAATGCTTTCAACTTTCTTTTATAACAGTTTAATTGAAAACCAAAGGCAGCATTTGTTTTCTCTCTATTACATATTCACTTTAAAGTGGAAACTGTTAATTGTGTGGCCAATTGTTGGAACAATGTTTCGTTCTTTTTGATAAGGCAAATTAGTTTTCAAATGCAGGCCTTGATGTTTGAAAAATGAAGGCGAGTAGAAAATGACTCGCCTAGATTGAGCAAGGCCAGCTATTTTGTTTATTAAAAATAGCTGAATTTGTAGGGCTCTGTAAGGCGAGTTATATCTTGGTAGCTGACACAATTTCACTACAACAAAGGCCATGACACTATTGATTATTGTATTGAACTATTTATGTAGTCAATATTAACACTGCTATGTGTAAGAGACAATTGGAAAATAAAGACAAATGAGAAAGATTTTATATTCTCCTCTGTTTATTATGAACAACTTGTGGAACAACTATTGACAATGATAATGTAACAATAATGTGATCAGCTGGAATTGGACTTTTACTTGATGATGACAAAATATATCATAACTGGTTGCTCATGTGAACTTGAAAGAGACTGCAAATGGTGCATGAGCAGAGCTGAGCCAGTAGCAGGAACAGTAAAGATGAAGCACACCCAGCAGCATTGCAGGGCAAAAACGTTACAAAACAAAATAGCAATAACTCAGCAAGCAGCTAAACTAATCTATAATACAGTCCCAAATTGAGGACTCCTTAAACAATTAACGTTTAAAGTTTAGGAAAATGAATGGCAACTGACAGCTCTAAACTTAGTCTTTAAGCATGAACTTGAAGTACTGCTTATTCTTCAAAACTTTCCTCTTCTTCATCATCACCCTCACTATCAGACTCCTCAGAGTTGGATGAGATCTGATCGTCCACCAATTCACGTGCAAGGTTGTTGAATGGTGTGGACTCGATCTGTAGCTTTCTGCGCTTTGTCATGTATTTAGCACGTGCTGCTTCTATAATCTCATCCAACTCTGATGGAGTCCAAGAGTAGTGACTCACCTTGATCAGGAGAACATTTTCCATTGTGCTTGGAGCTAGACACAATCTCTGATCGGTCAGCATAGAGGTGAGTTGGCTAAATGCCTTCTCGACAATGCTGTTGCTTGGCCCTATACACAACAGGACTTCTCCCAACAATGAAACATTTGGGAAATCCTGCCTGCGGTAATGCAGTATTTTCTCCCACAACTGCTTTGCTCTGAAACCTCTGTAGAAGAAAGTGACAGTTTTCTTTAGCTTGGGCCACTCTTTCTGCATGCCTGCAGATGAGAACCCTGCAAATTGAAGGGGCACAGCAAAGTGATCTGCAAGAAGTTTCATCATGTTCAGTTCAGCGGCTATGTCGTGAGTCCAGTTTGCAGGGTACAACCATACCATGCTTCTGAAAATTTCATCTTCAAAACTTGCAAACCGGTCTTTTATGCACTGATTCACATCTGCAATTGTCCTCTGCTGCAAATCACTCAGGTGGCTGTCAATGTTGCCAACATTTGTGAGTTGCCTTCTGTGGACAACAATGTCGACACATTCCTTGTTAAGGGCTAACCTCCTGTTATGCCCTTTCTTAGGAAGGCCCCAAGTGACAGTGCTGATCTCAGACCCATCACCTTCATTCTTGGCGATGTGAATGCTCAACCTTTCCAAAAAGGAGGGTGGCGCTAAGTTCAACAACTCTTCATTAGCAGACGTTGTTGTCTCTAGAAGATGGGGGATTTCAAAAGCTTGAATGTCCCCTTTCTCAAGGGAGAGTGATAGTTTGGAAATGTTCTCCAAAAGATGTAGGTAGTATGCACAGGTACATAGGAATGGAAAATTTTTCAGTTTCTTTAAAATGCCCTGGATCTTTGGCTTGATGGAATAGTACCCACCTTCTGGACTAGATATGCAGTTCTCAAACAGCTGGATGAGAATGCACCAGTTATGTAGCAAACGCATTAGGCCCCGCCTTTGGTGACTAACAAACCTTGTCCCTTGAACTTTTGGGAAGGTGTAAGCAGTGACATTAAGAACTTGTGCCATTTCCTGGAACTGCCTCTTCAATTTCCCACTATTTTGAAAGAGGTAGAACAATGTGACCATGAGGTCCTTTGCTTCTGAGAAAGATTTCTCTTTTAGAAGGGAGTCTTTGATTGCTAATTCAAGCCTATGTGACACACAATGGATTCTCATTAACCACGGGCGCTCATCGTTCTTGAGCTGCACCATCAATCCATTGTATTTACCAGTATTTACACTGGCCCCGTCGGACGATACACAGACCATCGCCTTTTTGTACCTATCCTCACTTATATTCAGCCCATCAACACTGATAAAACTATCATCAATACACCTTTTGAGATTATCTGCAGTTGCATCACCATACTCATCCATGTCTTGGAGAGCAATGCAGAAATATGCAGGAACCCCATTTTTTGCAACCCGAATCAGAACAAGTTCTTTCTCCTGCCCAGTTTTTCTTGCTTGGCTACCATCTGATAAAACACCGAAAGCATTTGAGTGACAGCGAATAGAAGCAAGCTTCTCTCTTACAGAATCAGCAATAACACTCACAAACTCTCCAGCAGCAATGCTGGTGTCCTTTCCTTTTATTAGTTTCACACCATTTGCCTTTTGACACTTCACCAATGTCCCAAAACTTGTGAGTGGCTGTCCACCTTGAGCCATTAAGTAGGCAGTTATCAGAAGTTTTCTGTAGGCTTCTGCCCCAGCCTTGTGGAGGGCATCGTCTATCTTTGGTTGTTTGTTAGCAAGGCTACTATTACCACTGGTACTGGACTGAGACTCATTTTCAGGCATTGACACCGTGACCTCATCAATGTTGTCTTTTTGGCATTCTTCACCAATTTTGTGAGCAAGTCCCTTCAAATGTCGTTCCAAGTTGTACTTTGTGATGAACGTTGTGCCATCTACATACCGATCCACCTCTTTCCTTGCTAGCCCCTTTAGCCGAGGATCCCTTTTAATTTGAGAAGCGTATTTTGAACAGGTGTCACAGAAAACCTGTTTCCCAAAACAAAGAAAAGGTATGAACACCCCATTAGTTTTTAGTCATTGTCCAAGGCCTATTTGAGTTGTTTTAGCTAGTTTACAGTATTAATTCAGTAACTTACTGGGTCCTCCCTAAACAAAATTGAAGGGTAGCGGAAGACACCTTTACAAAACCTTGCAAAATTTCGAGGACACACATACTTTGAAGACCCAAATTTCCAACTTGAAAGTCCATAGGTTTTGTACATATTAATCTGTCTGTGAATGGTATAATTTAGGCTGTTAGGCGTGGCGTAGAAAAATCCCTACCTCACCCCTGCTGCAGATGCTAGGAAAACCTGCTGTAACCGTCGTATGTGTTCTGTCTTTTCATGTTATTAGGTGCGGTATCATGGGGAACGTTTTAATCCGTGAACCCCAAACAAGGAACCTGTAAAACAGGCTTAACTTCGACACCGCTACAATTCATTGCGAGGGCATGGTATATAATTACGTTATGATAACATTTGGGCGCAGTGAACTTAAGCACATTAAAACATAAACGTAAATCATCACAGATGGTTAATTATTGTATTGTTCATAAATGCCTACCTCTGTAAGAACCTGAATACCGTCTTCTTCTTCTTCAACGCGTGGCTTCAGTCCAGAGGCTTCAAACCCCCATTTTTTGAATGTTGATAGTCGGACGGTACGCCCTTGAATATCAGCCATCTTGAGCTTAGTAAGTTACACTCATTCGCGAATCGTGAAGTACAAGTAGCAAAATAATTCTGCCCACGCAAGAAATGACACCGCCCGACTGACATAATTAGGTCTATAATGCATTAATAAGTCCTGACCAACGCCAACCTCGGTAACCTGCAGGTTTACATAAAAATGGTGTCCCTCCCTCCCCCCTCTCCGAAATAATTTTTCATTCATCATTTATCAAAATTATCACGAACATTTTTGGCAGCTCACCGGCCTCAACCATTTCTACCATAGCGCTCATTCCTGTGTTGAAAGTTTCCAGCTGTCGTGCGATAATTATCATACCAAACTTTTCCAGCCCGCCAAATCTATTAATAGTTCACATAGTCTCCAGCAGATTCAACAAAAAAAACAAGAATACAGTAACCCGTATTCACCTCCCAGTATGTATGTTATATCAGTCCCTGCCACGTTCACTATCATAGCTTCGCCACAATGCACTTTTTTACCTGAGTCAATAGAGGCTACTGTACGCGCATTCTGTTCTGCACAATTGAATCATTGATAAATAAACCAACCAATCCGCGCACGCGACTAGGTCTCAGCTCTACAGGTGTAGTGTGAAAACGCTTGCAGTAATTACAGCTGGTCCAATATTTGTTTTTACTTTTCAATTTACAATTATTCAATATTCATACAGCATACAATCACTGATGGACAGGATATGGTTATGTTGAACCGGCAGTGTTCTCTTTTTGGGAATTTGACAAATGTATTTTTTGGCTCTACAGTTCGTGAAACGTTTCTAGCTGTCTAGTGTTTGCAAGGGTTATCACGTAAACAAACGACGACGTTCTTGTGAGATTTGCTTTTATCCTCGTGTGTCACAGTGTAGGCTACTACATACCGCCAAACTTTTACTGACAAGCTTCATATATTCTGCCGCTACATGCACGTGTGAAAAGTAAGCATGCTGCATATGTACTGTACGTACTACAGCCCGCCCCAAGGCCTGCACGCAGAGCCATGAGTGCTCAGGGCATGTAGTACTGTATACGTAGCTAGCCTGGTACGGGTGCAGACGTGACATTCGGGCATTTTTCAATCTGTCAGAATCTACGTAACTTCGTACGAGCGCCATTTTAGTGCAAACTGAATGCAATGACATGTTTCGGTCTGTACCTTTTTATGATTATTTTCAGTGTCAGTAGTCTTATATTAGTACTTCACACATGGCACAGTGTTTATTTGCATAATAGTGACAGGTTTAACCGTTAATGAAAGTATTTTTTATTTTGCTTTTTTGGTATACTCGAGGTGTTAACGGAGCGAGGAATACTGGTATAGTTTAGGTTATTGAAACTTATTAGATTGTCAACTGTTTTTGTACAATGTAGGCGTGCATCCCGATGCGACTGTCATGTCACACTCGCAAGAACGCGGACCCGATATATTGCAAATGTGATTGTATAAATAAGAACAGTCTGTACTTTGATGAAGTCTATGATATTAATGACATTTGGTAGACTTAATTATTTTACTTCCATGTCATTTCGTGATTTTCTCCAATTAGTTTCACAGTATTATCGTTACGTTAGGCCTGCCTGTGACATGAGGCGAGCATTTTGCCTATCCAAGGCGCGTGAATAATAACGCGTCTCAAATCGACTTTAGGCGCGTCGAGGCGCGCGCGCGCGCCATCGCGCGCCTTTAAACAAAAGGCCTGAAATGTAGATAGTCCAATAGCATCTAATGGTATTTTTAGCGGTTAAAATGAGTCCCTTCTATTACAAATGAAGTATTTCTACCATTTCAGACCAAGAAATATTACTGCCATTACATACATGAAGGGGATCCACAATGGGTACATGGACGGATGCATGATACATGAGTTGCAAGTATTTGAACCAGCAGACCTATTGATTTGATCTTGAAAACTATCCTGAAAATAATCAGAGATACGAAGTAAAGTCACATCAATAAATGATAAAATTAATTTGGATACCTGAGGTGTGGTTTGACTACCACTTCCTGTGGCTTGGTTTCCAACTGTACCAGCTCGTGGACTGGCCTGAGTGTGCACTGTGACAATGGGTGTTGAACCGTTATTACTGCTGTTACTGCTAGTGGTAGTGGTGGCAGAATTACCTGCTGTTGAAGATTGGCTTGTACTGGTTGGTTGATTGGAAGGCGCAGAGCCGGGACCCTGTCCACCTCTTGACATGGAAAATGGAGGTCCAACAAACTGTAAAAGATGCAACAAACGCTCAAATCTGAGTATTGCTTTTACGTTTCACCTGAAAAGTACTGTTATTCTTATTAGCCTCAAATATATGTGACATTGTTGGACTCCTAAGGGGTAAGAACAATTTTAACGTGTACAGATTTCATTGTATCCAATCATATACCTACTCTCCCAAACAGTCAGAGGTCTGAGTCACCTGATAGAGATGGTTCCACAGAGAAGGCTATCTCAACAGACAATTTGCACATGTACAATACAATGGTTTCAAATGCACAAAAACTTGACCATAAGCTGCACTGTGATAGTCGATACTGGGGGTGGGGACAGAATTACAACATTCAACCACACAAATGACAAATTACTCAATAATGTTGATCATCCAAGGGCTGCAACATTTTAGGCTGCTAATAACTATAAGAACTCTTTGTATTGGGGTAAGCCCCTTAATCTTATTTCTGATATGAAAAGTAATTATTGTGGTAAGTCTGTTAATTTGCCAACCTGACTTGAAACTGACTGACGATGACAACTAACCTATCAAAGATGATTTCTGCATACTGTAGTTTACAAACCCTCAAAATAAATGCTATCATCACAATAAGACTTGGACACACTAAATGCAACTTACAGACACAGGGAAAGGTCCAATTGGCGATGGCGTGCTTAGTACGGTGGCGACCCTCGGAGGTTGGGACAACAGGCAAACATTAAAGTCTGACATGGCATGGTAAATGTGACTGATGTAATGCATTACTTGACCGCAAACATTCTGAACTGCACGAGCCCTTCGAAGTTCATCGCTCTGAAAATCAAAATGAACGTTTTCTTGAGAAGCTTTCAGATCTGCAGAAAAACTATAAAGGAGCATTATGTCACAGCAATGACATTTGCAATTTATGTTGAGCAGAAAGACGGCTGCTACATCACCTCCGATGACAGATAAGGGTCTGTAACATGTAGCATTGACAACAGCTGAGAGTTACAAATTAACAAACTTTCCTGATTACTGATATATGCACACTTTACAAAGGTCTGTAATTCCATTAAAAATTTGGCCACAACTAAGTTTGGGGCACAAATATTCATACTCTAAACAACATCTGACATATTAGAAGCTGCAGTATTTTAGTTTTGCAAGTAGATTTACTCAAGACTGAAAATTGATGCTGTTAATATCCAAAACAAAAATAGATTGATAATATAATCTTTGCAATACCTGTGAATGAAAAGTAATGGCTCCAAGCTAAATACTTACTCCACTCTCAAATGTAGGCTGATCAACTAAAAGCCGGTTGTAATGATCCATGTGGGGCCGTAACCTTCTCTCAAGTGAAAAGACTTCTCCCATGACTTCAGCTAAATCTGTTGTTCTAGGATTCCTTTGAAGTTTAAAGTGCAAGATGCAGTAATTCAGTACATAAATCTAACATATTACAGAGCACATAACTACAGCAGGAGACAGTTAAACAGCTATGAAAGAGTAACAGAGGCACTCTGAGTTAACAAAACAAGATTATTTCAAGTCAAAAACATCTGAAACTGCTGGAAGAAACACAATACAAGAAATATGCTGTGAAGAAGCTCTGCCTTAGATTTACTGAACACTTATCATCTAAAACCACCTGAGCTATATTGTCAAGGCTTGCATGTTGGCATCAAACTATTGTGTAAAAATCTAACATTTTATAATTTTTATCAATTAAAGAAAAGACATCATGCGCCTATTAATACATTTTGGTCAAACTAAGAAAAGCATACTCTAAAAAGTAGACATACTCTAAAAAGTAGACAAAGAGGTAATTTGTATTTTCCTCACTAAACTTTGTCGCATGTGAACTACTTCCACTCCCAGATTTTGTTTCTGTTATTCTAATAACTGACTTACGGTAAGGTAGGACGAGTGCTAGTTTGAGTAGCCTGTTGGCTCTGGGGTCTACTTGTCGGTGAGCTAGAGGATGATGTTCTGTTTTCACTTTGTTGGGATGATGACCCTGATGCCGTTTGTGCTGCCGATGATGATCCTGGCTTTCTGCTGCTAGTTGAGGCTGATGTATTATTCTCCATTTGGCTAGCAGCAGTGGTGGTACTGCGCGACTGGGTCTGAGAAGTGCTCGACGCACTGGTTGCTGGGGAGCTGCGGACTCTATTCATCGAACCAGACATGGGTGTGTTGCTGGGACTGGCCCTCAATGTAGACTGGAGGTGAAAGCAAACAAATCAAAGCAGTCACAGAATCAAATCTACAACTCTAAGATTTTAACAGCAATTTCTCTGAAATGTAGCCTTCCTCAAGGGGAATCAGTGTTAATGTTGTACAACACTTGCTTGCATCATAGCAGAATACCCTGCAGCAATCTTAGATAAACTAGAATGATGTCAGACAAACTACTCACACACACTGAACAAATGAAACTGGACAATGTACATGCCATCTTTGCTCTATCAGGCAAAACAGCTCTGCCTTCAATATTTGCCATATATAATGCACATACCTCAAGACAATTGTTCATTCGGTGTCTAACTACATCTTTGGTAAAACCAAATGTAAATTCAACCATTTGATTTCTTTAAATACATGATAATATCCAGGTAAAATGTCTTCCAATGTTTAGCTGTGTATGAGTACTACTACTATCAAATTTCCATTGAATTTGTGCTTCACGGTTTCAAGAGCATGCCTTTTGCCTGACAGAGTTTGGGCTTTGCTTATTCTTCAATGATGTCATTCTGGTTTACCTACTTCTACAGTCCCAATATAAACATTACAAGGAAATGTATCAAATACTTGCGACAAAAGGTTATCTTCTAAAAGATGAAAAATGGCAACGAAACCTTTCACTGTGTAACATACAACTGTTTGCACAAATTCCAGTGACCATATTCAATACCAACACAAAATGCTAAATACTGTCCTTAAATAGGACTTTTTGTGTTGTGAAAGGTTTATGGGGACATTTAATCAAAGATAACGAGAAAAAAAAAATTACAGTTCTTGAAAGAACAATTATTTAGCGAAAGAAAATCCTGATCACTGAATTAAGCAATCATGACACTGGGATTATTATAAAAGATGTAACAGATCACCATGTATAATCTGACAGCATTACAACAGAACATGGCATACATGGACACCATTAGATACACCTACAAGTAAGTATACGAAGCATTTGGTAAAAAAGAAAGTGTGTTTGATTTCTTTAGATATCTCAATAAAAACACATGTTAGACTTTAGCATGTGAGTGTACAGCAGGTGACCAAAAAAAATGAATCAACTTTATTGTTCAATGTAAAGCACTGTGCAACACACAAAACACAGTCATTTGTCAATTTAAAAATGAAAAATTCACAGAATTTCTAAGTCAAGTTTGCAGATTTTGCAGGACATAAATGCAAAAATGGCCTGTTCAATGCATGCAGGTTTAGTGAAGGTTGCTTAAAGCTGACTACAATGGTAGTCATTACCTGAGCTGTAGTCACAGTCCTCAACAGCAAGTTTTTCCAAAAAGGCATGAAGTCCCTCACCCAAAACTGCCAAGTTCAATCATGTTTTTAAGGGTCTTACAACAGAATTTGCAACATAGTTGACAACAGTGGAAACCTAGCAATGCACTGATGCTATGTATCAAAAACATTTTGCAAGAACTGAGAAAAAAAATAAAACCTTCAATTTGACAATATACTTACATTTGGCTCTCATAAAGGACCAATGTAATACTACAGAAAACATAAACTAAACAAATCAGATTTAGATTATTTAAAATTGACTAATATCCCCTTCCCATTGTGGAACCATTACACTTTAAACTAGGCATGGGTTTTTTTTCCAAGTCTTTTATCAATAAATGAACTCAAGCAAACCTCAAGCGTGTTGATGGCTGCATTGGCTTGTCGGAGCATGTTGCGAATTTGGTTCATCCTGAGCTGGGCTGGAGTAAGCGGGGTCTGGATCGCGATCGGACCCAGGTTAATGTGAACATCAACAGAGGAACCATCCGCCTGAAGGATAAATTGATAGATGAACACATGGACAGCTCCCATTATATTAGTAATGCACTGCTAATACAAGACAATCAGCAAGCACACTTAGAGGCTCTTCTCTTTGTCACTAACATCATCAAAAATCAATGAAACACATGGTTCTCCAAAATATAGTTAGTTACAACACAAAGAATCACCCAAAATAATAATCTGTGAAAGCTTTAAATGTAACATGTTTCAAAAGAGTGAAACGTTCTCGAAAGTGGCTTCAATATATTATCAAAAATGTCTGGTACTATATTTTCACCATCATCATTCCTCAAGAATGATTGATTCATTATGTCCCTTTCATTATTTGCGTGATACCTCAGCGATGAGAGCTGTTTCAAGTATTGTTCTTCATTACTTTATATCACAATCACAGGGATCTGGACTGACACGGACACTATCATTCAGAATCACTGCTATCTTTATTGTAGCTGGTGATAGTTTTAATTCATACACATAACATAAAACTACTACAAACAAGGCCTGACTATGCAAAATGTCAGGTTCAGGTTACTCATGAGCTTTTACAAACAGATACCACCTGCAAACAAATATATCGACCATTCACTTAAATTTAGGTGCTTCAGAACTTTAAAAGTGGTCACAGCTGTTTGAATATTCAAAATTTCAAAAACAGAGATAAAGTCTACTTCATTATTTGGAAAAATAAGACAAAGACATTTTAAACTCACCGATGATCTTGATGTTACCCGAGCATTTCTTCCTAAATCTCCCATTCCAGACAGAACTTGTTGAACTGTTTGCTGAAACAAATGATAGGTTACAAGCATGGATGAACTGCTGACACAGTCGAAACTCCGACCTTCCCATCCAACAAACTGCACCAGTTGTCAGATATTGGGCAAGGAGTGGGACCAAACTGACTCCATCACTATTCACTGCACCAGAGACTGAGAATGGTATTGCATTGAGGTAATTCTGTTTGACATCACTTCACTCTGACATTTTAGATTCCCTTTCCTGTTTTAAACTCCAATAAACTCAACTATTGCCTCTTCAAACATTTTTCTTTTCACAAACTTCCCACTTTTCTGAACCAAGGAAACAATTTCCTGTTTTATTTCAAATATGTCAACACAACAAAGACAAACTAACAAGCCAATGACCAGTTTGACAGGTGACAGAAATATCACTAGGTGGGTCCTGTTATAAATACAATTGTCTATTTACACTTTCCAGAGACTATCACAAATGTATCAATACTCCATCCAAAGCACCAGATCAGCATACCTGTATCTCGGCTGGATCAGTGACCTCGGCGGGAAGGTGAACTGCCCCCAGGAAAAAGTTATTCTGGCCATCTGAGTTAGACCCGGCAGCTCTGGTAGAGCTACTTGATCCTGATCTTGATGAAGAACTTGATGACGCAGGGGGTGGTTTCTCTACCAGATGAATAACTTGTCCGTGACACTGATATTCTGCTAGTTTCTTTTCATCTTTCAGTACTCTACCCCTGAAGATCAGTCGTTGGGTAGTGGCTGGTATATTCTGCAAAAACAATATACATGATGCAAATATGACAATATTTTCAACTCAATAGGACAATAGGTGGCCACTTGTTCAACAGTTAGTTGCAGATGGACAATGAAATAGCAAGACACTGAGTTTATGTTGATTTTACACCAAAGAACAGTAAACATCTACTTTCATACACCACTAAATTAAGAATTTTGAAGACAATGTTGTTTTTATGATGTAACATGCATCAAATGAAAGATTTACAGTATCAACTTTGTTTTCAACTTTGGCATCCCATACACTCACTCAGACTTGAGGGAAACTTGAGAGAATTTACCACCTTTCTTTTTTACATAAATGTTATCAGAATTGTGGAAAATGCAGACTCCCAAGGGAATAAACATATGCTAAAGCACTGCTATACATTGCACATAACAGATGAATGCCTAAAGATTTAGACAATACAATAATGGCAGATACCTAAATAGATACACACATTACAGACAGCAATACTTTCTGCAATGATTTCACTTGGATAAAAGGACATAACATTCTACTATTTTATTCTCTGAACTCACCACTGAACCTGCAATTTTCACTTTAAAGTCTTTCACTGTAATCTGCAAACGATAGAAAATGACAAAGGTGAGACATGACAAGTGCTCACTTCTTTTACAGATATAAATACTGTACAGTACCACAAAATAGCATAAATATGAGGGAACATATGAAGAATCACTGCAGAATCTGCTAGAACTCTGGGAGAGGTTTTGGCTTCATCGACAGTAAAACATGAGTATGGAAGTTTGCTTGACTGACTGGTTTTGTCTGACAAGTTTCTCTTGATCATTATGCTGCTCAATTGATACAACAAATTTCAGTAAAAGCATATTAGTAATGAATGTTTCACATAAAACTCAGCAAGATGGTCAATTTTGATATGTAAATGTTGAAAATGAGTCAAAACAACAAATTTCTGCTCCTACTCATTTATATGAAGATACAGTAGAGTCATTTGGTCAACATCAACTTGAACTCTTACACTAAACTATACATACTACATGCTGTCTTCACAAAATCACATAAGACTGGTCACTCGATCAGTTTGCAAACTTCATTTAAGTGTGAGAAGAATAGCAACAACATATTACTTACATCTTCCTCGACAGAGAAACTCCTAGTGTTGGAATCTAACGTCTTTACTGTTACATCCAGCATGATGACTGCTGATTCCCAAAGACAGGAAGTGAAACTAGTACCTACCAAGAAATTTCAAAAAGTGCACCCAGCTTCATTTCACTAAATCATCAACATATTTATGTATATGTATATTTACCTGTATCACACAAACATTCACACATCCACAAGTGCAGTAGGTCATCGAGAAGTGTACCTTACTAAACTATGTACCTTGTTGAAAAATAACATGTAACCTCAAATGTTTGAGGGAGGAATGCATCACCTAAAAGCTTTTCGTCAACTCAAAGACAAATACATAGGCTTCTCCTGATCTCTGGTATTAATTATTGGAAAAATAATCAGAATTGGCAGAACAGAAAAGTTCTTGCAGCGATTTCTGAAAATGATAACTGCAGTTGGGCAAAAATAACTGCAGGTACTGTGTTCATGGTGTGGTCCCAAGGAGACATTCATGTAGAATAAAGTAACCTGTCAATCTGGAAATTACATTAAGAATCATGGGTTCCATTTGATGGCTTCCAAACAAACAGACACAGATCAATATTTCCTGAATTTATCTGTAGTCAAATACCCTATATCAGAGATGCATAGAGCCATAGACATGGGCATAGAATGCACAAATGCATTGTGGTTTTGATGATCCAATTTTGAGTTTTTCCTTCTTTGAATCTGACATTATAGCATTAGGATGTGTCACAACCTACCTATGCTTTACGTGAAATATGAGATCTGTACACGCTTCCTTTCTTGAGATCATACCTGCAAGGTTTTCACAATTTGACCTGTTGATCTCAAATAACATTTGACCTCAACTAAAAACCAAAAGGTACTTGTACTCAATGAGATACACCTGCATACTTAATATGACACCTGTCAAAGCTTCTCTACTTGAGATACAATGTTTACAAGGATTTCATAATGTGATTCTGTTACAGATGCAGCAAGAAATAATTGATCAAAATTCTGTGCAGCGTAATCTTGCTATCTTCTTTTCTTCAGCGTAATCTTTTTGCACAGCCTCTTAGGCCACGCAAAAATGAGATCTGGGATTATATACAGGATAGACCTATTGTCAATTCAGGTGACTGACATTGATACCCTCTGTGGTTTGCACATAACAAAGGGAAATTCACAGACTGGTGAGCGGGGTTCTTTCGCAAAAATTATCCAACCACACAATGCCCCAAGTAAACAGTAGCAAGGACGTCCTTGCTTGGTATTTTGAAGTGATGAACTTCTGACTGTCCGAGTTTGCAATTGTCACAAAAAATTGTGTTCAAAAGATTATAATACAGTGAAAAAAGTAATTACTGATTTTTTTTGGCACACCGATTATGATTATTTGGTTGGGAGAACACCCCATTGTAGATATATAGAAAATTAAGAATGTAGTAGATCTGTAATTGAAAACAACATTATCATTTTGCTACTGTTTCCTGTGCATAAAGCGATCAACTTTCTGCTTCAAGAAGAGAATTCCATACTTTTTTTCTATTTTTAGATTTACGTTTTCCTTTTCATTTCCAAGCAACTCAGTATCCATAAAACTACGCATAATGTTTGAGGGTCAACTCTTTAGAAGCCGGAAAAATCTCGAATCAAGAATTTTTACCCAAATTCACACTGAGGTCCACCTTCATTAAGCAGTGCAGTGAAAATGAAAATTACTTCAGTACGACGCATGTTCGATCAGAAAAAATGTCATTGCTATTGCTTCAAAACTTAACTGCTCCATGAAATCGTTATGCAAATTCATGTAAACCAAACTATACTAGAAGCAATTCTGAGGTTAGTATGTACAAATCTGTTTCACACAAAGAAAAAAAGATGGTGTAAAAGCTTTAGAAAAATTAAAATAATGATATCCTTACATAGTGAGGTGTATAGCAAATAGCCTGACCATCTCAGCAGTTACGTACTGTATATATCATCGTCAAGGAGAAATGGCCGCCTATTTGTTAAGTGTGAACTTCAGGTTATTTAAAGAAACATCTGAAGATATTTTAGTACTCTGTTTATAAATCCTAGTGGCCTGCACTTATTTTGACTTAGTTCTTTTTTCTTAATTTAGTTACTATTAAAATGCTAGATCCTAGACCACCAGTAGTGTGTAACGTGAGATTCAAAACAGCTAGAAAAACATGGTCATGACTGGACAAAAAATTGGACAAGTGAGGCTTAGGATTGGATCCAAATCTCATCCAGAATTCATCAACATAGCACCAATCAAAGGCAAGATGCTATAGGGTTTGACTTTCTGGTGTGTCATGGTTGCAAAATCATCTCCTGAACATTGATGATGACTAATATATCTCTAACCTATCGGGAGTCTGATGAAGAAAACCATCGCAAAATGAAGGGTCATACCAAACAACTCAGTAGCATGAGTGAAGTGTCAGCTAGGAGCTACATCATCAAGCCAGATAGTCAATCTTAAACTGCTAGGTCAGCTCATTGGAGCAGGACAATTCTGGTTGTATGTGTAGTGAACGCATCAGATATTTTCATTACATTGAAGAGGGGAACAGCGATTGGAAAAGCAGTCCAAGCAGATGTTTTGTCCAAAAGTAGTTCCACAAAAGAAACTAACGTTGCAGGTTGCACTAGTAAAAGGGATCGCATAGAGTCAGTGGTAGCAGAACCTGAAGTCTCTGAACATCTTAAGCCAATGTTGGAGGCACCTAGTTCATGTCCACCAAATGAGCGGGTTAACCAACAAAAGCCAACTATCTGCTATGGCAGGTAACCAGTGGTTTTCAAAACAATACTTTGTGGGGTACTGGCAGGTGGAACTGAGATAAGAGTAACTGCATGAAAACTGCATTCACTACGAGATGCAGGCTTTTGAGTTTGTCAAGATGCCATAAGGATTCACCAACTACTTTTTCTAGGGTCACCAATCTGGTTCGTCAAGGTCTGAACTGGAGGACAACTTTGGCACTTCTTGACGATGTAATTACCCATGACAAGAACTTTGAAGACCATCTGCACTACATTTCAAAAACTCTTTCCCATTTCCATCAACATGGCTTGAAAACATATTGAAAAAATGCACGTTCCTCCAGCAAAGGGTTGAATCCCTGGGCCATATCATTAGAAACAATGCCTTGGAGATGTCTGAGTCAGACCATCGAAACCATGAAGAATTGGCCAACACCCAAGAGTTGAGAGGTTACTAGATCTAGCAAACTACCATCAGGTCTTCACCAAACACTTTGCCAGACTAGCGTGACCCTCCATCTGGTGACAGGAAGACACCTTTCAAATGGAAAAAAACAGCAGACAGTTTTTGAAGCAATGAAGGAGAGTTTGTCAAAACCACCCTTCCTTACTCTCCAAAACGTAGCTGATATGTTGTTCATCCTGGACACTTATGCTTCAAACTATGCTGCAGGAGGAGAACTACAGTACATGGTGAAGAAAAGGTCATCACATACACAAGCTACGCTCTAACAGCAGAGCAGCAGAGGTATTACACGACAAGAAAAGAATTGTTAGCCACCGCATTAACTTTTGGGCAAACTGCTCACTATCTGACCTGACCATTTTAGTTTGATGTGGCTAATATTGCACTACAAAGAACCCCATGGTAAACTAGCCTGGTGGATAGAAGAGTTGAGTCAATACAACATGGTAATCCAGTACTGTATGGGGAAAACAAAACCATGCTAATGCTGACGCATTGTCTTGTATTTCCACACAGCAGCGCCACTACTGTCATGGAGAGAACTTGGAGGACTTGTGGTATGTGGAAATACTGTACAAGACCGCATGAACAATGCTCAACTTTCACTGATAAGATTGACATAGTGCCAATTTTGTCGGTGAGCCCTCTTATGTCTCAAGAAATGCCTGAACCTTGAACCTGGGATTTGGGCATTGTCTCTGGACAGTGAACTACAGACCACTATTGAAGTCTGCACTTCAGTTAGATGCATAATTATCTTCTTGTCCAAATCTTGTAAGTGGCTTGGATAACACAAGTTAGCAGCGCAGACCCTGATGATCTTAGTACTTCGATTAGATGATTCATAAGAAACTACCAACAGAATCAGACCTATCTAATTCCAGTCCAGCAACAAAAGTAGGTGTCCACTGACAAAGTGCGACGCTGGGGTGACGAAGGGAGAGGGTGCACACAGATTTTCTGTGACCACCGCCACCAGGTGTAGAGTGCGTTTCAGACACGAACTTGAAGGTGAGCCGCCTAACTGTATGCACACTGTGCCTCATCGTATTTCCTTAGTATGTAGTTTCAATTTTTCAAAACAGAGGGGAGTGTAGTATGACAACATAAATGGCACCACTGGTCATCCAATGTATTGGAGTCCTCTGGTCTGGTAATCCTGGGACAGAACAAAGGGCCAGCATTCCAGAGGGCTGCAGAACAATACCCCCACCACTGTACACCTTGCACAATAGTCCGTCTTTGGTTTCCAATGTGTGTGCATCGTGTGCTATCAACTCCAGCTATAACTAGCTCATGTTGTGTACGCACCGTATACGCCAGAAGCTGGAGGCCACAGGAACATACCACTTGCCGTTTGCTGCTAATGTTGTGTATGTTTATGCTAGAAGCCAAAGGCGTCTACACCAATCGCCATTTGCTGCAGACGAGGCATATCCAAAACAACAGAGAGGACCGAGTCAGTGAAGAGGACCCATTCGAGGTGAGCCACAGAAGTAAAACACTACAACATGAGTAAACCACACTTACCAGACACAACCAACATAAACACAGCATGTCAATGACACCAGATTAAATCACCATCTGAATTTGTTTCCACCTTTTTGATTCCTTGCAGAAGGCAGAAGGAATCTATGCGATGGTGATGTCGTGTGTGTGTGTGTGTATGTGAGGGTGTGTACGTGTGTGTGTATGTGACACTTCTTGTAAACACGATATCTCAAGAAGGGTAACCATGACTGATGTCATACTTGGTGTGTGGGTTGGTCATATTGAGTAGATGATCCCTATTGTTTTTGGTGGAAGTCAAAGGTCATTTGGGGTCACCAGAGGTCAAAATGTGAAAACCTTGTAAACAGGATATCTCAAGAACGGTAACTGTGACTGATGTCATACTTAGTGTGTGGGTTGTTCACATTGAGTAGATGATCCCTATTGTTTTTAATGGAGGTCAAAGGTCATTTGAGGTCACCAGAGGTCAAAATGTGAAAACCTTGTAAACACGATATCTCAAGAACGGTAACTGTGTCTGATATCATACGTAGTGTGTGGGTTAGTCATATTGAGTAGATGATCCCTATTGTTTTTACTGGCGGTCAAAGGTCATTTGAGGTCAACGGAGGTCAAACTGGAAAAACCTTGTAAACATAATATCTCCAGAAGGGTAACTGTGACTGATGTCATACTTACTGTGTGGGTTGGTCATATGAAGTAGATGATCACTATTGCTTTTGGTGGAGGTCAAAGGTCATTTGAGGTCACCAGAGGTCAAAATGTGAAAACCTTGTAAACATGATATCTCAAGAACAGTAACTGCGACTGATGCCATACTTGGTGTGTTTGTTGGTCATATTGAGTAGATGATCCCTATTGTTTTTGGTGGAGATAAAGGTCACTTGAGGTCACCCTGAGTCAAACTGTAAACACATTGTAAACACAGTATCTCTAGAAGGGTAAGTGTGACTGATGTCATACTTGGTGTGTGGGTTAGTCATATTGAGTAGATGACTCCTATTTAGTTTTTGTGGAGGTCAAAGGTCGTTTGAGGTCCCCCGAGGTGAAAATTTTCTAGCACATTATCTCCAGAAGAGTACTGTTGACTGATGTCATACTTGATGTGTAGGTTCCCCATACTGGGTAGGTGATCCCTATTGCTTTTAGTGGACATCAAATGTCATTTGAGGTCACCAAAATAAAGGTTATTTGGGTTAAAGGCTTATTAATGTGGTGTTTCAAGACCAGTAACTGCTGTTGATCTCATACTTGTCATGTGAATAATTCATGCTTGTTATAATATAACCATGTGGCAAGGAATCACAAAGCCTTTTGGCTTTCTGGTTATAATATGTAATATCCGTTACTTGTCTTTAGCCTTAGGTAATTAAGTGGGGTGTTACATATTCTTGTGGTTTGTACCACAGGCGTCACTACTAGCATAGGGAATGCCCTATATATAACATATCTACAAGGTAGGACACTCATTCTAACAGTACAAGAAACTTGGCCTATGTTTACATCCTTACGCCGACTACAAACAATACTTAACCCTCAACATCACATCATTCCATGTATTAGCACACTTTACGCACTTGCGACCTCCAACAAATTCATAAAATCACTATTAGACCAGATTATTAGTACAAATTTGCCTTTTGCAAGGCAAGAGGTCCACAGCCGTTTTGTTGGTTGTCGGGCAGTTTGCGTGGTCAGCTATGAAGACATTCCTAGTTTAGACAACCACAAATTTTAGTGACCTAAAGTAATGTGGGAACACTGTTTATTTAATCGCCTTTGCCTGATTAGTCAACTTTAGGTATACTGCCTTTACACAAGAGAGGTAGGCTAGGCCTAAAGCATCCTATTTGCAGTTGCCGCCTAGGCTAATGTTACAACTTTCCAAATCACGATTTTGACCATTCAATGGACTTGTTCACGACCGTATCTGTTGCTAGCCTGTTCATAGGTAATTGTGAAAAGATTTGCGATTAGGATTTGTTCAAAAGGACACTTTTCATGCAATGATGTCATGCTAACACGGTAAGGTGCATGAAGTTTGGCAGGATTACATTGTAAGGTTAACCCAAGCAAATGTTGGTTAAAGTAATAGATTTCAAGGTACAATTCCTAACAGATTAGGTCAAATTATATTAAAAAGGATCTTCAGACTTACTTAAACAAGATTAGTAGATATATAGGGATTTTGAATTTCCAACAGCTAGAAATTAAAAGGGTTTTACGTTAGATGCGCTAAGTTTTATACAACCACGCTATATAGGGCATAGCTATTTTAGTGCAACAAAGTTGAAAAATGACTAGCAATTCCCTAATTGAAGATAGAATGCAATGGAAAAGCACATGTACGCTGCCACTCATTCTAAAAGGTTTGAGGGAACAATGAAGTCATTGATGTGTGTCTCATCACCCTGTCAACAGTGTGTTCATGCCCATAGTTCCGTGCACCATAATGATACGCAACCTTTTTAACTCAAAAAAGTACAAACTGACCCACGAACTGCACACACTAAGTATGCTTGAACCTTTTTGCCACTAGCAGTGCAGCGACCAAGTGAGGTCGCTATTGAACCTTAGTCTTATGGCAGTTACTTGTGCGACCGCCGCAGTGTTATTTTGTCCAGGTGACTTACCTTTGTACTTACCTCTTTATTTCTGTTTTTCTTATCCGCACACCTAGGACACTGACACGATGCCAGGGCAGCTGCATGCCAGTCAGCATTCCGTTCTTTTGTTTTTTCTGTTTCTTTCCTTCGAGTATTTTTCAGGAGCGAGCGTTGGTACAAATTACCCATCACTCGCTCCTTGCTCTTCTTTCTGGTTTAAGTATATATTTAAGTTGTGTGTTTCAAAGTCTGTGTGGGGAAGCTCTGGACGCCGCTGGCGTGGTTAAAAATGTTGTAAGTAATGTTAAGTCTTTAAGTTCTTTATAGGTTGGAGCGGGTCCAGGGTTAGGTGCAGGTTCGGGACGCTGGGATGTTCAATGTTTTGTTCCCTTAGGGTATGTTTTTTGGGGGGTAGATTTCTTAAGGTTGTTTTTTGTGGTAGATTTATTTTGGGTGTGTCTCTAGCAGGAGAGAGGGCCCCGGTCAGAGTTTTGAAGGTTGGGTGCCTTTTTTTAAGCGTCTCGTGCCTACGCCTGATCCCGTTTTTAGACTGGCCACGCCTGCGGTTTCCCCCACGGCAGGTTTGTAAAGCTACGTTTATTTCATTACAACTTTTTCTTATCTGCCCCAAGGGGGCCAAACACATTTCTTTATAATTTAAATAGCAATTTTGTTCGTTTAGTTGGTGCTCTAAGAGAGCCGCTCGTTCATTTAATTACATTTTCGTACCACTAGAAACTTGGTTCTATGTTTTTATTTTGTAGTGCCATTCTTTGCAGTCTAAGTCGTAGGTTCGCCCCTGAATCCTGACCTCAGGCGACCTCCAGTTGTCCGAGTTCCACCGCTCGGCCTGGGGCCCTATGTTATTTTGAGGCGTTACAGTAGTGGAAACATTAGACTGCAGGCCGAAGGACATTTGCAGACAAATATGGCAATTTCATTCATTAGGCTAGGCCTATTCTGTCGTGATACCAAAACTAAGGGGACACGTATCACTTTATGGTTTCAAGTGAAGTATACTCACCTAAATTTAGGTCATTATAGTCAGTATAGTACTGAAAGGTCTTCTACAGGTATCTGTTGTGTTGCACACAAAGAGCTTATGATGAATTTCACAAAAACAGGGATGCACGAAAATAGGGGAACAAACTATAGCATGGGGTACCATGTGTCGATCACCTAACAAACATTTTAATCCTAAAAATATGAAAACATTATTATGTGAGTAACTTGCCAGAAATGTTCATAAATCTGCCATTATCATTTTACCACCTTTTGGTTGTGTTAAAAGTAAGTAATTACTTGAAAATAGGTTTTGAATTTAACATGTCCGTACATGAAAGGAGGTCTATGATGAAACCTTGGGTTGATCATGGCAGAAAAAGACCTATCAAAATACTTACTGTTTATTATCAATGAAATCATAATAATGTAAAAAATGATAAAAATATTGTTTTTTCTATCCAAATTTTAAAAGAGAGTTTTACTGAAGACATTTTGGTCAATATTTTGGTACCATAAATGATACATGATAATCTGCAATATTGCTGACACTTAAAAATTTGACTGTCAATAAGATGTTTCCATAGAAATGAAAAATAGCATGGCAAATACTTGCTTTTGATGTTGTTTGAAGTAAATGTGGTGGAGGCGATGTTTCTTTGGACTTTCTTTGCGTCCCCACCACCTCACTGAAGTTTAGATTGGAATGGGTTGATCGACTCAAGTCACAGATACACCTAGACTAACTTAGTAATTACTTAGTAGGCCTAGGCCCTAGTAATTAGTATTTCTACGTGGGGACGCCTGTGGGTGGTACCATACTACCAATAACCTATCACCAATGAAAGTGTCAAGGCCACAGGAACAACTGTTTTGCTAACACTAGGAGGCTTACCTAGTAATATCCACCTTCGGCTACAGAAAGCTGCCATACAATAGTTAATACAGGCTAGCCTATAACGTAGATCCTACGTTTAAATTAGGCCTAAGTTGGACCTCAGCCGAGGCCTAACGTGAGTCGGCATACTTGTGTGAGTGTGACATGACTTTTTAGGCCTAAATAATACTTGTCTTGAGTCCTCGAATGATTCAGCTAGGGACGATAAAATACATAAGCGAAACTTACACCGAAACTTACACGCTCCTCGTGCAACTTTATTGCCTGAATAATACTGCAAGGATGTCTGCGTACATACGTTGTTTGTTAAATAGTACGATTCTATGAATGGTTATGTCTCGTTCGACAAATCACGAAATAGATGCTTGTATTCCGCAACTTCCTGTGTCAATTATCAATACATTGTATCAGTAACGTATGTACTTCAATGGAACAAGCCACGCAACGCAGAGCGCCTGTTGTGTCAGAATTAAACATATGTCACTTCACTACTGGCGTTAGATATTTACCAAGTACGTAAGTATCTGAAGCAGTTAAGAAAACAACAAGTCGCTAAGCAGAAGGGTAAAGGATAAACTTTTTTCCTGCAAAAGAAAAAGAACTTTGGCAAAATGAATTTGTTTGACACTTTGATGAAAATCTTAAATTTGTCATTTTGACGTTGTTTCAATCATGAGAGAATGTAACGAAAATGCATTTGCACAATACATGTCAAATAGAAAAGTATATGAAAGTGTAATTACGCATTAGTATAGTATATATATAAATACAGTTTGCACGTTAATGTTTTATAGGTATTGAAATTACCCACATGCATTGTGATAAACAGATAGCCAACAAAACACGAAAGTAGGCTAACAACCGCACATTCTTCTTCATCGATAGTTGTGAATGTTCAACTTCAGTAGTATTCAAGAAGTATTTATTTTTAGTAGGCCTACCTATTCGTTATTCAGAGCTGCTGAAATTTTGAATAACATAACATAACAAGTTTAAGGGCAAAGGAGGGCAAAAGCCCCATAAGATGCCCTGTAATCCAGACCCCCCAAAAAACCCTAACCAAACTAATATCCAACAAAGCCCAGCAAAATCAGATTCTGCCACAGTCACTATAAAACTTATCAATGTTACCTTTGAAGCTATTTACTAAAGTGGAATTTACAACCCAATCAGGCAGACTATTCCACTCATTGACAACTCTATGAGAGAAGCTAAACTTTCTCACATCAAGCCTAGAGAAGCATTCCACCAGCTTCTTACAATGACCACGAACTGGAACAAGGACAAACCTCTAAGTAATCACAACTAGACAAAGAATTCTTAGCAGAAAGGAGTTTGAAAACCTGCAACATATCCCCCCGGATCCTTCTTATCTCAAGAGTAGTGAGTCCCAGACATTTAAGCCTATCATGATAAGTAAGATGATGTACATCAGGAATAGGCCGAGTGGCCCTCCTCTGAACCTGGCCCTCCTCTGAACCTGCTCTATCCTGAATAAAGAACTTTCTGCTTGGTTTCGGGCTAACAAGCTGTCATTAAATATAAACAAAACAAATTCTTGTGGTTTTCGACCCCTACCAGAGGAAGATGTCTAACATACACAATCGATGGAAAATCTACTTCTCCTATAAATGCTGCAAAGTTCCTCTGTGTTATTTTCGATAAACATATTATTTGGTAACCAAACATTTACAAAGTCGAAAGAAATGTTTCTTAAGGGAGTCATGTATCATGTGTTCCTATGGCGTTTTGTTGTCTTTATATAATACTATTATTTTACCACATCTACATTATTGTGTTATTGTTTGGGCTGTAATGCATATCCATATTCTGCTTATTTGTTACGCTTCCTATTACCAACACTCTATGCCAGCTTTTTTAATAAATTAAAGATCCTCGCATTTTTTAACATCTAGGCCCACATATATAAGTACCAACTCGAAATTTTAATTGTTAGGTGGCGTGAAAATGACTACTTCTTAATTATTCAAGTTTGATTGCCTTTATACTAATAGTAGGCCTATTTATGCATATTGTACTCGGAATAAGCAAACTTTCAATGTTCCGTTCACCCACACCTCCTTCGCTTGGTGTATCTACTCTACGTTTCAGTAGTCCCAGGGAGTTTTGGAATTCCCTCGATCCTAAAATTGTTTCTGCCAGGTGTGAAGATTCAAGAAAAAATTGAAGACATATTTACTTCAGTCAAGACTAGATATTTCTTCTCAAGCAACATCTTTCTCTTCTTCACTTTCCTATTTAGCTTTTCTCTTCCGTTTGCTTTATTTTTTGTTTAGATGTTACTGTAATTTATTTCTTACGTTTTTCTTTTTCTAATTTTCTTTGTAAGGTGGCCTGATCGGCAAAAGCTTAGCTTCTGTTAGGTCTTCCCACTTTGTTTATTATGCTATTAAAATATTTGTACGTTTATACTGCCGTTTTTGTGTTCTTAATGTGTAAATAAGCTGATCTAATCAAATAAAGCCCACCCCCCCCCCCCTCTTCCTTTCGTGACCGCGACAGTAAGCGGACATATAAAGTAACTCTATTAGCGGTAGCCTACTCTAATGAACTAATTTTGCAAAAGAACAAGTAAATATGATGATATCACTGACGTTACGGTCATCTGACTTACTAGGTTAAACGGTTACCAATTGTAGACCATGGCAATTGAGTCGACCCACATCACATAAAAAGAGGAACCCTTCTACCTTCATAACGTGGTACTAACTGGACCTCAGATCCCAACTAACTCTATGAACTTAACAAAAAAAATCAAATTTAATATATTATACGTAACGGTAACACTTACTATTAGGTTGCTCATTAATGTGGAAAATTTCAACATTATTTTTGTAACAGAAGTGTTGCCACAGAGGATAGGTCTCAAATAACTTCATAACTCTGATTAATTATAAAGTAAAACTAAATATAATTTTAAAAAAAATAGTTTCAAAGTCAAACCTTTTTATATATCAAGTAACATACCTACTATAGTGGTCACTTTTAAGCGTACCAGTAAAGAGATAGGCTACTACTTATGATGCTGCTATGCAGTGGCGTACCCAGGAATTTGTGGAGGGGGAGGCCGTAGCCTCTGCCGGAATTACTGCAATTGAAAGATCAGAGCGTAACGTAGCAACGATCGGTTGGCGCGGAGCGTACAAGAAAGTTTTTGCTAGGGGGGGGGGGCATGCTTCCCCCGGAAAATTGTGAAATCCGCAGATCTCCTGCAATCTGGAGCATTTAAGAAGACCTTAAAAGACCTTCCAAGGGGAGGGGGTGCAAACTCGTGAAGACTATCTAAGCGTACAAGGAAATTTTGCTTTTTACCAACCCCCCAGATGGCCGGAAATAGCCCTTCCCAAGTTTTTTCAGCTGCATGAACCCAACCTTGAAATATAAATCTCATGTCTACAATTTCTCAATTACTGAGAAAATAATTAGTCTGTGAAAAATGAAGCAATGCCGAGATGAGCATTCAAAGAAACGTTCGGCTCTACAAACCACTCAGATAGATGAAAACTGTCCTTCCTGGGTGTTTAACATGCAGACATACATGCTCCCAACCCTGCATTCTACCCCTGCCTTGGTAGGCCTGCCACATAAATTGAGGGAATTACTATTTCGCGATATCGCAGGGAAAAAGAGCGAAAATGAGATCAAGCAGCGTCGCCCTGTTCGCCCTACTTTCCCTGGCTATGCCTATGCTCCTGGGTATTTCTGCTAAAAATGAACAATATGTCAAGATAAAAAAATGTTTCATAGCTGACCCTTCAAACACATGGCTGGAAAAAATGGACCTCCCTCAACTTGGGGTGGGTCGTTCGAACGCTCCGACCCCCCCCCCCCCCCCTTGCTACGGGCCTGTATTCCCTCAAGTTTACCTATATACATATAGTAGGCCTATATTGATACTAATCATGTCAATTCCCGCTTATTTCTGATATTTTCAGCAAGATATGCAGTATTTAAAAAAAAATGGGGAATGTGAGGGGGGGCCATGGCCCAATGCCCCCTCCCCCCCCCCTGTGTACGCTAGTGCTGCTATGTAAAACGTGCAAGAGAACAGAAACTGTCTAGTTTGGTTCTAACAACCACTCTTTCACGCTACTGTATTAAAAGTAGGCCTGAGTTTATTTCATTTGGAAGGTGCAATTGCGTTTCTGAAAAGGAACATGAATTAAGTTCTTGCACACTGCAGGCATTCCCTGAAAAAAGTGTCATCGTATTCTTCGCCACCTTATTGTTGAGTAAGTTAGTGTGCCACCTTAGACACCCCCCCCCCCCCCTCCATTTTCATATCATGAACAACAGAAGAAATGACGGAATCCCTTTGTAAGATAACCTGTGCTGAGTAGTTTGAAGTAAAACGTTTCTGTACCTCCTGACTTTCTGAAACCTTTACATTCGTAGATTACGTTACATTCGTAACGTGTCATCATACTGAGGAACCCTCCTGCAGTTTATTCCAGGATATATATACTTTGGTGGGTATGGAAGAACACAATGGTGGCGCCAGAATGTCAGACTTGGGGGGCAAACTGAGGGCAGAGGAAAATGTTGGGGGGCAAAGATTTTCCTAGAAGAAATTCTCTGAAAGAAACCGAACGCGAAGGGCGAGGTCGTGCTGGTGCGGTCCAGGGGCGAAGCCCCGGTGGGGGTCCAGGGGGCGAAGCCCCCGGGAGCTCTGAGTTTTAGCATATCTCTGGGTGGAAAATTAAAAGTCCCAAGAGAGGTATATTACTTTTATATTATTTATTTTTTCGGTTGACCGTACTCCAAGGTTCCCGACTTTTTTCTTTGGGAGTACCTTTTCACATTTACGCTGTGCCACCGAGTACACACACACATAGGCTACATACACTTCCATTCCAGTCACTTCATTCTATAAAAATGTGCAGTACTTACCAATATTCTTTGACAGTTCAATTCAACAACGACATTCCTATATTTAGAAAAACAACCACCTACCCACCCTTCCCTTATGCTGGACGGTAAACATTCCAGAGAAAATTGGTCTGACCAGGCTGGTCTACTGTTGGAGTGGCTACGGGCATGATATGAAAACTGGCAGCCTGTGTAACATAAATTAGGCATTTAACATTCATGGTTCCCTGGAAGCTGTTCCTATTCAGTCCAATGCAAAGTTTCGTGATTAAATTAATTTTGGATGAGTACAAGATCTGATTGGGAAGGGTGAGAGCAACTGGGGGGGGGGGCAACTGGGGGACAAGGAAACAATCTGGAGGGGCAAATGCCCCCTCATGCCCCCCCCCCCCCCTCCGTAGCGCCGCCACTGCACAACAGTATCAGGTGTGGATTTTATAAACATTATATTCACCTTATATATTCACATGATGAGCGTAACGTCACACCACATAGCGTAAGTAGCGTTTCTGTCCCTCCTAACATTCTGAAACCGTTATATTCGTACATTACGTTACATTTGTAACGTATCATCTTGCTGAGGAACCCTCCTGCAGTTTGTTCCAGGATATAATTTGCTATGTGAGGAGGGGTGACTTTGCTATGGGTGGAGAGTTGTAGCTTGGTGGTTAGAGTGTCCGTCTTGCAATCAAAGGGTCCCCGGATCAAATCCCGGTGGAACTACTTGGACAATTTCTGGGGATTCAAATTTGACTTGTTCAGTAAAGCTGTTTACAGTGGAGCTGAGGGGGTTATTTGGGTTCCTTTTGTCCGATTTAGGTCTTGCCTGCTTCAGGTTGCTTGATACAGCTGATGGGCTGCTGAGCTAGGCAGGTTGTCCACCTCTCCCAGCCTTTGGGAAAGTGGCTAAAGACTGGGGGGACACACTCTCGTCCGTCGGATGGGGACATTAAGTGGCGGTCCCGGGAGCAGGTTTGAGTTTGCATTGGTTTGCACTGGCGATTGTCTGATTTCACCCCTGCCTCGATATCCTCTGGACACTTATCGAAAAGAGTAGGCGAATCTCTCCGTGTGCATCCATGATCAACATGGTATAGGGTCCTTGATAATTCCATATGAGGCTTCCTGATCCTCAACTTTCAAATCCAAATTCAAATTTATGGAACAACAATACAGTATCACGTGAGGATTTTATAAGCATTATATTCACCTTATATATTCACCTGATGCGAAACCTCGTAGAGGATAGGAAGCTTGCGCTCTTGAAGATCCGCTGCTTGCTAGCTGATATGGGTTTTGAATCCGATGATCGTAAGTTGCTGATACAGCTACTTCGGTAAAATTATTCCGTGATTTCCAACATCTTCCAAAAAAGAGTTTTTGTAACAGTCCAGTCTAGAATGAGTGGGTTTGATTTTCTTAGAGTGGCCCCTAGTTGTAGAGGATTTATCAAAGTCACCAAATGAACAAATGTCAACGTCAATAAAATTATTCAATAAAGTAAAGACTGTGATATTGTCATGATGAGTGTGTCGTGCTTCCAGAATCATCAAATTCAGAAAGTTAAGTCGGTGCTCAGACGAACAGGTTCTAAGTGACGGAATCAGGTTGTCATACGCCTTTGGACACCTTCGATCAGGGCATTTCTTTTTTCTGATATGGTTTCCAGACTGTTACACCATAATCGACGATGGGAAGAACCAATCTTTTATACAAACTTAAAATTATCTTACGGTTTTTATACTGAAAGTTACGATTAATTACACCCATGACTTCATTGGCTTTCTCAACCACCTGTGCACATTGGAGGCTGAATTTCAACTACGTGATGATTGTTATACCCAAATCTTTTTCAGAAGTCTTGCTAGTGAAAGCTTAACCATTCATAAAATACTTATTTTTGGCGTTATTAAACCCAAACTGTAATATTGAACATATGTCTTCATTGACATGCATTTTCCGATCAACCAGTTTTTAATCCAACCGAGCAGACAACCATGAATTCCGTGCATCTTTAATTTTGCAAGAATTTTGCAAGAAGTCTTGAGTGAGGAACAGTATCAAACACTTTACTCATGTCGAGATCAATTCAGTTACCACTGTCAATACATTTGTTAATATCATGCCAATGTTCCAGAAGATTTGTAACCGTTGACCGTTTAGCTCCCATGCTGTGAGTTACTCATAAGATTGTTTACCGCAATATGCTTATATATCTTATCTTTGATCAACATCTCCTTTACACGGCACCGATGCTCAGTTGCTACAGATTTACAGCATTTTTTTTTGTTGAAAATGTGTGTAAAATTTCCAATCTTGTGACAATCTTTGGTCCTGAATTGATTTTAGCATAATGTGCAAAAGAGGTGTGACAATTTCAATTGCCAATTCCACTAAGACCCTTGGATAAATAACATCAGGTCTAGGTGCTTTTGATTTATTTAAAGATACAAGCTTTTCTAACAACATATGTTCGGTTGATTCGATGTCATAAATGGTTGAAATATTCTGTAACTTATCGTGTATGGGTAAGCAAGGCAGGTAAGGTCTCCTTTAATCTTTTGTTTAGAACGAATGTATGCATAGAATAATTCAGGATCGTTGTTTAGATTCTCACCTTAAACTTTTCTTCAAAAGGTCTAGCTAAACATTAAGTATCTCTTTCTTAAATGTACGCTGCTGGATGCAAAAGTGCCCCCAGTTTTCCATAGTACGTGAGTTACGGTATCTAAGCCATGCTGCCCTTTTCTTTCTGATATGCAGTGGCGGCGCCAGAATGTCAGACTTGGGGGGCAAACTGAGTGCAGAGGAAAATGTTGGGGGCAAAGATTTTCGCGCGTAGCGCTAAACCGAGCGCGAAGCTCGATGCCTTGCGGGTGGGGTCCAGGGGCCCGCCTTATCGCCCCTGGTGGGGTCCAGGGGCAAAGGCCCGGTGGAGGTCCAGAGGGCGATGCCCCCGGAAGCTCTGAGGTTTTAGCATATCTCTGGGTGGAAAATTAAGCCCCAATTATATTATATTATTTTTTTTTATATTATTTATTTTTTCGGTTGACCGTAATCCAAGGTTCCCAACTTTTTTCTCTGCATGGGAGTACCATTTCACATTTACACTACATACACTTCCATTCCATTCCTATATTTAGGAAAACAACGATATTCCTATATTTAGGAAAACAACCACCTACCCGCCCTTCCCTTATGCTGGACGGTAAACATTCCAGAGAAAATTGGTCTGACCAGGCTGGCCTACTGTTGAAGTGGCTACGGGCATGATATGAAAACTGGCAACCTGTGTAACATAAATTAGGCATTTAACATTCATGGTTCCCTGGAAGCTGTTCTTATTCAGTCCAATGCCAATACATAGTTTCGTGATTAAATTAATTTTGGATGAGTACAAGATCTGATTGGGAAGGGTGAGAGCAACTGGGGGGGGGCAACTGGGGGGCAAGGAAACAATCTGGAGGGGCAAATGCCCCCTCAGCCCCCCCCCCCCCCCCCCGTAGCGCCGCCACTGCTGATAAGTTTCTTCAGAAATTGTTAATCCAATTAAATTTTCTTTTTTTTTTCTTTTTGTTAACCTTGGATGTGGGGCTCTCCACCAAGTCATTTAAACGTTGTTTAAAAAAGTTCCACATATCATCAATGTTTTTACTTTGAAAATTTACCTTCAATCTATAGAAGTTAAATCTTTTTTAATTCTTGAAAATCAGCTCTTTTCCAATTAAAGCAAAATTGTTTCCTAAAAGACCCAATCGAATTGGGCCTTGCATGACTTGGAGCGTCCAACGTATAATATTGATCACTTTTATCAAAGTATTCTCCAATTTCAAGATTTGTTATCATCTCATCGGAAGAAAGAATAAGATGCAAAATATTATTCCACGCATGTCTATATATTTGCCGTGAGTAGCAGGCGCAAACCTTTGAAACATACCGTATAATCATTGAACCCTGGAAACACATAAGTACTGAAAATTTCGAAACATAAAAATATCGAAACATCGAAACCGCATAGGGAATTCGCAGAGACGTCCCTTTTGGCCCACGGTACATAATTATGATCAGCTGATCAGTACAGTGTGTCATGGATCAGGGGTTTCAGCGCTAGCTCCAGCTCATACACACTAAATATTCATGATGACGTAGGGTAAACGCTTATTTATTTCACTCTACAGCTCCAGCTGAGGAACAGCTTTAGCCCCACCTTTTTTTGTAAAGACCCTCCTTCTTCTCCAGCTCAGGGTAGGTATGCTTGTCAATCAATCTTCTAGCTTTAATCCAATTGGCAGAGGACTGTGTTGACATGATTATGCATTTGCCGTGGTGCGCGCCAGGCTTCAAGTAGATCGAAGCTGTGAGTATATATACTTTCTCAGCCGTTACCGATTACGATTTCGTCGAACAGCAAGAAGCACCAGCACTAGGCTTGCCTAATTTGATTTTCAACCCGTATTACTATTAGTACGGTATCGTACTGAGCTTCCCCTGTTTCATAATTTCTTCTTACGCCAAGATAACAAGTAACGCTGCAACATTTTCCTTCAATGTAAACGTCTCTGTAACATACTAGGCCCTGCTAGTTACTTGCCCCTGTATATTAATAATAGGCATGTAATAGTGTACGGTACGTTGAAGTTAGGCTAGTCTCGACAACAGGCCTCGGGCAGCACTGATGAATACTGGGACCAAGAGGCGTGATATGTGGATTAGGCTACTTAGGCCTGAGTCTAATTTAGGTTAAAACCGACATAATAAAGTATGCTACTTAGGATCAGTGACCGGAAGTGACGTATTCTTGATGCATTCCTTGTTTTTACTTAATTTCACCCTAGCCTAAACTTAACCCTAATTCTCAATTTTAACCATGATTCGTGGTTATGTAGGTTAAAGCTAGGCCTAAAGCTTTTTACACCTTCAACTTGGCTTATTCTCATCAAATACTTAAATCCTAACCTTCATCAATGACCTTGAAGGTGACTGGCGGTCACTGAATTTAAATTAGAGCCTAAAATATTTATACATTTACTGCTACTTTGCTAGTTGTAGGCCTGTGTGTACTTACTTATTTTAAGTAACTTAAAGGCTGTATTGTATCACCCTAAGCTATATTTTTACCTCCCTGAAAGGAAAATTCTCATCTGGTTGTAAGTTACAGTACTCTTAGATTGCCAGCAAATTCGAAAGATGCAGAGCAGCTCGTATTACACAGCATACACAGGGATCCATTGTTTTGATTACACATGTGGAGGAATGTAAGACAGGCTGAGGGAGGGACAAGAGGTAGGTCCTTGAGAGAATTGGAACTGTCTGGGGTGATGCATTACAGCCTTAATGCAGGGATGATCCTTAAGCAACTAAAAATGGTTGTCCCAAGGACAACCAGCTGCAAAAATTTGGTTGTCCTCCCAAAAATTTGGTCGTCCTCCACAAAGGACATATAAAAATAAGAAATGTGCAAAATGTGTATTTTGCACGTTCAAGACCATGTTTTTATTTGTCTTTCTTATACAGGTTTGAACTTTCTACAGTTAAATTATATAAAAATAAGAAATGTGCAAAATGTGTATTTTGCGCATTCAAGACCATGTTTTTATTTGTCTTTCTTACACAGGTTGAAACTTTCCACAGCTAAATTACACCACTGACTTGTAACTTAAAAGTAATGCTCAGGGTTTTTCCAAAGGGAAGGGGAGGGGGGGATTTCCTCCGGGAGGCCAGTAAAATTCCACCTTTTCACTTTGACAATAAAAAAAATGTCAATATCTACAATCTTGGACAAAATTGTTGGGACACTTTGTCATACTTTCTGACTTTATTCCAAAATCTTTCTTCACTGGATAACAAGAAACCCCGCGCCCCTTTTCAATGTTGCGCTAAAGGAGTGAATGTACCCTGTGACCAGTTTTTCTGCAGCCAACATTGAAAGGGGGAGCGGGGTGTCCCAAGGAATTTTGTCCAAGATTGTAGCATCACTGATGCTGTTAAGTATATATCATATAGAAGAAAATCTCTGTATAATATATTGTTTGTTTCAAATCAAAATATGATGCATTTCTAATCTTGAATGTTACTGTTACTATTTAGAAAATTCATTCCTTTTGAATCAAAATCTGACAGTCGTACGCATGAAGTGTCTATTGAACACACACCAATGCTATAAACAGACGACACTCATCATCTGAGTGGCTTATCTATTTGCTTCAACTGTCAACTCATTCCACCAGTCCACTCTCCTTTCCAAGGAATTTTTTTTCCCTGCGTCGGTGCGAGAACATAATCCCGGAGAATAAAACAGTTCTAAAATATTTTTCCCCCCTCTGTTGGAGCAATCCATTTTGTTAATCTCAAATACACTGTAGGCCAGCAGGAAAATTTTGCACTGTGATTGGTTGAATTACATACTACTTGGACTAGCCCAAATTATGGGGGTTTAAAAACTCTACAATATTTGCGCCAGTTCACCTTGCACGTAGCACAGATTGCGTAGTATTTAAGCAAGAAAAATGGCCGAATTCTTCAACTGCGAGTCATCTATCTGGTACTTGCTGTGTACAGTATGTGCATGAACAGTACAGTAAAATCAGTTAAAACATGATCGTACACTGAGGCTGTTTGTTGGGTGTTGTACGTACATTGGATTTCAGGTTGTTTTGGCGGTTTTTTGTGAATGACAACAGATGTGTTTTGGAATGGAGTTCATGCTTGTTAAATATTTTGGTTGCATCTCGGTGTGGGGTTGTGCGAATTGTGTCACAATGTAAATGAGCAGGGGTAAAATTTGGTCGTCCAAAGGACAACCTGAGGTAGTAACTTTGGTCGTCCTACAGAAATTTTGGTCGTCTCGGACGACCGGACGACCGCTAAATTTCATCCCTGTTAATGGTCAGGGTAGGATGGCCCTTCAACTCAAGTTCAACAAGGCTATGCATTACGTTACACTGCACTCCACCGCCCTTGCGTCTTTAACACAAATTTTTTAACCCATTAAAGTTTTGCTACAAGTACAACATGCACCAAAATCAGCAAAAACGGGTCATACATTGAAGTACTTAAAAGTAAAGCAAAGGTACGAATTTGGAAACAGTGACCACAAGTGATATTGGTACAACTGCAGAATACAACGACATGACTGAGAACAACTACAAAGACTACAACTACAAAGACATGACTGAGACTCCGGAGGCGCAGTCGTAGTCACAGTGAATCGCACGTGTATGTTTTGTAAACGAATGACTACTGGGACTGCGACTGCACCTCCACACCACACTAGAGGCCCAGTGGACTTAAAATATTTTTAAGCAATAGTGTATCCCAATCACATGTTGAGTTGTTCTCAAAATGGCCACTCCTTGTTAGCTACCACTGGGACTGCGACTGCGCCTCCACTCAGATGATAGAATCAGTGGACTGAGAATGTTGTATCCCAATCACATGTTGAGTCGTTCTCAAAATTGCCTCTCTTTGTTAGCTTCCACTGGGACTGCGACTGCGCCTCCACTCAGATGATAGAATCAGCGGACTTAGAATGTTGTTAGCCACCACTGGGACTGCGACTGCGCCTCCACTCAGTTTGTAGAATCAGTGGACACTGGACACCACTGGGACTGCGACTGCACCCTCCACTCAGATTATGAATCAGTGGATTTAGAATGTTTTCAAGAAAATATTCGATCAGCCAACACTGGGACTGCGACCGCGGCTCCTCTCTGGATGGGAAGCTCATAAGACTGATGACTACAAAAAATGCGACTGCACCGCCACTAATGACTTAAAACTATGGGACTTTACAAAAAAAGATTAGGATTACTCTATGCACACCATTTCTACTGGAAGGGCAAGGGAGAACCACAGTGTAGTTCCCCTTTGAGATTTTTTAGGGTGCCGTTCCACCGGGACGTTGTATTCTGCAGTTACTCCATGATATCATTTGATACGTAAGTACATGATAACTCTAAGACTGCACTGTTTTTGATGACCATTTGAAGCACAAAAACAGGAAAACTTTGGATCCTACTAATGTTTGCCCTTGATAGCCTGTCAGAGAATGAATGCCCGTTATGCTCAAGTTAATGCCTGTTGTACATGCATGATTGCCCATGCTCTGCAGTAAATGCCCTTGGTTGACAAGGGCATTTTGAGCCAATGGTGGATTATGTTGTGGTATATTTGTGAACACCATTAATTATTTGTGAATACAGTATAATGATTTGGATTGTTTTAGGTGCAGACCTAGCACTATCACATTATCCCATTCAGGAAGGGAAATAAATTGTATTCTGTGCTTGGTCACCCATTTACCCTACATTAGCATGACTTATGCGTGACTTTAACGTTTCTTAGAGAAATCCAAGACCATGTACGGTATATGTTAACATTGAAAAAGAACTTGGGATATATTTACCAATATGTGTGTCTTATTAGTAATTCTGAGCAACTAAACTGACGACCTAGCGTTACAGTAGTTTGATGCCAATTTATATTAAAGAAAAATGATGGTAGATGTAGGTTAGATGAATTTATTCTCTTAAGTAAATTAAAAAAAAAACAGTTGAGATTGTACCCATTAGGCTAAGACCCCGTACCGCATATTGTATCATTATTCAAACTGTTCACTTTTGAATCTTGAATAGGGAAAAAACCGGAATTTCAAAACCAAACTAGAATTCAGTGAATATATTTACTTGTTGTTTCTGCATTCATACGTGACTCAAAAGTAACTTAAAGCAAGCAGTTAAAACAGCAAGGGCGATCGTGCATGTACAATGTGCATTCATTTGAACAAATAGGGGCATTCATTGTCAAATGGGTGATCACCAGCAATCATTGTGTAGGACCATATCAAAGCTGTCCTGCACTGCAAATAACACGTAAGTGTATCCACTGCGACTGAACCCACGCAAAGACTTGCAAGTATGGCGCACAGCTAGATACAGTACTTCTGCTGCAATTTACTGTAAATGGCATCACTTGTGTTGAACTTCTATATTGGATGGGTGGATTGAATACAATATATTTAGTTTTAGTTTCATGCTTGATCAGTTAGAGATGCTGTACTTTGGGTAAACTTATTGTAGTTGATCACTGATATGTCAAAGTATGTATATTGAAATGTTGAGCGGCTAGGCTTAATGACAAAACGGCTATCCGCTAGGCCTGCATAGCACCTCTTCATCAGCTCAATTTTCTTGCTTTTAACAAACCAAGATACAGTAACTGAATATTTACATTTCTATGAAGGTGATAAGTAGCCTAGGGAGAGGGGTATCCCATTCTTCAAGAATGAGCTGACAACCCAGGCTTCTTTGCCCCATTGGCTGAATCACGTCGAATCACATGTCACTTGCAGCCTCTTACTGTATTTTGATGACAGTCACAGAAACTGCAACCATGAAACTTGGTGTGTGGGTTGGTCATATTAAGTAGATGATCCCTATTGTTTTTGGTGGAGGTCAAAGGCGATTTGAGGTCACCAGAGGTCAAAATGTGAAAACCTTGTAAACACGATGTCTCAAGAACGGTAACTGTGAGTGATGTCATATATACATGGTGTGAGGGTTGTTCATATTGAGTGGATGATCCCTATTGTTTTGGGGGTGCAGATCGAAGGTCGGTCACCAGAGGTCAAAATGTGAAAACCTTGTAAACTCAATATCTCAAGAACAGTAACTGTGACTGATGTCATATTTGGTGTGTGGGTTGGTCATATTGAGTAGATGATCCCTATTGTTTTTGGTGGAGGTCAAAGGTCAATTGATGTCACCTGAGGTCAAACCTTGCTAACACATTATCTCCAGAATGGTAATGTTGTCTGATGTCATACTTGATGTGTTGGTTACTCATACTGGGTAGGTGATCCCTATTGCTTTTGGTGGATGTCAAATGTCATTTGAGGTCACCAAAATAAAGGTCATTTTGGATTAAAGACTTATTAATGTGGTGTTTCAAGAACAATAACTGCAGTTGATCTCATACTTGTCATGTGGATAAGTCATGTTTGTTATAATACAACCATGTGGCAAGGAATCACAAGCCTTTTGGCTTTCTGGTCATACTTTCTCCAGGATGCCGCTGATGTCACTTTTTATGACAGTCCGACTCCTACTGCATGCTTGTTGTTTCAATTTCCAATTTATTTCTCATATGTTTTACAAAGTATGTACAAATTAAGTAATGCAGATTGTAATACATGTATACATATGAAGGACACTAGATTAACAGAGTAGACTGTTATCTAAGCTAGTGACCAGGAAGTATCTTCACTGCTCATATGATTGCAAGTATATACTCCAATAACATGTTGTCACTCCATGTGAAATGTAATTTCTGTGCATGCCATATCATAATGGACAAACAAGTACAAAGGTACTTTAACGTGCCATTAGGCCAGCACCCAACATGTTATGTTTGTCATTATTGATCATGCAGTGACACTGTATCTTTTTTTTTTTTCTCAGAATAATCAATCAAGAATTTTGGTTGACATTAAACCCACATGGTGGTGACACTTTGCTCAGCTTATTGTCTTAATGGTGAGTGTGGAACACTTAAGATCTTTGGTATGATGTGACATTTTCTACTACATCATCCATGCCTGCTAATACTGAACATAATATTGCACAAAAGGTGCTTCATGAAAGTTTTTGAAATTGAGTGTACTAAGTTATTTAAACTTCTCCTTTTTTTCTAGGACAATGCTTGTACTGTATCCCTCTTTGGTTCTGATGGTTAATGTTTACATCAAATATCTGCAGTATTAATGTAACTGTAAGTACTTTAGTAATGTGTCCTAAAACTTCATAAAATGTATCTCTGTTCTCCAAGTAATGAGCTAAGTATGAACAAACAACCACAGTAACCAAAACAGTTCTTTTTCATTAATACAGTACTTGCAGTAGGATTTTGATGCTTTGAATCACCCACTGTATCTTTTTTTTTTTTCTTAATAATGTTAGGGATCAAGAAACTCAGTTGACATCCAGCCTGAATGTCTTTGACTCATTACCCTACTTTTATTCTTTACAAGGTGAGTGTGGAACAGTATCTGAAAGTTTATATACAGTCTATCCACAACCACTGAGTTAATTAGGTCACATGACCCATTCTCTTACATTGTCGCCTACGCTGGAAAGTCTCAACGAAGGCATGTCGCGGAACTAGACAGACAAGTGATGGCCAAGTGTCTGCTGAATAATGCAAAATGAGGCTTTCTATTTTCCATCATTATTCTGAATGTGCTGCATCTAGCCTATACACATATGTGTACAGTAGTTGCCAGTGGTTGCCAACTTGCTATTATTCACACAGCATAAATAGTCCTGACATGCTCATGTGTATGGGAAAGGAACTGATTTGTCTTATATTTGCCAAGTACCTGACCCATTTTACGAAATTTACTGGTACAAACTCATATCAGTGGAGAGGAGATAACATTTTCCTTCTATTTTGATAATAACTGAGTGGTTTTGCAATGTCTCGATGTGGTAATAGATGTTACAAGTTTTTGGAAACACATTTGTAGACCTTTAATGATCAAATTCCTACTATTACACATGCTTGCTCACAGAAGTGGCCGTCAACTGTGTCTTTTGTGTTTAAACAAATAGTTGTCATGATTTTAATCTTTTGATAGTTCATAAATGTTGAGATATTATGCTTGAAAAATCGCCTTTTAGTTTCTCAGCATTCAAAACCCCATGACGTCACAAAACCTCATGCTCAAAATGTAAGAGAAGGACGCTTTTCATGCCTGGTTGTGGATAGACTGAATAGACATGCTTTGATGCCATGACTGCTTCATTTAGATTCAAGCATAAATTTGCTGATAGGAATAGCTTATACCCTATATTAACAGGAAGCAAAGTGCCATTGCATTCATAAAAGTTTGTGTGCATAGTGAGATGTGTGTGTTTGTACAGGTATGCATGTTACAATAAACGTCTACATATGACTTTGTGACTCAATTTATGGCGTGGTATATGTGACTGTGTGGCAGCTCTTCCCCTTCCTGAATTAAAATCCATTCAAAACCATTTGGAAATTTTCTGGGAACTCAAAATTACCCTTCAGCAATGTTGTTTATGGTGGTGCTGAGGGGGTCATTTTGTGATTTGAATGTGGGTTCCTGTTATTGGATTCAAATCTTACCCCTTGAGGTTGCTTGGCACAGCTAATGGGCTGTTGAGCTGGGTAGGTCTAACACCCCCCTTTGGGAAAGTGACTAGGGACGATGGTGGGGATGTTGGTTCACCCTGCCTTGTTACCCGCTGAACATGTATAAAAAATAATTGTCAAAGTTAGTTGACTCCATGGTTAACATGGTGTAGCCATCTTGAGACTTCAAACTTCCTTGGTTGCATTGCTGTGAACATTGGAACATTTCAGATTAACTTAAGTTGGAATCATGTTTGCATAGAATAAGGTTATCGAAGAAAGTCATGGATAATACTTGAAAACCTAAATTCCCCACCCAATACCACCAAGGTCAGGTATTTACCTAATTTTGTAGGCGCAACATACAGATGTGTATGATGGCAGCAAATGGAATAACGTGTGTGAAGCCTTATGACAATCATATTGTAATTTGGTGAAAGGTATAGCAAATAGCCTCATCACCATGACGATTGCATATTTTATCAGCTCTGATAGTAAACCTCTTACTGCTTGTAAGTTCATGTCACTTGGAGGAACATTTGAACGACCATTTATTGTTTGTTTAATGTTTAGTTTCACGTTTTTAATTCGTAGAAAGTGACTTTCTTGAGGGTTATGATCATGATAGGACTTGATATGTAGGCTACAGTATGTGGTAATATTACACATCCTCATGTTTTAATTCATTTATGGGTAGGTCTCAATTCAGAGTTGAATTCAATACTGTGTAGGCCTACTGTAGTCTGTTTTTGGTACACATTGCTGTACTCGACCAGTTAATTTGAATGAGTTTTGGTTCAAAAATTGTGCTACCTATGTCAGCCTTACTGTTCATGGTAACTGCTTGATTTACTTTTATAAAGTGAAGTCAATTAAATTGTTTTGTCTGTGAGTTAAATTTATTTGTTTAACAACAAAGTTTGGATGGTCATACAGTTTACAGTAACATGATGCTGTATTAACTGTAAACATCTCAGAAGTTGCTTCAATGTCACATTTGACATGTTGCTATACTTTGGGCGCACAGTGCAAGTGCATGCTACATGTTTAGGATATCCTTTGGTCACTTCACTCCTTAATGTTAGTGTCTTTTTTTTTTTTGGTAATTTAATGTGCAAATTACAGTAGATTAATAATAGGTGCTGTGAATATTGTCTTTGGGTTTAATATACACAAGTGGCAGTAAATTCTCTTTAAACTTAGTTTTTCTTGTTCACTTTAACTGATTAATGTTAAATGCACAGCTATGTGATCTTTATGTCAAATGTTGTACAAATTAATGGCCTTGAAATCCATTAATCTTTGATAACAACACTGAAGGTATACAATTTGTAAAAAAATGTTGTTGGTACATATTCCAAACTACATTTACTGCAGTAGCTGGCACTAATCATTGCAAAGCTGTTCCTTGCTCATGATCTATGCATCTAGTTTAACGGGGGGTGAATAGATGAATCTAAATAATCTCTTGTTTTGAGTGTCATTTTGTCAAGGTTCAGTGACCATTTGTTTTGCTGTTTGTGGCATTGCCTACACCTGTGGAAATTGGTTTTGAATTTGTTCAGCTACCAGCTTGGTTGTACTGTAGTAACAATGATATAGTCTGTGATTTTTGTATAGATCTGTGTGAATGTATGTATGTCTCTGTGTATGTGACGTCTGCTTGTTAACATGATATTCGAAAAAGGGAATCTTGGATTTGACTGTGTTTGTTATTTATTTTTTAATGCACATCACACAATCACACTGCGTAAATGATTGTTTTAGGTCGAGGTCAAGTGATTATGATGCTTGTAGTGGTCAAAATACAACTACCTTATAAACAGAATTCATTTAGAAGAATTGTTTGAACTGGCATTACTCTTCATGCAGTATGAGAGCGAAAGACTAGACATTCAATACAGGAAACCTATTTGGGGAGGGGGGAATGGGTGGCTTACAGTTATTTGAAATGAGCAGTCTTGAATTACATGAAAAGCATAGTAACTGCAACATTGGTGTAAAGGGTGTGTGGACTGACATAATATTTAATAATATATACATGTTTGTTACTGGTGGTGGATAATTCTTTTTTAGGCCAACAGGTGTCAAGTTACAAGACACAAAAGAATTTGCAGGGGGGGGGGGGAAATTGAGCAAACTATCGTAAATGCAGTTGCAGTTCAATATCATTTATTTTTTCCTTTTTTTACATTTCATTCATGGGTTCATTGGGATTGTTGGTACGCTTCAGTGAAATGTTTGTAAACCAAGTATTTCAACACGAAAAGCTTGCTGTAGTGTACTGTTTTCTGTGCAGGTCAAAATCATCACGTATTATTATCACTTTTTTAAGACTATAGCTGTCACAGAAATAGATACTGCTAAAATTAAAGGATGTAGGGAAAAAAAAGGAACTGACATATTTACATTCCATTAAAGCACAAATTTTCAAAACATTCTCAATTTTGTTGTTCTTGTACTTGTTTCTAATGCTGCAGCAGCTATGTAATAAAATCTGCTCTGGTGATGTTGGGAAAGCTCCAACAGGTGGTTCAATTCCATCAGCAGATTGTGATTTACATACTGCTTGCTTTGTTAGAAACTAGTCAACTTTGTTTCAGATGCTAGGTTTTACTGATATTGATCTAACAAAATGCCTTAAGGACCACTAGTCCAGTATTCTGTTAGTGGATGCAATATACATATCATATCTGTACTCCAAGCTGCGATAATAGCCAATAATGATACATACATGATAACCCATACATCAGAACCTATCTTGCATTCCTTGTCTTAATCAAATTGTGGGGGGGTCTTGAATTTCAGTGGGACTGCAGGCACAGACAAGGTGTAATGTGGCAGCAAGAAACAGTTAAAGTAACCTGAAACATGGTAAGAAGGTGTTGAAGTACAGTATTGTAGGAGATAACAGTATTGTAAATCTAATCAATGACAAAAGTCAGGGTCAAGGAAAGCAAGGGTAAGGTCATTAATGTGAAAACCCATTATCAACCAATCTGCACGTCTGAATGGTCTACACATTTGAAAAAATAATGTAAAGGAAATAAGATCAACAAATTTGAGAAAAGAAAACTCAAAAGATATCATCAAAACATTTAAAAACCAGAATGCACAAATGCATTATGGTTTCCATGATTTCATTACATCGATTCTTTTTCATGAATCTGACATACTACAGTGTAAGCGTAATTTAGGTAATTTACGCTTAGTTATTGTAATACAGTAATATTTCATGTCACCAACTGAGAAGTACAATGACATCTGCTTACCTAAGTTGATGATTGATACTGTAGATATTCTTTTAAACATACACAGCTGCATAATACAGAGACATATCAGAGAGCTTCCCTACACCCCAAATATCAAATCTGTGCAAGCTTCCCTTCTTGACAAATCGTGTTTACAAGGTTGTCTTTAAACTTGACTCCTGTTGACCTCAAATGATCTTTGACCTCCATAAACACAATAGGCTTATTTATACTCTGTAAGGTACCTTTACACATGAAAAAAGAGACCTCTGCTAGCTTTCTTTAGATACCATGTTTACTAGGTTTTCACTTTTTTATCCCTCTTGACCCCATTAGGTCTTTGACCACCAAACACAACAGACTACTTTCACTGAATAAGTTAACCCACACATGAAATATTACATCTGTACAAACTTCCCTTGTTGAGATTTTGTGTATACAATTTTATCACTATTTGTCCCATATTAATCCCAAATGAGCTTTGGCCTCAACAAAACAATAACATCTTTGTGCGAAGGAAGATCCCTCTCAGTCCAAATATGAGATCTGCACAAGCTGCCATTCTTGAGATATTGCATTTACAAGGTTCTCAGTATTTACCCCTAGCCCCTACTACCCCCCATGACCCTACTAGTCCCCAAATGACCTTTGACTCCCACCCAAAAGGAAAAGGCTTCTTCTACTCAGTGAGGATCACCCACACACCAAGTATAAGATCTGTGCAATACTGTATTCCATTCTCAAGTTAGGTGTTTACAAGGTTGTCACTATTTGACCCCTGTTGGGGTCAAATCATGTGTTAAAACAACAGACTTCTTGCCTTTAATACGGTGCACCTACATACCAAATATGAGATATGTGAAAGCTTCTTGTGATATTGTGTTTTACAATGTTTTCACTATTTGACAACTGTTGACCTCAAGTGACTTTTGATCTCCACCAAAAAGCCTTCTTGTACTACGAAGGATACACTCACGTGCCAAATATGAGATCTACACAAGTTTCCCATCTGGAGATATCTATCTGTCTATATCTGTCTACCTTTCTTTCTGTCTGTCTGCACAATGTTGCTTGGGTGGTGGACCACTTGCAGTGTTCAGGAATATTTGGTCTGAGTTTCCATGTGGGCCCTTTGGTTCATTTTATGACATTATGCAAAATGCCTCTGCAGATTTTTATTAATTAGTATTAATAATAATTAATTTGTAGTCTATGGTTCTATGTGGGCTATGTGGCCCATTTCATGAATTTCTGCAGTGTTTCTCTTACTTTGAAAGTGTCCCTTCAAAATGTTCTGATGTTGAGCAAACAGTAGGGCTTGAGCATCGCAAATGTTGGGCACTCCACATGTCTCGGGCATCTGAGATGTCGAGCATTGTGAAGATGTCGGGCGGCGCAGGGGTTGGGCAACTTGAGTTGCACAGGTGTTTTGCGCAGCCCTCAGCAGAACAGGCTTTCTTTGGACTTACGTTCTTTGCAGGCGCCTGTTAGCCAGTACCAGGATCACCTCGCACTCGACTCGCCTGTAGCAGCTCAGATCCGTCCAACCGAATAACTGGTAATTTCCCAAAATGTCTCTTAATTAACTAATCCCGGGAACAAACCAAGGCATATGAACAAAGTGTTATAAGGCCTCGAACGATCACCAGTATTAAACACGAACCGGCCTTCAGTGACCTGCGACCAATGAGACCTCATGCCATCCCCGCTCGCCACTCTGTCTACATAAACCTTAGGGGGAAGAAACCTACAAAATCCCATTAGGGCCGAACGAGAAATTGTTATCTTAATTAAAGATGAATCCGTAATTAAGAATTAATACTCCGTAGTTAATGCGAATTACTAATTCGAAAGAACGAAATAATTTGTAACAACGAAATAATATTTCGTAACTACTTAACAACATAAAGCAATATCCTCCAGTTTGCCTTAAAGGCAAAAGAATACCGATTAGCTCTGTTAGTAAAATATCAAGTAGGTCAGAACCATGTGGTTCTTATTGTGGTTCTCTTTTCAGTGAGTAACAAATGTATGGCCTACACGTAATCAGGCGTGGGCAGGCTGCTTTCCATGAGTGGGGGGGGGTGTACGGCGGACGAACTTCAACACTTCTCAAGGTCACATGAGTGTCAGCTTGATTTGAAAGTGGGGTGACATTAGTGTAGGGGAGCATTACCTGGTCTGTATGGTGATATAATGGAACTGATGAATAATCAACATCATGGGAGGGGCCTGATCCGTCGCCTTTGGAAATTTCTGTTTATAAATGGTGCAATAGATGCAACATGGTGCTATATTTTGATGCCTAAATTTGAACTGAATTGTCATGAATTGCTACTTCTTAAGAAAACATTTTTTTTACATTGCTAGGTGAAAAAAGAACAGGCTATCTGGGACGATCTGTCAAGGAGTGTCATTAGGTATTGGGGGTTGGCCTAGTCGCAAGTTAACGAGATCATCATCGGTTGGTGAGGAGCGTAAAAGAGAAGTTGTGGCTTTGCACCCCCCCCCCTCCGCCTTTCAACGGCTGGAAACGGCACATCCTGGGTGTCCTAAGCTGATAATTACTCAATCTTGAAATGGTGATGTCTGTAATTTTTCAAGTAATGAGGGAAATGTCAATGTATGAAAAATGGTGATAATTTGGATTGGTTATAGCCGGAATATTTTCACGTATCAATTTGCCTTCATCCCTTTCACTTATGAGCCTTTAAGGCTACGGTTGGTGTAAGCCCTTCAGATTTCATGTTTCAAAAGCTACTCTTCCAAAGAAATAAAGACAAATAATACTTTATATAAATCATTTGCTTGTTTATTATTATGATGGTTAGCCATTTCCTAAACGTTCCTGTTTGTAGACATACAAACCTCATCCCATTTCCCGAAGCATGTTCCCATCTGCTGGACCTCAAAAGGGTTGAGAAGATGGTATATAGTTCCTGAATTGCAGAGAACTAGCATCGGCTGCCACTGGATACAGATATTCGGTAGAATGTTCATAACTGTAGATTAAAACTGTTCTTTCTTGGCATCTATTTCTCTCTGTTTTTGTAATAAGTATTTGTTGCTCTGTCGTGAATTTCTGCATCATACCTTTCATTTCCAGAGCACATAGTCACGCCAACAAGTTCAATATCTGACGCAGGGCCAAAATCGACTAATTGTCCCTACTTTGACCGCCGTCCTGGGGAAGGGTATTTGGGCATTGGTGTGTTCCCTGTCTGTATAATAAGTCAGGATCAGTCAGTCCAAAGATAGGCATACGTTACATGATCAGAGGTCTGGGGTAAAGGGAACACCCTCCCCTTTTGCCTAAAAGAATGATGTTTGCCCCTTCTCATTTGCCCAATCATGATACAAAATCGAGTTTACAGATGAAGATATGCTATATCAAATAAGCCATACTCTGATGTCTATACTCTGATGTCAACCTAACTGTAGCAACTCGGAGCTGGAGAGGGTAATTTACCCTTAAAGATATCCTATATGACCTTAAAATAACCCATATTAGGTAAAAATAATGATACGGCATAACACGTCAATATTAAATATCAAACAAATCAACATTTACTCACTAATTAAGCTTGGACATTAGTCGAAATGTCTTTGTTTAGCGATACTCTGATGTCCACCTAACTGTAGCAACCCAGAGCTGGAGCGAGTAATTTACTACTTACGAAATCCTATATGACCTCAAAATAAACCAATATAACGTCAGACTAATAACGGCAAAACATATCAATATTAAATAACAGATAAATTAATATTAAGATACATATAAGCGTAAATTACGCTCCTAATTAATCGCAATCTCATTATTTCGACGGACATTAATGTCAATGAATCTGCAGCTACCCTTAGCTGGAGCTGAGAGTTTACCCCTAAAGATCTCCTATACAACCGTCAAATAATCCAATATTATGTCAGAGTAATTATAAGACATAACACTTTAATTTTAAAGAATAAATGAATCACTCATCAGTCATTAATTAGTTGAACTGAATCGTCGTAATTAGTGGAAATCACATTTTCTCGATGTATACATTAATGTCATAGTAACTGTTGCTACCCTGAGCTGGAGCTGGGAGTTTACCCCTAAAGATATCCTATATGACCTTCAAATGAGCCAATATTACGTCAGAGTAATGATGAGACATACCACTTCAATATTAAAGAATACATGAATCACTAATTCGTCACTAGTTAATTTAACTTCAACTTCGTAATTAGTGAAAATCACATTTTTCCGATATGTGCCAATGTCAACGAAACTGCAGCTACCCTGAGCTGGAGCTGGGAGTTTACCCCTAAAGATATCCTATATGACCTTCAAATGAGCCAATATTACGTCAGAGTAATGATGAGACATACCACTTCAATATTAAAGAATACATGAATCACTAATTCGTCACTAGTTAATTTAACTTCAACTTCGTAATTAGTGGAAATCACATTTTTCCGATATGTGCCAATCTCAACGAAACTGCAGCTACCCTGAGCTGGAGCTGGGAGTTTACCCCTAAAGACATCCTATATGGCCTGCAAATCAGCCAATATTACGTCAGAGTAATGATGAGACATACCACTTCAATATTAAGAAGAACTGAATCACTCATTAGTCACTAATTAGTTTATCTTTAACTTAGTAATTAGTGGAAATCACGTTTTCAAGATATGCACTAATGTGAATGAAACTGCGGCTACCCTGAGCTGGAGCTGAGAGTTTACCCCTGAAGACATCTTTTATGACCTCCAAATAGGCCAATGATACGTCAGAGTAATGATGAGACATCCCACTTTAATGTTAAAAAATAAATGAATCACTCATTGTTCACTAATTAGTTTAAATTAGGCTTTGTAATTGGTGGAAATCACATTTTTCCGATATGCACTAATGTCAACGAAAATACAGCTACCCTGAGCTGGAGCTGAGAGTTTACCCCTAAAGATATCCTTTATAAACTTCAAATGAGCCAATATTACGTCAACGTCATGATGAGACATAGCTAGTTAATATTAAATAACAAATGAATCACTACTTGGTCACTAATTAGTTTAACTTCAACTTTGTAATTAGTGGAAATCACATTTTCCCGATATGCCCTAATGTCAACGAAACTGCAGCTACCCTGAGCTGGAGCTGAGAGTTTACCCCTAAAGATATCCTATATGAACTTCATATCAGCCAATATTACGTCAACGTCATGATGAGACATAGCTAGTTAATATTAAATAACAAATGAATCACTAATTGGTCACTAATTAGTTTAACTTCAACTTTGTAATTAGTGGAAATCACATTTTTCCGATATGCACTAATGTCAACGAAACTGCAGCTACCCTGAGCTGGAGCTGGGAGTTTACCCCTAAAGACATCCTATATGACCCCCAAATCAGCCAATATTACATCAGAGTAATGATGAGACATAACAAGTTAATATTAAATAACAAATGAATCACTAATTGGTCACTAATTACTTTCAATTAATCTTCGTAGTTAGTGGAAATCACATTTTCCCGATATACACTAATGTCATCGTAACTGTAGCTACCCTGAGCTGGAGCTGAGAGTTTACCCCTAAAGATATCCTATATGAACTTCATATCAGCCAATATTACGTCAACGTCATGATGAGGCATAAAAATTTAATATTAAATAACAAATGAATCACTAATTGGTCACTAATAAGTTTAAATTAAGCTTCGTAGTTAGTGGAAATTACATTTTCCCGATATACACTCCTGTCATCGTAACTGTAGCTACCCTGAGCTGGAGCTGGGAGTTTACCCCTAAAGGCAGCCTATATGACCTCCAAATCAGCCAATATTACGTCAGAGTTATGATGGGACATACCACTTCAATATTAAATAACAAATGAATCACTAAGTGGTCACTAATTAGTTTAAATTAAGCTTCGTAGTTAGTGGAAATTACATTTTCCCGATGTACACTAATGTCAACGAAACTGTAGCTACCCTGAGATGGAGCTGGGAGTTTACCCCTAAAGACAGCCTATATAACCTTAAAATGAGCCAATATTACGTCAGAGTAATGATGAGACATAACAAGTTAATATTAAATAACAAATGAATCACTAATTGGTCACTAATTACTTTCAATTAATCTTCGTAGTTAGTGGAAATCACATTTTCCCGATATACACTAATGTCATCGTAACTGTAGCTACCCTGAGCTGGAGCTGAGAGTTTACCCCTAAAGACATCCTATATGAACTTCATATCAGCCAATATTACGTCAACGTCATGATGAGGCATAAAAATTTAATATTAAATAACAAATGAATCAGTAATTGGTCACTAATAAGTTTAAATTAAGCTTCGTAGTTAGTGGAAATTACATTTTCCCGATGTACACTCATGTCATCGTAACTGTAGCTACCCTGAGCTGGAGCTGGGAGTTTACCCCTAAAGACATCCTATATGACCCCCAAATCAGCCAATATTACATCAGAGTAATGATGAGACATAACAAGATAATATTAAATAACAAATGAATCACTAATTGGTCACTAATTAGTTTAAATTAATCTTCGTAGTTAGTGGAAATCACATTTTTCCGATATACACTAATGTCAACGTAGCTGTAGCTACCCTGAGCTGGAGCTGAGAGTTTACCCCTAAAGACAGCCTATATGACCTCCAAATCAGCCAATATTACGTCAGAGTTATGATGGGACATACCACTTCAATATTAAATAACAAATGAATCACTAAGTGGTCACTAATTAGTTTAAATTAAGCTTCGTAGTTAGTGGAAATTACATTTTCCCGATATACACTAATGTCAACGAAACTGTAGCTACCCTGAGCTGGAGCTGGGAGTTTACCCCTAAAGGCAGCCTATATAACCTTAAAATGAGCCAATATTACGTCAGAGTAATGATGAGACATAGCAAGTTAATATTAAATAACAAATGAATCACTAATTGGTCACTAATTAGTTTAAATTAAGCTTTGTAATTAGTGGAAATCACATTTTTCCGATATACACTAATGTCAACGTAGCTGTAGCTACCCTGAGCTGGAGCTGAGAGTTTACCCCTAAAGACAGCCTATATGACCTCCAAATCAGCCAATATTACGTCAGAGTTATGATGGGACATACCACTTCAATATTAAATAACAAATGAATCACTAAGTGGTCACTAATTAGTTTAAATTAAGCTTCGTAGTTAGTGGAAATTACATTTTCCCGATATACACTAATGTCATCGTAACTGTAGCTACCCTGAGCTGGAGCTGAGAGTTTACCCCTAAAGATATCCTATATGAACTTCATATCAGCCAATATTACGTCAACGTCATGATGAGACATAGCTAGTTAATATTAAATAACAAATGAATCACTAATTGGTCACTAATTAGTTTAACTTCAACTTTGTAATTAGTGGAAATCACATTTTTCCGATATGCACTAATGTCAACGAAACTGCAGCTACCCTGAGCTGGAGCTGGGAGTTTACCCCTAAAGACATCCTATATGACCCCCAAATCAGCCAATATTACATCAGAGTAATGATGAGACATAACAAGTTAATATTAAATAACAAATGAATCACTAATTGGTCACTAATTACTTTCAATTAATCTTCGTAGTTAGTGGAAATCACATTTTCCCGATATACACTAATGTCATCGTAACTGTAGCTACCCTGAGCTGGAGCTGAGAGTTTACCCCTAAAGACATCCTATATGAACTTCATATCAGCCAATATTACGTCAACGTCATGATGAGGCATAAAAATTTAATATTAAATAACAAATGAATCAGTAATTGGTCACTAATAAGTTTAAATTAAGCTTCGTAGTTAGTGGAAATTACATTTTCCCGATGTACACTCATGTCATCGTAACTGTAGCTACCCTGAGCTGGAGCTGGGAGTTTACCCCTAAAGACATCCTATATGACCCCCAAATCAGCCAATATTACATCAGAGTAATGATGAGACATAACAAGATAATATTAAATAACAAATGAATCACTAATTGGTCACTAATTAGTTTAAATTAATCTTCGTAGTTAGTGGAAATCACATTTTTCCGATATACACTAATGTCAACGTAGCTGTAGCTACCCTGAGCTGGAGCTGAGAGTTTACCCCTAAAGACAGCCTATATGACCTCCAAATCAGCCAATATTACGTCAGAGTTATGATGGGACATACCACTTCAATATTAAATAACAAATGAATCACTAAGTGGTCACTAATTAGTTTAAATTAAGCTTCGTAGTTAGTGGAAATTACATTTTCCCGATATACACTAATGTCAACGAAACTGTAGCTACCCTGAGCTGGAGCTGGGAGTTTACCCCTAAAGGCAGCCTATATAACCTTAAAATGAGCCAATATTACGTCAGAGTAATGATGAGACATAGCAAGTTAATATTAAATAACAAATGAATCACTAATTGGTCACTAATTAGTTTAAATTAAGCTTTGTAATTAGTGGAAATCACATTTTTCCGATATACACTAATGTCAACGTAGCTGTAGCTACCCTGAGCTGGAGCTGAGAGTTTACCCCTAAAGACAGCCTATATGACCTCCAAATCAGCCAATATTACGTCAGAGTTATGATGGGACATACCACTTCAATATTAAATAACAAATGAATCACTAAGTGGTCACTAATTAGTTTAAATTAAGCTTCGTAGTTAGTGGAAATTACATTTTCCCGATATACACTAATGTCATCGTAACTGTAGCTACCCTGAGCTGGAGCTGAGAGTTTACCCCTAAAGATATCCTATATGAACTTCATATCAGCCAATATTACGTCAACGTCATGATGAGACATAGCTAGTTAATATTAAATAACAAATGAATCACTAATTGGTCACTAATTAGTTTAACTTCAACTTTGTAATTAGTGGAAATCACATTTTTCCGATATGCACTAATGTCAACGAAACTGCAGCTACCCTGAGCTGGAGCTGGGAGTTTACCCCTAAAGACATCCTATATGACCCCCAAATCAGCCAATATTACATCAGAGTAATGATGAGACATAACAAGTTAATATTAAATAACAAATGAATCACTAATTGGTCACTAATTACTTTCAATTAATCTTCGTAGTTAGTGGAAATCACATTTTCCCGATATACACTAATGTCATCGTAACTGTAGCTACCCTGAGCTGGAGCTGAGAGTTTACCCCTAAAGACATCCTATATGAACTTCATATCAGCCAATATTACGTCAACGTCATGATGAGGCATAAAAATTTAATATTAAATAACAAATGAATCAGTAATTGGTCACTAATAAGTTTAAATTAAGCTTCGTAGTTAGTGGAAATTACATTTTCCCGATGTACACTCATGTCATCGTAACTGTAGCTACCCTGAGCTGGAGCTGGGAGTTTACCCCTAAAGACATCCTATATGACCCCCAAATCAGCCAATATTACATCAGAGTAATGATGAGACATAACAAGATAATATTAAATAACAAATGAATCACTAATTGGTCACTAATTAGTTTAAATTAATCTTCGTAGTTAGTGGAAATCACATTTTTCCGATATACACTAATGTCAACGTAGCTGTAGCTACCCTGAGCTGGAGCTGAGAGTTTACCCCTAAAGACAGCCTATATGACCTCCAAATCAGCCAATATTACGTCAGAGTTATGATGGGACATACCACTTCAATATTAAATAACAAATGAATCACTAAGTGGTCACTAATTAGTTTAAATTAAGCTTCGTAGTTAGTGGAAATTACATTTTCCCGATATACACTAATGTCAACGAAACTGTAGCTACCCTGAGCTGGAGCTGGGAGTTTACCCCTAAAGGCAGCCTATATAACCTTAAAATGAGCCAATATTACGTCAGAGTAATGATGAGACATAGCAAGTTAATATTAAATAACAAATGAATCACTAATTGGTCACTAATTAGTTTAAATTAAGCTTTGTAATTAGTGGAAATCACATTTTTCCGATATACACTAATGTCAACGTAGCTGTAGCTACCCTGAGCTGGAGCTGAGAGTTTACCCCTAAAGACAGCCTATATGACCTCCAAATCAGCCAATATTACGTCAGAGTTATGATGGGACATACCACTTCAATATTAAATAACAAATGAATCACTAATTGGTCACTAATTAGTTTAACTTCAACTTTGTAATTAGTGGAAATCACATTTTTCCGATATGCACTAATGTCAACGAAACTGCAGCTACCCTGAGCTGGAGCTGGGAGTTTACCCCTAAAGGCAGCCTATATAACCTTAAAATGAGCCAATATTACGTCAGAGTAATGATGAGACATAGCAAGTTAATATTAAATAACAAATGAATCACTAATTGGTCACTAATTAGTTTAAATTAAGCTTTGTAATTAGTGGAAATCACATTTTTCCGATATACACTAATGTCAACGTAGCTGTAGCTACCCTGAGCTGGAGCTGGGAGTTTACCCCTAAAGACATCCTATATGAACTCCAAATCAGCCAATATTACATCAGAGTAATGATGAGACATAACAAGTTAATATTAAATAACAAATGAATCACTAATTGGTCACTAATTAGTTTAAATTAATCTTCGTAGTTAGTGGAAATCACATTTTTCCGATATACACTGTCATCGTAACTGTAGCTACCCTGAGCTGGAGCTGAGAGTTTACCCCTAAAGATATCCTATATGAACTTCATATCAGCCAATATTACGTCAACGTCATGATGAGACATACAAATTTAATATTAAATAACAAATGAATCACTAATTGGTCACTAATTAGTTTAAATTAAGCTTTGTAATTAGTGGAAATCACATTTTTCCGATATACACTAATGTCAACGTAACTGTAGCTACCCTGACCTGGAGCTGGGAGTTTACCCCTAAAGACAGCCTATATAACCTTAAAATGACCCAATATTACATCAGAGTAATGATGAGACATAACAAGTTAATATTAAATAACAAATGAATCACTAATTGTTCACTAATTAGTTTAACCTCAACTTTGTAATTAGTGGAAATCACATTTTCCCGATATACACTAATGTCAACGTAACTGTAGCTACCCTGAGCTGGAGCTGGGAGTTTACCCCTAAAGACATCCTATATGACCTCCAAATCAGCCAATATTACGTCAGAGTTATGACGGGACATACCAGTTTAATTTTAAAGAATAAATGAATCACTCATTAGTCACTAATTAGTTTAAATTAAGCTTTGTAATTAGTAGAAATCACAGTTTTCCGATACACACTAATGTGAAAGAAACTGCAGCTACCCTGAGCTGGAGCTGGGAGTTTACCCCTATAGAGACATCCTGTATGACCTTCATATAAGCCAATATTACGTCAGACTAATGATGAGACATTCCACTTTAATGTGAAAGAAAACATAAATCACTAATTGGTCACTAATTTGTATGAATATAGCTTTGTAATTAGTGGAAATCACGGTTTTCCGATATACACTAATGTGAAAGAACTGCAGCTACCCTGAGCTGGAGCTGGGAGTTTACCACTAAAGACATCCTATATGACCTCCAAATCAGCCAATATTACGTCAGAGTAATGATGAGACATACTACTTTGATATTAAAGAATAAATGAATAGTTAATTGGTCACTAATTAGTTTAACTTAAGCTTTGTAATTAGTGGAAATCGCATTTTCCCGATATACATTAATGTCATCGTAACTGTAGCTACCCTGAGCTTGAGTTGGGAGTTTACCCCTAAAAATTTCCTATATGACCTTCAAATAATTAGTAACTACGAAATCTTATTGTTTCGCTATACACTTATGTTATTTTAACTATAGCTACCCTGGAGTGGAGCTGAGAGCTTACTCCAAAAAATATATTCTATATCACCTTTAAATAAGCCGAGAACGTAAAAGTAAGAATAAAATAAGCTATAATTTTGTGTTTGAAGACTAACCTAAATCTGACGAATATTTAGTCACTGATATTTGTAGGCATGGAAAGTAAGTTTGCGATATTTCTTTTGTTGTATTGACTCTTCTAAGTTTGGGCAGTCACACTTTGCATTAATAAACTAAGCCAAGTTGAAGTTTGAATTATGGTCAGTGTCAATTGTTTCCTGCCTAAGTTATCATACTTATTTTTCGGCCTGTATGCTTCTCCGTACCACCTTTTCTGTCGGGGCGTAGCTCTTTTTGGTAGGCGAGGTCAAATTTCATATAATTATCTACCCTCAGCTGGAGAAACGCAAAGCTGTAACCCCTGATGGGTGTCATTGCGTAATTTGAGGTACAACGCGCTCTACATATAGGCGGGCCTTAGGAATTTTATTTGTTTTACCTTTTCTGAAAGATTTACAATAATGGGAATGTTGGATATCACATTGTTTTCTTTGACACTTTTATTAGTCACTGTTGAAAGTAGATTTCCAGCTCTTAAAACAAGCTACTTTGACCAATACGTTGACCACTTCAACTTTGGAAGTTACAAAAACCAGAAGTACAAGCAACGTTATTTATATACAGGTAGGCCTTATCGTATGCATTTAGCCCACATGATGCACCGTGGTAAAGAAATGCCTTTGCCATGAGCTTCTTTTCCTGCTAATTTTACCTTTTTCCCCCGTCTTAACCATGTAACCTTTACTTTCTGTGTTATGATCCAATCAACAAAGGAAGCAACTTAAAGATGAAAAAGCTTAGTCAGTGTTCTCGTGGATGTTCGTTTGACTCTTATGAATCTCATACTCTCTTGTACATGTAGCCAAACAAGGTACTGTAGGTGATTTTGCATGGTTGAGACCTTGTGGACTGAGGAAAGACTCAGATTTAGATTCCCTAACAATGCAGGCCTGTATCCCGGGGGGGGGGCTCTCAGGGGGCTAGGAAGAACTCCCCACAAGGTCTGGAGTGCCGCTCAGCCTATGATAGTAGGCCTTTGTTAGCAACTTGTATAATGAGTCTAATTTGTTTGTCGTAATTGTTACTGTCAGGTAAAATGTTCCACTTGTGGTAAAATATCGACCCCCCACTGAAAAAGCATGCATACAGGGGGTTTGGTATGGTAATTGGTATCCTTTTACGTGCACTTACTTTCCCGTCCGTTTAATTTCTTTTATCTTTGTTGCATTATGATCCAATGAATGGAGAAAACAGCCTCAAAAAGAAAAAGAAGACTAAACATGTCTTATTTTATCATTCTTAACTCCCAGTACTGCAGCTGTTTTGCTAGACCAGTTTTCAGGGGAAGAGAGACAGACTTCATATATGATCAGAATGAAAGATAGATCTTGAAATTAGATTTTATCTGTGTAGGGATACCAGTTTTGCGAAACTGAGAGTATGCTGCCCTCATTTTAGAAGTTTAAGAAAGTTCCTTTGTTCTTTGAAAGTTTGTCATCTGAAACCCAACACCGGAAGAGTCCTCCGTTGGAGATGCGGAAACCCCTCTGAGTCATTCGCGTCAGTCTTGGAGGAGCACTTGGCCTGTGCAGATGTCGCCTCCTTGACTCCGGCGTTTTGTTGCTAATTCGTCGTCATCCCGTATTCTTATTGCTCCTGGAACTGTCGTCAGAAGCCCTGTAATTGTTCCGATACTGTCAGAATCCATTTCACAGCGCCATACCACGTACCTGTGAGGTTCCAGAAAGTTCCTTGCTGTACATATCGTAACCAATGTGTACAGGTGACTGTGTATTGCGTGTGGCCGCCATCTTGCAGATCGAAATCTTCAGCTGAGCTTGATGTGAGGAACAGACTATATTAACCCGTGTAATGATGACTGCAGCACTACTTCCGAGCTGAACATTAGCGATGATTACTACCGAGAAGCTAGACGTCAACTATACTAATGCTACAGTTGAATCAGGTACCTTACCGCGTCGCGTCCGCGATGGATCCATAGGCTAATTAATGTTATTTCATATGTTCATAATTCATATTGCCATGAAACTAAATGTTAATGTATTCATTACTGCATCCTTTAAGAGTTATGTGACTTACATGAAGTAAGGCATAATGGTACGATGTAATATTCCCAAATTAGGCTCCCAAGTGTGTATTGACTTTTGTGTGTACTGTGAGCTGGCCTAGTGTTAGGCTAACGATGTGTAGTTTCCCTAAAGTGTGTTGTTAACTTGAGTGTGATAATTGATATGGCCATTTGTGTGATTACTGTGTGCTGGCTAGTGTTAGCCTGGTGTGTTGATATTGTGTATAGTACGACCTCAGTGGGTCAAAGGTTAAGAGTTTACATTTTCTGTCATGTGTCATGAAAGCTACTGTAGGTGTGAGCAGACACAAAGCAGGGGTGCACCAAATCTGGGTTTACTTTACATGGTGTGTAATGTAGAAAGTATTCTTTAAGTCATTTTATTTTCTTTTATTCCATTTTAGTAATTGGGTTTTAATAAACTGGGAAGTTCAAATTATACACAGTTGTGTCATATTGTTGTTTCAATGTCTCTAGTGTTGGTTGCAGCAGAAACTAGGAGTAGAGAATCGCTATTGTTCTTCGGAGACAAACCATCACTTGTGAATAGTCTGAGATAGTTCTGTGTGTCAGTCTTATACGAAAAAGGTGTAATTACCGACTCAGTATGTATGCGCCTGTATTTGTCTTTGTTTGCCGAGGATATAGATAAGGGAAGTTGGACAACCGTGCCGAGACTTAAATGTCGTCCCATAGGATCTATGATGAGAGGCAATTGTTGTGTTTAATTATAGGCACTCAGCTATGTCGCAAGTAGGAGTTGGCTCGTGTCCCCTTAGTCCGTCGAATGTAGTAATGTTACACTCAGTAGCTGAATAAATTGTACCTTGCCTCACAACTACTGACCTGATACCCAGTAGGCTTGGCCAACGACACCCAATATTTAACATCATTAAGGACGCCCCCAAGTTTCGCCATCGTTACTTTAAGGTCTCATAGACCCCCGGGGCACGTACCCCTTACATCTGTTTGCATGGTCCAGTCTATATAGCTGTTTAACAGTATAGTCACAGTGTTAGGCAGTTTGTCTTGTATATTCAGTTCATATAATTTCTTTAAAGACAAAAATTCATCACCCCAGAGTTTCACTTCTCCCAACCATTAGTCCCTCAAATTCTACCACATGATGGAAATCAAAACAATGGATCCCTGTGTACGCTGTGTAATATAAGCTAGTCTGCATCTCTTTCTAATCTGTTAATTGTCAATCTAAGAGTAGAACCAGTTCAGAATTCTGCTATCCAGAAGCCAAAAATATAGCTTGGGGTGATGAGTTATTGCCTTTAATATAAATATCATGTATTTAACATATCACTAATCGGCTATAATTTAAAAGCTGTAATGCATCACTCCAGACAGTTTCAATTCTCCCAACCACCTACCTCTAGTCCCTCCCTCGAGCCTGTCTTACATTCCTCCACATGTGTAATCAAAACAATGGATCCCTGTGTACGCTGTGTAATAGCTGGAGCTGCTCTGCGTCTTTTGAATTTGCTTGCAATCTAAGAGTACTGTAACTTAGAACCAGTTGAGAATTTTCCTTTCAGGGAGGATAAAATATAGCTTAGGGTGATGCAATACAGCCTTTAATGTGTAGTTACTTTACTCAGCTGCCCTGCAATAAAAACTGTATAGGCCAAATGGACATTACGTTTGATGTAGGGTAAAACCAGTGCTGCTTTTTGCTGTCTACTGTATCCTATGGACAATGTTCTCATCACAACATTGGCCAATATCTGATCCAATCCAATGTTTTCTCTATTAATCGTGTTCCGCCTTCAGAATGATTACTTTGTGTATGATGTACAGTAGTTCTCTGGAGTGCTTTTATATCTAGATTTCAATATTGTTGCGAATTTTACTAGATATTGGAAAAAGAGTCCTCGTGAAAGATAAAAGAGCCACCCCCTTTCGTACAAATTCATGAGGGTATTTTACCATTTCAGGTGGAAAGTACGTACCGTACAGTAACACCCACAGGACATTTCTTAATGTTATTCTGGTACTGTATTACAAATATGTCCTTGTGAAAGAATACATTTTAACTTGTTCAGATTATTGAACATTGGTAAACATCAGTTAACAGAATTTGCTAATTTCGCCAATCCAATGTTTCGCTGATAGTGGTAAATATCCCCCTAAACCGGTGTCCCATCCGTTTGTCATTTAATCCTTATAATCAATTGTAATGGGGGTCAATTTCCTCTAAAATAACCAATTTACATGCTCATTGCCTTTCAACTGAAACCTTTTTAGTATCTGTTGTAGCTTTTGTTGTTGTCTTCATTGTCTTGGGCATGAATCTGTGCTAGAAGTTCTTTAAAAGCTCTGTGCATGAATGCTTTCTGACAGAAGCCTACAGTAGGTGTGAGAGTTGTGGCAGCTACTGGACCTTCATTGCAGTGACTAACACTGGGACTATCATTTTACCATACATCATCATACTGTAGGAAGCAGATTTGGGTACTGATTGTTACTGAATGAAAATTATCAGCTCCTTAAGCTGTATGTTGATCTAGTTTACATCTGTCTCATTGAGTTGTGTTTACTGTATGTTGTGCATATATGAAGGTTGGATATATTGCAGTAAACAGAGACATTATTAGGCAGATTTAGTTCTCCCCCCTCCCCCCCGTGTGAGATTCACACACATGGGAATCACAACTCTTGCTCATATGCTTGACTAACCTGTACACACACCTAATTAAGTTACGTTGTTAAGTATGTATGTGTGTGCTGAACTACGTTAGACATAAGGTGACATGCGAGATGTAAAGTATTATTATGTTAGAATAACTTGTTATCTTGAATAAATTTGCAAAGTGTCAAGTTACGGACTTACACTAAGTCGACACCTAAGAAAAATTTTACAGATTATGGAGATACCAAGTGACAAATAACCTGTTATCTCGACAAAACTTTGTAAATTGTTGAGTTGCTAACTTACGCTAAGTGGAAATCTCAAAAAAAAAATTTGCAAGTTGTGGAGATACGGAGTTACAAATAAATTGCTGTCTTGACAAAATTTTGCTAATAATTGTCAAGTTCACAACTTAACCTAAGTCAACATCACGAAAAAGTTTGCAAATTGTCTCCAAAAGGAATATTTGTTCCGCTCATTATTTCACTCTCCAGCCATTCACTCACCTTTTTATCAGGCATCTTTGAGAACTAATTTAGTGTACTTTTTTTATTACAAAATTTATATTCCAATGTTGATAATCAAATTCCTTATGCCCACATGATGCAAATATTAAAACCTATATGTAAGTACTTTAAGGCATACAGTCTGTTCTATTGGTGGTACAGCTTTTGACATGGCACATGTAAAATAGATATTTCATGTTCCAAGATGCCATATTGCTACAGTATTTGCAATAATATGGCAAAACTATTGTGTAATCCTGTATGTACAGTATCTGAAATCAATATTTGTCATAGCATGTCCTCAAAAATCATCAAACTGATGTCTATACAGTACATACTGCACTAGCAGAACTGCAAGTATCCTAATTAGTGTTATTAATTGTTGGAGTAACTGTTGCTGGAGAATCACCAAAATTGGTTGTTTTTTTTCAGTTGAAAAATGTTAAATGCAATACAGTTTACAAAAGGCTGCCAGTCTTTGCTTCAGTATAAATACTTGAAGTAACCTTTGGGTTGATCAATAACCCAATACCATATGCAAAATTCTGCCTTCTCTTTCTTCAGGTTTAACCAATCAATGTAAATTTCCAACTGAACCTGCTCCTGGGACCTCCATTTAATGTCTACATTTGATGGAGAATAGTGTTTCCCTAAGTACTTAGCCATGCACTTTCCTAAAGAAAAACTTGCAGTCTGATAGCTGCATGGAGTAACAGGAAGGCAATTGAAATCCACAAATAAATTAATCATCACAGTACCACTGTCTTTTTTGAGTCCAGAAAATTTTTAATTAGTTTTACTTGGATTTATACCATTGGGAAGGTTCTGGATCAAATCCTAGTGGGATCAAATATCCCTGTCTGGATTTGATCCAGGAACCTATAGATTGCAAGACAGACTCTCTTATCACCAAGCCAACTGTCTATCCTAGGGAAATGCCTGTACTGTTGGTAAATTTCATTGTACTTTGATTCACAGAAAGCTATTGGAAACCTGGATCACCTCTATTGTTTTACACTGGCAATGAAGGTGATATTTCTGGTTTTGCTGCTAATACAGGATTGATGTTTGAGTTTGCTCAAAACCTCTCAGCATATGTAGTCTTTGCTGAACATGTAAGTATGATCTTCAGATTTATACACCTACTGTACTGTATAGTTTGATATGAAAATACAAATGATACTCAGCGTTGTATGCCCACTCAAATTGACATGGTCAGTTGTTACCTTTGTTGCAACTGATGATCAGCTGTCATACATCATCACATTATATATTGCATTGTGATGAGATATTCTGCTGAAAAACATTACATTTCTGAGTAATGATTACTGATTTGATGCTAAAGAACTTGATAAACAAAAGATGGGGCTGAGCATCTCTGTTGTATTTGTATTTATATATGTATATATTTAGTTACAGCAGATTTACTGTAGTTGCTGTATACCCAAGCATCCCACACGACTTGGGCCTAGCTAATTATCGCTCATTCCTCATCGCCCTTTCGATGCTGCAGGTAACCATCTCAGCCATTTGTGACTAGACAGAGCTGGTGCTAATCATACTGTAAATGTGTTTGAATTCAACTCACCCTATTACCTTCAAACAGCAGGCACCGCCATCAGAACCAAACTGCATGGCTCCTCATACACAAATATTTTCATGCCTGAGTTTGAACAGGAGGCATTCAACCAGTGCACAGTTTCGCGTTGGTGTGGTGGTACTTCATTGATGACATTTTCTTGATTTCGATGGCGGCCATAGCGTAGAAACTACTTCAATTCATCAATTTTCTCAATTTGTTATGTCCTGCACAGTACACAAGCGAATACTCAATGCCGAGTGTGAATTTTCTCGATGATAACGATTTCTGTTGACAAAAAGGGTCTGTTTGTTACAGACCTCCACACTAAGCCTGCTGACACTCACTAACTTCTGCACAATGACAGTCACCACCCCCACCACTGTAAGGGGACTATAGCTTTAATACAGCCAAGCACTCCATGTCCTTAGGATTTGCGGTGATCCTAGCACAGCTGCAAAACACTGCAGTGAAGTTGAAGGTTACCTGACAAGAAGAGGGCATGGACATAGATATGTCATTCAGCAAATGTACTGAATGCAAGAAAGCTACTCAGGCCAATCTACCAGAGACAGTCCCCAATAGCAACTGTCAGGTCTACTGCACAGTCCTTTATCACCCCAATCTAAAGGATGTTAAATTTATTCTGACGAAAGTTGTACCGGTTTTACATACTTCAGAATGCATGAAGTTGTCCCATGTCCACCCATCCTCACTTTTCGAAAACCTCCCAAACTCAGCAAAATTGTATGTCTGCTGCATACATATATTCTTACATATATATTATATTATGGCAAGGTATTCTCCGTCCTAACAACTGAAGGGCACCAAAGATAACCAAGAATGTGACAAGAACGTTTAGCTATCAACCAACTCTGAAATAGGGAAACCACCATCAGACTACAGGATAAAGGAAGCAGATTTGTGATAATGGACGAAGTGACTATATTAGTAAAATGAGCGATTACGTGCATAATCATTATACTTCTGTAGAAGAGAACCCTACCGCATTGTTTTCTTTTTCTAAGGTGGTTGATTGGGCAAACAAATGGGTAAGAAAGGAAAAATTATTTCAGAAATGTAAGACTGTATATGAGAAGGGACTCCTACTGTAAGCCAGGTGTAGCCTATGTTAATTACATCAAGAGTCAAGACCCATATATATATATATATATATATATATAAACTCAATCTGCAGACAGTACTGTTTCGTCCTTGTTAGGACTCATCAGTGCAGCTCAGAGTAAATTTCAAGACTGAATGACAGGATTGATACAAGCGTAACTTGCATCAATCCTGCCTTTCACGGTACATTGCTTGTGAATACCAGAGTGCACAAACTCAAAAGAGTGTGCTATGCATAATGCGATAGCATTACGTCTCAGCTAAAATAGCTGGGACTACACAAGCAATGCACCATCTTGAAATGCAGAGTGCTCAACTCAACATGGTCATACCGTAGCACTACCATGTTAAGGAGCGTAAATAAACTCAATCTGCAGACAGTACTGTTTCGTCCTTGTTAGGACTCATCAGTGCAGCTCAGAGTAAATTTCAAGACTGAATGACAGGATTGATACGAGCGTAACTTGCATCAATATATATATATATATATATATATATATATATATATATATATATATATATATATATATATATATATATATATATATATATACAAAGATTGGAAAGGTCCATATACTAATAATAAAACTGAAAATAGCGATGAATTTGAAATTCATGATGAATAAAATATATTACACCAATATTTCGTAAGAATACACCTTACATCATCAAGGCGAAATAGCAAACTGATAATACAAGTCAGTACATTACAAAAACAGCTGTAACAGAAGTAAGTGAGTAATATCAGCTCAAAATAGCTGAAGATTAAAACTCTGGACGTTTCTATTCAGGGTAGGTTGTAAGTCCTTAATGAAAAGAGACTCCATGATCTTGCGTCTATACCAGTCATTCTCTACATGGAGAACTTTAATATCACCTGGGTTTGGAAGTTTGTGGGACGCCGTTTTACAGTGATCGTGTATGGAACTGAATTCTTTGAAATAGTCAGCATTTACATGTTTTTTAAATCTCTCACAAAGCCTGAGTTTGGACTTCCCAACCACTGCTTTTAAGATCAGGAATTTTGTCTTTAACCTTGAAAAATGAACCAATTTTAGAACATCTGAACGAGATCTGTAGTTCTGCATTAGAGCAACGTTTGAAAGACTTATAGATAGATCTAGCAAACAGATATATTACCACAGTATGGTAACTTGAGAAAGAATTTAGATACACCAAAATCCTGATTGACAACATCACACAGAAATACAAAGTCGCTAACACATCCCCTGTAGCTGTCATCAACAAGGAACAGACAGACATTGCCTCTAAGCTAGACATTCAAGACCGGATCAGTCACATGGAAGAGAGAGAGGCCTTCATCACCGTCAAAGACCATAAAGAGAGTTTTCCAAACAAAATACCCTGTAGACTCATCAACCCTGCCAAGAGCGAAATGGGACGAGTCAGCAAGATTATCCTCGAGCGTATAAATGAAAGCCTGAGGGCCACCACAAAGGTGAACCAGTGGAGAAACACATCCTCCGTAATTGACTGGTTTAGTTCCCTTGAAGATAAACTGTCCCGCACCTTTATGGTTTTCGACATTGTAGACTTCTATCCCTCCATATCTCAGCAGCTACTCACTAAAGCCTTAACGTGGGCAAAACAGCGTGTGCCTATCTCAAGACTAGACTTTTCTGTAATCATGCACGCCAGAAAGTCAGTCCTTTTTAGTAACAGCACCCCATGGACTAAGCTCAGCAACCCCAACTCCTTTGGTGTTACTATGGGCAGCTTTGATGGCGCTGAGGTATGTGAACTGGTCGGCCTGTACATCCTGAACAGCCTTAGTAAGCACTGTCAAGCCGCTGATGTCGGCCTTTACAGAGACGATGGACTAGCATCCTTGAGAACGCGCTCTGGAAGACTCGCTGATAGAGCTCGCAAGGATTTTATCAAAACGTTCAGCGAGTTTGGCTTGAAAATCACAATCGAGACTAACCTCCACATCATAAACTTCCTCGATGTAACGCTCAACATGAAGGATGGGACCTACGCCCCCTACAGAAAACCCAATGACACCCCACTGTTTATTCATACCCAGTCTAATCACCCTCCCAACATACTCAAAAACATCCCCATGGCAGTAAACAAACGTGTTGCGGAGCTCTCATGCAACCAAACGGCCTTTGACACTGCAGCACCTACCTATCAACAGGCTTTGGATTATAGCGGCTTTCAACGCAAACTGGAGTACCCGAGCGAGAGACCAGCAGCCCCGAAACGACCGAAGAGACAAAGACACAGGAAGGTCATTTGGTTTAACCCCCCGTATAGCAAAACCGTAAAGTCTAATGTCGGTAGGACCTTCCTCAAGCTCATAGCCAAACACTTCCCCCCAGGTCACAAGCTGCACAAAATCTTTAACAAAAACACGGTGAAGGTAAGCTACAGCTGCATGAAAAACATGAAAGCCGTCATAGTCAGCCACAACTCAAACGTGCTCTCAAAGAAATCCCTGCCGGCCTCAAACCCTGGCTGTAACTGCAGGGTCAAAGCGTCCTGTCCACTTGAAGGAAAGTGCCTAACACCAGCCGTAGTTTACAAGGCCGACGTTACCAGCAATAACGTAACACACACATACATAGGGATGTCTGGCGGCCCCTTCAAGCAAAGGTACAATAACCACAAAAAATCTTTCAACCTAGAACGACACGAAAAAGAAACAGAGCTCTCAAAACATGTCTGGTCCCTCAAACGATGTGGCCGTGAATTCTCAGTTCGTTGGTGCATACTGGCACGATCGAACACGCACAAGAACAACTCTGGCTTTTGCAACCTTTGCCAAGCGGAAAAGCTTGCTTTAGTCGATCAGCGATCGACTACCCTACTGAACAAAAGATCAGAAATACTCTCACAATGCCGACACTACTATACGCGTAAGAAAACCACCCAGGCGGATAAGGGTTAAAAGCTAACACAGCGAAGGCTCGGTATCATTATCGTTCTTGATGTCCTGACGAACGTATCAGCGTGAAACTCTGAGTAGAGGTTTTATTTGCTTTTACAGCCCCAATACTTAACTATTATATATATATATATATATATATATATATATATATATATATATATATATACATACATATATTCAATTGTATTTGCAAGAATAACTACCTATTTTTAGAAAATAAAAAATTGCTTCTTTAAATGTCTGTATTTTTATGTGTCCCTCTAACAATTTCTTGACTTTAGAGATACTATGGAGAATCTTTACCATTTGGCAATTCATCTCTAGAAAGTGACAAGTTGGGGTTGCTAACTATGGAGCAAGCAATGGCCGACTATGCCTACCTCATTAAGTCCTTGAAGAAGACCATCTTGGGGAATGAAAACTCCTGTCATCTGTTTTGGAGGAAGGTACACTCAGAAATTAAAGAAAAACAACATTAATGTTGCTGATGAATGGCATTGAGTGCAAGCACTCCATTGTGTTTGGTGGAAGTCAAATGTCATTTGTGGTCAGCAAGGGTCACACTGTGAGAACTTGTCCATGTAAGCTTGGAGAGATACATGTCACGTGCATACTGTGGTGTATATGCTATCATGATAAACCACTAAGCGTGAGAAATTTTATTGCATTTGGTCAAAGGTCAGCAGAGGTTTTAAACATGTAAACATTTAACACCTTGAGAATGCAACATTTTAAGAATAAAAAGCATTGATTGATAAAATGTGTATATATGAACCATAATGGGTACAAGAGTTTTGTTGTTTTTATGAAGGTCCAAACTTTTACGTGGTGTAAAATTCGATGTTTAAAAACTGGAACTTGGGTTGATCATATATATGATGGACCAAATAAAATTGTAAGTCTTGTACCCCCTCATAGATGCCGGGACATAACATCATCTAAGTGCATTGATGGATCAAACCAGTACAGGAACCTTGTCAATACATGAACAGACATCATGTTTGGTATTGTGATATGTCATGTATTATTTATCACATCCCAATTCCTGTAAGATATGTATTATAATTACTGTGAGCATCTAATCTGGAGTGCCTTTTGGAAAATGCATGGTATCATTCTCGCTCTCGTTTTTGGTTAAATATCATGGAATTTTGACCTTTTTGATTCCTTGCCAAAGGCTTTGCATGTCTATCACTCATCTTCAGTAGTTTAGTATTTAGTGGTCAAAATCTTGTAAACACATTGCCTCAAGAAGGTTAATTGTGAGGGATTTCATACTTTGTATGTGTATTGCCCATGTTGAATAGATGATTTTTATCAATTTTGCACCTTTATGTTTTTAGAGGAAGTGAAATTTTATTTTCGGTTAAAGGCTTATTAATATGGTGTGTCATGAACAATAACTGTAGTTGAACCCATACTTGTCATGTGGATAATTCATGTTTGTTATAATATAACCATTTGACAATAAGGAATCAGAAAGCCTTTTGGCTTTCTGGTTTGTCATGGAGTATTTATGTGGTATTTCTTCCCTCATTATTGCAGTTACGGTGGTATGTTGAGTGCCTACATGCGTTTCAAGTACCCAAACATAGTCCAGGGGGCCATTGCTTCCAGTGCACCCATATATTCTACTGCAAATCTGGTTGATCAAGGTTACTTCTTCCAAGATGTTGCAAAGGTATGCTTTAATGTTGTATCCCCTTTGTACTACCACAGAAGGTGTACAGAAGGTCATTAAGTACCATTTTAAAGCAGCATCTGCATTTGAACATTCACTGTAGTTTATATCATTTCATTATGTCCCTGTAGTTTGCCACACAATGCTGAGTTTTTAGGTGCACGTATCAAAAGAAGGAAGACATTCCTTACTTCTTTTTCCCAATAATAAATGTTTATTACGTAGTAGTTACAGTAAGGTACATAAACGATCCCCAAGAAAACGTCCAGCTGATCGACTTGCACCTTTGATGTTTATCACATGCAGCCACTGTTTTAAACTCAACCAATGTTGAGATGTTATTTTATCTTTTTTCGTTTATGTTCATCCCATGCTGTCAGTGTTAAACTCCTCTATGCAGTACACCAATTTGTATAAAAGTGAAACGAGAACAACAAGTGCTAAGTTAGAACTGCCAAAGTTGGTCTAATTATTCAACAACCTGAGTTTGTTTTTAATATTTATAATATGGGTTTGTTGTGACTCTGTAATGGAAGAAACTTGTTAAAATGCAAAGCAAAAAGTTTGTTATTTCTCAACATTTTTTACTTGTCTTTAAAAGCTGATACTGTCTATACAGGTAGCTATAGTGTTTTAGAGTCAGTAATGTTTGTAAAGTTGCAGTGATGAGCATTTTTGCTATTTCTTTGTTCGCATTGTGCATTCTTACATTTGACTGAATTTCCATTTTGATCTCTATTGTGTTAATCATTGGTTGTACATTCATTATTTATCAAAAGTGTCATAGAATCATAACCCCTGTGATGCTTGTATTATTCTGAGGTAATTCTCCAAGATGGACTAAACCAAACAGATTCACACTGAAACTAAAACAGATCTCATTGCTTTGGAAGATCAATAAATTTTGTTGCCCTTACAGCATGCAGTATGCCTATGTTGCTATAAATGTCTTTTCTTATTAAATATGTCTCATTAAAATTGTTATATCCATTGACTCAGTACAGTACTGTATATATCTGTTAGATGAGATACCACCTGCAGAGTTAAATGAATGATTTAAAGGAGGCTTTGATGGTGATGTACAATGATCATGTGTTGGTGATACAGTAATCTTGTACCAATTTTCCAGGATGTGAAAAAAGTACCCATTGATGACATGTGTCATTTTATTAACTTTTTTTCCAGTTTTCATAGATTTTATAGTTTAATTGCAAACAGTGCATTCAATGGAATTTATTCAAAATTTAAGTAGTTTGCCTTTCTGTGTAGAATACTGTAGGTTTGGTAAATTATTGAGTAATGTATCTAGTGTGCATAGGCAGCCCTGGAAACATACATGTAACATAGTTAAAACAAATTAACTTTTTCTTTCAGGACTTTGAAAATGCTAATATAAAATGTCCATCACTGATCAAATCAGCTTTTGATAAAATTGGTCAACTGGCAAATCAAGGTAAACAAGGTAGGTACTATTGACATTGGCTTTGTAATGTTTTACGTCTTCAGTGACCATTATTGCAAGATGTGTATCGTTTTCCACGGAAGTCAACAATCATGTTATTTTTTTGAAGTTTTCAAATTCTCAGTGACAAGGTCCAGGTAAATTAGATGAGTACTACTCGGCTTGGTAATTTGTCAAGTCTTGAGTGAGCATTAGCAACAGATGCATAGCAACTCACCATAATGGCAATAATGTAATACGAAGTCATAGTTTGTAACAAAAACTGATAATGCTTAAACATTCAGATGAAAAGTAATAAAAGAACCCTTTCTGCATCATTTACCATTGCCCATATGTACTAGTTGCTCAAAACGTTGGACAAACGTATTTAATAACAGAAAATTTATTGGAAGGGGGTTTAGTGTGCCGTGTGGCAGCATGGGGTTGTGTAAGTATAGTGGTCCAATATGCAAGGCAATGAAACAGTAAAGAACCTGGTGAGAATTTTAAGTGAATGCCTGATCTCTGCATCATTTTACTGCATGTTCCTAGTCAAAAGCATTTCCAACTTTTTGGTAAAATAAACTTACTTTTGATATAGTAAGGTCACCAAAATAGTGATTGTTACATCTGTCAGAGACCTAAAAGCGTAGTTAATAATCTATATCATGCAGAATGTATTATTCTGCTGCAGAAGTGCTTGATGAAGAGATAATCCCTAGTGATATTCATACCTTCATGTGAATGTTCACTAGCAGTCCAAATGGAAGTACAGAAATGTCCAAGAATGGCTACTGAAGAATTAAGAGAAATGTGCTTCGAACTTGCATGTACTGGCATCAACACTGTGAGATAGACTCCAGTTCACTCTGTGCTGTAGAATGTTGTAAAGTTCCTGATCTAAGTTATTCCACATACTGGAAAGGAATGTAAACACAAAGCTATTTAAGTTATATTTATGCAAAGTACCACATATCAAGCAGTACTTCCTTTTGTTGTCTTTATTAAATTGATTTGAACAACTAGTATGTAACAGTTCATAATAGTACAACTGCAGGAAATAAATTTACATGGTGTGAGGCTTTTGAACATGCTACCAATCTGTCGCAGACATGCAATAACTGGAGGGAATGCTGTTGCATTTGACAGGTGCTGTAGCCAAGTGGATAAATGTGGTGAGATTTAAAGTAATGTAGCTTAGCAACCACGAGGTTCTGGGTTCGATCCCTGGCTGGTAACATTGACATGGGTGTTTTGCCCAAGACTAAGATTCTTTCATCTGAACTAACCTTGTGAAAAAAAGATACAAATTTGGTTAAGTTGGTAATCACCTGACATGAAGTTGTACTGTAATATCTGACCTACAGGCTTCCTCAACACTTGTGTGGTCGTTAAGCATCGTAAAATACTGTAACTGCTCTTCAAGATCAGAATAAATCAAGGCCTGAATTGTGAAGGTCTGAAGTCAGACAAAGTTGTTTACAATTTAGACAAAATGTAGGCCTTTTAAGGGCAGTTACTTTACCATGCTAAGAATTGCATAACAACTGCACATCAGATGAATAAACCAAGGCCTGAGTAATCAAGGCCTGAATTTAGACATATTTGTTTAGAGTACGAAACAGCCCTTTTTGAACTTTCTACATTTTCAGGACTGGATACTTTGTCAAGAGTTTTTAGACTCTGTAATCCAATGGTAGCTGCAAATGAAGTAAATCAAATGTATGGATGGATAAGGAATGCATTAACCACCTTGGCAATGCTGGACTATCCTTATCCAACTGAATTTATCGGCCACCTGCCTGCTCATCCCGTTAATGTAAGTGTTTAACACGCTTAAAATTTCTTGGCTGTTGTAATCTATGGCACTATCTTCACTTTTATTCAGCTTTAATACAGCTATAGATACATATGTGTATCTTAGAGATTAGTATTAGCAGTCAAAGAGTACTATAGATGAAAGTGCTGAATTGTTATTGTCTAATACTCTGCTATTGCTCTACAGTGTCTGATCATTATTGATGGGTAGCTATGTACTATTTTTCTCCCCATAGGCTGTATATATGCAGTCTTATAAAGTTCATTTATAGCATTTAGTTAGGAGAAATAAATGCGTCAGAGAATGCAAAGTTGAAGAAGTTTACAGAAGAAGTTTACGGAAGACCATTGTGTTTCAATTTCTAGCACGTTAGTCAAAGTTATGGAAAGGTCTTTGACGCAGTACTGCTGTAACACCATAAAATAGGTTAAGTATCATGCAAACTAAATAAACAAATAGACAAACAGAGTTAATAAAGTTTTAATCATTGGTATTTGGCATTTATTTGTGTATACATATTACAAAACTATTGTATGCTCCCCACAACTGATAATACTAAACTGATAACTGTCTGTAGCAATGAAATGCATTAAATTGCATGTTATATCATAACCCTAAAGGCTTGAATTAATTGAATTTTCCTGAAACTTTATGATCTAATCAATTTCATATGACTGCTGCTTTTCTATTTTCAGGTTGCTTGCAACTATATGCTACAAAACAGTAATAACAGTCTAGATGGATTAGTAGCAGTCAATGGTAAGACCTTAATTTAATGGTTATAAGTGGCAACCCACTGGTAAGACTTTAGTTTAAAGGATTAGCGGAAGTCTGTGGTAGACCTGTTTGGTAGATCATAAATAGTATTTGAATTCCTTATCAGAGAAATGTTGTGTGTATTATATGTTCCCTTTGATATGAACTTAATGTTAAATTATTGTAGGTGTGGATCAGTACTTCCAACTTCTGTGATATATGTTATCAAATTTGTTTTCCTTACATGCATAGACACTATTGCAGTGTTATCTCAATGTTAATGTTTTCTGAGTGCACTTGTTTCCATGACAAGAGGACTTAATAGTTTCTTCATGGTTTTATTGAAACCGCCCTCCCATTTGCCTCCTTTCTACCCATGAACCCTTTTAGCTTCTTTGTCATCTTGAAGTGGTTCAGTAATGTAGGATCTCAAGGGCTTAAATATTCCTTTCTTCTTCATCATCACAGCTCTCTTGTACAATGGTACTGGAAGTGAGAAATGTTCTGATATGTATGCAGACTACATGCCCTGTGCTGATCCAACAGGTTGTGGAAATCTTATCTCATGGGACTATCAGGTAGTTTGTTTCCATGGATACTGTTTGCATGCTTTTGTCAGATATTTTATTGTTTTATATTAAGGAATATTAATTATGTTGGTGTTCAGAATGTGTCATAGTTTTGTGTGGCATGATGTTGTTGTTATTTTGCTTCAAATGCAGATTCACAGAAGTCGATGTTTCCTTGTTTTAAAAAGATCTCTAGGATATCAAATGTCAGACTCATTTTTGGATTACGATATCATATCGTAATCTAATGCAGCCATACTCTCATTTTGCAAATTTCTTATGTCAAGCCTTTGTTTTGAGTGCTCAAAGTTTTAATCACTCCCTTGCCTCATATGCCGTGAAAACAAAGACCATCTATTTCTCAACTGATGTCACTAATCATTTCTGATTAACTCGTGAAATTTGTTTCCCAAATTAAGTTCAATATAGGGATTACAAGTATTGACAAATTGGTAAATGCTGGCGTTCGATTTTGAACTTTTTGTAGGACATACAGCTACTTACGGGATGTGATCTTAAGTCTGAAAGACAATCGACAATGCTTTGTCAATCATACCAAGTATATGCAGTAGAGTACGCATATGTAACATGCACAGACTCTTTGCATTGAGTAAGATATGCCTAACTTTTACGTACACACAGGTAGTAATCCTACAAATTACCGTGTTGCATAAGGTCTTCAGTAATTTGGTTATATCTTGAGCAGTACTCTTGCAGGATTAGGTAATTCCAAAATGTGGGTACAGAACAATAAACTTAAGGTAAAAAGTTACTACAGACCTAGGCGATGGTCGGTAATTATTTTCATTAGGCCTCATGCTGTTCACGACATTGCCATTGGCTCATTTTGTGATATCAGACAGGCTAGCCTATATAGTCTAGCCTATATAGGTTAGTCTATAAACATAGTCACTGGTTGGCTATCAAACTTAACGCTAGGGTAAGTCATGCTTAAGACCTAATAAATGGGCCTGGGTCTGTTAGAGAAGCACAAGTAGAGGGGTGTTTTAAGAAGGGATATTATTTGAATGTTTCTGTCATTGGATGGTTAAACATTTTGACAAATTTGAGCTACAGTATCATGAGGTAGCCTACCATTTGACATAGGTCTAATAGGTGTAGAAAAACTAAAAATTGTGATAGCGCACAAATCACGCGCCTTGTAATTCCAACAATTGAAGCTGAGGCTACCGATTAATTTGCCTCCATTAGCTGTATCAGAATCTCATCTGTATGGTGAAACATATGGCAATCCTTGAAACCATCGGTTTTTGATAAATAATGTTACTGTATGAACTGCTTGTTTGTGCACAGGAAGGGTGCAATAAATCTTGTAGTTGTTTTTCTCCCTAGTCTGTGTTTGAACTGATGTGTTAATAATGATTGGTTTTTTTATGTTACTGTCTTCAATTTCAAGCACTCTGCATTTACTCTTTAAATGTGTCTCAGTTGATTTTTACTCAGTCTTTGAGACATTACATTTCTATTGTCACAGAGAATCAAACATGCAACCAATGTGTCTTTCAATATTCATTGACAGTATGTACAGAAACAAGAAAACAAAAATCTTCAACTGTTTGAAGAAGAAACCATGTAGGATTGATTTTTATCCTTGCTGTAAGGTTGCCTTAATTTAGAGAATGCAAATGAAAAGTGTTCTGGATGCCAGTATTTTTTGACAATTCTTCAATGTCTTATTCATTTTCATGGTATTATAGATATACTTTGAACATACATGAGGAGAGTAGCTTTTGTGTTCCTTTTTAGGCATGCACAGAAGTTACCTTGCCTAGCGGTACAGATGGTGTTGCACCCTCAATGTTTCCAAACCTTCCATTCACTCCGCAAATGAGGACTACTTATTGTGAAATGAAATACAATGTAACACCTCGAATCGATTGGCTTGATATCAACATGTGGGGTGATGGTAAGTGATTCAATGTTTCTATGAATAAATATATGAATAAATATGTGAAAAAGAATTAAATTGTGCATAGAACATATTTGAGTTAGAGCTTCACTTTCATATTTGCTTCTTGTCAGTTTATACTGCAAGTGCAACTATTTTTGAGAAGCTGATCTTGTGTGATGATTAAGTTATGCAACAACTTAAGGTTCTCCAAAAAAAATCCACTGTCATCTACAATGACTGAATCAAAGTAATTTTTGTGAGAAGGCAGTACTTGTTTAGCTTTATCTATCATGGTAGTTAAGGTTAAAAAAATAATTTGAATCTCTGACATGTTCAGTGATGTGGATGTCACAGGAACTAGTAATATATATTTTTAACTCGCAGACCAAGTGTGTGAGGTATTAGAATGAGGCTGATGTCGTCAACTTTTTTCAAAAGCCTTCTCTTTCTTCATTTCTTGAGATATTTGTCTGAAATTTGTTGAGAGTGTTTTTTGGGGATAGACGTATTTTTTTTCCACCTAATTACATTTTGACTGGCTTAATTTATAGGGGAGTTGCAATGTAATTTTTGGAGGAAAATCTGGTTTTTGCTTGCTCTTTTGCACACGGCACTCTAACTGAACGGGTTTAGCTGGAGAGCTATTCTGTGGTCACTCTAGTAAACAATAATCAAATTTTACGGTTGGTCTGGCCAGCCTATCTGCCCTGTGGCTCATCAAGTCCAACTGAACTATCACCTATCCCAAATTAGTTAGTAAAGCATGTGGCTGAGTGATCAGTTGTAAACTCTAAAGATAGGTTGGTAAACAGAGTTGATTTGTTGCATCATCAACACTGCAGTGTTTTTTTTTTTACAAACCATGTACATTCTAATTTTACAACCATTGCAAAAATCTAGTCCAGCACACATTTCAATTCAGATCCAGCCAAAGCCAGCTCTGACAGGATCTGAACATTATTCACTGCATCCTTACATATCACACAGCGGAAAGGAGTTTTAACCTTCTCTACAGACCATAGCTGGTACACCTAATGCCATTTTTCAATATCACATGTCGAAATTAATATACTACACTTGCATATGACAATGTCATAGGCTTGATAGTGTGTCAACTAGATACATTTTGTATGTAACATTTTGTCACCTTCCAAGTACTGTACTTTAGTTTTGCAATGCTGCAAACAAAGATTACCTCTATTTAGTTCAGTGACTGCCATAAGTTTCGACACCCCTATGTTCCGACACACTTATATTTCGACATGTACACTTAAATTCCGACAGCAGCGGCTGATCAATGCGTCGTTACTATTCCGAGCATCATAGCTGGGACCCAAAATGGTGCCTGATGTAATGAATGTGTTGTAACATATGAGTGTCAGAACATGGGGTGTGGGAACAAAAGTGTGTGCAGAACATAGGGCTGTAACCCTGAGTTCAATTGTGTGAACTACAGCTGCATTGTTACGCTAGTTATTTAAAGGAGAAAGCCTTTTTTTTTAACAGAGCAGTTGCTTAATCCATTTCAAAGTTTTGTAATTGGATCATTGTGAGAAGCATTGTTAGCAAACCCACAGCACTAATGAAGTGGAAGAGATGTGTTCAAAATTTCAGAGAGAGAATTCTCAGAAGGTATCTGCCTTTATATCAGTCAATATTCCTCCAGAACCCAGAGTCCAAAATCTAATGAAATGATTTCTTTACAGGATTTTACTTATGAACTGACTAACCTCCAATTGTGGGGAAGACTGACTTCTTTAAGTGCTTTTTTTTTATCTCATCGCCCTATAGGGGCAAGATGAGATATTGTAGTCACTTGGCAAGTGAAGCTATATATTGTACTGTGCACCCATGGGAGAATGGTTACCATGGAAATGCTTGGAGTGGATGAGTGGCGACACCCCAGGGGTACCCCATGGTACAGTAACCATGGGTGCAGGAGGGTTCTGTTGGGTGGTATAAATGAAAACGTGTCTGTGCCAATGCGTGCATGTGCGTGTGTGCGTCCAGACCTGTCCAAATTGTGGTTTTTCCAGAATAGTTTTAAAAGCATATGAGCGATTAAGTTGAAACTTGGTAAGGTTGTGCATGATGTCAATATGTGCGAGATGTATTAGTTGTATGGTAAATAGAGTCAAATTTGCTAATTTTTTAGAAAAAAGCCAATTTTGCCCCAAAATTGGTATTTCCAGCATATCTTGAGAAGTATTTGAGCATTTAATGCAAAATTTTACAAAAACTTACCTGAGAATGAAATATTCAAGGTATATCACTTTGTAGTAAAGAGAGTAAAATTTGCTGATGTTTGAGAAAAAAAGCCAATTTTGCCCCAGAATTTGTATTTCCAGCATATCTTGAGAACTATTGGACCAATTAACATAAAATTTTTGTAAGTACTTACCTGAGAACACATTGTTCAACATGATATTACTGTAATGATAAATCCAGTGAATTTTGCTGACTTTTGAGAAAAAACGCCAATTTTGCCCCCAAAATTTGTATTTCCAGCATATCTGGAGAACTATTAGACCAATTAACTTAAAATTTCTGTAAGTACTTACCTGAGAACACATTGTTCAACATGATATTACTGTAATGATAAATCCACTGAATTTTGCTGATTTTTTAGAAGAAATGCCAATTTTGTCCCAAAATTGGTCTTTCCAGCATATCTTGAGATGTATTTGAGCATTTAATGCAAAATTTTGCAAGGACTTACTTGAAAATGTAATATTCAAGGTATATACCACTTTTGTATTAAATAGAGTGAAATTTGCTGATTTTCTTAGAAGAAAAAGCCAATTTTGCCCCAAAATTTGTATTTCCACCATATCTTGAGAGCTAATTAAGCATTACATGCAAAATTTTGCAAGAACGTTCCTATGAACACAATAATGAAGATACAGTATATTACTCTAATAGTAAACTGGTGAAATTGTATGATTGTGTGGTAACAAACTTAGAGCCAGTATCTGGGTCAATAGACACCACCTTTTTTTAACTTTAGCCAAAACATCTCTAGCAGAACTGGCCCCTGTGGATAATGTCTTTTATGAGAACATTACTGTATTTTTAAGTCAAACAATAATTTTAGCAGAACCAGGTCCTGCACAGGTAAATAGGAGACTTATGTGCAAATACCCATAGAGGGATACTCTTATATCCTGCTCCTAACTCTAACCCTTAAGCCTAACCTACATGGAATAATCCAATGTTATAATTGTGTTATGTAGCGTAATATGCACAGATACTTTTGAGCCATTCGTTATCGTTACTTAAGTGTAGTAGCACCAGGCTATAACCTTAAGTTTGCTACCTTACAGTAGATATCAGTATTGAGATGCTTACCACCATTTTATGTATGCTTGAAGAATGTTTGCCATTCCTTTACAACCAGTTCCCCGAACTAGGTCTCTGTGAGATGTGGTTGCAGTAAACTATTACAAATCCCTATGTGCATGCCCTGTGTTTAAATCAGTGCATGTTGGCGATGAGATACGCAACTCCGTAGATTGCCCTCTTGTTTGTTAGTCGATCACTTTATTTATTTTTTTTTTTGAATATTTATTTTGTGGTTGCTGTGCTACTTCTGATCTTATCTTGCCTGTTGAAAGAGAACTTCTACATAATTTCTCTTTTTAAAGGAGGATGTTTCAAAAAGCACATACGTATCTTTTTACTTATACATGTGAAATTAAACATTTGTATTTGCAGATTAAATAATTACAACCTGTTGTTAAAGACTTTCTAAATAAGTTGAAATTTATTTTTCACATTGAGCTAGGTGGTTATTTCCATTGAAAAAAAAAATCAAAAAGTGCTATGTTACTCATGCAGAATTGATAAATTGCATTTGTAAATTGTCATTTATTTTGCTAGATATTTAGTCCTTACCATTTCTTCAAAGTCATAAAATGTCAGAAGATATTGGAAAGAGGAAAAATGTATTTTGAAATAGGGCATTGAAAATACTCCAACCTGGCATACAAAGAAAATCACTTTCATGATTGTTTAACCATTCAGGCTCATCAATATACATCTAAAAAAGATCCATGATCTTCAAAGATTATATTTAAGATGAGTCACATAAAATGCATTGTTTAAATTTTTGAAAGTTTCAGTGAAGAAATTTTTCTTGGGCAACAAATAATTGAATTTCTATCCGTGAGAAACTTATTTCTCAAAATGAAGGCCACCATCCTTCCTTATTTTGAATAATCTATTATTCTGTCTTTACAAATACTTATAAAATATTATATTATCTGTGAAACAATGTCTTATTTCCCTTTAAGTATTGACCAATTGTAAGAGACTTTCACTAGCATTCACACACATCAAGATGTAGTCTCTGTTAGTATGCAGACATAATGTGAGCTATTAATTGAATTTTAATTGTGGAGTTCTGAAGATTTATCATTGGAATGCTCCATCAGTATTAATTACCATGCTTCACAGAGGTATGTTTTGTAATATGATAGAATATTTAGCCTTTGAATTTCTGTTAATGCAGTATTGCTGGTACATTAGTGTACTGCATAGTACACCAAGAAATCCATGAAATTGAATTGCACCACAGTTTGACACATTGTAATTTGACATGCATACTACAAATCAGCGACTTTGCATGTGTATTCAGTTTTATATTTAATTGTATCATGTCTTCTTGTTTCCACTATTTGAGATGTATTGTGCAGTTTTATCAAAGTTTGTCTTTCAAGATAGGATGGGTGGGGGGTTGCTTGCTTGCCACAGGAAGTGGCAGAAGTATGATAAATCTGCAGTAAGTTGTGTTTTGTAAATATTCGTCCAACAAATGCTCTCTTTCTCTGTTTGCATTGTAAACATATGTCTGCATGTTTTAATTCATTCTTGAAAATGTGGATCCATGTTCCTATTGAGTTTGGAAAAGACCATACCTAGTGAACTGATATCATATTGCTCTTTTTTAAGTTTTCACTTTTTTCAAATTTTCTGTGATGTTTCCAGACCTAAATAGTGTCACCAATATTGTCTTCACTAATGGTGGCCTCGATCCTTGGCGGAGAGGGGGTTTGACTAAAAGTGTTGGTTCTTTGGAATATTATCTGATAGAAGGAGGAGCTCATCATCTTGATTTGAGGTAAATCTATTTTAAGACAGTGAACATATTGGACAGAGTAATAGCACAAAAAGGTTGTAGAAAGTTAGGAATGGTACTTCCAGGTCACATTAGTTAGCATTACAGTGCAGTCTTTCACCGTAATACAGTACATGTACCTATCAGTAATTGTTCAGTGTCTGTTAACAAAGATAAATCAATTTTACATGTGTGCTGTACTGGTTCCAATTCCAGTGTGTCACCATTTGTTGCAATCTGCCCCGTGGCAGTAAGACGACATTTAGCTACGTATGAGACTTCAGTGCTTTGTGATATGAAAACGTCGTCGGAGAGAGTAGTGTTCGTCTGTAAAGGGATGTGTCGTATCGTCAGTGTTGATTATTGGTTTTACATTTAACCCCTGTCACCCATAGAGCATGAAGCTTTTAGAGAGTAGGATGATCTTGAGTTTGGGGTCCATGCAGTCACTAGCAAATCAAAGTCCTTTTAATTGTCTGGATGGGACCAAACTGGTAACACAGTGATATGTCTCCTACATACACTATGGAAAATTTCTATGTAACCAAATGCTCGCAGATGCAATTTGGTTCCAAAAAAGTGTGCAATGGTAAATTAGTTAATTTTCTTCTGAAACATTTTGTTCACGGGATATAAATTCAGTTAACAATCTTTTTTGGCCCACAGTTAGGTGGAGCCATGGTCCCCATTCGCCCTTCTCCCTCCCCCCTCTCTTGGACCTGCCACTGAACAACAGACTAACCTTACTGTCAGTATGAATGGTAGTGACTAGTCATGGTAGCTGCAGTTAATGGTGGATACTAGCCAATGTCAATACTTACTAGGTAAGATTCAATATGTGCATACTTAAGAGCCAAGTAATGGATTCACTTGCTGCCGCAAGTGGCTAGAATAGATGTTGAACAAGCAAATACAGTGTCGGCTGACTATGTCATCTGCCTACACTTGATGAATGGTGATCAACATTCCAACCATACTGTTTTTCGAGTAAACCATAAATGTATCAACTTATGTGGTCTAGTCAAACACAAAATGGACTGAAACTTTGTCACCAGTAGTTTTTGGTTTCGATGATAATCGTAACCTTTGTAATCATGCGTGGGTGCGTGTGTGTATGTGTGTATGTTTGTGATGCCTTACCTTGTAAACACGATATCTCAAGAAGGGAAGCTTGGACAGATCTCATATTTGGTATGTAGGTGTACCACATTGAGTAGAAGAACCCTATTGTTTTTGGTGGAGGTCAAAGGTCATTTGGGGTCAACAGGGGTCAAATTGTGAATATCTTGTAAACATGATATCTCAAGAAGGGAAGCTTGACAGATTTCATGTTTGGTATGTAGGTGTACCACATTGAGTAGAAGAACCTTATTGTTTTTGTTGGAGGTCAAAGGTCATTTGGGGTCAACAGGGGTCAAATTGTGAAAACCTTGTAAACACGATATCGCAAGAAGGGAAGGTTGGACAGATCTCATATTTGATATGTAGGTGCACCACATTGAGTAGAAGAACCCTATTGTTTTTGGTAGAGTTCAAAGGTCATTTGGGGTCAACAGGGGTCGAATTGTGAAAACCTTGTAAACACTATATCTCAAGAAGGGAAGCTTGAACAGATGTCATATGAAGTGTGTAGATGTATCTTATTGAGTTCAAGAACGCTGTTATTTTAATGGAGGTCAACGGTCACATGAGGTCAACAAGGGTCAAACTGTGAACACATTGTAAATAAACTGCATCAATATACCTGGTATACATAGCATGGCATTGACACCTACACCGACGGTATCAAACTTAACAGCTAACATGTATACCAAACAGACCAGGTACACTTAGAAAGGTGGATAATACTTAGCAAAAAGTAAAGCCGTCTGAAGGAAGCAATTGATACCTGCTCGCTCGCTTAGGTAGTCGATCAGAGAGAAAGCAACTGAACTGCAAACATATTCTAACCTTCACACAATGGCTTGTGCTTCATTGCCCAATGGATGGTTGCAATTTACATGCTATAGTTAGAAGTATGAAATTGGAATAGTCCGTGATTAGGGGTTACAGAAAATTCCAAGACACACGCTTCAAATTGTGTACACAAAAGCTGTGCACCTTGCAGGGCACATCAAACACAAATTAGCATTTTAGTAGAAAGGTAAAAAACTTGGCGACAATGGAACATCAAAATAAGTAACAATGTTTGTAAGACATAAAAACAATCGCAAAAAATTCTCTTAAGCAGACCATCGAAACCACGATGCATTTCTGCATTCTGGTTTAAAAAAGAAGTGATTTAAATTGGTACAAACATTACATTTTAACTTGTCCATGACTGTTATTATTCACAAATCCCAACTTCTTGTAATACTTCCTTTCTTAATTGACATTTTCAAAGACTAGAGAGATGTGCATCAGCAATCATGTCTCTCTTGTTTTTAAATTACAGTTCATAATTATCAATGAAAGTCTGCTTAAAAGTCAAACAGAAATGTTTTGATTTGTTTTTGTCATCTAGTTCTGCTGCTACAAATGTTATCTCTCAGCACACTGTTTTGAGATTGTTCACAGATTGTATATTAGCTTACTTCAGTTGACAACTATAGATTGATCACCCCAGAGAGGAAAACAGGTAACAGTTTAATGTTGAGTAACATCAACTTTCTTTTCCATGACAGAGGCAGCCACAGTGATGATCCTCAGTCAGTCATCGATGTTCGGGGAAAGGAACTCCAGGCCATAAAACGATGGTTGAAGGAACACCAGAGACGTCAGATCAAGAAGTAATCCACAGTACTTCCATTTGCAACTGTACACATGTGTGTTGAAAAACATTTTCACTGCCATGTCAGGACGTAATCACTTTTCTGTGTAATATGAAATGAAACAACAGTGTGAGTTGAATGGGCTACACAAGAGCACAAAAAGCTGGTAGAGACATATAGTTTATTCTTTTGGCATTTTTGCAATTTACAGTTTGACATGGCTGAAAAGTGGTTTGATTTAAAAACAAATTGATTGATTTAAACTAGATTATGGAACAGAGCAGGAGATGTCTGTATTTGAAAGCAAAAACTTTACTCTTTGATGCCATTATAGAATTACATAGTGTTATAAAATATAACTAATTGATCAAATCAGACTAATTTTATCAGAGAGCACAACCGACCTGCTTTTATGCTTTACCATGTTTAAAGGACATTATAGATAGAGCAGTCGTGATTTGCCTGCTCTCGGTTGTGGGTTAATGTTGATTAGGATTGCCTGTGTTGTAACAGAAATTCAATTTGCATCAGCACTTGGACTTTAATTTTTCAGCATGCTAATAAAGAGGTGCATCAAAGCATTATGTGCAGTAGGTAAAACTTGAACCTAAATTTTACCACTCAGCATTACTGTACAGTGGAGTTTAGTTTGGTATCTTCCATCCATTTAGTTTGAAATTTAAAGTCACAGTCTTTTGGAGACCAGATCGGCTCTCCTCAATTCAGTTGTGACTGTTTGGTTTAGATTGTAATCTGTGTAGTCATTATGGCATGTGTGTCTGTGTGTGCATGTGTGTGTATACACGCTGTTTGGCTAGTAAACATGATATCTCAGAAGCAATAGCTTGGACTGACCTCATATTTAATACTTGTGTGAATCATACTGAATTCAAAACCATAAAGCTTTTGGTGGATGTTAAAGGACATCTAAGGTCATTAAAGTTGAAAATGTACAAACCTTGTATCCAGAATCTAAGCTTGGACTGATATCATTAATAGGATGTATATTACCATATATAACCGTATATAACCATACTGGGTACAGGAATCCTTTATTGTATTTTGAGGAGACCAAAGGTCATCTGAGGTCACCAACAGTCAAAATGTAAAAAAGCCTTGCAAATGCAATATCTCTAGAATGGAAGACTGGACCGATGTCATATGGTGCTGAATCACATTAAGTGCAAAATCCCTATTGTTTTTGGCAAAGGTCAAAGTTCATTTGAAATTAGTATGGGTCAAAATGGGAAATGTTTTTAACTCAGGAATACAATCTTAGACTGATCACATATGTATATGTTGATATTAAAGTCACAAAAATCTTGTCATTTTTGGTGAAGAGATTATTTGAGAGTTGTCAAACTGTGGAAACTTTGTAAACTCAATGTTAACATTTGAAACTTGGACTGGTTTCTGTCATTTGTTAATGGACCAATTTTAAAACAAAATCGTATTATTTTTAGGTGTAGATGACTAAAGGTTGTGAGGCAGTTGTTAACATGTGAAAACCTTGCAAACACAACATCTCAAGAATCAAAGCTTGGACTGATCTCAGATATCATAAGTTGATGGTGCACGGACCCCGTTGTTTTTCATGAAGGTCAAAGGTCATGTGAGGTCAACAGAGATCAAACTGTTATACCTTGTAAATATGATATCTCGAGAATGCAAGCAATTAGACTGATGTCACGTTTGATGGCACACGGAAAAAGAAGAGCTTTACTCGGATTGCTGGATCCCCTTCTTGTATAATTCTTTTGTTGTTTTATTTACTTTCTTTGGTGGAATACAACAAGAACTGTTGTTATACAGACATTTACTTCAGAAATTCAGGGAACCTTATTACCCCAGCTGGGTGAATAACCACTTATTGGTTATTTGTTCTGTATGTACACCTTTGGCAGTTTTTACTGAAACATTTCTTATTCTGTTGTCTTAACCTGGGTGCACATGAATAACTCTGCCTTGAGTCCAATTACCACAAATAGCATTTGACGCTTGTCCCAGTAATATATCGTTTGGATAAAGGTAAGAATCATCATCTGGGTTATTTGGTAATCTCCCAATTGGTCACCAATTCATCAAATTGGCAACCTGCATTAAAAGTGTGTACAACTCAAAAGGCACTAAATTTTGATTGCCAACAGCCTTCTTTAAAGCAAATTTGCAACTTTTGAGAAGAGATTCAGCACAGCCATTCTGATGAGGAGCTAGAGGTGTAATAAATTTCCATTTCATTCCCTTGCTGGTGCAAAAGTCTTGCAGTCGTTTCTTGTCATAGCCTTTGATCATTTCTTGCAGCTCCTTCTGTGCACCAACAAACTGCTTTCCATTGTCGCTCGTTATAACTTTCTGGTATCCTCGAAGTGCAAAGAATCGTCTGAGAACTTGGATGAACTTGGATGTTTATGGGTTTTATTGCAACCAACTCAACCAATGGTCCAAAATAGTTGCAGGCTGTATAATGGAATGGTGACGTCTCTGGCATCAAACAATGTTTTGGCTAGTTTGCTATAAACTGTGACTCTGTTTTATGTTCCATCTTCTTGCTGAGCGCTCAACTATGTTTTACCGTTTTAACGAGTTTGTGAACACCTATGATCCAGCGCTTCCAGCAAACTTTGGCTGCAGTAGTTGCCACGCGTAACCGAGCTCACGAATGTATCTGGTGAAAAGCATCGATACAGGATGTTTTTATGGTAGGAGAATGTGATGACAAGTCATAAGAAGCCAGTCCATGCTCTACTCGTCTACCCACATGAGTGAGTCTCCCGTTTCTTCAAGTGGATTCAGTGTCTTGTGTTTTCTTTTTATCTTGTCTTTCAATGGTGTCTGAGCTTGCTGAAGCCTGTGTAACTCTGCTGTTTCTAATTCTAATGCAGTTATTGGTCCAGTTGTTAATTGGTCAGCATCACCATCCCTTTTCTTGTCACATCTAACTTAGAGATTTTTCTGATAAATCATTGCACGTATGCAGTCGCTCTCTTCATCTTTCTCCAACTTGAAAATCTTTTGCAATCCATGACGTCTGTCTCTAATATCACTGCTGCCACATGGCAGATCTTGTTTTTTTCTTCATTAGTTTCTGTGAGGGGTTTTAACTTCATGATGTGGCCATTTATTTTTTGGTTCACGTAAGAATTGAGGTCCTATTCAGTCCATCTGTCAGATAACATTTCCACTGGCACACCTTGTTAGATGATATCTGTGGGAGATAATATCTGTGGGATCTTCCTCTCCAGACACGTGTTTCCATCGTGCAGGATCTGATCTACTTTGTATCTCTTTAATTTGAGCAAACACAAATGGTTTGAAAGTTCTTGCCTCACTATGAATCCGTCCTAGGACTATCATATTGTCTGTCATAAAGAGAGTGTCACTTTTCTCCAAGGTGATTTCCTCCTTGCTGGTTGAAATAGCAGCCATCACTGCAGCTAGTAACTCAAGTCTCCAGACTGTAAGTTTCTTAAGTGGGGCTGCTCCTGATGTAGCTGTCACAAAATGTACTTCATATTGGTCATGGTTTGTCTTCTATCGAAGATAGACTCAAGCCCCAAAAGCCATTTCAGATTCATCGCAAAATATGCATCATAGCATAGGCTGCCCTATCACATTTGGTGGTGTTAGACATCTTCAGAAAAATGTGTGATTTAAGGCTTTCATTTCCTTGAATAACTCTTCCCATTTCTCTCAGTAAGTTGAAGCTCCTCATCCCATCAGTCCATACCTAAACGCCACAAACTCTGTAGACCAGTCTTTGTACACACCAGAAATTCACCAGCGTAGCCGATGGGATCGCATATTCTGGCTATCTGACTCAGCACCTGTCTGTTTGTGAGTCCTCTTTCTTGTCTACTATTTATAAATCTGGTTTCATTTTGTAGGAAAACCTTTCTCCAGATTCCAGACAGTACCAAGGATCTTTTCCTCCATTAGGGCTTCTAATGGTTTCACACCTTGGGAACTTTGAGGTCCTGATACCCCAAGAGGCAGGTTTTAGACATCCAAACTTTCACCTTAAATCCACCATCTGACCATATTTCACGCATGTCTCTTGTGAGTATTTTGCCACTTTGACATCTTGGACTGAAGTGCAAGTATGATCCATGTACATATCTTGTTATATAGCTCTAGCTGCTTGAGGCAACTCCTTCCTGCCGTCAGCTGCTGTTTGTAATAAAACAATCTGGGCCATTGGAGGTGCTGCCTTATCCTCAAAGGTAAGCACACATCAGGACCCCTTTCTCAACTCACGTTTCTCCACAGATACCTATGGACTTGTTGATCAGCTGGTATCTGCTGCTATCTGGTGTCAATACACGTGGATACATTTTGGAAATATCACCACATTTGGCAACATCTTTCACAGAAGCACAGTGGAATGCCAAGCAAATCATCATTCAGTAGGTCTGGCCCTTTTGCCCAGTAACTGCTTTAACAGTGCCCTTGGAATGTTGCAGATGAATTGAAAACAATGAATAGTGGAGTGATTTTCTTCTATGGCCTCAGAATATTATGGTGAGATACATTGTATTGGACCTTCATAATGTTGCTCCTCATCTTTTTTTCAGCTTTCATGCAAAGCCCATCTCAAGCATTTCCTTCATCTGCTGTTGGTAAGCTTTAGCATGCTCTGGATGTTTTGGAAGCTTGTTTTCAAAATATTTTTTGGTCTTTTAGCTCGGCATCAATTGTCAGGGAGCAGGGTTGGACTTTTTTATTCATGGATAAGGCACTAACCATTGGTTTCTGACTTTTCTACATGAATTCCATTTTGCTTGGTGTTCCTCATGTCCCACCTTAGTCATCATTTTTGGCTTACACTGGCAGCCTGGCTGAACACACAGTGACTCAGTCGTCCAAAACTCAGTTAAGTCAGTTGGAGCAGCCATTTGTACATGTAAAATTCGTTTCACTCCTTTATGATATGAACTCCCTCTTCCAAAGACAATCCAACTCATCAAAGAATTTCTTGCAACATAGTTTGAAACCTAATTTTTTGTCTGGCTTCTCCTGTGTGCATTCTTGGATGGTCTATCCCAATTACCAAGTCCACAGCACCACTCCCTCTTTGTAGCTGGGAAACCTCCAGTTTGAGCACCTTGGCTCTTTCAGTTAATAATGACACTTCTTTGATGTCATTGATGTATATTAATCCAACTGCATGAACTGTGTAAGTACAGTTTCTATCCAGGGGTGCTATTTGCAACTTACATACTTTTGTTTCTACTACTTCAGTTTCTCCAACAACCTTTGTTATCTCAACTGTGGTGTTCTGTCCCTGAAGCTGGAGTTCTTCTGCAACCGCTTGTCTTATGAGGATGACATCTGAACCTGCATCTAACCGCACATTCCCTTCACATTTTTCAGCATTTGTACCAAAAAACTTTGCTCTGATAGCCATTAGCAAAGCATCTTTACTGCTCACCTGTCCAACACCGACACTGTTCACAGTGTAGTAATGGGTCGTGGTAATACTGACACTGCTGTCCTTTTCAATTTTCTGTGCAGCATTGTCTTTTTTTACAATTTTTCATCCAGTGGTTTCTGCCTGCCCGTTTCAGGCAACTAAAACATGATTCTCTTTAACAAATTTCAGTTTTTCTGATGGTGATTTATAGATGTTTACACTGATCTGTTCAGTGGTCGCCACTCTGACATATCCAGCACTTGTAGCTGTTGTCTTGACTCTCTGATTGAGATACCTGATTTACTGATATTTTATACTTGGTGTCACTCCTTACTGGTACAGACGATCTCATTCGAGCCTTCAGTTCTCTCTCCATCCATCTCAATATTGTCTGGAGTGAAGCAAGTGCTTCACCTCCTATTCAACACCACATTCTTTGGTGGTCAGGACTCGCATTTTGTAACAGCAGGCATATGGCTGTTGTTCATGTCACTTGTCCTTCCATTTGAAGCTCCTTTGCACAAGGTTGACAGATTTGCAAAACCTCTCCTCTTCTCCTGATTTCAATGGCCATAATTTTGACAGATCGTCTATGATTGCATTCACTACCATACAAGGGTGGCCATAAAGAAGATCTAATTGATCCCATGCTGCCTGATAATTATAGCCTATGCCTTTAATACGCTGTAATGGCATACCCACAAGACATAAAGGTAGGTTTAACTGAGGTTTAACTGTGAAAGCATAGTAAACACGATATCTGAAGAACACAAGTTTACATTAATCTTATATATAGTATGTCGATCAATCGTGCTTAGTACAAGAAGCCTTTTTTTCGTTTACATTTTCTGAGGTCATCACATGTCAAACTGTTAATATTTTGAAAACATTTTACATGAATGGCAGCTTGGAGATATGTCTTCTGAGCATGATGATGTATTACATGAAGTGCAAGAAGCCTTTCCAGCATGTACAGAGTATTTGGTGTGTGTAATGCCAATGCACTGTTTTTCATAGTCCAACCTTTGCTTGTGTATTCATAACTGTGAGCAGCTAGGATAGGCTACAATTATAAAACCACATTGCATTCTGGTTTTGTTTTCTGCAAATATATGAGTGAACTGTTGTGTTACTTGTATTGAGTTTAGGGTTTGTGGAGCAAATGTCAGAAATGAGCTACATAGACCATTTAAAGGTACATGTAAGCCTGGAATTTTCTCTACAAACAATATCATAGTGTAACTTTGTGGGTCCTCTTTTTGTGAGGGAATCGTGGCATGTGTCCTGTATGGTTCGACCGTCATGTTCCACGCATGTACAGTACCATACTATTGGTAATTTTACAGTGTTTGCTGATGGGTAAATTGTATTTCTGCTCCCACTTTTGGGGTATCATGTTTTTCATTTGTGTTTGATCCTTCATTTGTTTTCATTCCTTTCTAAAGACATATAATTGTAGCAATATTTTCAAAGCAATGATAAACTCAGATGAAATTATTATGTTGAAAGGAAAGAATATCATTGGAAACTTTTTTGCTCTTGAATTGGTTAGGATTTTCGTTTTATTATGTATTTTTCATTCTGAAATCTTTGTAACACTGAATGCAAACACTCTCATGTTTTCTTTCATGAGATTATTGGTTTGAAATAAAGATGTAAAATATAAATATTTGTAGTCTGTTCTGTCTCTAAATTTGTCCAAATTCTGTCTTGAGTTCTTCCATGTTTAGCTGGACCAGGCTAGTTTCTATTTTTATGAATAAATGTGGAGATTAATATTGGACCCTCAAACTACGGGTAATATACTGTCGCACAGCCATCACTGTGGGACACCAGGGACTGTTGCTATGACAAATTGGGACACTTTGCACTTATTCTTTTACAGGCACTATACTCAAGTGTCAAGAGGACAAATTAGTACAAGAACAAAGTCACATTACACTGCCTCTGAACTAGTCCTGCTTCTAAAGTGATAAAGGGGTCAAATTTCTTTTATTGTGTTTATGGACGATGCCCTGAGTTACTGCTGTGTTATCACAGCCCATTAAACTCCGAGGTGAAGCCAGGTTTTTTTTTTTTTTTTTGTGAGGGGACAAAATCGACCTATCGTTCCTATTTGTTACCGGGGGGGGGTATTAGGGGAAGGAGTGTTACCCTTTCCAGTGCTTAAGTCAGAATTTCAAATTAGCCAGTCCACACGATACTCCTACTGTTACGTTATGGTTGACTTTTTGGGGGTTTACAGTCATGGTGTGACTGCCCAGCAACGAATATCCTCAACGTTACATTATAGAGAGACGTCAGAACAGAAGATTCAGAGAGAAAGATCCGACTTGATTTAACGATCAGAGTTCCATTTATTGATGATTCGACTGGCACACAAAGATTAATGAGAATTAGTTGACGATGATGATGGAATGCTGATAAAAGTTTCCTGACGTGGACAACGAAGAAAAAGGAACTTAGACATTACTGTTGGTGACACAGGCCTAAATTTAGGTGTTGACACTTCAACCACATGATTGCCAGTGTCGGCCGCGTGGTTGCAGGAAGCTAAAGCTTCTGAGGTTGAGAGTCAGAGGGTCGATGATGATGTTGGCCAATCAGAATCATATAATCTGTATGCAAGTTGTTGCAACCCATGAGCCAACCAATATGCATAATTATTGTAAAATCTTTGAACTGACAGTGCATGCCAAACCTAATTCTGATGTTTTACATTGTCTACACTAACTGGCCTGAAGGGCATTAAGAAAAGGTGAATAAACTCGGAAAATGAATCTTGCGGGAACCCCTGATATACGGTGCCACATAACATTCACCATATACAACACTACGTGGCATGAGTAGAAGTTTAGGGGGATGTCGCACCTCCCCCCCCCCCCCCCCCTTGTCTGAAAAGGATCATGTTTTTGACCCTCTTAGTTGTCAATCATGGTGCAATATTGACTCTCTTTGGCAACTGCACCCATAAACCTAAAATAAAAGTTGTAGAGACATGACTATCTAAGTGAAGTGCCACCACTGGTTGGAGCAGAGTGTTTAAGAATATTTTCAGCTTTTCAAACCCTCCAGATGGCCAGAAACGGCACTCCCAGACTTTACCAAGCTGCATGTACCCAGCTTTCAAATAAGAACATCCCACCTGCAATTTCTCAATTAATAAGATAATCAATGTATGATAAATGATAATACATATCAGAGTGGTTGAGATTATACATGTATCATAGTGCATTATGCATCCTGTTTAGTTTGCTCTTGAAACAGTTGGCAAATGTTAGGGGGTTTTGAACATACCTTTAAATCACACTTTTTATTGGTTGATAACGACCCATTTTAAGCTGAAAATAAAAATGAAAATTGTGGCAGGCGGTGGAACACGACGCAGAACCCGATTGGAAATTTTTGAGGGGAAACGACTGGGTAAAACATGAGCTGGCTGCATGCACCCACAGTGATACATTTCCAACTTTACTTAGAAGATGAAAATAATGTAATTTCAAAGTATTAGAATTGACATACTTTCAGTAGTAGAATTGATGTACTTTCAAATAGTTATATGACAATATTGGTTCGTATTGGCAATAGGTTTAGTTGACATTGACAACCAATACGTGGGGGATTTATTTATTTTAATTCAGCATTAGGATTGAAAAAATAGGGGAAGATTGTCTTTAGAATCTATCACATTAATATCCAAGCATATGATAGACTGTTTCAGAGGCGTAGAACCAATATGCGTCCTGTATGAAATAAATATGCCCACCGTTCTGCTGCGGATTCTATACCCCATAGGCCTACTTAACTAGGTTAAGATACTTAAGAAATATAAGAGATAAGACATATGGTACAGTTATAAAATAACTTCATGAAACTTGAATAATATTAGAGATCATTTCTTTAAAACTTATGAGTAGGAGTAGCTGCTTGTTTTATCTTAGGTTTTAGTTCATTAGTTTGGTTCATATACGTGAACCTGTTTTTGTGATATTGAGCGTGACCTCCAAGTGATTTATAAATTATTGGACGATGATGATCGTAATGGGTGGTTATGTATCTCGGTTGTCGGAGAAACTTCTTTCAAGTGAGATGGAGCAAGATCCTTTATGATTTTGTGTAACATTATCATTCTTTTTTGCTGTACATATGTACATCTGTACATCAAATGTCTTCCATCCAAATTCATCAAGTAAAAAAGACGGTCTGTCATAATATGATGCAGGTAAAATTATTCTAGCAGCACTTTTTCAGCTTTATTTTTCTCTTTGCTACGTACCAGCATTGCAGGCTCCCCACACCAGACAACAATAATCCAAAAATTGTACTATATACCCGTTATAAAATATTACAGACGTAGTCTTATCCCAAAATGGTTTATTCTTCTCAGAAATGCGAGTCTAGTACTTATTGTATTACATACATAAGTAATTTGCTCCTGCCATAGTAAATTGCAATCAATTCTAAAGCCTAAAATTTTCCTTTCATTTACATTTCTGAGACTATGACTATTTATAGTATAACATAAAACTTTCCGTCATTCCTGATATCCTGATGTTGCTCAGAACCGATTAACATGACACTTGTTTTATCGGTGTTTATGACCATCTTGTTGTGTTTACACCATTCACTTATATTATCAGCATCTTCATTTAGCTTATGTTGGACTTACTTTTACTCAATTCCACTTACATGAAGAGTTGAGTAGGTCACCGTACATGTCTGCTTCACGTAAACATAGTTCAAAATCATTGATGTATAACAAAAATAACACAGGACCAAGTATTGAGCCATGTAGCATCCGTCTCTCTATGTTAAGATATGATGACGTAGTATCATTGATCTGAACACACTGCCTTCTGCCTTCTAGATAAGATGCAAATTATGCAGTTGTTGAGTTGGAGAATTTATAGGCTTTTAACTTTTGTATCATTATTTCATGGTTCCCTGAGTCGAATGCCAAGAGGAATTGCTCCTGATATTTTAAATTTATCAATGGCTTCCATCCATACATCAGTTGATTTTAATAACGCTGTCTCACAAAAGTGTTTATTCCTAAAATCAGCCTGAGCTTTACATAGAAGGTCTTATTTACATAAGTAGTTATATAAAGACTGGTGTACATGCTTTTCAAATACGGTCGACAAAACAGGAAGAATAAATATCCGTCTGTAATTAGAGAGTTCTCATTTGTAGTCGCTCTTGTAGATTGAAATCTACAATCTATTTGAAAATAGACTAGCGATAATGCTACAATTAGTAATGTGAGTTACACGATCAGGTATAAAATAGGCACTGCTTTTAAGTACCTTGGAGCTCAGCCCATCATTACCTGTGGCTTTTTAAACATTTGTGGTCTGAAGATATTCAAGAACAAATTGCTTAGTTACCTTTGGAATTTCAAAAAATACCCCATTGGGAACCTTGCTAGAAACGAATGCATGTAGTGGTGATAGTTCACAATCAATAACTTCGTTACTACAATGTTATAAATATATTGAGATGCAATATATGTAAAATAAGTATTAAATGCATCGAATATATCCTCGACGTTAGTCAAATCTTTGCCGTTGACTTTTATGTAACTAATAACGGTTGTTGGATTGCTGCTGTCATTAGCAGTCTGGATATTACGTTAAAACACCCCATATCTTATTGCAGTCTTTTCTGTTTTTTGGTAATTTCATTCTTAAAGGAATCTTATATGGCTGTTTGTATGAGTGACACAACTTTGTTTCTCCAGTGCCTGTACATGTCTGATTAACTTCGTTTGGCCTTACCACATACTTTAATTAAATTTGTTATTTCGGAGTTCGTCCACCATGGTTGAGTTTTTCCTTTCACATTCTTTTGTCGCTTTGGTGGATGTTTATTTAGGATAACATATGAACTGAGCCAGATAGGGTTTCCTCGTTCAAGACTAATCACAATGTTTCAATGGTAAACAAGCTACTCAGTTACTCTTGTCGGAACATTCATTGATCATTTGTTAAAGATTAAAATGGTCTATTGTCTTATCCCATTTCTTATTTGAGTTGAGGTCATTAAAGTTAAGGTCACCAATTATAACGAATACCATGCAATTACTATATGGCACACTTATCATGTCATAAAAATTTCCAATCTACCTCGCACTTGAATCGGGGGGGGGGGGGCGATAAACAAAACACATCATTTTTCTTCTTACTAAAAGGTAATATTAGGCCTATTTCAATCCATACATATTCAATATCTTCTGTTTCCAACACATTTCTCCGAATAAAAGGCGTGTCATCATTAACGTAAACAACGATACCCCCCCAAACACACACTCACACACACACACACACACCCTTACACGCACGCATACACACACACACACACACACTGGCCATTGAACTTCCTTATTTGTTATGCTCCCTTTTCATGTCGCTTAACACTCCTTAATCAATCTTTGCAGTGCAATAGACTCATTCATGAGTTTCAATGACCGGGAATCGCTTTCCAGATGAACCTAGTACCTAAGTGCTCAAGAAAGGATCAACTGAAGTCACATGCGCTGTCGGCCTCTTCACTAATCCCAATATATTCCATATTCCAAAATTTCCTCACAGAATCTTCAGTAATCTCTGAGAGGCAAAACACTGCTACAATACTACATGCCGCTGTCACCTGATTTATTCCACTGACGTTGGACCACGAGTCTGACACTACCCAACCGAAAATGGTCTCCTTCGTAACTTCTTCATGAATTTGAATTATTCTTTCCGTCACGTGGTTCAGTAGTAATCTAACCCAATTCATACTTCAGTGGTTACCATTATGTTCTCATTACTCGTCAGCAAATTTCAATAGTCGAAATGCAACATTGCCAGAAAGTAAAAATTGTTGGAGTACTTTTTCAGAAACCATAATTTTTTGCGGAAAAAAATACTGCATTTGATGCAAAACATTGCACTAGATTTTTGCTAAGATCACCCGGTGCTTAAAAACTTCTCAAAGAACAAAACATAACTGTTTTTTTTAGAAAGTAAAAAGTGTTGAATTCACTTTCCTGGATATTACGATGGCAAAAATATTCTACACAAGGCCATCTGGGAGTTTGTAAAGCCAAAAATTTTCTGATTCGCTCCTCGTCACAAAGATCTATGCCCTCAGACCACCGGCTCCCACCCATGCTGAAAACTCTGGAAAGGCCCTCATATCTTACGTCAATGAAGTATGTTCATCAGACCTTGGCAGTGCCCTGGTAATTTCTCTTTACATCACGATCATAGGCAATCACGTTCACGAAAATAGAATTTTCTTTTCGAAATTTCGTCGCTGACGATTTCGAACCACTCTCGATCCATTAGACGATGTTATCTTATGTGTATAACTTTTTAGTAGATTGTTTTGCAAACTGCCTACTTAACATCCCAATTTTGCCACCTTTTTCCGCTATCCGGGGATTTTCAGGGCCCCAAATTTTCTTGTCAGTGCTCTACGCGCCAACCAGCTTGAACGTGGGGCTCCACTCAGACAGTAATCCTAATTAGCAACCAACGAAATTTGGGCAAAAGATCTGTTCCCAAAAATGATATTAGCCCGAATGCCTATGTGCTCAGCTTCCCTTCCTATAAATATTTGCCAAGAGCTCAGGGAAAAAATAACTACACACTTATTTGTATTATCATTTTTGATAGATTGATCCCATCCTGGTAAGGTATTCCTGCATGGTGTCTAAAACTGTCGCGATGGTGTCACTGCTGAGTTAAAAAAGGAAATATCCAGTCCGACTTTTTGACCTTCACATCCGTAAAGATATACAGGGCGGATTTGGGAGAGAGGGCCCCCTTCCAAAAATGTTAATTTTTGTCCAAGTTCATAAAACAGTACAAGGCTCTATCCAATTTGCAGACTAGGCCTGTGTGATGCGTCACTGAAACTTTGTTCATTATTTTTTAACCTCAAAATACTAGTACTCCTTCGAAGAGTTACTTACTTCTGTTAACCAGAATTTGGCACCGTGGTAATTTTATGGATCATATGGACCACAGTATAACTTACGCCCAACTCCAGAGATTACTAGGAGTATTATCTTCAATTATCTTCAGTGGTTACTTATGAACACCGGGGCTGTCGCGACCGCGGGGTGTCTCACCCGCCCCCCCCCCATAAAAAACTCTGTGAGAACGATGATAACAGGAAAATCTAAAATACAAGTTGGAATTTTCATTTCTCAGTCTAGCACATTTTGTGACAAAATAAGGCAAATAGTGCACTAGAGTGCATTAAATGTTACCTAGTAGGTGCAAAATTTCTCAAAAGGAGATAGGGACACCTCATCCCTTACAATCCTCTCCCACGCCAACCATCGCTCATCTCATGTTTTCCCCAACTATCAAAATACCTTATTTTATAACATTTTTTTCTCATCAAGCTGGCTATCATTGCTTAAAATATCGGTGCAAGAACTAGCTTTGTACTTTATTATGCAATCATCGTCGCTTGTAGCAAAGTAATAAAAAATTTATCGTCAGAGGGTAAACATTATTGGAACTTCACTGGCTGGAGCAATAATTTTTGGAGAAAAATTGAGAGCAGTAAATGTAAAATATTGCACCAGATTCTGTCTAAGGTTACCTGGTGGGAGAAAATTCCTCCAAAAAAAATTCTCAAAAAAAAGAAGAACTGTTATCGTCAGAAAGTAAAAGTTGTTGAACTAACTTTTCTGTAAATGACAAATAGCATAAATATTCTAGATGAGATCAGTCCAAATTCTTAACATTTTTCCATAAAATGTTTTATCCTTAACTGAGAAATTGCAGACATAAGATCCTATTTTAAGACTGGGTACATGCAGCTCAAGTGCACCTGTCATCTGGCGCTTTTGAAAAGCCAAAATTTCTTGTACACGTGGCTTAGATAGTAACTATGCTAGTAAGTAACAAATGTAATTAATCCAAACAATCTCTGCTTCCGTCCAATTTCTAGGTGCCGGAACGTCAATGTGTTCATTAAGAAATTATTTGTCAAGAACTAAAAAAAAAGAAATGAAAGAGGATGCGTAGCTTATTATGCTCCTTCTATCACCTTAGAAACACTGATTTGTACTTTCAATTTTACTAAATTGATTCTTCTTCGAATCGATTAATTGCAGACATGATATCCATGTTTCAAGGCTAGGTACATTCAGCTCACGTACACCTTCTAAGTGCCGTTTCCCGGGGTCTGGGGGGTTTTGAAAAGCCAAATTTTTCTTGTACGCTCCGGACCAACTAATGTGGCGCTTAGATAGTGATGTAGCTAGTAGTCCCAAACATAATTCAGACAATCTCTGCCTCCCCACCCCCCTCAAGAAAAAATTCTAGGTGTAGATGTTCCTATGTGTTCAGCCACAAAGTATTTGCCAACTTCTCAAAGAAACCTTGACAGAGTTATTGGCTTAGGTGCGAGGGCTGTGCCAGGTGAAAAAAAAAATATCTGAATTACCCAGAAAAGGATTAAGAATATTTCACCAAGCAAGATGAAAAAGTTAAAGAGGAATTCCTGAAGATATATTCAATTCAAATCTTGCATCAAATGTTGTAACATTTTGCATCCAGCCCTCCCTATGTTAGCAAGAATTTTCCAGAGGTGTCCTCCTCCCCTTTGACCCCTCTCTCAAGATCAGTCTTTTATGCAAATCATTATGACCGTACCTAGGCAGGGGTGTGGGCTGAGGTGCAAGGTCTCTGCTAGGGGGAAAAAATCTAAACTACCCAGAAAAGCTTTAAGAATGACTATTTCACCCACAAAGATGAAAAATAAAATTATTACTAAAAGTAAGAATGTCTGAAGATATATTCAATTCAAATCTAGCATCAAATGTAGCACCATTTTGCATCTAAAGCAATCTACGTTAGCAAAAATTTCCCAAAGGAGATGGGGTGTTCCCCTCACCCTTTGACCCTTCCCCCAAGATCAGTCTTTGCTACAAATCACTATGACCTGGGCAGAAGTGTGGGCTGAGGTGCAAGGGCTGTGCCAGATGGAAAAAACTCATTCACCCAGAAAGATGAAAAATAAAATCAATACTGTGCAAAGTATAGATTTGGACCGAAACAAAAGCCTTTCAGTGTCCCGATTTTTTTAATCGCTATCAGTTTTCAATAGCAGATTATCAATCTGTACGTAATTACAGATTTTTGGCGAGTATATATCGTTTTACGCTGTATTCCGACTATCTACCAGCCCTCTAGTAATCTGTCATTGCAGATAAATGATCTGTTACTACTGCTATGTTATTCTGCTATGAGAATCAACACTGTAACCACATGGTCTGCAGGTTCAAGTTGTGCCTCCTTAGAAGCTGTACTTGTGCACCGATTTTCAATTAATCCAAGAATTGTATTTATTAATAAACCATTGTGTTAATTAGCTCTCGTGGCAACTTCTACTAGCTAAGGGAACTGCTTGTTTGACGTTGACTCGATCCCGCGCCACAATTGATTGGCAATATCAAAAACTATTTTGTGAAGTATCATTTGGACCATACAAAAGCCTTTCATTGCTCCATTTTTTAATCTGCTGGCTTTTTACAGATTATTAATCTGTGTTACATATGTTAGGATAGACGCTAGGGAGTATTTATCCATTCTGTATTCCGACTATCAACTGGCCCACACTACATTTACAGTTTAAAAATCTGTTAGTTTAGATTGTCAATCTCTTATTACTGACTGATAATCAAGTTTCACAGATAATTGCATATTTTAAGCAGTTCTGGCGCCTGTAGGGTTTCGATTCGAGGCCATACGCCTACTCCAAAACCTTTTTTCCACATTATACTTCTACAAGATATTTTTTACTTTAGTACCACCGCATCTGCGTTAGTGAAAAGTCTTGCGCTTGATAGCTTCCCCTCTGTCAATGACGGTAGACGTGATAATCTTTCATTTTCGGATGACGCGCGGACCGCATGATGGACATTGAGAAGAAGGTATTACTCAAACCCTGATTTTTATCGTCTCATATATTATATAAACCTTCTGTTACCATATGCTGCGCTGCTGATTGTTGATTTGGCTTACTGTAGTGTAGGCATGTTTAGACGTACGACGGGCATACCCTACAATAATTTTAGCAGAACTGGCTCTCGTGTTAACTGTGCGGGAACATCAGTACCAATTGTTCACCGTTTCTCCCAACCTGGCCACAGGTCGACCTTACCTTCTAAGTATACACAAAGCGTATAGCTCTAGTAAGCTGTATTGCTTATCGGCACATTTGACCGACGCACCCACTGAGGCATTCTGATTTCTTGGATACAAAATGTAACCAGCTCTGTCCACTTCCCATCATTTGAAACTGTAAATTATGCCTTGAATTTTGAAAGTCAAGACTGAAAATCAAAGTTGGCTTTGATTTAGAATTCGTGCCCGGAAGTGATGTTACTGTCAGGCTAACATACACATTCAGTGGAGTGGAACAGGCTTACCTCTCTTGAATGAGCTTCACTTCACACTGTTTGAATAGATGGAATGATGAATGGATTGTGTAGCGTGTATATTTTAGGGTTAGGGGATCAGGTTATATCTCATGATTCGGGGATAGGGTTAGGGGATAGATACTTACTTATAGTACATGAATATTAATAAATGTTACCTGATTAGGTTGGATTATATGAATTGTAGGTATTTTTGAGCGCTTGAAACAGTCAAATGTGCTCTCATAGCATAGTGGGTTATGCTTAAGACTTATGATGCCACTGTTACCTTGGCACCCTAGGTTCGAATCCTTGTCTAACCTCTTTCCTTTCAGGTTTAACTTCTAGCATTTCTTCCACAGGTTTCATAACAGTTCCTTTCACAGAATGTCCACAACTTTGAAAGAGTGAGGAGAAAAAAAAAAATGGAAAAAGGAGACAGGATGCTATACCAACTTTGCTAGTTTTCTGATACCCTTGTTGATGTCACTTTTTGGCACCAATTCTAAATTCTTACCTCAAAGTTTTCCATACATTTATCACCCTTGGTAAAAGTTTTGCATGCATTGCAGTGTTCCCACCATAAGTACATGTAGACTTAGCCCAAGCCGCACCGTTGCTAAACTTTTTGCTCTGAAACATGTCCTTTATGTTTATGCTGTTGAACATTTGGAGAAAGTTACTTGATAGCATTCTTTTCCCTTTTTTGAGAGATTTATCCCCTGCCCAAATATTTCAGCATTATTGCTCAGCTGTGCAAAGAGAATACAGATCCCCAGTGTATGTTGCAATCTTTCCATTCTGGCTGGAATGTACAGACTTGCCAATCTTGTTTCCTGAACTAGGAAGATTTATTTTTATCTTGACAATCTCAATCCTGTAGAGCTAGATATTTTGCTAAATCAGTCACTTTTTTGACAAAGATACATCTGCAAATCAAATAATAACTTAAAACAGAAGTGAAATGCACTGATCTTGCCATTAATAAAGAAGCAGCTCACATTGCACCAAAGTGATTTTCACTGTAAAATTTGATTTTTATTTGTGAGATGGTATGTCCAAAATGGTGAGAATCAAGGTGACACCACAAGTTGTGAAGTCTGAAAGTGGTGGGGGAGGGGACTAGTTACCCCATTCTCCCATACTGTAGCTCTGCCAGTGCATGCACTCAACTGCTTTGTTATGTACATATCCAACACAGATAGTAACTTCTAAAGACTACTGTTGGACAAACTTTTTAATTTTTGGCTAAGACAGGCTGGGATGCTACTGTAATTCAGTGGAAAAAGGAAAGTATACTGCAGTGTGAGTTGTAGCTGATCTTCACTATTTGCCATAAACTTCAAATTAGTTACATGCTGGATGCATGAACTGTGTGGTTGTAAATGATTTATGGCTCCTCCGTGCTCGTACATAGCAGTTTCAAAAGAAGTAAGATCTCATAGAATGCAGAGTATTGTAGGCGTAGGCCTAAGGACATTATTAATGTGTGTATATACACTAGCAATGTGACATTAGGCCTGGACGGTATTCTGGTAGTCAAGTCGGTACTTGTTTATATTTTGGTTCAGTACCAACGTGTAACTGCTAAAAATACTGATACTTTAAAAAATGACCAAGTACCACATCAATTTATCGAAACTGGTACCATCTCAATAAAGATACAATTATCCTTGCAATGCAACAGTAATACTCACATATCAACATTAAACTGAATTCAAAATAAATCACAAATTCAACATCAAAACATTTCATTTCAAAAGTTCTGAAAAAGCTGAACTCTTGTGAAAGGCAATGTATACATCACAGTAAAAAATACATGATTTGTATGTTTAAGCCAAAAAATACATTGTAATATGCTCTTTGTATGTAGAGTTGTTCAAATAAGTCTAGGACTACCTGTTGTGGCTATTTTAAGAAATGTTGCAAATGGAACATTGAAAAACCATGAGGACAGTAAAGTGGGACGTAAGAAGACCTGGGTAACTACTGGGATTATCCCAGTAAAAAGTGCTGTGCATGGAACCTGTGTGCACAAACACCCTGCTATTTCATGCACCATCACTTATTACAGACTTGAGTACAGACAATGGTGAGATTAGCTGTAATCGATTTCTTAACAACTTTCACACAGTTTTACGTAAAATGGGTTTCATGTCTTGCATGCAACCAAGGTAACACACATTGCATAACCCAATGATCCAGATTAACCAAACTTAAAATGTCTGTAGATCTGTTTTTATGTGAGGAGGCAAAATATGTTATACCAGTGAGGTGCTATGTAACTTGTGAAGAAAAAGACTATTCAGAGAATCAGTCCATCAAGGGGTAATATTCCATCATAAATTTGTGAAATTTGAGCTAATATTCACCAGCAGAGATCTTGATCTTTGCACTTGTTAACTTAAGAAACTACAATCAGGCCTATGCAATGGTTGAGAAAGTTATGGGCTGTACTTCTTAATAATAGTTTGGTACATTATTGGGTTCAGATCATTTTGAAATCATTTTCTTCTCTCTCTGCAGCACATTTGCAGAGTTTAAAATTAAAAATGTGATAATGTAAACATCAGCTTAATATGGGATTTGCTGCATTAATTCATTGCTATATGCCAACTTTGAGGGGATATTATTTGAAAACTTTGGTCTGAACCTTAAAATGCCATAATAAATGTTAGCGCAAATAAATTTCATTGTAGATGCGTGATACTTGTCTCCAGAATGTATCCATAGTGGAAAAATATTTTTTGATGCTCTTACTGCTTTTCCACTGAGCTTTTACTTATTGTAAGCAATTGCTGTCAGTGCCCTTCACCCCTGTCATTACCTTTCCTGGCTTCCCATTTGCTAGCTGTCATGTCATTTACTTTTGGAATTTATGGATGGCATTCTTGCAGTGTCCTTATGGGAGCTTGTTTCAAGCCCTGTGTCTGTTTCCTTTTGGAATGGGCAAGATTCCAGGAAGGACAATCTGTTTAGGTGCAGTTTACCTTTGAATATGATCCTGGTAGGACTGAAATATCAGGCTCAGTTACTGTTGCACAAGAACCCCTTTGATGTTAGGTCCCTGAAAATGATCAACAAGTTTTTGCACTTAAACTGAGACGAAGTAAGTTTATAAACTTGCTTTTACCTATGCTAGGTTGCAGTTGTGGAAAGTATGAACTGTGGAATTGAATTGCACATAGCTAATTATCTGAATATCTGTGCTGCATCACTAATGATATCTTACCATACATGAGCCAATGGAGCAAAAGGTAAATCTGTCATGAGTGTTACTTTTTCTTTCTTTTAGGAAATGTTGGATAATATCCATGCCTTTGTGAAAGGTGCAGACAGAGATAATCACAAGCTGACCATAGAGGAACATGCCAGGTGTTCATTAGAACTCCTCCAGACAGTACCAGCAGCTAGATTAGCTGCTCTGGAATACTTGTGCCATGTCTTTGATGAAAGTGTGAACTTGTACTTGTATGAAATGGAAGGAAAAGGTGCAGTATTTAAAGTATTAACTGTTAGGTAAAAGCATGAGTTGTGGGAGGTTCTTGTGGACAAGTAAATTTATCTGGCATACCATAAAGCCCTTTAGTGGGCAAGGTGGGGGCGGGTGGGAGAATTGATATCCACTACATATTTTAAGCTACATATTAAACGTGATTTGTTCTCCAATTTACAGGACACACTGGGAATAAAATTGATGAAGTTATAACTGAGACTCATCAAATACTCAAGAAGTTTATTGATAGGAATCCAACAGGATGGGCTCCAATCATCTCAAGGGTGAGTGTAAATAATATATTTGCCACAATATGTCATGGAATATGTTTTCTTTGGTGTTATTGCAATTATATGAGGTCATTAACAGTTTGTATTTGGCCTAAATATGTCTAGTATGGCATGTAGAATCAACTATATACTACTGTACTAATACCATTATACAGAGTAGGTGAATATTTATGTGTTCTGCCACGGATTTGCAGCACTACTCTTATGTCATTTTCTTTCCATCAGTGGTCAATTGAGCTTCTTGGAAGGATCAGCAGTAACTATGGTAACCGACGAGGTGTTCCTCATTCTTCCAGCCTTAATGAACAGCTTCAATTGTGGATGTCCTGCAAAGGTAGCACCAATATTTCTTTTTATCATACATATTGTATTTGATTGATTTTGTATTTATGTACTTTAGGCCATGTGTATCTGTCCTGACTTTTTTTCATCTGAATTGTCAATCTCATCACACTTGTTGCATTAGCTTGTTGAACTGTGTTGGTTGTTATCAGTTCTAGTTGTGAATGTTCTCTAGTGTTATCAACATGATGCTCTGGTATATCTTGCCATTATAGTGTGAATATTTATGTTTTAAACAGAAATTTGATGAATTAGTCGATGATGAAATACATACTTCTCTATAATAGTTTCAATTTGTGTTTTTATTCCTCCACAGTAGTTTCAACTGTGTGTGTGTCTATGTCCTGTATAGTTTCTAGTGAAGTATGTGTCTCTTTTGACATTCTCTTAATCCGCGCAAGTCTGTTTTCACAAGAGTTTATGTTTATCTTTTCTCAATAGTTTAAAGCTGCATGCTACTCTCTCACATTGATGATGTTTTCAATTTGTCTTTCAGGGATGCGTACTTTGATGGAGTTGTCATCTCTTTGCATATCAGTAATGATAGATACATGTCCAGACACCTGTGTCAATGCAATCATTGACACTTCTGTGAAACACTCACCTTTTTTTGATTGGGTCGTTGCTCACATTGGGTCAGTTTTCACTATTGCTATTGGTTTATGATCATGTTTATCTTAGTCTTGTTTTATGAACTAAGGTCTACGTAAACTTAATAATTGATTTCAGTTGCCGTCTGTTTTGTTTCTTCTTAACTTTGAATACATTCATGTGCTGTCATCTGTAATTCAGAAACAGTTGTTGTTGCTGTTAGCTTTTCTGTTCCATATTGTGCTTTATTGATCTGGTAGGTTCACCATATCTGCAGTAATGTGGTACATTAATATTTAAACATCCAGAGCTAGTATCTGTCAGGCAGAAGGCACCTTCTGTTTGACAGAAGCTAGCATTCATCGAATATTGACTTGGATATATCTTGACAGATCCTGCTTTCCAACAACTATCATTAACCGTGTTCTATCTCTTGGACTAAGAGACTTCTGTAGCAGCCAGTCTGGTGGCCATCTTGTTGCAACAGAAATCAAAGTTCCCAAAATGGTCTCAGTAGTCAGTATCCTTGGTCATCTCGCTGCTCAACATTCTTTAGATATTAAAAATGCATTACTGAAACTATTCAAGGTAAGCCTGCATCATTATTTTTAGTCATGTTAACTTCTGATTAAATTGATCTTGTATTTACTAAATATTTTGGATCTCAGCTGCAAGTTACAGTACCTAGTTTGCTGCATCTTTCCATCGCATCAGTCGATGTCTTGACTTTCTATGATCTTGTAAGACGTAATCTGCTGACTCATAATTCAAATGTTTTGACTTGATTGTGATGCAAGTAACAATACTATATCATTATTTTTAACCAGTATAATTGTAAGTGTGGTTCTTCACAATGATTTGTTAGACTTGCAGTACTGAAGAAAGGCCTGCAAGTTGTTTAGTCAGATATTGCTTTATCTTTTCAAATATGAAGAAATATTTCTCCTTAAGTCATTGAACTACATGAACATTCTCCCAAAGTTTGATCATATTCCACAATTTGGGAACGATTTATGCCACTCAGATCAATAATTATTGCAGTAAATGAAAGAATGTAAGCTGAGCTTTTCTTCTCATTTTGAGCTACTTCTGAATACAAAGAAATTGTCACACTCTCCAGTGTATAGTGTACCTGTTGATGATTTTAGTCTTCCAACCTGCTTCCATATAACGTCTTCATCCTGCCTAAGAATTGATTTATTTGTTTTTTATTTGGTTCTCCAGGATAGCCTTGGTGGTGTCAGTGAACAAGAGGTATATACTGTCCCCTTCTTGTTGCAGCTATTGACAATGTCACCTGTCCTCCTGAAGACAATAACAGATGACTTGATACTTGCATGTATGTGTACATACTTCAATGTTTTCTGTATGATATGTTACCATAGCTACCACAAGCTGACGTGCTTAAAGAAGAAATGCTTTGCACCTTAGTACCTTACTTTGCACCTTGTTTAGCTTTCTTGTTTGGACACTAATTCAAGTGAGTCATAAATCCAGGCAGTGGTTGTGCCCTCTTGTCCATGCATTCAGCATATCACCATTTTGATGAAACGTATGACTGTCCAACATAATAACTCAAATCTGCTTGAACTTGGTGGATAATTAAGTTAAATGATCCCTGTTTTTTATGAAGGCCCTAGGTGAATATAGCTTGAATATGTTGTCATCACAGTATCTCAAAAGGTCAGATCTGCTTGAACTTTAAACTTTGTAGTTAGGAAGGATGATCTCTGTAGCTTGTTTTGAAACATCAAGGTCATTTGAGGTCACACTCTGAACAGTAAATAGAAGGGAAAGCCTGTTTGAAGTTAATGTATGTATGTTTGTATGTTAAGCTTTTAGCAAGTGGATGATCTTTTTTGTGTGGCCTCAAACCCTCATTTAAAACAAACAGAGTTCAAAGACTGATAGCCGTGTAACATCAAGAAGTGAATCTTTCTTGAAGTTTAAATTTGGTAGGTACTAGTCCTTCTTGAATAGGTGATGATTCCGTTTCATCTCCAGAAATTCCAAAATATTCTTGAATTCATTAAGGGGTAACAGTCTAATGTATGTTTGATTTGCAAAAAAAGTGAAAGTTAAATTTCTTCAATATGTGACACACATTGATCAGAACCACATGATCCTTTGGCCCTTTGGCTTATCTGGTCAGCTATGTGGAGTGTTGGAAATTTGTCCCCACAGTTGCTTTTCATGTTGGACAGAAATCACAAAATTCCATTTATCCCTCTGGTTGATATTTGTCAGTGACACCTGATGTGTTGGGAAGATTATCAGAGCAATTCCAGAAATCAGTGATCTTGCAGAAAGACAAGGATACATTGTTGATGCTTGTAATCCATCTGGTCAGCAAATCTGGCAAAGGAGCTTATCGATTGATTAATTTCATGTTAAACATCGCGGAAGGAGAACAGATCCAAGAGGAAGTGCAGCAGGCATGCTCTCTGATCTTGGTGAGTCTTACTGAATCATGTGAGTAATATTGAATAAAATCAAGTCAAATCACTCACACAAAACCATCAAACTTTTTCATTATCAATCTTTATAATGTAATGTGTGACAAAAATAGCTCAAGCATGTTAGATTTCTTTTGATAGGCAATGTGTGCTTTCTTTGCACCTTTTTTTACCTTGATCATTATAAAGTGTTTTGTTTAGCTTCATTTCAACCTTCCAATCTTAAAAGCAATTCTATATATATGATTCAGAACTCAGCTTAACTGCAATTATACATTTATTGGCATCTGGTTGATTGTGTACTTGAAACTCAGGTGTTATTGGCATGTATCCAGGGAAGTTTCGAAGGCTTAAGTAACCTCTTCGTTGTAATCATCATGATCTAGAACCAGAGTTGTGGCCATTCATCGCACCATACTCGGTAGCAGTGAAGATGGGAGCGCAATTTGGATGTTTCCATGGGGGAGGGCATGGGATCAATTAGCAGAGTTGTTGGGTCAAGGTTTATAAGTCCCTGGAAGTGTTGTGAATTTAGCTCTTTGAGATAATTGAAATCACTTGATATTGTCTTGTCTGCCTGTAATTTTGACCAAGAAATGCTGTTTTAGTGAACATATTCAAAGTACAGAACATCTACACAAACTTACTTTGAGTTTTTCCAACCCCTTTCCTTTTTTCTTTTGTTTTTTTCTCTTTTGCTCTCCAGGACTTGCTAATATTGGAGTTACAGAGATACATCTACAGCAGAACAGGAAGCCTTGTCAACAAAGGAGCAGGGGCATCTTCTTCTGAGGTCCCTTTCCTGTCTGAACTACAGAACCACACAAATGCCCTTTGTGATGACTTCCTTAAAACAAACAGGAAGAGGTACTAACTTCATTATCAGTATTTCCTTGTGTATTCAGATACTGTTATGTTCATCACTGAAGTATATTTATAGCAATGTATGTTTGAAAGGTTTTATTTTCTTATCACCTTTGATAAAGGCAACAACAAATCTATAATAAATATTAATTCAGGCCTCAAATGGCAGGTATTTTTCCAACTCCAAGCAACCACACAAGTGTGGAGAAAGCCTGTGGCTTTTATATTACAACTTCATGTCAGGTCACTACTAACTTAACAATTTGGATCAAACTTTGGTATCTTTTTCACAAGGTCAATTCAGATGGGAAAACCTTAGAATACTCTAAGGTGAAAAACCCATCATACTGTGACCCGACCAGGGATTGAACCCAGAACCTCCCAGTTGCTAAGCTTCATTGCTTCAAATGCCACCACCGTTATCCACTAGGCTACAGTGCCAGTTCTGCTGAGGCTGAAGTCAGTGTTTGGAGTATTAACACCTGGTCATCTTATGAGCTACTGCATTCAGCTTATTTGCTATGTTCACTCTTATGAAGATATGATTTGATCAGGTTTTCCTATTTTGTGTTTGTGGCTCATTATCCTTGTGTACAATGTTAAAGATATTTCATTCATTGTTTAAAAACTTCTACTGTACTTTCTCTCTCACCCTCCAGGGTGAAGTGGCTTCAGAGATTCTTAGCAATGCTTGCATTGCATTGTGGGGAGGAGTCAGCAGCTGACATCTTGAGCTATGTATTGATCAATATTTCTGAACATGACAAGGTTAGCACCTGCAGACAGTCACTTTTTGCAATCACATTTTTTGTCAAATTGTTAACTTGTGTCAATGGTGATGTGGTGTTTGTGCAATGTACACGTGGATTTGTCTGGGTTTGCCTGCAGTTTCTTGTAGCTACATGGCAGTAAACACAGTTTGGTACTTGCAGAAGTATTGTTCTTTCGCAAAATTAGACCTTACTGTTTGTTTGTTTCTGTTAAATCTGATTCATTGAATATGTATCTCCACAAATTTTTCACACCATAACTCATTCTGCTTTAACAGAGCCTTTGACCCTTACTGAATTAGCAAAGACCTAAACCATCAAAAAGAATTTTTGCAGAACTAGTATTGGCTATCAATCGTATATTTTGCATGTGAAAGGAACATTTTGTAATTACTCAATGTTTTATTCATCAGTTACTGATTATCAGTAACTTTTGTATTCCAGTGTCTTCAAGAAACTATCAGTAGTTGCAAAATGATGCTCAAATTTGACACATTCTCTAAGCCATGTGCACTTTTGTGTCACTTAACAGAGCCCATTCCACTTATTGTTCAAAACTGACGGACATCACATCAGGGAATAATTAGTCCAGTATGGCATCACACTTTGAGACAGGAATAGGCCAAATTGCTAGACAAATGGAAAAATGTTCAGAAATTTTCTGTATGCACTCCTTTTCATTTCCACAACTAGTTTCCAAAAGACCTAAAAAATCTCCCAAACTGCTACACAGTATGTAAAAAAAAATAGTTATTCCCTGCACATGACTCTGAATAATTTTCATGTAATTTCAAACCAGTGCTCAAAAATTACAAGCTCCACAAACATGTGTGCTTAACCTACTAATTGAGTAATCATTAGTCATTAGATTAAACATACTAGTTAATGATCATACTGGTTATTATCATTTCATACTAGTTATGATCAGTTGATCCTTGTTAGCTGTGATATTAACAACAATGCTGAGATTCTGCTCACCAGGGGAGGCGGAGTGGGTGAGGGGAGCTCTGGAAAGGAATGTTTGACTTGGAGAACTCAAACAGTTCCTGTGCAGTATGGCTCATATGGTGCACTGTGAATACACACAGCTGTTGTCAATCTCCTATCCTTGGTGTTATACATCAGATGTATCATGATGGCTATTATTTTTTGCATTTTAAGTGCAACAATCAAGGAAACTCCTAAAGTTACAGCATTGGGCTTTCTTTATTTCGATACCACTTACATATACAATACAGTTCAAAGAGCTCTCGTCATCCATAAAGGCTTTGCTCTCTCAACGCCAATCACTTATTATGGTGTAGCAGTTTTGTACAAGTTCTAACTCTTCCAAGTCAATCATTTGTAATTAATTTTAATATTCATGAGCAGATCATTTGGCCTTACATTGGTTTCTAACTCAATCATTCAGCCAATCCTCACCTGATATCATACATGTTTAGGCCTTCTCAAGAGGAACATACCCTAACCATTATGGTATATCTGGATATCACATCATGTTCTATCATGCAGAAAAGGTTTTCTGGAGGCATGATTTTAGCATTTTTTTTTGAGGACTACAATCTTGGACAAAAAACCTTGGGACACCCCGCGTCCCCGTTCAATGTTGGCTGTAGGATTGCTGTTCAAAGGGTACATTCACTTCTATAGCGCAACATTGGAAAGGGGCGCGGGGTTCCATGTTATCCTCTCACCTAAAATTCAGTATTATATTTGCAACATACGACAAAGTGTCCCAACAATTTTGTCCAAGATTGTCTGAGAATTTTGAGGGGTTAGAAGCATGCGCGGGTCACAGGAAAAATCGTCAATTTGAAACAAGTTAAAAGGTAAAATCGGGGGTGATATTCCTTGCAACAAGAAACATCAGCAGTGCATGTTTGGCATGTTTGGGGCCTGTAGTGAAGTTGGTTTACTGTAATAATATTATTGTGTGAATGTTGTCAATGTTATTACGGAGTAAAGGGAGGAATAAGTCAGTCAAATCCATGTATTTGCACTAAATGCGCTAAATAAAATGCAGTCATTTGGGAGGTACCATCATAACTCCAATGCATCTTGTCGACCAGGAAACTACTTTAAAACATTTTGTATGATACAAATGACGTACTTTCGGCTCAAACTCTGATAATGAGACAGGTACCGAAGAGAAAAAAAACAAACAAAAACAAAACCGAAAAACACCCCCCCAAAAAAAAAAAACTAACATGGTAGTGGTCCTTTGAAGATGATTGATGTATATGTGTTATTTATTCAAATTGTTCACAGTGTCTGGTATTAAAGTAACTACGCTTAATGACTATTAGGACTGACTTGCAGGTTAATCTGGGTAAAAAAGTGTACTATCATTATATAAAATAAACCCCTAAAATGCAAATTTAATAAATGTGACGTTTGCCCATATTCACCTAACAGTGACATTGTGGCACCCATTCCATTGTACCGTACATGGTGCACTGTAATATGTAAGTCATTTTAAGAAGTTTCAACATACTTCATAGCACATATTTGTTGTTAGAGCTGTATCATTATATATATATATATATATATATATATATATATATATATATATATATATATATATATATATATATATATATATATATATATATTATATATATATTACCTTATGTATATATGAATGAATGAAAAATGAGAAGTTGACAGACATTTTAGTTTATAAATGAATAATTGAGCAGTGAAAAACACTATGGTCATGCCGTGAATCGAACCCCGGCCTCCCCATCCAAGCTGACTTATTCCTAACAACAGCGTCTGACAGTATAGGTTAAGGAAACCCACGTTCTACCAAATGTTTTGACAGGAAAATTTAAGCAACCCGTGGGAAAATTGCATAGATTACAAGTCTGGAAATTACTTACGTTAACAGCTTCATGCAATGTAAAAATTGCAGTCACAACTCTGGACTTAGCTGCCAAAAATGTAAAAAACCAGCCTTTACTAACGTTCTACCATTATTTTAATATTAAGCTGAATCGACACTTCTGACTTTAATGCATTTTGGTAGAACGTGGAGCTACTTCAGAATACATTATAACTGGGATTCCTACCAGCATTCGACAATTGCAGTAACATTCCTGTTGCAACACAATGCAACAGCTCCCCATCAATGTTATTTCTAATCGTAACTAATTCTGTCCGCATATACAATACCATGAAACAATCTGTCCATTTATGATCACTCCTTTTCAACAAAAAAATATACAAATAAACCCCCAAATTAAGATTAAACTTGTTTTGTTTATAGTCGAAATTAAGAATACTTTCATTTGAAAATCCCCAGACCCATAGGCCCTGATAACTTTTTTTTTATAATGCACCTTGTCCAAAAATGTTCAATTTTCTTTCGAAATTTCACTCCAAAATTGCTCCCAAAAAACTCAGAAAATCTTGGACAAAAAACCTTGGGACACCCCGCGCCCCCTTCAATGTTGGCTGTAGGATTGCTGTTCAAAGGGTACATTCACTTCTATAGCGCAACATTGGAAAGGGGCGCGGGGTTTCATGTTATCCTCTCACCTAAAATTCAGTATTATATTTGCAACATACGACAAAGTGTCCCAACAATTTTGTCCAAGATTGTAGGTAAATCATTTGCAATTAATTTGAATATTCATGTGTACATCATTGGCCTCACCCTGGTTTCCAACTCAATCGTTTGTAATTAATTTGAATATTTATGAGTAGATCATGTGGCCACACATTGGTTTCAACTTTGTTAATCCTTTCTCTGTAGCTTTCAGCTTTCTTGTCCCTCCAAGCTGAGATGGAGGTTGCCTTCCCATCAGTAATGCACCAAGCTGTCAAGAAAGCTTGCAACCAGCTTACGTCATCCTCATCATCACCGGAACAGGTATGAAACAGAAGTTAAAGTGGCATCCTCAAGAACTGCAATGTACAGAGAGACCACTCTGTTACTTTTGGAAATTCATTGTAAATTCTGTTTGCCTTTAATTCTTAGAATCTCCAGCTACTGAAGAACATGCATGCAGTGGTCGATTGGGAAGTGAACTCTAATTCCAGGCAAAAGGCTAGAGTTACTATGGCGACGTGTTTGGTCGACCATCTTCATATTCTCTCGAGTCAGCTCTATCATTTTGACATCAGGATAGCATCAGTCTGCATTGGTTTGATCAACTTGGTGAAAATTAAAGGCACAATCGACCTGACAATGCTACATGGCTTGGCTCACAGTGTTGTTGATTTTGCGTTCATTTTGTTTGGCTGTCAAGGTAAAGGTTTCAGTTTTTATTACATTCCTTTTCAAAAGAAGACCCTCAAAGCAGATGATGAGCCGGTGATGAACGTGTGCCTATAATCAGTAATTAGATGATATAGTTTGGTTCTTTGTTTATATCCACGATACATTTCAGCTTTGTTGACATACACCCAGAATATACAGAATTGTCAAAAGAAGTCTCACAAATAATGCTCAAAAGACGTAGATCATTAGTGAAAACATCATAGCAGATACTCTTCACTGTCACTGTCTTTAAGAATATATGAATTCTTACCTTATTTTAATACCTCTTAAAATGGTTTCTAACAATGATATTGTTGGTTGATTCACTTGAAAATATATGCAGTGTTCTAAAAATGTATCATTATCACTATCATCATTGGAAGTTTTTCATCTTTGACTTAGAAATAATTTTATCTTTAACTTTTATATTCAAGTAAATTCCTTTTCCCTATTAGATCACTTCATGAAAAGCAAAACAATGGCTGACTGCAAGGATTACCTGCAGAAGCTGAGCAAGAGAAAAGTCTTAAGATACATCATTCTTCGATCATTATTAGAGAATGCTCTTAAGAAGGTAACCTAGAAGTTGTTTTGTGACATGAGTGACTAAAGACAGTTTAATTTAATTTCATTATTCAATGAGGAAGATTTCTTTCACATACTGTCATGATTTTGCAGGTGTATAGGTTAATTTGCCTTTGTTTTTTCTTTCAGTTTTTGCAGTGAAATTAACTGCTGTGTGTGGTCTAATGTTTTTTGCATTTATTGTCATCTTCATTGATCAATACAGATCTCTTTTACAACTTAATTGAAGACTTTGCAAAAAAATTCAATATTCAGATGTGTTTTTGTTTTATGTTTCCAGTCCAACTTGAGGTTATTTCATTCTTCAAGAAAGTTTGACCTATCTGAGTCAAATTCATCTGAGTCAAAACCAGAGGATGTATCATTGCTCCTGGAGAATGAAAGAAGAGGTCTGTCAGTAGCTGTCCCTAAAGGAGGTCTGTCTGTGTTTCATGCTGGTGTTATCGGTAGAGGACCCAGACAGGGGAAATATCATGAAGACTTGAAAGTGGTAAACAGTTATCCTCTCTTCTTGCTTTCCTTGCCTTTGTTTATTCACAAACCAGTCTTCAAAATGTCTTTGTAATGAAATGCTGACCTGGGGTCTGGGGAAGATGAATAATTTTGTATGATTTATTGAATATTTTTGTCAAAAAGCGAAATGGCCCCTGTTTCTTAAAGGTAAATGAGACCAATGGACAAAAACATTCTCTGTTTTTGTGGATTTAATTTGATTGAAATATTGTATCTCTCTCATTGTAGCATCACCACATATAGTTCATATCTAATGTGCCATATGTTCTGCAGATGGTAAATGATAGTGATTACATTTTATGTAGTCTGTGGAATCAAGAATTCTTATGATGCAAAGCCCACGTAAGGGCAGAAACATGTTCACATGACATCTCCATTCGATGTCGAAGATAGATTTGGTGCGTTTAGGTGAACTTCTTGAACTAAACATTCCTCATACGTGAAAGTCCCGGATTCCCTTACGTAGCTAGGTCTTACAATGGACCTATGATATGCTCACTTTGCAGTCAGAAACTCAGACTGATCCATTTTGTTGTGTTTAATATTGTAGAGCCTGTATATTCTGACAAACTAGGCCTAACAATGCTTGTATTCAGAAACAGGAACTCTATATTATGTGAGACACTGAAAAATATGATTGCACATGTATCTGGCCTACCTTTAATTGCAACAAAAGAGCAGAACAAAAGAAAAGGGAGTCAATGCTTTCTGGTTTAGATTGATGTTTTGGTACATCTGACAAGTGACTGTGAATAGAACTGGGAATAGGATGTTTTCTCTAGGAATCTCAATATCCCTCAACATACATTGCACAGCAATTGTTCTTTAGCATCTCTACACCATTTGCTTGCAGAATTTTTTGGCACAGTTCTGCTTTAAGTGTTCAAATGTGTTACTCAGAACTACTCCCGTGAATTTTTCCTGCCAGAGTGCCGATGTACTTCTGAATTGTCAGTTGCTGACCCAGATAATAAGGAGTTGTTCAATTGGAGAATACAAGCCCTCTTCTCCTCAGCCTTTGCACAGCATCCTCGAGAAACAACTCTGCGATGAGGATACCACAACTTACCTCTCGGATGTCTTGGTGGAGTTGGTTTGCCCTGATGTTACTTATGTCGGAGTGCTCTGGCCTGAAGAAGAACTCACACGATTGACAATAGAGAGGTTAGAGCCAAACACCTCACCAACACCACCATCATATTACCCCCATTGGCCAAAGCATGCACATTTTTTTTGGCAATTTGTTGAAAGATTAAGGAATCTTTGTGTGGACATAATGGTGATGATATTTGTGTGTGCATTATAGTGCATGTCAGGTGCTGGTTGTAAACAGGAATTTGAGATGCAAATACGCCAACCTATCTTTATGCAGCCAATGTCTTGGTGAATAGGTAATCCCCTGTTGTTTTCATGGTTGTTCAAGATCATTTAAGGTGAAAGTTTAAAAACCTGGTAAACATGTAATCTCAAGATGTTTAATTTCCTTGAACTTTGATTAGCAAATTAGATCATATCTGTTTCTTTTTATAGGTCTTAAATGGTGTTACTTTGAACAGTGTATGATGCCTGTTGTTATGTACAGAGCTTCAATATCATTGGAAAGTAGCATTGGTGAAAACATTGTATATGTGTATAGGAAGATGGGGAAGTTACTTGAACTTTTTATTCTATTTAAGGACGCATCAATCAATATTTTTAGACTGCTCTTTGTGTCGTCATATCTGTTTAACAATGCAGAACTTTGTAATATTGCAGATGTAGTATCCCCTTGTGTATGAAATCTCTACGGCTCCTCAGTTTCTGTTGTTTATCAGACATTGCTTTTGTGCCATTTTATGAAGAGATATGTGCTTTATATAGAATTCTAGTGTAACATGGAATCTGTACAGACTAATAGAATTGTAATTTGGTCTGTCACATTCACCCTAAAGTATTGTCTTCCATTTGAATGTACCTGATGCAGTGGATGTGTTATGTCAGCTTATTTGGTCACACAAAATGTGCCTGCAGTCTTTAAAAGAGTGTGTAAAATGTATTGAGATGATCTGTGATCATCAATAGGAGACTTCACTGTGGTAGGTACTGTATTATTTGGGAGAGTGGAAGGGAAGTAAATAAAATGTCCATCAACCAGTCAACCCAATTCTATTCTCCTCATTTTCATGACTGTCAAGGAACATTGAGGTATGAACAATGACTGTTTGTGTTACTGTGTATTGTAACATTTTTTATCCGTCAATGAATGTTTTTACTTCTTCATTCAGAGACCTTCATATTCGAATGATGCTGGATCAACATTTATTTCTTTGGGATGTGCTGATGCTGATAGCTCAGAGTAAGTTACTGAAGCACAAATGATAATACAATTAATTCTTAAACGTAATGCATCTTTCAAGAAGGAAATTTGTGAGGAGGAAATACAACCTTAAACCAATGGTGATGAGTGAATGCTCATTTTTATCTTACTTTCTTCTCCAAAGGTAGCCTAATCATTCAAAGGACGATTGGTTTATAGTGGTTATCTGAATGTTAAATTTACAACCATTATTACACTATTGTAGAAGCATTACTTAATTTGAAGATTTGGGATTCCCAGAGCTGTGTTGCACTCCAAGCATGGATTATTGTGCATTACTTGCAGAGAACATCCATTGCAGGTAATTTTGTGTTATGGATACTTTCAGCTCGATCCTCAACACATCGTTGTTCAGTTCTTCTATATGGCACCATGGCAACACTCTTGGCCTTCTGGGACAGCGGCAGAAGTAATATTCCTGAGGAGAGAAATAAAGCAGTCAGTGCCACAGGGAAACTGTTGAATGTTCTGTCATGTGTGAGTACAAGGAATTTAATACTTAGCTTTCACATGTAACAGTTTGGCAGTCTTCTAAAGTTTTCGGTAGTGAACACACTGTTTTTAAGTAAACATCATCTGTTAAATGTGACTGCAGTTGCACAACAATTTGATGATCTTGTGTAGTAAAATGAAAGCAGTGTAGTTCCTGATAAATAATGTCCCTGGTGCATTGCCGACAATTCTCAGTGTAATACCTGATACAGAATGTCCCTGTTGCAGTATCATCCGTTCTCAACAGACAGCTTCCATACTGCTTTGTAGTTTGGAAACTTTATTTGGTACAAATAAACTGAAAGGAATGATTTTGATTGTATTGCGGTCAATATGTTCAAAGCATAGGCACAGGCTCTTGCTAGGTTGAGAGCTATTCCTTTACAGCTTAAGATGAGTGTATACTAATGGAAGACTGAATTTGCTATTATTCGTCACTTTTATGCTATCAGCACACCTACTGTCCATACATATGGCATTACAAGACAGTGAGAATGTCAGGTTTTGTGTTGAGTGCATCAGTACTTTTGATATTGTTAGCACTGACATAGAATCTGAGCGGTTTTTAATCAATCTAAAGAAAATTGATCTTGTAATAACATCATTAATGGGATATTAAATGAATCTTTTTTTCTCTTTCATCCAACAGGCTGGTCTTTTACCATCTCCTCTTACCTACTCCTCTCTCCTGCTCCCTGAACTTTCCATTGGTGACATTCATCTTCTTCTCAGTATCATCTGGACATTCATGAAAGTAAACACTCATTGTATGTTTTCACTTTAACATTGATGTTTTGTTCAGCAGTGTCAGTCAGCAACCACCTATCATTCAACATGCTGATGGTATGCTGTTTCAGGAGCAGAAACAAAAGCAGAATTTGTCCCTGCCACAAATTTTATCATCATTGATACCACAACGACACAAAATGGATCACTGGCTGGCCACTGCCCTACTTCATCTGATCTGCCATTGTGGTCTTTGCATGAAAGAGTGCAGTACCATAGCAATAATAGTTCACTCTGTTGTGTAAATATCTCATCACGAATGCCTAAAACAAGTATAGTTTTCAGTTTATTTGCCAGACATTTCTATGTTTTTATTTTTGTCATCTACTACAAACCAAAAATGTTCATTCATGTTTGAAAAATTTAAACAGCAAAGACATTGAAAAGGTTGTCACACATCAGAACATTCTGCACAATGTGTTCATTTTATAGCCACTTCGTGATCATTCTTCAAGGCATTTTGAAATTATACAAGCAGGCATAAAACTGCACCAAAACTGTTATCTTTCTTTAATTAAAAAAAAAAACTGATTGTCAGTAAAGTTGTAAAAACCTTGTAAGGTAGGAGACCATAGAAAGGATGAAATTTTGTCATGTATTTTGCTCAAAGTTAAACATGATCAGTAATTCTTCCTAGACCCATTTAATGTTTATGTTGGTATACTCTTTCTCCCAGGAGAACCCACCCCGAGCAGATGAATTTCAAATGGTTGATGGAACACTAAAGAAGTCCTTCCTTCCAGGTCAGTATGGTAAAAATGATGTCATAATCAGCATCTGAAGGAGAGCACCTCATCACAATGCAATATATTACGTAGCAATATGTGAAAGATTGCAACAAAAGTGACTGAAAACTGGTGTTTACATCATGTACCCCATGGCAGATATCATGACCCATACGTTGCTACCTGAATCCAAAATAAGACTAATGTAAATTGCACATGTGACAAAATTCAGCAAGCATGCCTAAGAGCTGCTTCATCGTGATTCCCATAGGTAAGATACATGAATGTGCAAAGCAATATCACTTCACAACAAACTTAATGAAAGTAGTGTATGGATTTAGGGTACCGGGATCTGAATTTTGGACCCAATACAAACAACTATTGACAAACTTCTAGCAGATGAACATACAAAATGAACCTTTATGCTGTGTCAAATACATTTACTTTTGAACAAAAAGGATGATAATATTCAGTACAAGTAGAATTATGGTTTGAATTTTTCTTAAAAAGGATGATGGAGTGACCAATGTGTGGAGATCTTTCATTCAGTTGAACCAATCAAATGACAGGATCTGATGTTTGTGAAATACAGGAATGAAGTTGATATTTAGCTACAGTGTTTTACAAATGATGGCCTGCATGTCCGACTTCCGGATATTATCACCTAATTCTTGTTTTGTTCCCTCGAACAGATTCCACCAATCGAGCCTCTAACGTACTTCATGCATTGCTGCAGAAGAATATCTCCAAGCTTGGTTACTTGTATCCTAAGATATTCCCAGTGGACAATACTCCATTATCATGATCATTATCAAAAGCCATGAAGAAGGATCTGCCACCTAGGAGACTAGACATCCACAAATAAAGTCCTTGAAGGAGAATGCTGTAAGAATCTAAATGCAGCTTCTTCAGCTTTTGGTTGGTTGAGGCTCACAGCTAGTAAATGAAGTTTATTTCTCAAACGCAGCATGTAATGAGTCTGAATACCTACTGATGAAAGGAAAAGGGAGGATAGCTATATTAAGGAACTGATACTGACAGAAATATCTACCATCTCAAATTACAGCCAGTCTGTGATTGACGGTTGGTAGTCAACTAAAATCTGAATAAGAAAAGAACAAATAGCTGACAAGGTAATCAGTGGAAGTTTTAGGCAATTTTGTTTAATAAAATGTGTACATTATCTTGTGCATTTGCAACCTCTCGTAAAATTGTCATATCATAAAATGGAGCATAGGTCTTGTTTGGTACACATCAAGATTAAAATGAAACAGGGAGCATGTGATGGTAAAGTAATATTGGTTTGAGTGCTGTGAAGTTCTTTTAAAACCAAGTGTTGTTTCCATGAGATGTGTGGTAAGGCACTGGGTATGGCTATGAGGGAAGTGAAGGGTAAACCACAATTTGAACGCACATTTGGTTTACATGGAATACACTTTCATCTACACTGAGGTAAGAGAATCACAATTGTGTTGTCTTTGTCTGCCATCTCTTGATGTCTGTATACAGTAGTTGTAGTATGACTTGAATCACGAAAATAATAAATTAAGATACTTTTTCCACAAGTTTGTGTTTTTTTAGCACTTCTATGACTAGTAAGTGATGTATCCTCAACACATTTTTCAAGTCACCCTAATGTCATAAGTCATCATATTTTGATTTAGTTCCGTCATGTCCTCATAATATCGGGGAATATTAAAACGTAAAGTGAATTATGTTAAAAGAGACATAAAGAAAAGGAACTATTCAGTGAATCTAATTTTCAGGTATGTTTGTGAATTTACTGATATTCGATGCTTTGAGGTAAAAAAAGTACAAAGTGATTACTCTGTATAAAAAGTAGAGCATCACAATTATGCTTTAGTAGGAAAACAGTCACTCAAACAAGTACTGATAACAGTTGCAGGAGAAAATAAAGAGACAAAAACTTCACATGACAAATTAAAAGAAACCTCAATAAAGAGGTTTCAACAGAGGAGTGTGCTCAATTATAACAAAACTAAGTAACACAAATTTCTACTGAAAACCACTTTTCATTTTTTTCATCCTTCAAAGACAGATACTCATCTATCCAGACAGTTCAAATTCTCCCAACTTGTATACTTCAACCCCACCCATAACTGTCTTTAGCTTCTCCTTGTGTAGATCCAAACCTTAAACTTATAGCTTGAGGGTGAGCATATGAGACCCTACATGCAATCAGGCCACTCTGTGCTCAATGTTTTATACAGGTATGAAGTAATCTGCATATTCTGAATTTTGTAATTGAAGTCAATCAAAGAGCCATTGCCGGGTTTCAGAATTTTGCTTCCCTCAAGTAAAAATCAAACTTCAGGTGATGAGTATCTGTCTTAAATGCAAGGACAAATTTACAAGTAACAAGCACATACATATTCAGCCAACAAGCATACATATTCAGACAAGCAAGGAATTACAAAATTACTAACAATAGAGTGCCACTATATGGAAACTTCAATTGATTACTTACTTTGAACTAATCCTGGTAAGGATCTTAAAGGGAAAATTGGGTGTTTAACAGGCAAAATCAAATTTGTAAATTCAGTACTTGTGGACACAGAATGATAGGATTATTCCAAGAATGAAAAGATGATTGCCTTATTTTTAAGAAAACAGTTTTTCACAAGAGAAATTCAGTTACTTGTTGCTCAAGAATAATTTGTTCACCCAAACTTTCAAAAATTCAAGTGATATATCTGCCATAAATCATCTTATGCACACTGCTTTGCAGAGATAAATGTTTTGCAGATGTCTATTGATGAGTCTGAATAATTTAATAATGATTAAAGCTATTTCTTTGAATGCAATGATGGTGCAGTGTAAATGCCTTATATCCCTTTAAATGTGAGAATGATGACATGAGTATCACAAGATATATCAACATTGTCAACACCAGAATATCGCAACTTAAACATGATTTAGATTTTAGGTCATTTGTTGACATAACTCTTACATTGCATTCATTTCCTACAGTTGCTGTCTCAATTATGTGACTTTTTACATGGAAAACATACTTCATAAATTCTTGACAATATTTTAGGAGTCAGCTTGGTTTTGTAAAGAGGACAAAGTATGATGACCACATTAATTTGCAGACAAACTGGTTGCTAAAAGACACAGCAACAACAGACATCGTGATTCACCACACAGAAGACTTGAACTACTTCACAAGATTACTTTGGAAACCACAGACTTCATTTCATAGCTATAAATGCTGTTTCCTAGTCAATTCTAACAATGACTCATTCCTATCATAACCACCGGTTACTATACCAGTGAACCAATGGTTTATTCAAATTACTGTTCATATCTATCATCAAATAGATTCCCTTCTAAGTTTTCTAGTTTTAACATTTACCAATGTGTGGTGTGGTATTGTTGGGATAACTTGCACTTTTGAATATTCATATGAAGTTAAACCATGACACCACATACAAACCATAATTGATATTTCTCACTCTGCCAATCTCAAAGTTTTAATCAAGATGACACAGGTTTCTTGAAAACATTTGCTCTATCAGAGGAAATTTCAAAACTTTTCTTAGAACAAACATTTTTTTACCTTTTAGTTTTAGAATGACAAAACTTAACAAAGGCATCTAAAAAATTTTAAAAAGGCATCTACAAATTTAAGCTGGAACTTCTGCTTTGGAAGCATCTCTTGCCACACGAACTCCTAAAAAGTACAAGAAAATGTTATCAGACCATTATATAAAGTTACTTGCTTTTACCTTGAGTGAATTATGTTACATTGTTTCCAACTGCATTTTGTGTTATTAAAGACAAGTCACTGCCACAAGTGAAGCAGGGGAATTTCTTCAATATTTTTTGTAACAGAAATGATTGTCATTCTCTGCCTTGAACATTGAGACCTGAGTACTTGAAAAATCAAAGGAACTTTAGAAACTGAAACCGCGTAACACCACACCACCCTTACCAATCAGGATTATTTGTCCTTTAAGAGCTAACAACTTGATTGCCAACAGTTGTCTTACTTTAGTCTGAAACAACCCTCAATAGTATTTAATACAACTGTGACATTAACACTAATTTATTAATCAAAAGGGATATATAGCAACATAGGAGACATGTTTCTTCTGCAAGGAATGTGATGATCCTTCAGGTATTTATTGCACAGGATATTGCATTAATGATATAGCATTACCTGTGGGTGAAGATTATCATTGTCTACCACAACTGACGATCAGTTGACCGACAGCAACAATCTACGTCAAATTGTAAAAGACATTTGACCAACTCAACATATCATATTAACTAGACACTGCTGGGAGGGACAGTATCCATGTAAAATAATGAACTTTCATCTTTGAATATGCACAACTTCTTTAACTTTGCATCCGTACTCTGAACACAGTTCTATTCAACTGTTAATAAATTGTAAATATAGTATGAATGTACTTTCATGTTGACTCGGATACTGGACTGACAATGCTCACTGCTGCTGCTGCTGTTTGTGACGAATGTAATGTCCATTAACACCAAGTTAGTACCTTGAGATTATCTCCTCCCAGAGCTATCCACCTAGAAATACATCTCTATGAAGTAATGATTATTCATTACTTGCTAATGAATATTAATAATATATATGAAAACAAATTACATCCACATGATACAATTAAAGATTCTAAACTGGTGCATTAGCCTTGTTGCTGAGAATGAGCTTGTACATGGAATCATCAATATAAAACAAAACATTGATTAAAAGCTTTTTAAAACATTCTTCTAAACTTAAACTGAAGTGATTTGTCCATTAGTAGCATACACTTTACACAGATGAACACTGTAAATATCATGTTATGGCAGTGTACCATCATGGTCATTTATATTGTGTTGCTTCATACTTGTATTAATTTTGAGACAAAGTAAAACTAACTTGCAACTTCATCTAAAAAAACTACATGTACAAAATGTAAATTACAATAATATCCTACTTGCTTCTACCAACTATTAATTGATTTGATAGCACTTTAACAGCATTTGCATATGTAATATATATATTTGCATGTAAATAAACATCTTGGTAACATTTTCCATTGTATTGCACCACGGTAATAAAAGTTGATAACCCAAAATAAAATTTCATGAAGACTTCTTATAAAGTTGTAATAAGTAAGGAGCAAGGTATGTTATTAGATAATTCCGTCCATTGAGGGTGACACTCATTTTACATATCTATGTCACTATTTACTCCAATTGTCTTTTCTTTGTTTTAGTGTTTATACAACCTCACTAAACACATCTCTCAGAGAGATGCATATTCTGTTTTCAAAATGTGGTAAATTAATTCCAACAAGGAATACAGTGAGAGATCATTGTAGTTAATTTAAGAGCGATGCCAAACTGTCACAAACTTGACCAAAATTGAACAGATTGACCCAATTATGTGAGTGGAGACATCTACGAGTGAGGTTTGTTGCAACACCACATCACATGCCTATGATCATATTAATAAAGCCAAGGGAACCTGAATGTCCTATTTCTTACCTCTTACATATTGCAATAATACAAGTTCTTGCTCCTAAGTTTAAAATATTTCTTCCTAATTTTATTTACAAAGAATATTCTTAGCAAACAAAAATAAAACACTGCTCTTAAGTGATACCAAAGTTGTGGCTGTGATTTAAACAAAACAGAATCAAAACATTCAGAACCAGGATTGTGACATACAGTCAAGAAATTCTGACAAGAGTGCAAAGCAGATATGATTCTAGCTCTGACCTCTTTGCATCATCTGTGTGGTGGTATCCAATTACAAAGAAATGACAGATGTAGGCAGCTTCAAAAATGTCATTGAACTTTCTCCAATCACTGCTTAATTCTTGTTGTTGTGGGGGAAAAAGTAACAACAAAAATATTTTGAGAAGAATAAACAAGTTCAATACAAAACATAATTTGCATTACACGAAAAAAATTGGAAAGTTAGAGATACTATAAAAGTACCACCACATCTATATTCTCATACTATTCCATGGTTATAGATTCTTCTACCATTCCATTATTTCCATATCTTGACACTTCAACTTTTATTTGGTGAGGTCCAAACCATCTTCATGAAAATCATCAAAAATTCAAAAACTCCATTAAAATCTTCATTTTCCCCATAAACATCTGAACAAAACTTCTAATTGGGTGGATGGACAGAAGGGGCAGTGTTTCTCCTTCCACCAGGTACTGAATCTACGTGCCTCTTCTGTTGCTTTTGGTGCATTGTTTCTGAAAAACGCCTCTGAGATGAGGCATCACCATTCTCATCAATATCTTCGTAAGTACCTTCTTTGATATTGCTAGGATTCAGAGGTCTTGCTGGTAATTCTCGGCCAGACATGTGACTGCTGATCGATATAGTGTCCAAGGAAGCTGTTGATGAAAATGCAGCTTGCCTGGTGAAAGTCTTTGTTTTTCCTGATGTTACGATTTTCCCATCCCTTCCAGAGAAGGCCTTGTCCCTCTCCTTGGAACGAGACCTGCCCTTGTCACCTTTTGATTTCGACTTACTACTCTTCTCTTTCTTGCCATCATTCTTCATGGCAGTGTTTGTTCTCCCGTCATTCTCCGTCTGTCTTTTAGGCGACGACACAGACTTCTCCATGGATTCACGCTGTTTCTTCTTGGCAGCATTATGCTGTTTTAATTTCCTCATGGTCCATGTGACTGGACTGCTCTTAGTAGGGCTCCCTTCCTTGGATGTTAAGTCACTGGATGAGTTGCTCCTTTGTCCTAATACAAATGTCTTGCTATTTTCCGCAACTACGATGGAGGGGATTGATTGAAACCGTTTCATGAAGGTCAGTTTACCTGCATTGAGTGGGCTCAACCCTGAGCTAGATGGAGACTTCAGAAGGTCCCCTGTTGACTGAGCCCTTCTCATTACAGATTTTCCATCTTCAACATTAGTTGCTAACATCACTTCATTTTCATAAGTGCTAACTGCCCTGACATGAGAGCCTTGGGTCATGATCAGAGGTAGGTTTGTAGGTGAAGATACTGGTCTTTGTCCTCTCTGGAGGGATGCTGGATCTGAGTGTACGATCATCGCATCTCTTACGTTAGGTAATCTTTCCATGGTCGGACTGATCGCTGATTTTCGCCGGTTCATTTCTTCGTACATCATCTTCATTTTCTCAATGTCTTCATACATTTTACTTGAAGCAGAAGAAGCATTGCTACCTTGACTAGCGGACGCAAGCCCGCTTGCAATGTAACTTAAATTTGAGTTTGGGGTTTTGCAATAAATGTTCAAGTCAGGTGATCCTGAGTTATGGGGTACACTGGGAAGGTCCCTGAAGCCTAACCAACTGGGAGGATTGTGTGGCATTCCTGCTAGATCCAGGGATCCAATCAGGGGAGAGCTCTCCTCCAAAGAGAGGGACACAAGACTCACCCTGTTTGAGGCCGTACTCATACGATCAGAAGTGAAAGATATGCCGCTTAATCTCTGTGGTACACTGACATGAGATGCCACACTTGCTCTCCTTTCAGCAAAATCTGCTAGATTGTCTGCCGACAATGCTTTTCGAAGACTTTTGTTCACTTTGGCATACAAAACTGTAGCATCAAACTGAGGTGGAGGATTTTGTGTGAATCCGGTCTTGAGAGATTGTGAGAGTCTTTGGTCCACTGGTGGAGGGAATCCATGTTCATAGTACGTATGAGTGATAGGTGTAGGGCTATATAACCCTCTGGAATGCTTGTAATTTCTACCTGGCTGATTCCTACCAGCTACAAACTTTGGTGGTGACATGATACCACCTGCAGGCGAACTGACAAACCCTTCATTTGTAAAAGCAAAGCGATCTGCTGGACTTGGTGATATCAGCGGGCAATTCTCATAACTTCCAACGAGAGTGTTATAATAGGGACTCTTGGACATGAGGGATTTACTTGCAGAGCCAGCAACAGGTGGTTGCTTGGCTAACGGAATACGAGGGGGTAGTTTAGCAGGCACTAGAAAATTGGAAGGGGGTCCTTTGGATCGTTCAAGGGTGTTGGCAGGTGACATGTCCGTGTAACCGTCCATTTGTGGCGACCCGTCTGATGAAAGGTTATCGGTGGATGACGAACGAATCATTTTATTCCCTAAGACTGGGTGAGTTGAGAGTGGTAAAGGTGGTGCTCTTGGGCTAAGTTGAGGCTGGCTACTGTTTCTCCTCAGTGGTGACTTTGGGGGGGCTGGTGCTGCTGCTGCTGCTGCTGCTGCTGCTGGCACCTCTGGAGCTATTTCTGATTAGAAATTGAAGGACAACATCATAACTTGACTTGATAATTGCAACATGAAAAATCAGTAAACTACCACATCAAAGCATGAGAAAATGTGCCTGCTGTAGGAACAAGCAAATTACATTTTGCATTCAAATGATGCACATTTTCAAACACTTGAAAAGGTTCACAACCACAGATCTGCTGCTTTAATCCAATGATAGAGAGGAATTTGTGCAAAAAGTTCCATGCAAACATGTTGTGAATGTACAATTATGACTTAATATTTATATTCAAATAGTGTAATAAATGCGAGAGCAATTCCAACTAAATGTTACTTGGTATTAAACAATTGTTTTGAAACCTTGCATCTACTTGCCAGAGTACAGCATATTCATCATATTTCATTTTAATTTTTTGTTCAGTCCACTACACATATAAAATATGTATAAAAAGGAGCAACGCATAAAAAATGCAAAATTAGGATATACTAAAGCATTGAACATTAAAACACTGTAAAACAGTTACAGAAATTGGACAAGAGGTTATCTAACTGTTCCAATTGGATGAATATTGCAGCTCTATATAAGGAATTTTTGAACAGCTCAGCTGTATGGTATACTTTAGCAAAATATCTGGATTTTGTAAATTTCTGTCTAATTGCACGATACAGACTACCATGAGGGCATGTAAAGGGCAACTCTCATCTTCGTAAATTTTTGTGGCCCTTCTTAAAAACATAGCTACAGGAAATGCATCCGTAGCTTCCTTCATACATTGATAATTTAAATATTTGTATACTTGAAAACTTTGCAATTCCGTGCTTATCCTTTCGCAAAATAAATGTTTGATACCATAGCAACATTGCATAAATGAGATGCAGGAAAAATACAGATAAGACAAGAGCCCAAGGGCACTCTGGTTCCTTGCACAGATGGAGAGCATATAATGTAAATTATGAAGTAAAAGGGAGCATATTGCATTATTTTGTACGATAGCCCATATGGCCCATTTCTGACCATGAACTCTCACTGCATTACATAAAATCTGTAGAGGGAGAAACATATTTCATGCTTTTTTAAAATGGCCCATTTCAGACATTGGACCCCAAACATGACAAATATGTACCCACATGGAACCACTTCCATAGCACTAATGTGACCAACTATCAACGGTGTTACATACAATCTGTAAGAGAAGAAATATTTTGCATGATTTCACAACAGCCTATGGGCACTATGGTACCGTGCACTTGAATTACATACTGTAAAATGATATGCCTGAGTTCATAAATATCAAAAAAGACATTTCAATTAATGCAATGAATTGCAGATGTTGAACTGCAATATACAGCAATATCCCACTCATTTTACAAAACACAAACAGCTGTGAATCTCTCATTTAAAGAAGGGGCTCTGCAAATTGCAATATGGCTTATCTCATCTATGCCCCTTTAAAGTCCAATAAACTGATAGAATGCCCTGGAGGGAACTACTGGGGTCTAGTTTAAACTGGTAAGAACACCAACTGACTTATTTTCTTTGATTGTGTCCTGCTCACCTCACTAATTGAAAAGACACTTACGTGAACGCACACATTAGCACTCAGGCACAAGGAGGTAAACTGATCCAGCCAAAACTTGTCTGGTGTGACCACCTACAGTAGTGCCAACAACACTGCTTCTTTTTCATTTGATCAAGAAACTGCTAACTCAAGCAGTACTTCCATGATGCACTGGAGGGGACTGATGGAACATATGAGCATCCATAGCATAACAGAGTTTTCAGACTTTGCCCCCAGTTCCCCTAGATGACCTTCGACCTCCACCAAAAACGATAGGGCACACCTTCTCTACATGGCGAACCAAATTTGACTTTCATCTGACTTTCCCCTATTGAGTTAGAGCATACCTAAGCCAAACAAACTTTTGCCCCCAGTTCCCCCAGATGACCTTTGACCTCCACCAAAAACGATAGGGCACACCTTCTCAACACAGCAAACATACATACCAAGTTTGACTTTCATCGGACTTTCCCCTATTGAGTTAGAGCGTTCCTAAACAAGTGTCACAGATGCACACATACACATGCACACACACACACACACCAACCTGACTGCATAGGTTCCTTTGCTAACGCAAGGAACCAAAAAAACAACATATGCTAACCAATGAAACAAGGGAAATAAACTTAACTCATGAAATTTGAAGTGAAAGGAGAAAAGGTAAGCCAGCCATTCATAGCTAATCCTAAAATAGTTGGTTTTTGAAGTTTTCTGACACTATAGACTCTTGTATACATGCACTCTTCAATTCTGAGGAAAGCAAGCTTTCATGTTTTATATTTACATTTGCAAGGAACATTTCCTTTCCTTGTTATTGTTGTAACCTACCTAGCACAGTTTTCCTAGTTTTTAACTGAATTGAATAAACTATTTGATGCACATTATAGCAACTATTACGTAAAATGTCAGCTGAACAATGATTCAGTAACAACATATAAAACTAACAAGGAATACCACCAACCATTCTGTATTTACTCATAGCATGTATTTTAATGTTACTCATTGATGAAATTATGATTTATTTCTTGTTCACTGAAGGACTTAACATTCGTTACTCATCAACTGAGTTAGTATTTTTCACTTACTGTTGAAAGTATGATTCATTGCTTACTCTCTAAATTATGATTTATCAGTTACTGATGGGATCATGTTTTACTACATTATAAAATTGTGATTTGTTAGTTACAAACAGTATTAAGATTTAAGACAGTTTCATTATTCAATGACATAATTTCTTATTTAATGATGGAACTGTTATTTGTTGCTTCCTAATTACACAACTGGGATTAATTACTGACAAATTATGAATCATTACTTCCTGCGAACTGTGTTATAACAACTTATTGACAGAATTATGATCTGCTTTCGCAATGAGGTGTTACTCAGTGAAGGATTTACGATGCATGACTTACTAACAAATGATGATTTGTTACTTACTGATAGAATTATGACTGATTTCCTAACAGAATTACTGTTTGCTAGAAGCTGCAAGAATTGACCAAGCCAGAAACTGCAAGATTTCTCTTACCAGATGGATGCCTCTGCAGATGGTTGTATTCTGGTCTTCCAGGAACAGGAACAGCCTGACTACGGGAGGATGCTGGTGGTACTGCTGGAAGCTGACTCTGCCTTACTGTTTTAATGGAAGAGAAACCAAACAACATGAAGCATTATATCACAGAATTGTGATTACTGCAATATCATTGTAACTTTTTTCTGTCATTGTGGAGTCTTCTTCAGTCATGTCGGATCATCAATTTTCATACTTACGTAAAATTTTCATCTTAAGTAACTGACTATCCACACTGACAAAGTTGCTTTGTTTGTTACTAATTGCAACAACTTTAACTTAAATAACAAAATACCATAAAACCAAATACAAAAAAAAAGAAAAGATTGCATTCTTACATCTTGGTCTACTTGGAAGCAATCCAAAAGTAGCTAAGCGTAGACTTTCATAATCCTTGATTACTTCTTCCTCAGTGACCTCCTGGTAACTTTGTACTCCATCAAGACCATCACGAGGCTGTAACACAGAAAACATCTACAAACACTGCATAAGGGGAGCAGTAGTATGGCACTGTTGAAAATACCTACCATTATTAATACACTGGGAATATTAAATGATAAATGAGGAAGGAACTACCTGTTGCTTTCACTGTTGAGAGACAAACTTCAATTACTACAACTTCTCAATGGTGCTTTTCTTTCTCAATAATTTCACAATGTCACAATGTACTGAACAAAATCTCATATAAGGTGAACAGACAGCAATGTTAAACAGATTAAGTTCACATGACTTTTATGCACATCCCTACACAATCCACTGCAAAAGAAACAGTTGGAAATATCTCAAATGCCACTGGATTATTGGAAGTCATTAGTGAATACTGTAAATCTGCCATTCTAATGGATTGTTTTTCTTTGAAGGGGTTTAAACTGTAATATTTGTTTTCACTGCTATTTCTCCATTAGGTGATATCTTAAATTCATAATACCACTTGACACTTGACATATCCAATGATTTAAATTTCATCATCAAACAATGATTCCTTTACTTCATGCCATAGTCTCTCTGAGTACAATTGAGAACATGTGCCCCTTTGGTACTTTAAATTACAAGCTAATATAAAATGAAAACAATGGCAAAATAAAGGTTGTTTAATTTGTTTACAAAAGTTTCACAACATACATACAGGACCGTAAGTGAATCATTAGTATTAAATGTTCACATGTTATGTTCAAAAATTTGTTTCAGGCAATAGGATGAAATTGTTCCATTAATGTCATCCTCCTCCTCCAAGTGAAGAGACGTAAGTGCACACTAAATACAAAGCGACTGTTATATGAATTGTTCTTAACGTTTCTTGCAAATTTGTTACGACATGTATACCCACACCAAGACATACAGTGAACAAATCATCACTCATTTTGTGAAAGTGACATGTTGTAATCTGTCATGGTTTGAGTTTTTGTGTTAATCTTTTGCATAAACACCAAAAAAAAGTGATCACATCCTTGTGCTGATACACACATTCATTAAAAATCAAACAGCTGGATATCATTACCAATAGTACTGTTACTAGCAATGACCTTACATATTGCAAGGAAAGGACAGAATTGACATCCAGTACTTATGCTGAAATCAATTTGACAAATTGTACTCATGTTCTTGTAAATTACAGTTATCTACCAAAGGAATAGACACACAAACATTTACTGACAACAAGCACAATCCACAGAGTATCTTGACCTACTTTCCAAAAGCTTTCATTGCAGGAAGAGTCAAGACTATGTGTTTTTACCCTCTATCAAGTATATCACTAATGCCACAGTGTATGCATAGTGTCTCTATGTACTGATATTACTAGCACTGTTACAACAGACATAAAAAGGCCCCTAACATCATCATACACAGCTCGTCTTAGTCTGCCAGAAATTGTTATGGTTCATATTGGCATTCACAATTTCAAATACAATAAGAAGTTAAGACCATACCCTTGACTGCAAAATTTCAGTTGTATATCTATCAAGGATGTCATACATTCTGCCATCATCTCCAGGGTTAGTTGTAAATGCATAATGAGCCTGCCCCATCGGAGAATTTCTCCCAGCATCAAAAGAGAACATCCCCGTCTCTGAGCTCTCAAACTCTCTAACACACTTAAGAGGCCACTGAGCAACTACAACTCTCGTTCTCTGAAATGGTGAGATAAAAGTGAATGATACAAAGAAAGGAAAATAACAAGAAATGGTGAGTTAAAAGTTAATGATACAAAGGAAGGAAAATACAGTAACAACAAAAACATTCATCTCATGTCTTTCCTCTAGAAGTGAGAATCATGTTTACTCATACTTTGTCAGCAAAATTCCTTATCACAATGCAGTAATTCATGTAGCAATTTATGAAAGATTAATTTGCAACAAGAGTTACAATCTTCTCATTTATTAGAAAAATCTATCTGCTGCATGCTACAGGATTGCTAATAAATGCAGCAATCAGAAAGCCAAAAGACATTGTGGTTTCAATGATTCAAATTGAATCTCGCATATTGCATACAGTGAAGATATGTTGACCCCAAATGACCTTTGACCTCCACCCAAAACAATAGGCATCTTGTACTCAATAAGGTACACCTACATAACATATATGAGATCTGTCCAAGCTTCAATTCTTGAGATATCATGTTTACAAGGTTTTGACAAGGGCATCATGTACATACATACGTACGTACTACTCCAGATGGGGAGGCTTTAGGTCAGTGTCAAAGGTTACCAGTCAACTTCAACATGGTAATGAGAGGTGAAAATGGTTTTAAGGACAAGCAACTGAGGAGAAATGTCAACAGATCTCAAAATTTGAATATCACTTTAATGGACAGTGCTGGAATATTATGCAAGGCACTTGGTTATTGCTTGTTCTTGGAAATGTGTCTGTAATGTAAACATTGATTCAAATAAAAGTGTGATTACCTTGTAGTCTATTATGTAAGTACATTCATCTTCTGCAAAAAACTGATCCTTAGAACAATTCCTGATAACTTCCTGATAACTTCACAACTAAAAATCCACAACACTCTCTTATTACGAGCCTTTTTGTGTTCAGCATTCCAGGCCAAGGATTCAGTGATGTTCACATCACATGGTTTAAAATTTTGATCACCCAAGGGATCTTCTTGCTAAATTACAAAATCTGCCTATATTGTCTTTCCTATGAAGGACCTTATTAACATCCATTGTGTGCTTAATTGTTAATGTCAACCTATGTGTCTGCCTTAATGTTGATCAGGGCAAAGTATGTAATGTACTGCACAAATGTGGCATGAGATGATTCAAAGTGACCATTCACCTCGATCACACATCAGATGGGAAGTTTTCATACCCAGCTCCCAACATTCTTGATGGTTTTCTTCTCTTGACTGATCTCATACGGTTTCAAAACTTTACAGCTGGGGCCCAAAAATTGCCTTTGCTCTTCCAAAAGTAAATACCAGCAGAAAGTTTAAAAAGCAGTTAAGTTTATCCAATTTAATGTGACGTGATTTGCATATACAGTAAGTTTGACAGGGTTCATTGACAAGTTTTGAGGTACTTGTACCTTCACCCTTTAACAGCCAGTGTTTATTGCTTGGACACCACCCTTTTTGGCAAACTACAAGATGTGAAACATTAAATTTTACGTAACAGTATGTACGTGGCTGTAATTCAAGATACATATATATTATGTTAGTGGTTGCAAAAGGGTTACATGACCTCTGACAGATCTTCCCAAACTTCAGGTGGTCACAATTACAAATACCAACTACAACATGTGACAGTCATTGTAGCTTTACTTCTTTTAGTGATGTCACGCATCAAGGTTTCCAGAAGTTTACTGTAGGTAAGTATTGTCTAGCTATCGGAATGAAGTTACCACCGTGCATTTTGTGCAGGGGATAATCAAGGGTGACACAGTGATTAGGTGTTAAAAACCACAGTTTATCTGATACCTTCACGCATTTTAAAGGCAGCAGATTACAGTTGAATGGATAATGTTGAAAAGCCTTTGAGTACAGTAAGTCTATAAGGGAAATACGAATGAATGTTGGGCAGAATTGGGCTCCATTTAAACAGCGGACCGTTTATTTATACCTTAAATCGTGACAGCACTAGTTTTATAGTCATTTCAGTTTCTCTTATTGTTAGCTCTCTTTTTTTTTGACACTCTTATCATTTTTGCCGTTTTGACCTTTAACCACATGACTTTTGACCTTGTGACATCATCAATATCTTTTTAAAAAACTTTGTCTACTGTCTACATATCATAGTTTTATAAGTCTTGGGACATTCACACATAGAGAAAATGTAAAAATACTTGTTTTTCGTTTTCTTGACCTGTGACGTCATCAGTCAGGTGGACACTATGCCATATACCCAGGCACCTATCCACCACATTTGAGGTTTATCTATCTTACTGTCTAGGAGGAGATCATGACAAACTTTTTCAGAGCATTTTGCCGATTTGACATTTAACCACATGATTTTTTAACCTCATGATATCATCAATATTTTTTCAACTTTTCTTTATCTACTTTCCATATATGGTACTGTAGTTTTATAACTCTAGGATATTCGCACACAGAGTACCAAAAACATGTTTTTGGCTTTCATGACTTGTCATCCTTGACCTCTGACCTATGACATCATCAGTCTGGCAGACAGTATACTACAAACCTGGACACCGACCCACCAAGTTTGAACTTCATCGAACTTTCCATGTAGGAAGAGATCATGACACACTTTTTACCAATTTCACATTTTTTGCCAATTTCACATTTAATCATGTGACCTTTGACCGCGTGACATCATCAATATTTAAAAAAATTATCGTATTGTCTACTTACCATATAGTTTTATCATTCTAGGATATTCGCACATAGAGATATTGCTTAAAATGTGTTTTTGGTTTTCATGACCTTTGATCTATGATGTCATCAGTCTAGCGGAAACTACATCTTATACCCAGCGTGTATCCAAGTTTGAGGTTCATCCAACTTACTGTCTAGGAGAAGATCGTGGCACATTTTCTTTTGTATACACACACACACACATAACCCCCCTTCTTACCGCAACCCTAGTTGGTAGTCTCGATCCATGTCATTTCTACACCATGAGGTACCCCCACATAAGGACTACTGATCCACCATGGTGTACCCCCACATAAGGACTACTGATCCATCAAGTTTTGGTTGAATAACACCAGGGGTGAAAGGTGGGCTACCATTTATAGGTAAGTGTCATTTTGGGGGACTAAACACTCAGTAAAGCACGATGTCTCCTCCCTGTATAGGGAAGAGATAAATACTGTATAACAATTGCCATACACAGTAGTGTGTGGAGAAAGAATACTATACAGTATATACCTTTAGAGCTAGGGTAAAACCCCATTTTGAAAGATGTATTAGACACCTGGATCCTTTCGCTCCTATTCTTCTCATTGAGTCTGAGTCAACAGGTGCAACTTCAAAGACTTCACCTAAAACAAGAAATACAACACATCTTAGAAAGACAAATTTACTCCCAACATGAAAGAGGATTCAAAGAATATTCGTTAATGTTAGCAACTGATAAATGTGTGACATGAGAATGTTACACCAGCACTTAACCTGGTTGGGCTATTCATCAATGACTAAACAACCAGACATTTTGTCACAGGGTTCAAGAAAGGGACATGTTCCCCATTTTCAGAGGAAGAGAGTAAAATTCCCCCTCCCTCAAGATAAACATTCCATATCTTGGTTCGTTGCTTAAGAAGTGCCAGGCACTTTACAACAATGTTTGAACTTACATAAATAAATGGCAATTAAAACTTTTCAAGCTGCACCTTATACCTTAAAGCAAACATTTGTCAGGAAATAGACAGCATAAATTGGAGCCATAGTTTAGCAGTAAAAATACTCCCCCCCCCCAAGCCTCCTTCTGCCATGCCATTTCTTTCTGTTGACAACCAACATCACTGTAGACACTATCCAATCCAACTTAGACTGGAGTTTTGCTGTCATTCTGTCATCATTTATCCACATAGAAATTATCCCAGGTGCAACAAGTCTGCCAAATTTTGTAACCAAACCAAGCTTTTACTGGATGTATTTACAGAGTTGATGAACTGGCAATTTGTAATTTTTAGATAGTCACTTGGACTACATTAGATTCATAGTCATATACAGTAATTCAGAATTAAATCAAGAACTGGATGAGGATCCTGTCCTGACTCATGTTCCAATTATTGCTCATCTAACACATTTTTGTGTATCCCTTATGTTTGCTAAAAATTAGATACCGTATTTTGGGTAATTCTCACCAGCAAAATCTGGATGCATTTTTGTTTGTATCTGAATATAAAACACCCAAAGATCCATAATGGTCACAGATTCTGCCATGAAACGTATCACTTCCTCTGGTGTCTTAACCTCAAAGATGTGGTTCTTGCCTGATGGGTCATGCTTCTTGGATACTCGATAATGGGGCCACAATTTCAAGAAATCTGTAATGTAATGATGAGAAAAAAGGTCAGGCTTACATTTTAAAATACATGTATTAAAAGTTAAGTAAATATGATCAGATTCAGTGAATGTCCAGAATAGGTGCAAGTGACACTCCTTTATGTTAATTAATTTTTGAGGGTCACATACTGTACTTGAGCTATAACAAAGCAAACAAGTTGACTAATATTTACAATAAGTTTGCAATATTGCCTTGCTCATTGGTTTGCTATATATGACTAATTATCACCTTCAGTTGTACATTTTGCGTAAACTGCACGACTTTCAAGGTCTACGACATGGTTACATCTCTAAGTTTCGACATTTCTATGTTCCGACATTTCTATGTTCCGACATCTCTATGTTCCGACAAATCGGCACCAAAGTACATTTTTTGTCGGAACATAGAGACGTCGGAACATAGAGACTTCATTTACGTATCTATATTTCGACATTTCTGTATACCGACAACTCTATATACTGACTTCTCTATGTTCCAACATCTCTATGCTTCGACAAATGACTTACTTTGGCGCCGATAAGAAGTGTACTTCGGCGCCAAATGTACATTAGCGCTTTGGCTCTGATGAAGAGAGTACTTTGGCGCTGCCCCAAATATGTATTATGGCGCTGATAAGAATTCACTTTGGAAATGATTCATACGTACTTTGGCGCTGGTAAAGAATGTACTTTGACGCCCTAAAAATGTACTTTAACGCCAAAAACAACGTCTACTTTGCGTCTATAGAAAATGTACTTTGGTGAGTCCCAAAAACTGTCGACGACTAAGAGCACTACCTTTCGGCGCCAAAGTTCATTTTTGTCGGAACATTGAGAGTTGAAACATAGAGATGTCGGAATACTGAAACGTCAAAATATAGGGTTGTCGGAACATAGAGACGTCGGAACACAGGGCTGTCGAAACATAGAGATGTCGGAACATAGGGATGTCCCTGCATGGGATACACCATGAGACATGATTTTCCTGATTAGGTGATGTGATACCAACATGGAACTGATCACAATTTATCTCTTCTGTCAATACAAATGAACACAGTTCAGCTTTATCTGCACTGTGTGCACTCATGCCACTCCATCAACTAGCAGTAAGGATAATAAGGATTACTTACTTCTGAGTAAGTACAGTATAAGCAGGGTGTAAATTGCAAGAACGAAGCCACAAAACATTAGAGTCAATAAATATCACTAAAATCACACTTCCCTGACTTGGGCTTGCCAGGTCAGGGGAGGGGGTCTAATGGGCATTTGTAAAGCATGAAACAAGAGCCCAAGGGCACTGTGGTTCCTTGCACAGATAGAGAGCACATAATGTAAATTATGAAGTTAAAGGGAGCATATTGCATTATTTTGTTCGATAGCCCATATGGTCCATTTCTGACCATGAACTCTCACTTTTGTAACATAAAATCTGCAGAGAGAGAACATATTTCATACTTTTATAAAATGGCCCATTTCATTCAGACATTGGACCCCAAACATGACAAACATGCACCCACATGGAACCACTTTCATAGCACTAATGTGACCAACCAGCAACAGCGTTACATACAATCTGAGAGAGAAGAAGTACTTTGCATGATTTCACCAACAGCCTATAGGCACTATGGTTCCTTACTGTAAAATGATATGCCTGAGTTCATAGATATCAAAAAAGCCATTTCAATTTATGCAATGAATTGAAGATGTTGATTTCTGCAATATACCAAAATATCCCATTTATTTTACAAAACACAAACAGCTGTTCAGGGGCTCTGCAAGTTGCAATAAAGACTTATCACATCTATGCCCCTTTTAAGTCCACCAAACTGGCAGCAGTGCCCTGGAGGGAACTCCTGGAGTCTAGTTTAAAGTGATTGCATGCATAGGCAAAAAGTAAAAACTTTGAAATTCCATCTCCAAAAGTTTGGTAAGGCTTTTAATTACACCTTTCAGACAATCCAGGAAAATAAATAGGTTTCAGTTGGTTAATTTTACCATATGATTTCAAATTCTTCTAACATAACGACAAAGAGTGTAAAATACGGGAATGTAGTAGTTGACAGTTTTCATTCATATCAACGGCGTGCTTCTTTGAGCAAGCCAATGGGAAGTACACTAGTATTAAATATTCAGTTACAACTCAGGATCACTGATGCCGCGGGCAAGGTTGTGTTCAGTTCGTAGGTTATTTGCAAATACTGTACAGTGTTTCCGTTCACCAAATACTACAATTCCCGATACCTACCAAGGAGCGACAACTTGAGTAGTATGTTTTTGATACACTAGTGAGACCTGTACTGTTGCATATTCATTATGTAGGCAGTTATAGTGAGAACCATTAATTTTCAAATATGATTTATGTGTTTACTGTTTTTATGTCAATCCCATTGCTTTTTAAAGTAGTTACTGTCATTTTCCTTCATTGAAAGACATGCACAACCTCGCTTGTACATTTAAAAGTAAGGAAAAAGTTAAAGGGAAATAGGGCGTTTGTTTAAGAGAAGACATTCATAACTTTGAAACCAATGTTTGTGAATGCAGAATGGTAGATTAATCAAAATGAGGAAGGACAGTAGCCTTCTCTTCAAGAAATAAGCGCCACACAGATAGAAATTCAGTTATTTCTTGCTCAACACTAATTTGTTCACCCAAACTTTTCAAAATTCAAATGATGTATTCCCCACAACTCACTAGTTGAGAAGGCACTCGAGCGAAAGGCAAACGAGGGCGGGCTAGGCCTTAGAGGGCTCGGTGTCAGAATTGACTTCGAGAGCAGTTGAGCATAGGCCAAACTGATGCAGTAGTGGGGCATGGGGTAAGTATATGTCTACGATGTGAATCTTCCGTTACTCATCACATCCACAATGTTTTAAGGAGATGAAGCTTTGGTAGATGTTTATTGATGAGATTGAATGGTTTAACAATGATTACCGCTATTTTCTTTTGTATGTCATGTTGGTGTATTCTAAACGCCCTATTTCCCTTTAAGATCAACAATAATCATATCTTTTTGGTTTTTCAGTACACACGCAATCACTTTAAACTGGTAAAAACACCAACTGACTTATTTTCTTTCATTGTCTCCTGCCCACCTCACTTATTGAAAAGACACTTACATGAATGCACAAATTAGCATTCAAGCACGAGGAGGTAAACTGATCCAGCCAAAACTTGTCTGGTGTGACCACCTACAGTACTGCAAACAGCACTACTGCTTCTTCATTTGATCAAGAAACTGCTACCTCAAGCAGTACTTTCATGATGCAGTGGAGAGAGACTGATGGAACATATGAGCATCCATAGTATTACAAGGTTTTCAGACTTTTTCCCCCCAGTTCCCCCAGATGACCTTTGACCTCCACCAAAAACAATAGGGCACACCTTCTCAATATGGCGAACCTACGAACCAAGTTTGGCGTTCATCTGACTTTCCCCCATTGAGTTAGAGCGCACCCAAGCAAAACAGACTTTTGCCCCCAGTTCTGCCAAATGACCTTTGACCTCCACCAAAAACAATAGGGGATACCTTCTCAATATGGCAAACCTACATACCAAGTCTGACTTTCATCTGACTTTCTCCTATTGAGTTAAGCCTACCTAAGCAAGTGCCACAGATGCACACACATACGTACGCACATGCACACACACGCACACATGCCAACCTGACTGCATTGGTTCCTTTGCTGACGCAAGGAACCAAAAATTACTTTAATCATTGTAAAAGCAGGATGTGCTGTTACTCCTGAGTTTTCTAAAGCACACCAAAGTACTGGCTATGCTTCTAACAGTTGTAAAATGGTATAGAAACTACCATAAAGAAGTCTGTTTATAAAAAATAGCCTACTTTCCAAAAGAAAGTCGTTTGCATAGGAGTTTCACATTCACATTCAAACAGCACATCCTGCTTCAACCATTCAGTCTCATAAACAAACATCTGCAAACAGCTTCATTTTCTCAAAACATTATGCATGCACTGAATACTGTAAAGGTCGATGCATAATTTAAATTTTGGAAAGTTTGGGTGAACAAGTTACTGTTGAGCAACAAATAACTGAACTTCTATCAGTGAGACACTAATTTCTTGCAAAGATGGCCACTGCCCTTCCTTAGTTTGATTAATCTATCATTCTGCATTCACAAACATTATTTTAAAAATATGATTGTTTTCTCTTACGCCTTATTTGCCTCGAACACAATTTAGACATGTGTACATATGCACGGTTCAGTAGTCATAAACACACAAATAATCATGCAGAACCCCCCCTCCCCCTCCCTAGTTAATACTGCACTCGGTTTGTGGTACATGTGGTATTTTAAAAAGATTTACAGGACTTTTACTGTAGCAAGTAAAGTGAACACCATTGGTCAACATGCCAGACAGTGAGTGTAAATGTACAAGTGGTACAATACAAATGTTCAAATAATCTTGATTCCAGTAAAAGCAGTGCAAATATCACTGATAGAGATTTAAGCTGTATTGTTCATGCCACAGATGAAAACTGCAACTTTTCTACCTGCAGATAGTACTTAAGGGAAGCCTAACAAATCTAACCTATATCTCATTGCTTGAGTGCACATTGCGTATGGACTCTGAGAGGTCAGGAGATACTGTATGTGCACTGGAGCATGACTCATTACTCTCTGGTTGCTATGCTTGTTATGAGGGGTAGCAACAGCTTGCTCTGAGATGATCCTATGTTAGATCTGTGAGACTTCCCTAAGTTTACAGGCTATGGCACTACAAACAGTATATGCACATATCTTACATATATCTACACAACACACTCAGAATTACAAACTTGACTGCAGATCTGCATATGAACATAAAGGCAGCCACATGTGACTAAGTGAACAATTCATACAATTAAATTTGCACAATTGACAAACACTCACCAACAAGAGAGAGCTAAAACAAACTATTCACACAATAGTATAGCTCATGACACTCACAGATGCATAATTAGTGATCTTAATTGTTAATTCAAAACTAATAGCCGTGACCTAAACCAGATATAAATTATTGCTACTGTAATGTCATGTATCTGAATCTGTTTTTTGATTGAACTGATATAGTGCAAGGACTAAACCTGTTTGAGGTAATGGTACATGCTGTAGGAAACTGTTAGGCTTGTTTGTTGCTTTCACACAGTACAGAACTTATACACACATACTGCCACTACTGTACGTTGACTCTATTCTGTTTTCTGACAAGGAAAAGGAACTCTCCTTGGAATTTAGAATTTCATTTGTTACAGAAATGTGTACATTTGTATCTATCATCATAACATAGCATGTACTTTACTTCAATGGCATCTCAGGAGGTTCACATTTTCATTGTGCACTGGAGCAATCTGTAATTGTGTAAGTAACAAAGAACACTAGTAATCTGGATGAAATAATGATCACATTATTGTATAACCAAACAAATACATTCTCACTTGTAGCTGGTATTTAACATTCTTGATCTTTGTCAAATACATTATTACAATTGTAATCAGTTGCAATCGATTACATTTTTTAAAGTAAACATTAATCAATTACTTTTGCAAAAATTGAAAAGTAATTGCAATCACAAACAAATACAAAGACAAAGTAATTGTAATCATGGTTTCACTGTGATTACATTGATTTGAAATTGATAGAAGAAATCAATTCAATCTCACCTGCAGAAAGTTTTGATCATTGCAATGCAAAATGGTGTCACTTGGAGATAATTGTTTGCTTTTTAAAAATGGTAGTAGCTTTTGCCAACTCCTTTTCAGCCAAGAGAGGCTTTTGTAGGCAGGGCAATATCTTTTTAGGTGGTATTCACTATTTCAGGTGAACATTTATTTTTCACTTGGTTGACAGGTTGCCTCCAACAAAACCTCTTGGAGAACACTGTTTTAATTATATGAATGCTATATTGTAGAGGTGTATTACAAATCAGAAGAACAAAACTCCAGACGTGTCTGTTCAACAATGTTTGCTTGTCTTTGTATAATTTTATCATTATCTATCTGTATAAGTACTTACATAGAAAAGCAACAAAGATTTAAGAAAAAGTGTCACAATCGCAATCATGATTACATTGCAATGTAACTGATTACTTATTAAGCTGTAATCATAATCATTAAATCCGATGTAACTGTAATCATACTTGAGTGCATTCAAGATGTAATCACCCAAAGCCTGGAAACGAATTACATTTTTGGTAAGGGTAAACTTTCCATCCATTTCCGTCATAATAACATCTTACGGTCAGCTTTGTGTGTGATCCAAGTTCTTTGGCCAAAGTTTTAACAGTAAAGATGCTCTTTAATTTCTGCTATAGCAAAACGTGAACATCTACTAAAGTGCTGTTTGAACACACAGTACCAATACTGTACCGACAGGAACAGCTGTGCAGTAAAGTAAAATGTTAACCATGTAAGTTAGCAGTTGCACTCAAATGGAAAAACAAAACTAGCGCAGCAATGCCGCTGTAGCTCACACAAACTAAGGGTTGTACAGCACTATTTTCTGACACACTTTTGTTCCCACACACCTTGTTCTGACACTCATATGTTGCAACACATTCATTACATCAGGCACCATTTTGGGTCCCAGCTATGATGTTTGGTGTAGTAATGATGCATTGATCAGCCACTGCTGTCGGAATTTAAGTGTTCATGTCGAAACACTAGCGTGTTGGAATACAGGGGTGTCGAAACTTAGGGCAGTCACTGAACTAAGTAGAGGTAATCTTTGTTTGTGGCATTGCAAAATGAAAGTACAGTACTTGGAAGGTGACAAAATGTTACATGCAAAAAGTATCTAGTTGAACACACTATCAAGCCTATGACATTATCATATGCCAGTGTAGTATATTTATTTTGACATGTGATGTTGAAAAATGGTATTAAGTGTACCAGCTATGGTCTCTAGAGAAGGTTAAATCTACGGGTCTAATTTTTTTTTTTTTTTCTGTCCTCTGTATATGTTCAAACTTTACTGTGGGCAGTAATAAGAAAATCCATGTCAATGGACACACTGTAAAACACTGCAGTGTTGATGATGCAACAAATCAACTCTGTTTATCAACCTATCTTAAAAGTCTACAATGATCACTCAGCCACATGCTTCACTAACTTAATTTGCATGTCAATTTACTAGTATCGGAATGTGATATCGATAGGTGAGAATTCAGTTGGACTTAATGACCCACAGGGCAGATAGGCTGGCCAGCCCAATCGTAAAATTTGAATGTTTACTACAGTGAACACATAATAGCTCTCCAGCTAAACCTATTCAATTAGAGTGCCGTGTGCAAAAAAGCAACCAAAAACCAGAATTTCCTCCAAAAATTACATTGCAACTCACCAATAAATTAAGCCAGTCAGAATGTAATTAGGTGGAAAACCAGAAAGCCAAAAGGCTTTGTGATTCCTTGCCACATGGTTATATTATAACAAGCATGAATTATTCACATGACAAGTATGAGATCAACTGCAGTTACTGGTCTTGAAACACCACATTAATAAGCCTTTAACCCAAATAACCTTTATTTTGGTGACCTCAAATGACATTTGACGTCCACTAAAAGCAATAGGGATCACCTACCCAGTATGGGGAACCTACACATCAAGTATGACATCAGTCAACATTACTCTTCTGGAGATAATGTGCTAGAAAATTTTCACCTCGGGGGACCTCAAACGACCTTTGACCTCCACAAAAACAACAGGAGTCATCTACTCAATATGACTAACCCACACACCAAGTATGACATCAGTCACACTTACCCTTCTAGAGATACTGTGTTTACAATGTGTTTACAGTTTGACTCAGGGTGACCTCAAGTGACCTTTGACCGCCACCAAAAACAATAGGGATCATCTACTCATTATCACTAACCCACACACCAGGTATGACATCAGACACAGTTACCGTTCTTGAGATATCGTGTTTGCAAGGTTTTCACATTTTGAGCTCTGGTGACCTCAAATGACCTTTCACCTCCACCAAAAGCAATAGGGATCATCTACTTCATATGACCAACCCACACAGTAAGTATGACATCAGTCACAGTTACCCTTCTGGAGATATTATGTTTACAAGGTTTTTCCAGTTTGACCTCCGTTGACCTCAAATGACCTTTGACCGCCACTGAAAACAATAGGGATCATCTACTCAATATGAACAACCCACACACTAAGTATGACATCAGTCACAGTTACCGTTCTTGAGATATCGTGTTTACAAGGTTTTCACATTTTGACTTCTGGTGACCTCAAATGACCTTTGACCGCCACCAAAAACAATCAGGATCATCTACTCAATATCACTAACCCACACACCAGGTATGACATCAGACACAGTTACCGTTCTTGAGATATCGTGTTTGCAAGGTTTTCACATTTTGACCTCTGGTGACCTCAAATGACCTTTCACCTCCACCAAAAGCAATAGGGATCATCTACTTCATATGACCAACCCACACAGTAAGTATGACATCAGTCACAGTTACCCTTCTGGAGATATTATGTTTACAAGGTTTTTCCAGTTTGACCTCCGTTAACCTCAAATGACCTTTGACCGCCACTGAAAACAATAGGGATCATTTACTCAATATGAACAACTCACACACTAAGTATGACATCAGTCACAGTTACCGTTCTTGAGATATCGTGTTTACAAGGTTTTCACATTTTGACCTCTGGTGACCTCAAATGACCTTTGACCTCCACCAAAAGCAATCGGGATCATCTACTTCATATGACCAACCCACACACTAAGTATGACATCAGTCACAGTTACCGTTCTTGAGATATCGTGTTTACAAGGTTTTCACATTTTGACCTCTGGTGACCCCAAATGACCTTTGACCTCTACCAAAAACAATAGGGATCATCTACTCAATATGACCAACCCACACACCAAGTATGACATCAGTCATGGTTACCCTTCTTGAGATATCGTGTTTACAAGAAGTGTCACATACACACATACACACACACACACCCACACATACACACACACACGACATCACCATCGCATAGATTCCTTCTGCCTTCGGCAAGGAATCAAAAATATGTATAATCCCAAAAACCACACTGAAAAAATTTCAGACAAATATCTCATACATGAGCCCAATGGGCACTGTGGTTCCTTGCAAAGAAATTAGGGCAAGTGAAAAGTTGGGTCCTAAAACTGGGGACCCAAAAATTGGGACTTTCAAGAATGGGACCCAAAAATGGAGTCCAAATCGGGTCCAAAAATGTAGGCTCATCTGCGCAGTGTCCCCATTGAATTAAGAAATATACCACATGTTTAGATAATGAATTAAAAAATTGGGGCTCAAAAATTGAGCTCAAAGTGGGTCCCAAACATTTTGGGCCCATGTATAACCATTAAATTACGAAACAACTAAGCATGTTAAAATATAATGAACTAGAAAACTTGTACTTGCAAGGCAAGTACTAATCGAAGCCACTGAATGTGGTGTTGTGTAGGTAATTGCCATTGGGGTTGGGAGTGGTATGCACATTGCCAATGTACAGGTTAGAGGGCAATATATATGCCAGAGGTGTGAGACATGTTGTTATCCCCAAACACACAAAATGATGATAGTAAGGACCAGTCAGAATAGGTTGGTACATTGAAGGCTTCAGTAACTGAGTAGGTTTGGAGAGACCGATCCCAGGCCTCACAATACACCTTTGCCTGTAACACACCAATTTACGAATGACAGCGGTAACATTACTTGGTCACGTTCGTTAGGCAGAGCCTTTAGCTAGTCTATGTTAATACTAATACGTCTAGGCTACTACTACTAGCCACCTGAAACTTGAAATGTATTTATGCCTCCAGAGATGACCCTTTGATCAAGAGTCTACTTTAATGGTCGTCGAATCTTTTCTCCTTCAAAAACTGTGGAATTTGACGATGGATTTCAAAGTACCTTTGGTTTCGTTGGTTCACAGCAGCTGTTACAACAAGCAATATAACCTGAATGCACTGTATACTATACTGCGAACGGAACACAGTGCAGACATGCACACATGGCTATGGTCCTTGCACTGGCAAGGGCAAGAACACTCAGTACTGTGTTACGTACTACATACGTAAGGCAAAAGCCGTACCTCTTACCTACAATTTGGATGTAATGCTGCGTAACGTCTTGCAGCTCTGCTCATTGTACTGAAATGCTACTACAGTTCCCGGGAAGAATTCAAAAGCTGCATTCGCTACGCAGGACATTTGAGATATCATGCCTGCGGAGCGGGTTCATTGTTCTTCACTCTGTAATGAATTTACGAAAAACGCTATGTGTCGTATCATCGTAGGGTTGAAAAGTTGTATCCGTTCAGTGGGCGATTTGCAAAATTGGAAGAGCAATCCCTACAATCGAAGCTGTGGCTTCGATTAATTAAACAATTTCCCATTTTTTTTCAAATTGAAGGATAATGCAAATTCAATTGGTACACGCATTGACTATACTGGCTACCATACTGTAGTTGTGTACCAACTACTATACTAACAATTCACTATACCATGTTTAGACGCAGTGACTGAAACTGTTCCCCAACCCATTTTAATCTATAAAGATAATGCAAATTCAACCATTACATACATCAGCTGATGGTCTTCTAAGTTGCCATAGCACTAAAACAGCAACAATTTTCCAATGACCAAAAAATAAAGCACAAAATTTTTTCCCCCTCTCTCAATAAATGTCACAGGATGAATCTGTCAATTACAGACAACCATACAAGTTTAAAACAAATCTGACCCACAATTATGGAAAAATGACAGTTTTAAGATTTTTATGTTTGATCCCATAACCCCATTAAGATGCAGGGTATGGACACCATAAACAATAGGGCCCTTAAACCCACCATGACAGATCAGTACACCAACCTATGAGAACCTCTAAAGACCAGACAGACAAAAGGCTTTGTGATTCCTGGCCATATGGTTATATTCTAACAAACGACCAACCCACACACCAAATAAAAGATCAGTGACAGTTACTCTTCTTGAGATATCGTGTTTACGAGGTTTTCACAGTTTGATCTCTGGTGACCTCAAATGACCTATGACCTCGACCAAAAACAATAGGGATCATCCACTTAATATGAACAACCCATACACCAATATGACATCAGTCACAGTTACCGTTCTTGAGATATCGTGTTTACAAGGTTTTCGCATTTTGACCTCTGATGACCTCAAATGACCTTTGACCTCAAACAAGAACAACAGGGATCATCTACTAAATGTGACCAACCCATACACCAAGTATGACATCAGTCACAGTTACGCTTCTGGAGATATCGTGTTTACAATGTTTTCACAGTTTGATCTCTGGTGACCTCAAATGACCTTTCACCTCCACCAAAAACAATAGGGATCATTTACTCAGTGGTACCAACGTACACACCAAGTATGACATCAGTCACAGTTACCGTTCTTGAGATATCGTGTTTACAAGGTTTTCACAATTTGACCTCTGATGACCTCAAATGACCTTTGACCACCACCAAAAACAATAGGGATCATCTACTCAGTATCACCAATCCACACACCAAGTATGACATCAGTCATGGTTACACTTTCGAGATATCATGTTTACAAGCAAGGCATCACATACACACGCACATATGCACACACACACACGACATCACCATCGCATAGATTCCCTCTGCCTTCGGCAAGAAATCAAAAATGTTATTTCAAACATGACATACATTCACTGATGGTTCTCCTAGGCTACCAGAGCCTTAAAACAGAGCAAAATTTTTCCAATGACCAAAATCCCATTGAGTTAAATGTGTCACTAAAACCACAAACTGCCAATGTGAATTTTACACACTGTAGCCCATAAGCTTTTCAACTAATTTGAATGGATGCTTATAATGACCACAATATTGGTGTTAAGGCTAATATTATTGTTTTAGAGTGAAAAAATTAACCCAATACCCAAATTAAAACAATAACAGACAACCCTATCAAGTTTAAATCAAATCTGACCCACAGTTATGGAAATATAAAAGTTTTAAAATTTTTATGTTTGACCCCATAACCTCATTAACATGCAAGATATGGACACCAAAAACAATAGGGCACTTCTACGCACTATGACGGACCTGTGCACCAAGTATAAGTTTAACCAACTTGCCCATATTGAGCTAGAGCGTACCCAAGATCCGTCACAGACACACACAGACACCCATGCACACACACACTTGAGATGCTTCAGGTATACACTGTACACTGTAATTATCACTTTTGGTTTTCAATTATGCCTTTTGGTTTACCTTTGTGTTTCTCTGCTTTCAAATGTACAACCACAATACTCAATTGAAAGATTTCAAGCAAGCGTCTATTTCATTGAAAACATTGCAGTGATAGATACTGTCTTTTGCAGAGCACTGTGTGGCTAAAGGATTGACAAACGCTTATGCATTCAATCAATTCTGTTCTCAATATCTTTGCATTTAGTTTAATGACAATGTACAGTATTTTTTTTAAATTTCTACAATTACTCTGTACATTTCTGTTTTGTGCTCTCTTATTCCTTACTTTTAGTTGAGTGATTTCTCCATTTTCATTAGCTATGTTCCCATTTGAGTGAGCGCAGTGGATCAAGATCTACCGCGCTAGATCAAACTCTAATGGGAACGCGGATCAACAAGACTCACTCAAGATCAAGATCCACCGATTTTGATACACTATCGGGGTTGATCAGATCGACCGCGCTGGATCAAAGTTTGTAATGGGAACACATCGGTAGATCAAGTGACCCCGGATCTCCGGTTTATTCCTCCTGGCATGCATTTGCTTTCCGGTGGCAAAAGCGGGTAATTAGTTCTAACTTACGCCTCGCTGGGCACGTCGCTACGGGCAAGTGTACATATACAACATAGTGCAGTACTGTAACGTACATGTACAGCGCACATTTTCTGCCTTTATTTCGATAGAGATTGATCGAGAAGGGGCTACTGCAGTTCTGATAATTTGTAAGAAATTTGGTCTGTTTGTTGATTTGTTCTGTTCCATTGCAAAATTGGTCTCAGTCTATCACACACAAACTGAAATGTATCTTTGTTTATTCTGAAATGGTGTCTCCATCTTTCGTTTGTCAACGTCAATACCATCTCATCCCATAATGCATTAGTCCTTTGTATAACCCAGACTGAACGGTGCAATACTTCCCTATCACTAAAGCCTATGCCAGTGGCTGCCAATGTTAGTAAATGCAAGTATAGGCGTACCAGGCCTATATTGAATCGATTTCTTCGCCGTGCTTCACGAAGAAGGTAACGTTGTCGAATTAGTAATGCATTTGTCAACAGCCTATGATGTAAAAGAACTCTTAACTGAGAGAGAAGCACGAGCAAACTTGCCAAAACAGCAATGTTTACCTCCATATTAAAAACAAACGACTTTATTGACATGTTTTAATATCTCACGTTCCCTCTGAAGGTACAGTATGTCGTGGAAGTAGACCCAACGTTAATGATAAGCTGCAAAATAATAGTATGACCAATACTACGCTGTTGTTGTAGCGTGTATGCAGTTATCAATACGCAAACTCATGTGCATTTTTGTGATACAGTGCTAGTGTGTGATATACGAAATGACAGGCCTACTTGTAAACATTGGTGACCTTGCACAATGTGTTCATACAACATGTTGATCTACCACGCTCACTCAAATGGGAACGCGGCCCTGGATCAAGTTATTCGACACCACTCGCTGCAATAAAACCCTGATCCACCGCGCTCACTCAAAGGGGAACACGGCTATTGTTCAACAGATGAAGAGGGAAAAAAACAATGCAGAGATAAACAATGCAGAGATAAACAATGCATAAACAATTAAAAAAACAAGAGCCCAAGGGCACTGTGGTTCCCTGCACTCTATGTACAGTACTGTAAATTATGAAGTTAAAGGAGCATTTTGCATTATTTTGTACAACAGCCCATAAGGCCCATTTTGGATCACAAACCTTCACTTTTGTGACATAAAATCTGTAGAGAAAGAAACATTTTTCATGACTTTTTAAGATGGCCCATATGGCCCATTTTGAACATTGAACCCCACACATGACAAACACCCAGATGGAAATACTACAATAGCATTAATGTGACCAACCATCAACAGTGTTCAATGTTACATACAATCTGTTAGAGAAGAAGTATTTTGCATGGTTTCACAACAGCCCAAAGGCACTATGATTCCTTGCCACTTGAAAGCTGGAGTATCAAGGGAGCCATTTCAATTAATGCAATAAATTGAAGATGTCGATTCCTACAATATACAGCAATAGCTCATTCATTTTACATAGCATAACTGTGAATCTCTCCTTAAAGTTCTAAAGAAGGGATTCTGCAAATTGCAATAATGCTTATCACAGCTATGCCCCTTCAAAGTCCACCCACCACTGACCCCGTGCCCTGGAGGGGACTGCTAGAGTCTACTTTCCACTGGTAAGAATAACAACTGTCTTATTTTCCTTCCTTGTGTCCACATGTGATAACATGCTTGTCATCAAGCTATGATTAGATCACAAGGTCCTCATCAAACTGTAATGAAAAATCCATCATCAAGCTCCCATGATCATGATGAGTCCACCAAGTCATCAGACCACACTCAGAAAATGCATGGGAACGCTAGCGAGATCTGATCACTTAATGTAATTGTTTATGGAGGGTGTTTCTGTTTATGTATAGCGGTGGAGGCAATGCAGCGAGTGATATAGTTAAGGCCTGCATGCTGTAAACATATTTTACATGCTTCTCAATCACAAAACATACTACATACCTGTACTGTATCTGTTCATTACGTTCGATCTCTTGACTCTCCGCAACATTCCTGAATTTTCTTGCCTTTTAATCTTTCTAGCGTTATTTACTTACAGCTATAAGTCAATACTGTGCGTATCCAGTGGATTTTCATAATACTGTTTTATAAATCGATAATTTTTTTGCAAGGAATTGGCTCTTATACTACATTCTGTTCACACATTTGTAGAAATGGGCAGAGCCATACACACTGTAGGCCTTGCCTATACTGTAGAAAGTAGTAGAGCCAGGGCAAAAGTTAGTGCAGTAGAACCCCATTTATCCAAACACGTCAGGACCAGACGTTGTTCGGATAACGGAAAAGTTCAGATAAATGGGGTTTCATGTTTATCGTTAAGTTGCTACCCCCAGTGAAACATGCGCGCATTAATAAAGTGAAATTAACCATTGTTACGTTTTCTGGGTGTTTCTTCTTTGGTTTCATATTAAAAAATAAATTTTTAGTGAAAATTCAAAGTGTTTTGTGTGTTTTCCTTAGATTGAACTTCCAAGGAGGATAAATTGAATGAGGGCAATGAATGTCCGTCTGGGTTGCAATAGGCCTACTTTGCTCGCCGTGAGGATAACACATAGCCTACACACGGAAGCCTAACTTTCAACCAAAAGCAACAGTAGCTGACATTTTAAAAAAAATGCGATAAAACAACCAACATGCATTTAAATTTTACCTCTACAAACAGTACAAATGCTTGCTGACATGGAAAAGAGAGATGTAAAGTGAGAAGCATGCCACTTAAAACCCCCGACAGTCTAACCGCTAGTACTGCTACTTGTGAATTCAGGAGCGCTAGCTACAACATTGGGAGGCTGCGAGTGCGGTTACTTGCCTGGTACTGTTTGAAAGCTAGGCTTATCGAAATGTCGGAATCTCGGTAGTAGAAAAATAATGTGCTTTGCTTACTTTTTTAAACAGTGATTGGAATCAAATGTGGCAAGGGAAAATGCGCTCATCATATGTCTTGAGTAGGCCTACAGCTCATTTTACTTGTTTGAATCGTTTGTTGTACGGCCTTAATTGGATATTCAGGATATTTGAAAATTTTGATCGTCTTTATCAAAATGGCTTAATCTTTTCCGAAGTTTCACTAGGTTTTAGAAGCTTGCTATCTTTCACAAGCTCGACAAGTGTTAATGGGGCTATCAGTTCCCTTGCCACAATGCATGAATGAATTCAAAGATATTGCCGAAAGACGATCGAAGATGGGATTTATTTGTTTTGAATTTCAAGCTTTAAAGCTTGTTAACTTTTTCATCTAGGGCCATCAGTTCACTTTAGTGCACTTTAGTGCAGGGCTTTGCATGAAAAGCTTAAGTTTAGTACACTTTGATAGGCTATTGTCAGTATGGAATTAGTGACCCTATTGTGATTCTACGCCCGACAGCAAAGAAAAGAAAACACACAGAGAATTAGTCGGGTATTTCTGAATCATGTATTCATCCTCCAGCTTGGCGGTTTAAGTTGGTAGTAGAGATAAGCATTAACAATAGCTGGTTTAACTGCAATAGAGATCTACAAGGATCGAAAAAAGTTAAACAGAGAGGCAAAATGTTGTAAAATCTAGGCTGAAATTTTACATTGCTTGTATACGATGCCAGTTTTGCGAAACCGAACGGCGAGTTCGGATACACGGGGCTTCGGCTGAACGGAGTTCGGATAAGCAGGGTTTTACTGTAGTTCTAACATAGTAATTAAGTTAGTATTATTTAGACTCTACACTGCCTAATGTTACATATATTGGAATAGTGAGCCTAATGGTAGTTGTACAGTAGCATGCAGGGAGATGTTGATCAGAGAGACCCTGGTCCAAACCTGAACTGCAGGTCTTTATAGACATTTTCGAGCAGTAAATCAATTCAAGCCAAATTGGTGGAACAGCATGAAATGCTGCAGTCATTAAGTTGTGTAACACATACATAACAGTTTGAACGCGTGTTGGACACAGAAAAAGGATTTCACAAAACAGGTACAGTAGGCGACTGCGAAAGTACAACTAAACTGAAACTGTAAACATTAAATTGAGGCTGGCTTAATTACGAGTTGGTGACGAGATATGAGTACCAAATACAATAGGACACATCTACTCAATATGATACACGTACACAACGAGTTTGAGAAAAACTGAGCACTCCATTATTGAGTTACCGCACCACATATCTCGCATTCCAATGGCATCACATACACACACACAACACACATACCAACTTGGGTGCATAGAAATCAGTCAACTAAAAGTAAGGAATAAACAGAAATGTGATAATTATGTTGTTTAACTATTGATCAAAGAATCCATAGTGCAACTGTCTCTGGTTACACCTTTCATGACAACCATTACAATCTTCCGTACTAATAGCTAGCTTTGCATGCCTGACATATCCTTAGAGATTTGCTTTAAGGTACATGAATTTGTGTCTTATAAAATGATAGTACATCTCAAAAACCAATGCAACTAAAATGGGAAACTTTGCTAGTCATAATATCACTCTTATCCTGCCAAACAAGTAAAGTACTGTGAATAAAAACTAGGCCTACTTCAAAATATAAAACTGCAGAATAACTTACCTTTTGATATTTCAGTAACATTTATCTCTTTGTCGAATATGCACATGTAAGCTATGTCTGTACCATTTTCTGTCACCTTGCAGAGAGCACAGTACTTCTTTTTCCACCTGGTGCTGGACCTGAGGAAACCCTTCTTTTTCTGGTCATCTTTGGTACCCTTTTTAAGCCAGCCCTAGAAATAATCCACCAGAGATAAATTTCAATGTGCGATTTAAATTTAAAACAAAGACAACTTTTCCCAATATTACAAGATCTATGTCAATTTAGTTGGCAATATCTGTACTGTGGATTTTAATTGGATTACTGTCCATTCCTGGTTTGTAAATCCACATTTGACCAGGATAATTCTGATCTACAGTATCAATACTGCAATGGCAATATTATGTGAACACCGAACAATGTTAGAACCATTGATTGTCATGCTACGTACCAGAGAAAATGACATCTTCATGTACCATGTTAAGGGGCATTCCACAGTAAATTAGACATGAATGTGTCAATTAACTCAATTTCAAATGTAAAATATCCACCTGCAGTTGGTCAATTATCCAGTTGCACAGGTCAAAGTTCCAAGTTTGAAATGTTTACTTTAAAAAGAAAAACACTGTTACGGTAATTAAGTAATAAACTAAGTAAATGAACCTGGAACAGCGTGTCGTGGACAGGACATTACAGTACCGTACATTTCCTGGTAATACAGAGTGGTGCAGAAGAAAAATTATACAAATGTAGACCAGACATCTGAAGCATGTCATAGGACACATAATACATAAACTTCAATGTTACTGTAGTTACTGATAGTTGGTACTAATTAATTTTTGTCCACAACAATTTGAAAATATTTTTCAATATAACTCATAAAATTGGGTTTTGTTTTGGGGGATTCTCCAACTAGCTACAATACAACACCCCCATGAGTCTACCTCTTTTCAACTACATTCACCTTACTTGAGTAATGAATGAAATGAAAAATGCCCCGTCCGCGACAAAATGTTGCGGACGGGACATTTTTCAGTGACTGGTGTATGCATTGCAGTAACTCATCCACTCCTTTCATCCACATAAATTACTCCTCAATGAAGCCTTGGGGACACTTGTCAGATTATTGTGCAAGTGTCATGGGATTTACATGGGTTGTCTTGAAAACATTCTTTAGAAAAAGACTGCATGGGACCCTATGAAAGCACAATCCTGATCATGATTCATCATAATGTAGCCCTGGAGAAGTGGTACCAGTGAAGTAGTCTCATGGGTAGCAACATGAGAAGGCTAGACAGGGGGTGAACATATACTGTACAGTATTATTTTACAGTGGAGGCTTCATGCACCTCATGAGCCCACACTGCTGGTCATTGTTCATGTAAATTATGTAAAAAAAAACACCCAGAAGACTGTACATTAATGTTGTCCTACCGGCAACACTGGGAAAAGTCCCGTCCACGAGACTGATTTTTTTTGTTGAACATGAATTTCCCACTTTCAGGAGTAGCCCCTTCAAATTCACATAACCACTTTGAGTAGAAAAGAGAATCCAGAAAGTAACTTGCTTGCCAAAGTGCCCCTACCATACCCACATTCAGAGTGATTCCAGTTTTACCCTAACCCATGAAAATCAATGTCCATTTTCTGTACAGTGTGCGATGCGCAACAAGGCTATAATTACATGACCTCCAATGCTATTGCTGCAACTGAAACAGTTAAGGGTTATTTCAGGGAGGCTGATTCTCAATAAATATATTACACAATAATGTAATTCCTCTACTTTGAGTAATCAATGCTTTAAGCCTGCAGAATGTATACTGTCCGTAACACAGAAATACCCCGGAATGCCCCTTAACTAATGATACATAAAAAACAGGTACAGTACTGTAACAGTAACATACTGTGCATGATGATGATTCAGACCAATTTTGCAAGATGGCATTAAAAGATTACCCATGAAACACATTTCAGAAACTTGCGGTATCTCCATTATCTGAGATCTGGTGAATATTTCTGGACAGGGTGTCATTCTTATCACTGACATTCTAAATATATCATCAAGGACTGATAAACAATCTCCTTTAAATAGAATTACAGCTTTGGGAAGCAAACGAGTCCATTTGATCATTTTGATGTCAAAGTCACTTCAGTGTACCACAGGTGCATGTAGTACCCTTGATCTACCACAAGATTATAATATGACATAGATGCACGGTACCACTACCTCTATACCATAGGTTGATAAGTGCATTAGGCCTTAAATTTAAAGCTGCTTCTCTATGACTGAACATACTGTACTGTATGGTAGTTACCTACACATGTATCAGAGGAACATGTACAGTTGAACTCCTATCAAGAAATTCACACTAGACTTTCACTACATACGAAACCTGTTAGTTTACAACATGGATTTAAACCTGTATCATTTGTGACCCAAACGATATCCTCTCTTCATTTAGTGAAAAAAAAAAAAAGAGTGTTCTTAGGATCAAAGAACAGATTCGAATCTCATACTACTAGCACACTAAACTAAACACATACTGAAACAAAAATCAGACCTTAAAGAGGCTTATTGAGTTGATTTGTGAAACTCAATACATGTCCTAAACCTGTCATGTTCCCTTCACATACTTATGACAAATAGTCAAACTACAAAGATCCCCATGTGTTACACACAAAGGAACATTTAAATGAGTCAGTAACTAACTGTTCAATTTGGTTTTTGAAAATTTGTGACCAGACACTTTTCACATTAACTCATATCCACACATCCTGTAAAAGCCAAAGTCAAAACTTTAAAACTTTTGGGAGTTTTCCATAACTATTGACATGTGACTTCAGTAATAATGCTGACACAGTAAGAAGCATTACATTGTGTTTGTACCCTTCAGAAACATCACCAACTAATTCACAATGTATCATGTCTGTTGGTAGGCTAATACACTTACAGTTTTACACACATTTGTTGCAGAAGTATACATGTGCTTCCATTCTTACTTACCCCTTCAGTATGATATCAAAATATCCACTGACAATTGAAGGAAAAGTGCTCCCAATATTCTGGGTACCTGACCGATGATGTCAGTATTTGCTTTTAAACTGTAACCAAGTCCAAGATTACTGTACTGTATGTATGACAAAATTCAGTATGCATGCAGCTATAACAAATTAATTGTCTTGACCATACATAAAATACATGGTACTATAAATGCATGGTACATACTGCAAAGCAAAATGTCATATTGGGGCTTCATAACAGACTCAAGGCATAACGGATGCTATCTTTTTGGGTACACAGGTACTGACCAACTATGGAAACATTTGTATCAGAACAACACTAATGTACTAACCTAACAAAAAACTTTGGCAGACATTATGCAACAGGCAAACTCAATAGTGTTCACCATACTCTGTACAGGTTATCCTTCCGAATATGGTAGACTTCATAATCAACTGATTCAGTAAAATACTTGTTCTCTTTGATTATGCTGTTTGTACAGTATGTCACCTTACAGAACTGAGTAACAAGCAAAATTTTACAGCACACTTCATGGACATGTAAAGGGACTGGTGCATTAAAAGATTAAATGCATACTGTATCAAACACTATTAAGTTGCACACTAAACTTTGCAGACTAAAAAAACCAATAATGGCCATTGAAGAATTCCATAAGTTTTACAAAAATCACTACTTACTTCCCTTTTCCTTTGCCTGTTAAAGGTATTAATTACTAACCCATGATCAGAAATATGGTTCTTGCCAGTAATTAGGAGGTCAATTGGTTAATACGGAACTGGGAGGCTTTCCCTCCATTTTCCTCAATATAGATAAGTCACTCATGCAACGTACCATCTGCATGTAGCACCAAACAGTGAGGTCCTTTAAATGACCACTGTAGATACAGTTCTAGCAACACTACAGAAGTAGTGTGAGCTTTCCAATGGTGCACTGCACTTTTAACAGACTTCAAATGCATGCTTATAACTGTACTTAAAATAGTGCACTTTTACTTCTGATTTGGATTTCCAATTGCTCTTTTGCACAATAATAAATCAAACAAGAGGGAAATATGTTTGCTTGCAAACCAATTGTCTAATAAAGCAGCTATAGTTGGAGGGTGCACCTTTACAAACAACTTTTCCTACTCCACATATTCTGAGAAAATATGACTTACTGAATGAAACCCGTTAAAATCAGGATTTATTCTTGGTTGCCTTTGAGGACTGAATGATGACATTCTAACCACCAACATATCAAAGATTAACTGTTCAAATGTGAATGTATCATGTCATATGCTGTCTGTCTTCAAAATTCTTCCAAACATAATGGGGATCAACTGATAATTTAAGTTACAGTAAGTATCTTATTATGTTTTCGTTGTTTCTTTCCTCTGATATTGCCATAGGGAGTTGAGCACTTCATCAAGTCCGTGCAGGTTTCTTGTTCAACTTCGTTCACATCATATCTAAAGGATTTATTCCAATTGATGTAAATATGTATGTTTGTAAATATGTAGCAAGTGAAAAACAGAAGAAATGAAATAATCGGACTGGACATTGGATCAAGCTGATGGTCACCACTATCAGTAAAACATCAGATCGGAAAATAAGATGTCAATGTTCACAGATGTCCATCTACCTGAAAATGCATTTGCAGCAGGGGATTTATTAATTCATGGAAAAGAGTAGCAATTGAGAAGCTGCAGAGGGCTATTTTTCATCTGAAAAAATAAAAGCACATACCTGTAAAATTTGGTATGACTTGGGAATCATAAAAAAAGCACTCCAGACATTACATTATACATAAAATGAAAACTTTTAATAACAGAACATGCTTGATATGGAAAGTATCAGATCACATATCGACCAATGTTGTGATGAAAACATTGACTATGAGATCCGCAGGAAAAAACCACAGTTAGTACCTAAAACAAAACTGATACAGCTGCAGTGCCATTGATCTGATTGGTTTATAACCTTGGATTTGACTTGCAGAACTTGCACTTTCTGTCAAAGTGAAAGACAAAAGAGGGTATGCCTAGGCCCAGTGGCAAATGGGACATACAATGTCAATAATTTTTTTCACCTCACCTCAAAAAATTCTACAGAGGGCAAACAAATTTTGTAAGGGTGGCGCTTCAGGCTGTGGTAGGCTTCAGGCCTGAAAACAATTGGCATCAAGTTGGGGTAATAGGGGTTATGTTTCATCCCCCCATGAGTATGCTTACAATGTAGGTGAAATTTATAATGCTAGAGGGACAAAAAGGCCATTTCTTGCAATCTGAGAGATAATTTTTAATATCAAACAATTTTGTCTCTGTATGCTATGAACTTAACCCATGGTGGCCAGTGATCCACTTGAAGCCATTACTGCCTAGTCCCTAGCTTGAACCCTTTGCCAACTGTCCATCACCCTCCCTGGCCCCTATGTGTCTGAGTATGTTAAAAACTGGAGAAGTTTGATCACATGTCATCATCTCCCACTTTCAATATCACAGGCCTGTCACACCGAAAAATAGGGAGATCAACATGAACAACTACAGAGATCAACTACACGTACACTTTCTGTATCCACAGCCGCTAATTACAGTAACTAACAACTTACAGTATAAAGCAACCTGCTATTGGTGTAATTAGGCCTAGTTCTAATCTACCGTGTGACAGTTGAAAATTTTGTAGAGCACAATTTGATTTTTAACGCTTCATACCTTTATTTATGGCCAACTACTCAAAAGCTTCAAGTATTTTAATTGGCTATTGTCAGAAATGTCTTCAAAAACTGGACATGAATGGACTTTTAACTGGGAGACTAGACAAGAGGAGATCTGAACAAAATGAGAAGTCTCCCAGTAAAACTGGGAGAGTTGATAGGTCTAATATTAAATCATAATCCCTGCAGATGAGAGGGCATACCACTAAAGTGTATGTAGTCCACAGCATGGTTTGTCTAAAAGTGAACTTTCAGGATACACATACATGTAGCACTTTTCCAGAAGTTTGTCAGAAATGAAATTTCCAATTCATGCAGTTCCCCACACAAGTACATACATACAAGAAACAAATATATCAAATCACAGCTAAGACAATTTGTGCTCTGTCAAAATGCCTTCATTATCAGTAAATAAAGCCAAGTAAAAAAAGACCTAATTTCTTTACCATTAAAAGATAAAGTTTTATCCAAAAATGTCATCCTGACCACGGAAATCACTTAGTCCCTTCAAACCTTTGGCAGTGTGTACAACATAGTACAGTGACGAAGTATGTACAGTTTGCTGTGCTGTCAATGGGATGTTCAGCTGGGTTCCTGCATGTAATTGTAAGAAATGGCAGGCCCACCCACATCCAATTTTTATTAAAGTTCATACGAGCAAATGGTTTTCTTTCTTTTTTTTGCTTAGCATAATTTGTCAATGATACATTCATATAACGTGTCAGTGTGTCTACTAGTAGTCCTCAACTGAGAGTAAAACTGATAGAAAATATTCAACGCTTTAAAGTGCTGCAAGTTGAATGCTAGCCTCTCGTAACACAAGTTAAAAATTATTACAGCCTATAGTACGGTAATGCTCACTCAGTGACATGAGACATTCACAGTGTCTATTCTTAGCACAAACATCGTTTTTAAGCTGAATACGGTGCAAACATTTCGATAGTTTTTATCGTAAAAGCCCCTACATCAAACCACAGAGGATATGAAACCATGAATAAAAGTTATTGATATACACTGCTCATGCCAGCCTAACCATATCAGAATTCACAGTTAGGGCCTAGTTCTAGTTACATTGGTTAGTACCCACACAGTCAACCGTCTTCGTATACACACTCAAAAAGTAAGATAATTTCATTAGGCCTACCTTGTAAATGACATCAAAACTATTACGGTATGCCATTCCATTTACATACTAGAAGGGAAGGTAGTCGGTGAAACAAAATTCGCCTCTCCGGCCCAAGGACCTAATGATAAGCTCCACTGAGTCCGAGCTCTGTGAGTGTGAGATTGACGTCCGACTTCAGTAACCTTGTGATATCAGCACGAACACACCGTACACGTACGTACGTCCTATTACTCCAAACATATGGGGTCATGACTGGTCTTCCTATTGTTTTGCTGGTAGAGTGAATTTCCCGCAATTGTCGTGTGGCACAGATTACAATGGGTGGGGGAGGGAAATACTGTAATGTATAAGACAGAGCCATCTATTAATAGATGGCTCCTACATAAACATAAAGGTGTGCGTCAGTTGTAACTTCACCAAAACCATCCACAACCGAACCAGGACTCATGCAGTGTTTAGAAAAAATACGAAAAACCGTGTTGAGTGGTTTCAAGTTTATTTTTTTAACATCCGCATACGATCGGTTTTGTACATAAAATGTCAAGTTCAAGTTCAACTTTACCAATCCCAAAAAGGGAAATTCAAATAAAATAAACTAAAAAAATAATAATATATAATATAAATAATAAAATAAATAAACTAAGTATGTTAGTAGCCTAATAATAAACGTGCAATTACAGCTAGAGAATGATGTGTGACAAAAAGTATCTGAACTGGAAGCGAGAAAACCATAGCCGTAGGAAACGAAGGAGGGAGGGAAGGGAGGAAAATTCCCCCCCCCCCCTCAGAAAATTCGCCCATATCCAACTGTAATTTTCAAAAAAGTCCTTCCAAAAAGCAGTGGCGGCTCCAGGATGTTAGACTTGGGGGGCAAACTGAGGGCAGAGGAAAATGTTGGGGGGGGCAAAGATTTTCGCGCGAAGCGCGAGGCATTGCGGTGCGGTCCAGGGGCCCGCCTTAGGGCCCCTGATGGGGTCCAGGGGCAAAGCGCCGGTGGGGGCCCCCTGAAGCTCTGAGATTTTAGCATATCTCTGTGTGGAAAATTAAGCCCCAAGAGAGGTATATTATTAATTTTTATATTATTTATTTTTTCGGTTGACCGTACTCCAAGGTTCCCAACTTTTTTCTTTGGGAGTACCATTTCACATTTACGCGGTACCACCGAGTACACACACACACAACACACACCCTCACACAAACACACACACACACACACAGGCTACATACACTTCTGTTCAATTCCTATATTTAGGAAAACAACAACATTCCTATATTTAGGAAAATAACCACCTACCCGCCCTTCCCTTATGCTGGGCGGTAAACATTCCAGAGAAAATTGGTCTGACCGGGCTGGCCTACTGTTGAAGTGGCTACGGGCATGATATGAAAACTGGCAGCCTGTGTAACATAAATTAGGCATTAATCAATCATGGTTCCCCGGAAGCTGTTCTTATTCAGTCCAATGCCAATACATAGTTTTGTGATTAATTTTGGATGAGTACAAGATCTGATTGGGAAGGGTGAGAGCAACTGCGGGGCAACTGGGGGGGGCAAGGAAACAATCTGGAGGGTCAAATGCCCCCCCCCCCCGTAGCGCCGCCACTGCCAAAAAGCTGACCATGCTTGATTTATCCAAGAGCTTTAAACTGACTGGGCAAATTCCGCCCAAAAAAATAAGTTAAGAAAAAAATCATCGCGCAAAGCTCATGAATGGAGTTAAAACACTGCTTTTTTTTCTACGTTAATTTCCTCTTATTATTTCCTGATAATGATAAACCGCTGTAATTTTTTTGTTACAAATTGACGAATAGTTGACAAAATACTAGTGAAAACCATTAAGCTCCATGTACGTCGTCTCAGTATGCCGTGAAAAACTAGCGTTTTTTGTTAATTGTCGCTTGTAACCCTGACGTTCATGGTGTGGTGTGTACGTACGTGCCCTTAAAGAAGAGGCATCAGACAAAGATCTTTCTTTAGACTTAAAGTTGAACGAAAAAAAAAAATCAAACTTTTTTAAAGATTGACTAAGGTAGTCCATTCTTCATTGATTTGGCAAGTCATTGTCCTTTAGTTTGATTATGAGGAGTTAGATGCTGTCGTTACTATGTACTTTTTGACAATCATGAACAAAAATTGTAATACTGGGGACTTTGTCCCCTTAGATCACAAAGAAATCTTGAGGTGGAAACCGCATAAATTACATACCAGGAAAATGGTTGTCCCGTTATGAAACGTGACATACACATAGAGGCAGTTAATAAAATAATAACAGTTAGAAGCTTTTTGAAGGGATCAAATACGCTAACTCGCGCGATCTTCCAGGGGCTTTGTCCTCCTCAACCCCTACATGAATTCTGTAGTTTAATGTCAGCCCCCCCCCCCCAGCAAGTCTCTATATACCATAAGTCAAATCCTTCCCCTTTATGTTCGGTTGCCGTGTGAGGGGTATAGATTTGCTCCTTATGCGATTGTTTGTCCCCCCCCCCCCATTCAAAGTCACGTTGCTACGCCACTGAAGGAAACATAAATTAACTTTAACTTTTTCTCCTACTATTAAGCAAGTCTGGCAAAATCGCCCCAACGGTCTTTACTTGAGACCGTCAGACGGTTTTTGAGGGCAAATAAGATTTCATTTTTAATGTCACTCGGTGAAAGATCACAATTACGGAAATTAAAGATGTGAAAAATGATCACGTTCGTTTCAGACTCAAATTTTAATTTTTTTTCCATAAGTTTAATCGGGTTTGCTTCGAAATGATATATGTTATCTAGGTGTAAACAATTCATGAATGCCGATTTTTAATCGAAATACATGAGTTTTGTCCATTTCAAAATTTTGTGACGTCATAATTTGGGGGAATTTCCCCAATATTTCCACTACCTATCGGATAATTGTCTCTTGAGATTACGTCAAGCCATGATTGGTTAAACATTAGCAACGCATCCTGTGACTTTATAAGCCATGCTACTGATTCTAATCATTAGTCAGTTGAGTCTAATTTTGTTGAACTATATATATATACTTACTAAAATTCGTGAGTCGTATATTACTGTATAGTGTGATCGAAGCTATATAACGATCAGATCGAAATTGGTCGAAGTGCAATCAATACTGCCTACAGTTTAGGCGGCTGTTAGAAAATACAGAGTAAACTTGCGATAAAGTGATTTTCAAACAAAACAAAAGTTTTAGGATCAACCCTTAGATAAAAGAACAAACAAAAAGACGGAGGGTGACTACTTTTAATATTTTGTCTTTTCACTCAGACAGGTTTTGTTGAATTACTAGGTGGAGACTCCACCCCCGACAGTTTCAGACACTCCTTTTTTTCAGCAGAAGATGAAGAATTAAAGGGGTACAGAGTCTCAACAAAAAGGGCATTATCGGCGAAACAAACAAAACAAAAAGCTTAGAGAAGGGGGGGGGGGCAGAGTAACGGCAGGACCATCTAAGCGGAGCACCACATTGGTTGGTGCTGAACATACAAGAAAATTTTGGCTTTTCAAGCTCCCCAGACGGCAGGAATCGGCACTTTCTGCGTGTATTTGACCAGCCTTGAAATATGGATATCATGATTGTCTCTAATTCCTTAATTCATGTGAAAAGAAAAATCAATATATTACAAGTGGTAGTACACATCATGATTTTTGAGGTGGTACAAGAATCATAATGAATTACGCTTCCTCCTCTTATATTTTTTTTTGTTTTTTTTTTGTTTTTGAGTACTTGACAAATGCTTTATTGGTTGAACACATCGGCACATCGATACCTCTAACTTAGGGGTGTGGGGGTGGATTGTGTCCCCGCATTATCTTTGTGACTGACTGGGGGGGTTACTATCTAAGAAGAACGCCATCACTGGTTGTCGCGGAGGGTACAAGAAAACTTTGGCTTTTCAAAACCTCCAGATAGCAGGAAATGGCACTTTCCGGGTGTACTTAAGCTGCATTCACCCAGCTTTAGTATAGTATGTCTGCAATTTCTCAATTAACGATAAAAAAAACATTGTGTGGGAAAATGGCAATAATTTGGATTGATCTTATCTAGTATATTTATACTGTTGACATTCCCAAAAACTTAATTAAACAGCTTTTGCTTTCTCACTATAACATATATTTTTTGGGGGGTGGGGGGAATTTTCAACAACCAGGTTACCTTAGACAAAATCTGGTGCAATGTTTTGCATTTATTGCAATCAATTTTTCCCAAGAAATTATAGTCCCAATAAAGTTTCAACAACTTTTACTCTCTCTGTCGATTAGTTTCTTATTACTAATTGCCTAATTAAGTTAAAGCTAGTTCTTGTACCAATGACTTAATAAATGATAGCCAGCTTGATGAGAAAAAATGTTTACGACTTTCATCGCTTCTACATTTTAATATGAGAAATTCCAACTGGCGTTTCAGATTTTCTGACTACCAACCCTACTATACACCTGAACATGGAAATTTTCAACTATGGTATTCAGATTTATGGAGAAATTTTTCAATTACTAGATAACCTTAGACACAATCTGGTGCAATGTTAGGCATTTTCTTATGTCATAAAATGAGCTAGAATGAGATGTGAAAATTTCCAACTGGTGTTTCAGATTTTCCTATACCATCGTCGCTCTGACAGATTTTTTTCGGGGGGGGGGGGGGTGTGAGACACCTTATTTCGTCCTGTGAGTACTAGCTTTGACATTTGCTTACACGCGATCAATTCCATGCCGCATCTTGGTTTCATCATTATCATCTTCTTCATAGTTACTGACACTGATACAACTGGAGTCACCAACTGTCACTCAACTCATCGTCATTTTCAAGTGCGTTGCATTTTTCTGAATTCGTATAAATATGCGGTCAATTGTCTTGGAACTTAACTTGAAAAGAAACAAATACAAACAAACAAAAAGGAAGTATACCAGAAAAATTTCAATCTCTAATAATTTCATTCTGCTACTTTCAGTTTTCAACAAAGTCTTTTGAATGTTGATGTTTAAAATTGTTTGGATTTTCATTATTATGAAAACATATTTTGTTAGTTATATTTATCACAGAACTGATGTTTTGTCACACATTCAGAAAATAAAAAAATATAAGTCCCTAAGTTCAGGGCACTGATAATTGGCGCTGATATCAACTCATGCCCACAGGCCCTCGGGCGCTTGATCGGAACAAATAGAAAGTTTCACAAAGTAACTGTTAAGAGTCTGTAGATTTACCGCTTGATGACGTAAAGCTATAAATGGGTGGAGCCTATTTTAAAAGCATTTCCCCTATCAAAATGATTACTGTTTCTTCTATTTTTTCTTATCAGAAAGGGGTAAATTTTTCATTAACCTTATCCGAAATGTTTATCACCAATGTATTTGTATTCTTTTGTGAGCAAATTTTACATTGTACAAAAATGTGACTTTTCGATTACAAAGTTTCTACAGGTTTGAAGTCTAAAGTAACTTTTGAACAAAGCATCCTCAGAGTGTGTTTAATGCCAATAATATTGTCACCAAGGTATATTGGCAATATACCTTGGTAAAGACAGGCCTGAAATGCTAATACCTGGTAAACGCTATATGTTACGTCTACAAAAAGTACAAAGTAGCATATTTAAAGATATTACAATTCGTGGAATGAGGACATTGAAAAAGGAAAATTATGTCTTTCGAACTTACAGTATAGACGTTTGTAAAGTAATTTACATGCAAAATGTGTAAACAAAAACATGCCCTTTAGGTTACTACATGATAACAGACTAGCTGAAAAAAAAAATGTTTGGAAAAACAATTGCCATAAAAATTACGTTAATTTACAGAATTTTTTTTAACCGTGTACGTTGCTAATTATACCAAATCCTTTTGCCTATACACAATACGCCAACTGTCCCTCTTCTTGTCTTCTTCTCTATCAGTGACTGCCGTGTATAGTGTGGAGAGTTAGCTTGGTGGCTAGAATGTCCGTCTGGTAATCTTAGGTTGGGTCCCCGCATCAAATCCGGGCTTAACCGCTGGCAAAAAAATTCTGGGGAGTCAAATTTGGCTTGTTCAGTAAAACTATTTACAGTGGTGCTGAAGGGGTTATTTGAACTGATTCTATTGTTTGCTTCAAGTTGCTCGGTACAGGGCTACTATAAGCTGGGCAGGTTCTCCACCCCCCCCCCCCCCCTCTCCCAGTCTTTGGGAAAGTGACTTATAACTCGAGGATAATACCTCGTCAGTCGGATAAAAATGGCAGTCCCCGGAGTCTCATTTATACTTAACATTACATCTGTTCAAAGAACCACAATGCCCTTGGGCCCTTGTTACTTATTTGATAGAACACAGAAGTTGCTCATTGTACGTGTCCGTCCACAATTCACCCAGTTCCTCTCTTCTTTATCTACGGGATGTGTGGTTACGAAGACCAAAATGAAAACATGAAATATAGCCCCCCCCCCTCAAATAAAAAGTACAGAAGAGAAGTTTAGGAAGAAATTTAAGAAAGAACAAACAGTGAGTCCTAGTCACAAGTTCAAGATTGAGATATAATTATTGATTTCTTTTAGCTATTTTGGTTCAAACGGTGCATCTGTCAAGTCAATGTTTAAAAGAGGAGATACTGTTAGCTCAGATATTACATGTAAGCGAACCAATATATGATAGGCAGAAGTAAGGTTACACCGCACACCACACAAATGGATCCATATGAAAAAGGGCAAGAAGTCACGGTATCTTCTTCATGAAAGTAGTGAGTTTCTAAAAGAGGAAAAAAACAAAGAAAAGTCATAAACTAAAAAAGAACATCAGAATATATTTTGCACTCACTATACGTGTACAGTCTTCAGTGTGGCTGATAAACTGTGCTGTCAAAAAAGTGTGATAAAGCCAAGAAAGAAAACTGACCCAATGCTTTTATGTGTATCAGATCGTGGAAACGATTGGAAAGTGTTCATTGTTTGTCCAGCCCGAGAAAAGTAGCTATTATGCACAGATTAGAAACTTAGGAAGTAGGTCTAACACTGAGCAACTTCATTTTAAGGGTAGGTATCTGTTCATTGAGCCTGACAGCTGACTGTGCTTGAATAGGAAGTTTATACACATCCCCACCAATGATATTATTATGATTTACAGTGACAAATCATAAAAATAAGAAGAATTTAAAACTAGAACTTTCAGATTCTGATGCAGTGGAGAATCCCTAAAACGCTAATTCTATTATTGAAGATATTTAGTTAAAATCGGTTACTTACTTAGTTCTATTGAAAACTTCCCGTTACCATGTGAAGCATGGATGGGTGGATGGAGGCGTGGACTGAATGAATGAACAAACGAACGAACGAACAAACTTATGAATGAATAAGAGTTTTTTTTTCACTTTGTCATCATATTCAAGTTGATGTTATTAAATGTAAAATTTTACCTCGTGTTTCTATTATCGTTCGAAATTACATTGTAATATTTCTTTTCCCCTTTGAGTTACAGATAATTTCACTTGAGATTTCATGGAGTATCCATGGAAGCCGTCACAATTGGGGATCAGAGGATCACTGTTTGTACCGCAGATGCAGTAACGTATTCAATGTTCGATATCATGCTAGGACATTCCGAGGACCCGCTTGTGTCCGCCCCCCCCCCCCCCCCATGTTACAAGATCAGTGTTGTCCAGCATGTCCGGAAAGTAAGTTTTGAATACCGAACTAAAATCAAATACACACAAATAAAAATAATTTTTACTTTATTTCAAGTTTTGCATTTTACAAGTCGCAATAAATTACGTTTATTATAGGGCTATTTTATAGCAGAGAACATGAATGACTAAAAACAATCCTTCCTGCTCAGCTCTTCTTCGTCTCTCACCTCCAGATTTGTTCACTTCAAGCTTTGTAGTTTATTAAAATCATGCAGAGAGGGAAAAATGTTATGTTTAAAGGCTGTATTGCATCACCCTAAGCTATATTTTTACCTCCCGGAAAGCAAAATTCTCAACTGGTTCTAAATTACATTACTCTTAGATTGACAGCAAATTCGAAAGATGCAGAGCAGATCGTATTACACAACGTACACAGGGATCCATTGTTTTGATTACACGTAGAGGAATTTAAGACAGGCTGAGGGAGGGACTAGAGGTAGGTGGTTGGGAGAATTGAAACTGGCTGGGATGATGAGTTTTTGTCTTTAAATACACAATCTGCCATCAGTTCTGCCTAATCGGTTGTTAATATCACAACTGATAAATTGTGACATGACAATCCTACGGTTGTAGATTTAGCTGGCTTCCTATGCCCCATTAATCAATAATTTAAATCCGTTTCCTTTGGACCAAGTCCAAACCACTGAGACTCGGTTTTTCTTGAAATTTGTTTATTTACCTTTTAAGTGATTTTCCAGGCTTTTCAACGGACGAGGTAGCATTGCTACAAGAGCTAATTTTGAAGTGAAGTTTGGTTTATATCATGGCTACTTGAACGGAAGAAGTGAAGTTAGTATTAAGCGGACGCGTGGGAGCAATGTAAACTATGACACCATCAACTGGCGGAGTATCTTTTCGAATAGTCCAAGTCAAGACTGACATGTAAAGGCAATTGACGTCGGACAGTTTGTGCAGTGATTGTCGAGAATTGATTCTTTTACATTGAAACAGAGGTAACATCATTCACATATTTGCTAAATACTCTCAAGTAAAGTGATGAATTACAACATTAGGTATTAACAACATTAGGTATGACGTTTCAAAATCAATTATGTCTCTCTTGTTGATCATTTTGTTTGTTTCAATAAATTCCATGACTTTTTTTTTGTTTCATTTATACGTTTATACGGAAGCATATTGTTGTCACCTAAGATTTTTTTCATCTTTTCGTACGTACGAAAATCTTGTCGAACGTTCCAAGAAACTTTTCTTACGTTCGAAAATCTTTTCTATGAATTATATGGAAAAAAATCTTAGGTGATTGAAATACGCTTCCGTACATTTATTATTTTTTTTCCAGTTTTGTTTCACTGGAAACAGTACATTCACAGTCAGTGAATTTTTCTTCAGCCAAGTGTGGCTAATGCTTCCTACCGTTCGAATGGCATTGGTCTCACACCGACGCAAGTGATCCAACATAAAATACACGTTATACTTCACCCTTATGGAAAAAAAAATAACCAAAGTAAAATCATTACTAATTGTAACACCTACATTTGCATATTTTTTTCAGATTAAGTAATGACGTTCAACCGGTAAGAACGAGATACGAAACCGTATTTGTAGTGTTTACCCTATATGGAATAGTTAATCATACCATGTAAGATATTTGTAAGATTATTGCTTCATACAATTGCAATAGTTATTATTGCTTAATACACATTTCTTCTCCATATATTGTTAGACTAATGACCAACATTAAATTTTATCATGCGTAAGTTACCATCTTCCTTATAGACCTCTAGTGTTGATACATCTGAACCAAGGTTCGAATGCTTTGCTGTACGAGTTCGTAACTTTAAGAAGATTCGCAGATGATCTAGGAACTTCGACCAACCTTGCTACATACAAATATACAAAAATATTCTGGAAGAAGTTGGAACTATACTCTCTTCTTTATTTAGTATCATGTTATTGAGCAGGTGCTCTTATTAAGAGGATTCTCGCGTGGAAGGAGCTTGTCGATTGAGATCGGGTTTTCGAAGAATTCCCATGAGATCTAAAGAAGACATACCTCTCCACCTCCCCTGTGATTACTTAGTGCCTGTGTAATTTCGCACACACAATAGAGTCAACAGTGACATACGCTATTCGTCGCTCAAGTCAGCCGGCCTATAGCCTACTCTTTGTGCACAGTCGTTTTTGTTGCGCAGGCATTCCTATACCCAGACCCAGTTTTACGGATCCATCTCCCAAGCTCAGAAGATGTAACATTAATCTCGTTTGTTTTTATTTTGCTCTCACCCACTCTGTCTAAAATTAGCTACATCGGATCCAACCTGTCCAAAATGGGCTATATCGGGTCCAACTCGTCCAGAGTGGGCTATAATGTTACCACTCGATATGAAATACAATAGCAAATATTGATTTGGGGATATAGTGGATCGGTATATACTGTTATTACAAAATAAGTTATCATTACAAATTAATAATTTGTTGTTACAAATTAATAATTTGTTGTTACAAATTAATAATTTGTTGCTACAAATTAATAACTTGTTGCTACAAATTAATAATTTGCCATTACAACGCAGACCTAATAATTTGTCGTAGCGAATTAATAATTTGGCATATGACAAACAAATAATCCACAAATTGGACGCATAAATTAGAGAAAATGAAGGAAGTAAAAGTTTTCAGTAGCCCACTTTCGAAAAATACAAACAATCATATACGGAAAATTTCAATAAACCCTTTGTGGAGTTTTTCGGTTCCTTATATTTGGGTCTAAAATAGTCCAACTGAGCCCGACGAGATGTTGGTTCAAAACTGAATGAACTGTTGTACTGAGAGGGTCGCCATTATGTGTCACACACAAATGTCCACTAATGGAAAGTTTTGGTAACATAGGGTTGGCTGGATAAAAAATGGTGTAAAATTTGATGCTAGATTTGAATCGAATATATCTTCAGGACTTCCTTTTTTTTCAGTGATTTTATTTTTTCATCTTTCTTGGTGATTCTGGCATTCTTAGACCATTCCAGGTATTTTTTTCTTCTCTGCACATCCTCCGCATCCCAGCCTACTCCTCTGCGCAGGTCACAAACAACTGATCTTGGGGAGAGGTTTCTTAGTGAGTGTGTTTTCCTTCCCCTCTAGAGTTTTCTTTAACAAACAAGTCTCACTTTAAACAAAATGCTGCAATTGTTTGGGCCTTTTCATATGAATAACTGATAAAAAATGTAAATTATCTGTTTTGTCTCAGTTTACATTTATATCTGAGTATGTTGCTATCAAAGAGGTTGATAACGCAAGTCATGAATGTATTATTCAAACAATTGCAAAACTTTAGACGGCCAATTGTAAATGAAAACGGAGGAACTGATACCAGTGTTTTACTACGGGCTATTCTTCAAACTGTCACTGAGTTTGTCGCAAATAAAGCAATCTAGAGAGTGAAATCTCTCTGACAGATTTATTTTGTTACAAAGGTATATGTTTACCGACTTTATGAGTGTCAATTGCATTCATGCTATCTTGCAGTTCTCCAAAGAAGACGGTTCCCCATAGTATGATAATAAGTTCTTGTATGAGCTACTTTTTTCTTCAGATCTGACGCAATTTCCATCCAAATCAATTGCATGACCTTGAGTAAGACGCTAATCAGGAGCGTACCCAGGAATATGCCAAGGGGGTGCGAACTCGGTAAGACTATCTAAACGGAGCGCCATTTCAGTTGGCACGGAGCGTACAAGAAAATTTTGAGTTTTAACCCCCCCCCCCCCCAGACGGCCGGAAGCAGCCCCTCCCAAGTCTTTTCAGCTCCATGAACCCAGCCTTGAAATAAAGATCTCATGTCTTCAATTTCTCAATTACTGAGAAAACAATTTGTCTGTAAAAAATTCCGAGATGAGCATTCAAAGAAACGTTTGGCTCTACAAACCACTCAGATAGTAGAAAACGGCCCTTGCTGGGTGTTTTACATGCACACATACATGCTCACAACCCTGCATCCCACCCCTGCCTTGGCTACATCACTGAGCATAGCACCATTAGTTTGGGGGAGAGCATCAAATAAAAATGGGCCGAGAATGCGCATCCATAAAAATATGGTAGACCTGCCTCATAAATTGAGGGAATCGCTATTTAGCGATATTGCGGGGAAAAAAGCGAAAATGAGATCAAGGAGGGTTGCCCTCCTTTTCCTGGCTATGCCTATGCGCCTGGGTATTTCTGGCTAAGTCCTAACAAAAATACCACAATATGCCGAGGGGGGGGGGGGGCGCAGTCGCGTCCTTCTCCCCCTCCTTGGCTAACCCGCCTCAAGGGATGACAGCCGTGTGTCCCTGGCTTTGCATTGTATCTAGTTCAATGATATCCACGGCCAGAATGACATAATTACGGATGCGCGTTTTTGAGCTTATCTCATCAACCTACATAGTATATGTATGTAGTGACGAGATATTGTGGTCAGTTTGGGCCTGTATACATTTAATGACATAAGTGGAAAGGTTTTATCTTCCTGCTCCAAGGGAAGGGAAATTTGCCCCAATATGTCAAGATAAAAACATTTCATGGCCGACCCTTCAAACACAGGGCTGGAAAAATGGACCTTCCTCAAGTTGGGGTGGGTCGTTCAAACGCTCCGACCCCCCTCCCCCTGGCTACGGTCCTGCTAATGGTGCAGAGAATTATGGCAAAAAATGCCTGAAATTGTGGAAATTATAGTTGGAGTCTCTTGAAAGTGAAAAGCAGTTTCAGTGGGCCTGGTTACTCTGGTAATACACTGACGTTAGCAATCTAATTCAATAAAGTGCTCATGAGTGACCACAGAGGATAATATTCCTGGTAATGTCTGGAGTTGGCCTGAGTTATACTGTGGTCCATATGAGCCATTATATTATCAGGGTGCTAAAATTCTGGGTAACAGAATTAAGTACTGTATTTTGAGGTTGAAAATAATGAACAAAGATTCACTGACACATCACATAGGTCTAGTGTGCTAATTGGATAGGGCTTTGCACTGTTTTGTAAAGATGGAAAAAATTCAACATCTCTGGAAGGGGATCTGGGACCCCTTGGCCCCCCCCCCACCCTCCCCTGTTGAACACCCCAAATTATCCACGACCCAAGGACCATTGTGTCTAAGTTTCAAAAGAATCCATAAAAGCATGTAGGAGAATTTTGAACAAATGTAGACAGACATAGAGGGAGCAACAGAGAGATGGAGAGGTAGACAGACAGACAGATTGCATGATTGCTATGGCTCACACCAGCATGCTAGTGTGAGCTAAAAAGGACAAGAGAAAATGAAGTAGAACATTAAGTTCACTTGACTATTGTTCAGTTTTAAACTTGAAATAGAGTTTGGTTCTACCTGAATCATGTGTTGCATAAATTTAAATATGTTACTTTCTTCTATTCAAAAGTTATATATGAAAACAATCATTGCAATAAGTAGTCAAGGAGATGAAACATCCAGCTGAACAAAGATCAAGTTTGAAAACTGAATACATTCATCAAATTTTCATCACATTTGCATGCAAACTTCCAACCAATGCACCATGCACAATCACAAAACACAGGTTTGATACTTAAAATTACATTTAAACTTCAAAACAGACATGAACTTATAATCATTTATCAGTGTCTAAATATTGATTAACAGCTAGAATCACTGAAAAGTGAAACCCTCACAGAAGTTTCTTTTTAGAAAACTACAGAATATATGCACAAGCTTTCTTTAAATTTGGCAATACACTTATGTTGCACAAATGCTGTAAAAGCAAAAATTAATAGAGTTTGACATTTAATTCAGTTAGCATTTCCTTTTGATTCAGTTCAACATGTAAAAATATTTAAATGACAAGTAACTTGAATCTTTAATGAAAGAGAGTCTTTTTCACTGTGGTGACTTCAAACTGAGGTGTTTGTTTAACCATGACAAATTGACATCAGTAAAAATTAGGCTGGGCTTATAGAAGATAAGCCAAAAATGTTGCAAATATAGAGGTCACAATTCTGAATGCATAATAATGTTTTTTTTTAAAGCAGTTGAGATTATTAAGACATACAAAAGGTGGTTCAATTTACTAATATGGCTGAAATAAACATCAAAAACTTCCAACAATGCCATTGTAATCCTTTCTTACGGAGTGAATCAGTTGACATAGCTCAATATGCATACAAAAGCAAGTACTCACACATGCACACAGTCAAGTAGAATGTGAATGCTAGTTATCGGTCAGTAAAGCAAAATTCATCAAATCCAGTTGGATCAGTTCTCTAAAATATCACTTAATGTGACTCACAGAAAACCTTTATCTTATACAATTAGCCTACAATATTTCATTAACTTCAACATGTAATTTAAAATTGCTCTTACATCAAGCACTCACACTTCAGCAACCATGATCCATGCTGAACTAAAATACTACAGGTTTATTTGGAAGATTTGCAGCACATGACAAAAAAGTGGGGTGTTTTACAGTTGAGTATAAACATCAGTTAGTTTAAATATCTGTTGACATAAGCAAGAAATGAGGGAGAGTAAAACCCATTTCACTGGGACATGTAGTATTTTCCTTACAGGTATGTGCTCTGAATCTGAAAGAAGCATCTTTAGCAGTAAGACAAAACTTCCAGTAACTTAGGCCTATTATGACCATCAGTTGTAAAGAGATGCAGCTTACCTTCTAGCAGTTTATGAATTTTATGAGAGAAAACTGTGTGAGGTACAATTACTCTGACATTGCTGTTGCGTTATTGCCAGTAATTTACAAAAAAAATGTTTAAGTTAGTTTAACAGTTTTCTTGAGACAGAGCATGTGCCCTGGACTATTAAAGAAAAACACACAGGACAACAATCTCTGGCAAGTACATAGAACACAACAACAACACAAAAGTGAGAATGCTATAAACATTGAAGCAATACAGTACTCATCCATACGTTACAGGTATGACAGATAGATAATCAATACATTTTGAACTGATGAGATTTAGACGATATGATCCAAATGTGAGAAAAACACACAATCCGTTTGAAAGGCACATATAGAACAGCAGGGTCAAAAATGGATTATAGAAAAGAGCATATCGTTTATCAGTGGGTACTACTGTAGACATAACACAAGTAGAGCACTAGCCATGTCACTCTGAACATTGATAGACTATGGCACTACTGCACTAGATATACTACAGTATGACACTAGATAAGGTAGGCTAGAGCATAAGATATAGTACAGTAGGGCAATAGATATGGTAGACTAGAGCATTAGATATAGTACAGTATGACACTAGATATGGTATAGAAGAGCAATACACACGGTAGGGTAGGTATTACACATGGTAGAGTGGGGCAATAAACTTAGTGGAGTAAGTCACAAGACATGGTGGGGTTCTAGACATCATAATAAGGGAGAAAAGACACTGTTGCAGTACTCTATGCAGTCCTCCATTGAAGAGAATGGAGTGTGTTTTTGCACTTCACTCCAGTTATAGCATTTGCAAGAGCCCACTTTTCCAAATAAAAGATTGTATGACTCTGCATTGATGTGAACATATTCTACATATGAATAAAAATAATTACTTTCTCAATGCAAAAATCATAGTACTGAATTTCAAGTGGTCAGTTTAGTACATACCTACTATCTCCATACCAGTACTCTACCTTCTTAACACATTTTATTTACAATGCAATATGTTACTATAGGATGTTGTTTCAGAGGAGGTACAGTGTCTCTTATCATTGACTTAACAAATGAGTTGGTCAGTAAAAGTGATTCATGTTGCAACTTGGTTTTCTGAAAGTTTTGTGTGTTGATGGAGAATTTTACTCTTGATTTAAGTAAGTTGAAAAAAGTGTTTCATTTATATCTAAAGGAAATTTATCAAGTTTACATTGACATCAAAAAAAGTTCTTAAGCTTTCCAGAGCCCTTCACCAAACAGCAGAGATTACCCTAACAACCATAGACCAAGTTGTCACAAGGCCAACAAAGTAGCACAAAACCCGAGATGGCTGAGGCAGGGCCAGGATGTAGGATATGGTATGAAGAATTCTGGAAGCCAAGAAAATCCGAAAGTGCCAATTACAGGATTCCAAAGTTGGATTGGCTGTCAAGACGTACAGAGACCCGACAAGAAAGAATGGAACAATGTTCTCAATATCATTCAGATGACACCTGTGAAAAATGCAAATGTAATTCCATTTTTTTACAAGCAAATTGCTGTGTATAATCCTAATGTAGCCATACACATGTTAAGAGAACTGTTGACTTAATCTTAAGTTTGTACAAATCTTTAGTACTACACAACAAAATTTCTATCAAGGGTGCATAATTGTGCTGCAACGTTTAATTATGTTCTAACTTACATACAATGTTAGCTTGACTGGTTTTGCTTGAGAGGAAAACCCTTTGAACTGGCTGAAGGACATGTTGCTATCATTATACAGATACAAATTGTTGCAATTGTTCTACAATAAGATGATACTAAGACAAACAGGTGGAGAAAATTTCTGAAAAGTTACATAATTGGTGTTCCATAAAAGGTGACAATTACATGAGTCATGAGGGATCACAAGATGAGATGTAGTATTTGTGACTCTTTGTCACATACTTTTCCAACATCTGACCATTTCCTTTGACAACTTTACATTAATGCATAAACTGCAAAATCACAGTATAAAATTCATGAAAGAAGCTCAACACTGATAGCACACACAACAGGCGTCATTTACAGGTTTACATGCTTCTAGAAAAGAGCATCCTTCACACAAAATTGCAAAGTAAACTCCTGAGTGGAATACTGTTGGAATTTTGTTTATATCTATTATCGTTTTTGAGATGTGACTTTTCAAAGTTTGAGAAAAATGCAAAACAGATGACGTGGAGTGTTGCACAGTGTCAGTTTTTCTTTTGTCAAACCTACAGGTTTTGCTTCTTAATTACTTAATTACTGCATTTCACAATGGTGAGTGATATCGATATTTTTGAAGGAAACAATACATGCTTCCAGAATGAAACCCTCTGGCCATGTACAATTCTCAAATCTCCTTGATATAAGGTTACATAAACAAAGGATTAAGATAAGACATACTGTTTCATGGGAGTCCATCTCTTGATGTCATAAATTTGCATACTTAGCCAATGTTTTTTCATGACACAGATGTGGGACACTAATTTGCCTGTAAATTTGTCAGTCTTTGATGGATTTGGATGGAATTTATGTCTATTTTCAACATTTTGAAAGCTTAAGGCATCCAAACTCCAAAATGTCATTTTCATGTCACACGACCTTTACACTAGGAGAGAAGAATGTGTACTGTAGAAGGTGTGAAGAAACAGGTAAGTTAGCTGTTCATAAAGACTCATATGATGCCAACTGATCCCAGATGACAAGAGTTGAAACTTTGAATTTATGTCATAAATGTTTCTTACATGCAAGGGCTTACAAGGCATGTTTCCTCTCTTGACACATTGCATACATAACAAAATTTGAACACAATGGACTTGACTTCTCCACTATTGAAGTAAAGAAATTAAAACCAAATGGTATACCCAAAGTTGCACACATTACTAAATACAATATAAATTGCAGTTTAGTCCACTCTCTCAGACAAAGTTTGGATACTGTAGATAGTGAGTCTTGGCAGTCAATTTTGACACTGAATTCTCAGAGTGTAACAGACTTACAAGCTGAGTTTAACCATATCTATTAACTGTTTCACAAGCCACAGCTACCATTCACTTGTAAGAACAATTAGACAAACATGCCAAAGAGGCTAAATGCCTTTAAGAAAACAAAATGAAATCAGATTTTGAGAAAATAGAAGTTTTCTACCTCCGGTCACCATGAAAAACATAACATCACATTGGTAATATGCAGGGAGTACTTTACCTCCTTATTCTTTCAATGAATGGATCTTTAGTGGCCAGCTTTGTTTTGAGTTCATCACGTGATAATTTTCCAGAGCCCGCATAGTCTTCTTTGTTCGCAAAGGACTGTAAAAGAAAATAACAACATAGTTGACTCTTATACACAGTAATTACAGGTGAGCTACAGCGGACAGGAAAACGATTTTACAGTCGTCGTTCTTGAAATGACTGACAAATAAATGTATGTTTCAATATACTGTAGCAGGCAGTATGTACTGTTTGGTTGGTTTCTTGCAAGAAAACTTAGTTAAGTTCCATAGCTTACAAGGGTGCAATACAGAGTGCCAGTTCCACTTTGCAGCTGTAAAATGCACAGGTCTGTTTTGCAGCAGTGGGCCTACAGTATGAACTGGAAATAACTCTACGCTCAGTCACATACTCATCTCCCTGTCTTTTGATCACAGCTATAGGTAAGCTGAGTAATGTATTTTGCTGATCATGGCTAGGAATAGACCCTATTGTATTACCTATATTGCATACACACAAAGTGTCTTGTACATTCTCAGTTATGTACCACCATTTCCCCGACCCTGGAAGAAGCAGTAATATATTTACACTCATTCAAAGTACAAAAGTGGGAGTGGATGCAACGTTAGGATATTCGTTAGACAAAATTTAAAACCGTTAAAACCATGTAATGGACATATGACAAGCATAAAAAAAATAATACGTGCATTATACTGGATAATGTGTGGATATGTCCATATCAATTGTGAATATTCCAAAAGCACTCAAAGTGCGTGTAACTTGTACCCCTTTATGGAACATACCATTCAGTCAATAGAGGTTGCACAGAATGTTCATTGTGACTAGATGACAATCATAACAAAGTTTTAATATGTATTACCTAAAGCTGCTTGATCGTGTGGATATTCAGTTGTACATAATGACCTCCCTTCTTCCAAGGGATATATTTGGGTGGACAGCAGTCTGGTGGCTGACAAATACGGTGGGGGGGGGGGGAATGATAACGCAGGTAAAGCGTAAAGGGGGAGTTTAATGCAGGGAGCTGTATGTCGGTTGGTTGGACCATTAGAGAAATTGTAAAGGAGAGAAGCACTGGTGAAGTAAAGGGGGTAACTGCAGGTAATGGCTTAATGGACATAATGGCCGAATAGCCCTTAGCGAGGACTAGGCTAGGAGGACTTTGGATTTAATAATACTGTAGGTCACACTCCGTCCTTTTTTTACGTCCTTCCCCCCCCCCCAAAAAAAAATGTAAATAAGTTTAGCTTGAGTGAAACAAATTCCACTTGATCCACAATACGGTAGTTTATGCCCCTAAGCTCATCAGTTGGTACTTTGGTAACATAGCCTCTACCAGAGCTGAGTCATGATTGATGAGCATAGGGGAACACTGTAGTAGACTGTACAGGACTTTCGTAAATTTACTGTTGATCATAGGGTTGACTGTGTGAAGAGTGATCTTCTATCTGTCCAGGACTCATTAGACTGATCTGAGTCTAGGAGGGTCAGACATGAGAGAATTAAGTGATGACTATGATCGCCATCCTGGGGTGTGCATGGGTCTATGCGTGGGGAGGGAAAAAAATGCTCTGGATGTAAAATGGTACTACTTGTCATTGGATGCTACAGAAGATTTTCAAGTTGCAAAGGGGTGGGGGGAAAATGACTGGCTTCTGAAGTTGAAAGTCACAAGGTCCACAATGACATTGACCAATCAGAATCACAGAATATACATGCAAATTGTTGCCACCCATGAATTAACCAATCCCGTAGTTATTGCAAAAACGTTCCAAGTACAGTGCATGCCCAACCCATTTCTACTGTTTTTATTGTTCATACTGTCTGCAGGGAATAAAGACCAGGTTAATAAACTCGGGTAAACACCAGATGAACTCTGCTTGAATCCCTGATGTATGGTAGCATATAACATTCACCATATGTAACATCAGGATTAACATAAGTGACCATAAATCATGAAAATTGTGACTAAGTAGGGTTTGAGTAAAACAGGGCAAAATGGGCTAGCTTTAGACAAACTTAATGGAAATTATATACTGTACATAGACTCGCCGCCATGTTCATTCATGAATGACTCTTTTTCATTTTTGTTGTTGAATTGCTTAATTTGCAGCATAAAATCTTGCTTATACAATAGTGACATTCAGCAACATCATGAAAAATACTTAATAAGAGAAATGAGAAGAGAACAGCAAGATTTTTATGATATTTCAAAATAAAGTAAAGGACGACCGCTTATTCCCTTTAATTGATTGCACCTAGAATGACACACCTAAGGATTTGATTGATGATACTACGAAGTTAGCAAAATCTGAAACACTCAGTAAGATGTGATTTTAGTATGAGCAGAGCCTCATAAATTTAATAATATATGAAAAGATTTTCTGTGCTGTCCCTTCTCATTTTAAAATTGAGCACAACATGAACCCAAGATTTCTGCTGTTAGAAGTATTTTTATGCACCTAAACTGACACATTGTAACTTTTGTGGAGTCACAAGCTAATTAGTCAAATTGCGGAGTAGCATTAGGCATGAGGAATATGTATCATGTAAACAATTACGTCTAGCAGGTGAATCATCATTTTTGAGACAATTTTGGGGTGTACATGTTGGTTGTTTTGTTGAAATGACATATTTTAAATTAGCATACAAAGCCTATTGGCAAAGTTGGAAAATAATTATCAAAGAACCAGAAATGTGACAGGCTCCATCAGCAACTTACAATGAATGTTTGGGGAAATATGTCATTCTGCTTTCAATAAAATAGGTTAGGTTGTCTGAAGTAATACAGTTTTGGCAATAGCTGGGGGTGCGTTATTCTAGGGCCGGGATGTGTCATTCTACTTTCTAGGTGTACTTATTATAATTCTGCTATTCCTCTTCTGCACAATGTATGAAAAATCAAAAATCGGATGAGGAAAACTTGACAAAACACATTATGGTGTCTAATTCTCACAAACGATTAGGCCCAAGTACTTAATGCCACTGGCAGATTTGATACTGGCACTACTGGACTTTGCCCTATGATATACTGTGCGAGTGTGTCAGAAATGCACGGGTGGGCTTACGTTCGGTCCAACTCTGTACCACAGTTTTGTACATCCCTATAACTATTTCAAACAAGAAGTCACACTTACCCCTTTTGCAATTCGGAATGTTCCGGTTAACGGACCCATTATCAACATTTTTGCAATGGCAAGTGCGCCGTGCTTGGCGAAAGACTGAAACTGTGGTGTTTCGAAGATGGAAGCCATGTTTTGCTTTTTTTCTGGCAAGATGTTCAGATCTATCCGACCACTGAACCGCACCTGTTGGAACACTATAACGTGATCCTACAACTGTACCAAGCACGATACTACTGACTACTACGTGTACGCAGCATGTCTGTATTACTGTCTTGAGCTCCGTGGGTTAGTGACTGTAGCCAATCTCTATCGCTATGATCAAGATCCAAGGGTTCATGGAGTGGCCCCTGGGAAATGAGAAACACACACAGAATTTGATAAAAGAAAATCCCTGAGGTAGCGCGTCCTTTTCCTTGACCCCTTGACTAATTAGACGATAAATCATAAACATGACGTACGTTTTTCCCTATAGTCTCGCTGAAGTTTTCATCATACAAGCCTGAGAGCAACCACCAGAGGTTGAACAAGGATTTTGGTGCTGCCACTCTTTAGATGGGACACTTAACGCAGTAACCCTGTTTCACACTTCCGTACCTACAGGGTGATTTGATTACGAGTTACAGCTAATTACAAAAAAAAAAAGTGAAAATTTATCCCAGCAATTAACAAACGCATGGCTGCACAATGACATAATTAAAATAGCTAATATTATAGTTAGTTAATGTTATAGTTTTTATACAGTCGATTAGCATCATTGCATGGAAAAGGAAAAAAAAAGAAGTAAAAACAACTTGCTCATTTCAAGACCCCTAACGGTAGGAAATAGCTTGTGGAAAAAATATACCTCACAATGCAAGGAGGCCTACCTCCATTTCATCAGTGGCGTTTGCAAGGAGGGAGACGAGGAAGACTTAGGGGATCAATCAAAATGTAGGAGGATAAACAATGTAGGCGGAAACTGAAAAAAAAAAAAAAAACATGAGGGCAATCCACGGAGTTGCATCTCATTCCTATCGTTGCCCATAATCATTCGCTCTTTTAGTCATCAAGAGTTTGATCGAACACCCAGCGCTTTTTACACAGTACATAAGTACACTCGCTAGGCGCAGCACGTACCCTTTGCCATTGGCTATGGGTGTGTAAGGAACGCGCAAGTGTTGTGTAAATGCAGCAGTCACGCCTGGGCGTCAAATCAGATCAGTCAAATCAGATCGTCGGCAGGGCTCTTTTTAACATACATACTGTTCCACACTCGCCCCCTCCACTTAGCTCATTTGCACCCCCCCCCCCCCGTATGGTCCCTTTTTTCTTGAAAGTTTTGTTTTCACGTGTGAAAACAAATTTAAGCAGACAGGGGGAGGTACAAACTACTTCACTCAGTGACTAGATTAGAGTACACTGTAAAAAATTCCATACATGTATTATGTACAACATGTCTCTGACATTTTTAACAGTGTATAAAACTAGGCCTAGGATCTCGCTGTACAACCATTTCCCGTATATTACTGTGCATATGCACGTGTGCGATGTTTAGCGTGCGAGCAGTCAGCGGCGTAACGCCTATGGGCTCGGGCGGGGCAAACCCAGGGGCCCCCTAACACAGGGGGCCCCGCTGCACTGATGTACAGAACTTAGAAGAGGGGTACTTTTTTTAGTTATTTATTTATTTTTTTGGAAGCGGCGACGTTGTCATTGGAAAAGAAACTATAAACGAGTCAATGGACATATTTTTCTGTGCGTGAATACGTTCGTCATTACGATGGCCCATTAGTGTGACAGAGAAAAAATATTAAACCACTGTGCCACAGAGAAAGAAAATTAAATCACTGTACCACAGAGAAAAAAATATTAATCTGTCATAAAAGATTGTATAATCTGTCATAACAGATTAAATAACAAGTAAGCCACTGTAATCTGTCGTAACAGATTAAATAACTGTCATAACAGATTATTTAATCTTTTACGACAGATTATTTAATCTGCCCTAACAGATTATTTAATCTGTTCTAACAGATTATTTAATCTGTCTTAACAGATTATTTAAACTGTTGAGAATATTGCCTTTTTTTGGTTACCTTCTAGTTATCCAACATGGGAAAACCTTTTACACATCTGCCTTGCATAGTATGATGATCACTGAGAGATCAGTATAGGCCCTATAACATATATAAACTGTACTGATACAAAATGAGATGAAAAACAGTTCTTGAATTTTTGTTCTCTGTTCTCTGTGGTACAGTGGCTGAAGTTTTTTTTCTCTCTCTCTGTGGTACAGAAGTTGATTTTTCTTTCTCTGTGGTATAGTTCTTGAATTTTTTTTTCTCTGTGGTACAGTAGGTTGTTTTTTTTTTTTCTCTGTGGCACTCATGGGTCATCATACGTCATAAATCATATGAGCCACGAGCCCTTCCTTCGCTGGACGCAAGGGCCACCAGATTCATCGTTACGCCAATGCGAGCAGTGTGTCCTTTTACCAATTATGTCAGTGACGAGATTGCTGACGTAGTACTGGAAGCACAAGGCGACCAAAATACTGACGTTAACGTTAGAAGATCTCGGCGGACTATGAAGCCTAGGGATGGGCTAGGTAGCCTGTATAGGTTCCTACACCGTACACATTTCGATCGACGGAGAAATTTGAGAATAAAGATGAAAAAGGATGATTTGATAAATTTACTTATGATTTGATAAATTTACTTATAAGGTATGGGAAACTCATTTTTGGCAATCTGGAGAGAATTTTTCGAAAAAAAAAAAACAATTTTCATAAAATACTTGGTGAATTATGGTGGCTCCGTTCAGATGGTCGCTTTTTTCCAAATGCCCCCCCCCCCCCCACTAAAAAATTCTTTAAAAAGGCCCTGAGATCGCGTGTGCGTCATGTCAAAGCAATCCTTTCATTTCCTCTATATCTCAAATCAGCTTCCACTCCGGATGTTTTTTATTAGTTCTAAGAAACACGTCACAATCACTAGCATAACTCGATTTCTTTTCCCGCCAAAACGTACTGAAAAACCACTCAGTTCCTTGGATAGTGTATACAGGAAATGTAACAGTAAAAACAGAGTACGGGTATTACTAAAGCATGGAAAATGGCATTGTTACAAAATATAATGGCTCAGTCGAAACATGGTTGCATAAGTTGAAATATTAGTTTACATTGTATGGAAAAGCAAAGATCTAATAAGTTATGTGGTACAATGTAGCCTACTAACAGAACTTACCGTGCTGTAATATGTACCCTATTGAAATATGACGTCACTGATCAGGTGAACACTACATATAATAAGGTACCTAACGACCAAGTTTGGTGTTCATTAGACTTACTGTCTAGAAGGGAATCGCGACACACCTTTTCAAAACATTTTGCCGATTAGAGATTTGACCCGTGACCTCTGAACTTTGACCTCTGACTTTAAATTTTGACGGGAAACACAACTTCAGACCATGGGTCACCAATCTACCAACTTTGACCCTCACTCAGCTTTGCGGTATAGGAAGTGTTGTGGACGCAAACTTTTCGGTGTTAAATTTGAACATGTACCCTGACCTTATCCTCAAAACACATGAAAACATGATTTTAAGATAAAATCTTGTACATCGGTTATATATTTGAAGGTTCCATGTAAATAGCCATTTTGAATTAAGAAGTACAGCGAATTTAACATTTTCACAAATTTGACCTTTGACCTCTGACCTTAAATTTTGATGGGAGACACAACTTCAGATCATGGGTCACCAATCTACCAACTTTGACCCTCATTGGCTTTGCAGTCTAGAGGGAGTTGTGGACACAATCTTTTGAAGTTGAAATTTTCTTTTGCTCACACACGCAGACACACGCACACACACACACACACATACACACACGCAACGGCACACACGCAGACACACATACACGCGCCTTTACACATTTTGACCGTAATTCTAATGAAGGGGGTCTCAGGTCACTTTATTACCATACCAGGTTTGACCCCCCCCCCCCCATGTCTCATATATCGACCGTACACAAAAATATTTCACCAGATCACAGTAGCTCTGCCTAAGCTTACCTGGTAGTTAAACATTTCTAAAAACAATATCTGAAATACCTGGATTTATAATAATTCAGTTTAACATGCACATTTAATGACTTCACAAGACGCCAAGCAGTTGCACCAAAATACAACTATAGTGTAACGTTAATTAGTAATTGAAAAATTTCTCAAAAATCTCAACCTCTGCAGGCCAACGATACCTTATCTCCTGCTAGGGAACATCCTGGGAGGGGTGAGGACGCTCAAAACAGAGGTCTTTCGGGGTAAAATAAAAATAATTACTGGAAAAGTAAGAATTTCTTAATGTATATTCAGTTCGAAGCTAGCAACAAACATAGCACAATGTTACTCTTTTCTTACCCTTCTCGTGAGCAAAAAAAAAACTTAAAGAAAGGGGAAGATTATAGTCCAGCACGTACAACAGTTTGGCTCTTTTTTAAAAAAAAATCCTCAGAAACAAAAATTGAAATCATTATTGTTAAAAACAGGATGCGTGGAGATATGCTTAATTCAAATCTAGCATTAAAAGGAGCACCACCTTGCCTAATCTAGCCTATAGTAAGCAGAAATTTCCGGGCCAGGTGGAGGTCATCTCATAGGGAAAAAGGGCATTTGTTCTACAGAAAACAGAACATTTTTAAAACCAATGTTTGTGGACATAGAATAATAGATCATCAAAATAAGAAAGGACAATGGCCTTCTTTTCAAGGCATAGCCTAAGTTTCTCACTGATTGAAATTCAGTTATTTGTTGCTCAAAAACAGTTTGTTCACCCAAACTGTCTAAAACTCATGTGTTCCTTTTTTCTCTGCAAATATATAATTTTTGGAGGAGATGGCGCTTGTACAGATGTTTATTGGTGAGACTGAATGGATTAACAATGATTAAACTTATTTTCTTTGCATGCCATCTCGGTGTATTCTAGACGCCCTATTCCCCTTTAAGTTAAGGGAAATTTCACAGGATGATTATACAAGTCAAATAAAGGCTCAGAAACACGAATTTCTATATTGCTATATTTGCTATATTCACTGCCAAATCCAGCATCAAATGTAGCAGCATTTTGCATCCAGCCATAGAAGAGGGTGGGGGGGGGGGGCGGTCCTCGCGTGAGTCTAGTAGAGTACCTTCTCTATAAAGGTACTCTTAAGTCTAGCGGAGCCTGGAGCAGGCTCTGGTGTCTAGGGGAGAAACCCTCAGAAGCTCTGTGGTTTTAGCATATCAGGATACTGAGGTAGGCCTATATTTAGATTCACGATGCATCACTGAGTCAGTACAAAGGTCCCAACTGATTTTAATACATTATGCTATTCCTCTAAGTCGACTGGTGATAAAGATAAGGGGGCTCTATGGCAGGGACTGTGGGTGACCCCCTCACCAACAAAATGAAAATAATTGTCAGAGCAAAGATATTTGACAAGACAATCTAAACCTCGTCTGCTGGGTCTCCATAGCAGTGCAGTTAGGGAACGGCACAAACATGAGCCAATTGGGTAACTCAAACTTTAGTGGCGTGCCATAGCACTAGAACTGTGAATGGAATTATAATGTAAGATTGTGGTATTGACGCGGGCGGTGAATGATTTCCAGCCACACGGTTACAGGAAAGGCTGCTCGAGAATCAAAATTGAAGTCTCAAAAATGAATTCTTCAGCACAGAATGGCAAGTTGCACGAAGCAGCCGGAAAAGCAAAGGTCGTTGTTATAACAGGCGCAAACTCGTACGTACTGCACGGACTCTTTTGCACAATTACACTTACAGTACACATCAGTTCTGTTAAAAATAATTATAAGACCCAGTTTTGCTACAATGCAATTGTCTGTATTTCACGTTACTAGTATGTACAGTACCCCGTAATTGGCGCACTTAAGGAATCCATCGCCGATATTTTAAATGTCACAAGTGTGCCCTTATTTAGAAGAAACGTACCTGAAATGGGTTCATAATCGTGAAATACGTGATTGTGGTTAGATTCAAGAAGGTGAGGCTCACGTACTTCAGTAACGTTGCCACAGTGATAGCGAGTAATTTTTGAAGGGAGCGCCAATCTTGGGGTCGCGCCAACTACGGGATACTGTATATACATACTGTAAGCTAGGCATATTTGATAAGTTGTATGTATCCTATTTATGTCTTATGTTTCTGTTGAGAGGCCTACATTAAGGAGTAGTTGAAGAACTTCGTGTGTTGTGAGGGCATGAAGAGCTAGTAATATGCAGAATGCCATGCAAGAAGGCAACAGTTTATTCACCTCTAGTCTAACTTGTCTACAGTAAGCAGACTTTGAGTTGCACTCTACCCCCTGCAGTGTCACTCGATCTGTACACAGTAGGCTACAGCACATTACTTTGAGATGCCTCCAATGGACAATTGGCTAGGCCTAAGAATACACACTTGCAGTCACTTGCAAGAGATTATTATGACTGACAAATTTGACTTGAATCTTTTTAACAAAGTTTTCCATCACAATGTAGGCCTTACAAAGTCACACTGTGTCGACTCTTGTTCTCAGATGTGTAGTCATGTCAGGGTCCAATAGAGGTGCACTAATGGAGAGCATGTATGTTCCCTGAATATATTCAGTGTACAATTATGACTTAACACGCTATTTGTTAACATCACCCTAATCAGCTACTGTATCACTCGACTGTGACTATATGAATCTGTGGTCCCTTTTCTCTGTATGAATCTTTCAAGAGACCAATTGTCACTGTGAATCCATGAAGTGGACAAGCTAGACAATTAGAATTTTCCAGACAAGGTTATCATGTACACAATGTGTCTTTCAGAACAGTATTAGCCTACCAGTGACTGATCTACAAATACAAGAAAGGAAGGTCAGAGGAAACCCACTCAAAAGTTCCTTTCCCAGAATTTTTCTTTTTTTTTTGTAAAATAGTTGTCAGAATTATTTAACTTATCATACCCCTATTTTTGTCGTAACACCCACAAAGAATCTGACCTGGCTAAGGGTTTTCCATGGCTGCAAATCCATTGAGCCTACCTTCTGTTTATCTCACCATGAAAAAGCCCATGCAATCAACATGGCTCCATATACTTGCTATGGTTCTATCATACAGTCTGCTCACTTTATTGCTTTAACCATGCAATCTTAAAGTCATGCTCCATTTGAAGCAGATAGCAAGTACTGATATGTGTAACAGTATTCTTTAGTGTAGTTTTACAAGTAAATATTTGGCAAATATGTTCACAATTAGCAGGCTACAGCATTTAGTTCAAGAAAGGTTGCATGCAAGATGAAATGCCATGGCCAAATGCTTTGTCTTCTTCTTTTCCTTTGTAGTATATTTCAGTACATTTTATGCTAAATCTGAAACCGGAAATAAATGCAAAAATCAGGGTGTATCATAGGGTTGCTAATCTCTTCCAAATTGCCTCCTTTTATGTTGTGGTAAATGTGCATGTATGCAATGCCCAAACAAAGTAGGCCTGCCGTGCGGTGGTCTTGATATGACTGATTTCTATTGAAATTGTGGAAAAACAAGAACCAACTTCTTTTGATCAGATCTTGCCAGCTCATCAGCTTTAGTAATAAGTATTCACCACAAAGCCAGTCCCTAACTATGTAGCATTACAAGGAGAGATTTGAATTTGTGAATCAAAACTGAAATTTTCCACTAGAATAGCAAATTAGTGATTGCCCACTGGCACTGACTCCCATGCTTGAGTTACGAGTATTCATTTACTGATACAGCAATGTGCATAATTCAGAGTTTTTTCAGATACTTCATTAACAGAAGTTTCTTCTAAGATACCTTTTTTGGATGTATTAAATCATATCAATTACCCACAGATATATTTTTTGGCTGCATGTTCAGAATATTCTTTCACTTATTTGTTCGATCCCCCAAGTATTGTAGTTGACATTTCAGCAATTGAGACATTGCAATGGACACATATGTATTATAGTACATAGTATGTATTATAGTACATAGTGTGTAACATACATAACTACTTAAATTAATCTTTTCTCCTCTTCTCCTTTCTCAGCTCATTTAATGTATGTTCAGTTTATATTTTTATCAAAACTGTTAATCTCTTGCAGAGGTGACAATGTTCCATTTCTAAATGCCACATTTTCAGAAGTGTACTTTTGAATCTCAGATCTCATATGATCCCATACATGTAAGCAACATGTTCAAATACAAACAAATCACAAAGAATATACACCAATCTGAAGATCAAAAGAAATTCTATAAATATTCTTGTAGATAGTAGCCTACCATATTACTGCACGTGTTGATGTTAAGTTACAAAAATAAATTTCAATATGTCATTATTCTTACTGTGTTTGCAGTGTGCAATCTAGTGTTTTGAAGTATGAAATTTAATATTGAGTATGCACTATTACAGTAGTTGAATAGGATTTCTTTTTTGAATGAATGATGTGGTAGTTTTTAAACTACTCTGGGTGTTGGTGTTTGCCAATATTGTATTGTTTATTTGTGGATATCAATGAAAACTGTGGTTGGTGATATCAGCCCAACATTTTATCAGTTGAATTGGACTTATTTTACTTCAGTGTGAGGCTAATGTTATTTTCTATTACATGGCAGTGGTGTTGGCTTTGCAATAGCACAGAGGCTCCTTTCTCTTGAGATTGCTCTCACCATCTGCTTAGCATGTCGAAACATATCCAAAGGGGAGAAAGCCAAGAAGAGGCTGATGACAGAGTATCCCAGAGCACACAGAGTTGATATAATTCAGCTTGATACAAGCAATTTAAGCAGTGTACATCAAGCAGCAGAGGAACTTCAGCAAAGGTACAGTACTGTATGTAGCTGTCTTCCTGAATTGCTCAATGAAAAAAGGATGATTAATGGTTACTTGATACAGCAGTGGCATGCATTTTGTTGCTTATCATCAAAATGAATTTGTAACTCTGATCAGAAGTAACATGGATTGATATTTGAGATGATAATAATTATATAATACTATAATTTTTAAAGCTCCAAAATCCAGATTGGGTTATCTGCTCAAGGCACTGAGCAACAAAGATGAAATGAAGGACAGATTGTATACATGTATACAAATGCAATGTTAACTACAGTACACATGTGCAAAGATGTAGATACTAACTAAAAATGTGCAAGAGATGTAGATGTGGACTAACATTAGCTCAAAACATCTGCAGTATGGCCATGCACTATAAACAAAACTACGTAACTTCAATAGAGTTCATGCCAAATGATGTTTGGAAACAGTAACAACATATTCCTTCAGAGGAGGGAGAAACTGGCACCTATGGATTAATGTATTGGATGGTTGTTGATGAACTTGTGCTGTTATTGTGCTGCCTAATCTTGGGATACTAATGTTATGGATACATTGTAGTTGATTGCTGAAGTGCAATTTTTGTCCATTTTAGATACAGCACTATTGACTACCTGTACCTTAATGCAGGCATAATGCCAGAGACATCAATCGATTGGAAGTATCTATTCTGGTGTCTAATTCATCCGTAAGTGACGTTCTCATTTTCTTGCTTAAACTTAACATCCATTGTAACAATACTGGTTCACAAAGTAACTTGTGACCAACAAAGTTGGTGGGGGAGGGAGGGGATGGATATAAAGTATCTTTTCAGGAAAGGGGAGGAAGTCTTGCAGAATATTTTAGAATGTAGGCACCTAGGTGTCAAACTGTCAACATTGTCACCACTTGATGAGTAGATAATCTATCCTATTTTATGGAAGGTCATATGAAGACAATAGAGGTCATAGTTTGAAATAAATATGGTATCTCAATAAGGGAAGGTTTCTCGGACTTCAACTTGATTTGCAGGTTTTCTATCTTGAATAGATGATCCCTCTTATTTTCATGGGGGTCAAATGTCATTTGAGGTCACCAGGTTAAAGTATGAAGGAAGGTACCTCAGCAACTTAATGTTATTGCTGGATATTGAAAATATTAACACAGGTATCTCTTGATGAGCAGATAATCTCTGTCATTTTTTATGGATGTGAGATGAGAAGAGTACAAAGGTTACAACCTTGATGACATGGCATCTCAAGAGGGTTAAGGTGTTTGAACTTTACAATTGGTATGTATTGTCTGTTGTTTTTCATGCATATTGGAAGGAATCACAAAGTCATTTGCCATTGTCTGTAGCAAGATTTGAAATGTACTGGAATTACTGTGCCAAGCTTTAATGCACATAGTAATGTCTTTTTGAATGTCATGGGAGTAGTTTCACTATTCACCAGAGAGAAGAATTGTTATATTATCCCTTGTTGAGTGTTAAGTGTTTTAATTTTATTTTGTTCTTAAGTAAGAGTTTGTTTGACATCATTACGACTGAGGAAGGATTGCCCCAGATGAGAGATAGAGAAGCAATAATTTACCCTATCCCTCAGGTATTTGTCGTTTTTGTATGAAGTTTGATGCTACAGTAATAGGACTTTCGAAGGTTTGCACCCGTTGGGAGACATGTACAAACCTTATCTCAACCCTCTCAAACTACATATGTTTTCATATTGTTTCTTCTTATACAGTGTGAATTGTTTGATGATATTAGGACCAAGGAAGGTTTGACATTGTTGATAGAGAGAGAAACCTTTTTAAACTCTCTCTCTCTCTCTATCTCTCTCTCTCTCTCTCTCTCATACTTTGTCGTCGGTATGATAGGACATAATTTTTCTTATCTTATTTGTTTAGTGTGAGTTTGATCGATGCTATCAGGACGGGGGAAGGTTTGCTCCAGATGGTAGATGGAGAAACCAAAGATGGCTTGAAACTCATCTTTGCTACCAACCTCTTTGGTCATTTTATCCTGGTATGCTTTGCTCTGAATTGGAACAAATTAACTAACTTCTTTTCATGTTTCTTCAACTTATTATACTGTGTGACTTTGGTACCCTGTTCGCAATTTGTCGTTCCCTTTGGCAACACCAACATTTGCAGTAAGATAAGACTCAATATTGGCATAGTGTAATCCCTTTTTTTCATCTGTAATTAGGTTATCATTAAAATGCCATTGAAGTGAGCAAATTAGCTCTGGGCAAAAATTCTAGCTTTTCATGACATTTTTTTCTCTGTTACTACTACCATTTTCTAAAAAAACATTTAATGTACATTTAATGGAGGCGCTAATGTATTTTAGGTTATTGCAAAGATAGAGACTGGGTTAAAACTGACCAATCATTTTTAGCACAGTTTTGGTATGTACAACAGTTGTATGGAGACAGGTAAGTTTTCCACTCAAAGATATTCAAATCAGGTGGGTTTTGGGATATTATTTTGTTATATCATCACGTTGTTAACTTTGGTTATGTTCTTGTCAATGTTTGCAAAAAAGGACTGGTTGGGAAAGAGGAGGGGGGTGAATTTAACATGTGCAAGAATTTGGAATACCACATTGTTGATTTCTCTAACAGGTATTTCTAATGTGTGTGTAACCACCTGTGAGTGTTGTTTTTCAGGATCTCTAGAGATCACTTTCTGTTAGCCAGTTAGTAATCGTGAGTTATAATTAATGGAGAAGAAAAATCCTTTGTTAGGTTCAAAGGTATATTCTAAGCCATGAGTTTGTCTATGTGTAAACCAATGTTAGTTACAATAAGTACTATAGCGTTAAAGGCTGTGTGACATGAAAATGACATTTTGGAGTATTGCGTGCACTCAGTATTGAAAATACTAAAAATAGCTACAAATTTCATCAAAATCCATCAACTTAGATTTACCAATTTACAGGGAAAAGTAGTGTCTCACAGCTGTATCATGAATAAACATTGGCTAAGTATGCAAATTTGTGACATCAAGAGATGGACTCCCGTGATATGTCTTGTGTTAATCCTTTGTTTATGTAACCTTTATTTCAAGGACATTTGAAGATTTTATATACCCACAGGGTTTTATTTTGGAAGCATGTATTTTCTTCCTCATAATATCAATATCACTTACCAATGTGAAACTCAGTGATTAAGTAATTAAGAGGCAAAAATATACAGTATAGGCTTTACAAAAGAAAAACTGAAACTGTGCAACATCCACATCATCTGTTTTACGCCTACAAGATAAGTGTTATCAACTTTTCTATGACCTCTTGGATGGGAAAACAAGTTACTTTTGTAAAAGACAACAAAATTTTGCATGCTAAATTTAACAGTCGATCATACAATTTGAAATTTCTTTCATAGCTTCAATTGTATTGATTACAGTGAGATTGTTATAGCTTGCTGCTGCTGCTGCCATTGTCAGAAATATGTTTCATAACTTCCATTTCAAGGTCAGGAAACTGGAGGAATTTCTTATCTCTAGCAGTGGATGCCATATCATCTGGACATCATCGAGCAATGCACGTAGGAAACACTTTAATATGGATGACTTTCAGCACAGCAAAGGGTATGTCTGGTCTTATAGGTTGCCATGGAAACTGATTTTTCTTTTAAAGTGATTGCGTGTGTACTGAAAAACCAAAAAGATAGGACTAAATTTGATCATAACTTTTTCTTTATTTTTAAATGTACAAGCGAGGTTGTACATGAAAGGACTTTGTCTTTCAATGAAGGAAAATGACAGTAACTACTTCTAAAAGCAATGGGATTGGCATAAAAACAGTAGAAAACTGAAATCACATTTGGAAATTAACATTCTTACTATAACTGCCTGCATAATGAATATGCAACAGTACAGGTCTCACTAGTGTATCAAAAACATACTACTCGAGTTGTCGCTCCTTGGTAGGTATCGGGAATTGTAGTATTTGGTGAAAGGAAACACTATATCTACAAATAACCTACAAACTGGACACAACCGTTGCCCTGCGGCGTCAGTGATCCTGAGTTGTTAACTGATTATTCAATACTAGTATACTTCCCATTGGCTTGTTCAAAGAAGCACACCATTGATTTGAATGAAAACTGTCAGCCACTACATTATCGTATTCTGCACTTGCTGTCGTTATGTTTGAAAAACTTGAAATCATATGGCAAAATTAACCAACTGAAACCTATTTATTTTCCCAGATTGGCTGAATGGTGTAATTAAAAGCCTTACCAAACTTTTGGAGATGAAATTTCAATGCTTTTACTTTTTGCCTACTGCACATAATCACTTTAAACATTAGGAATTGTTGTAAATGGTTGTTTTTACCCCCATTGTGTGGCAGTATTCTACAATACAATCCGCAGAAGTTTCCAACTTTCTAAGTTGAGATTCCTCACTAAAAATTTGAACTTTCAGTCTGCCTCTGTGTGAAAGTATCAGCTGATGTTACAGTCATTCTTGCAGGACGGGGGGTCAATAAATCTAGGAAATCAAATTTGCATATTCACTGTATGTATTAAAATTTCCTTTGAATTGGTAGGTCCAAAACATTCTTGCCGTGTAGGTCTGTCTCTGCTAACTTTTGTTCATAGAGAGCATAATTGATGAATGTGAAGGAACATTAAGATTACAATGTTCCCAAACATGATGGATGAAATACTGCGTTGGTATGTAATGTATTGCAAATAATTTCTTAAGTTTAATCCATTGGACCACTTGAACCGTGTTCATAGTGTTGAACTGAAAGTCTGATGATTTCTTAAAACTTCTAAATCATCTATCCCATTGCTGATTGGTCATCCCTTCACACATTGAGGTGCTTCTTTTCATTCTTTTGATTGTTATTTTGGTCCTACTTTTGGAAAGGGTTCAGCTTTCTTGCAAAGAAGTACACCTTTGAAGAGAAGAAGTTTTGCAGACTAGCTGTTATTCGATTATATTGTGTGTATCTTCAAATTCATAGTATTACTTAAACTTCCCTTTCTGCCTTGACAGGACACAAGGTTACAGTTCTTCTAAGTATGGTATCAACCTCATCAGCAATGCAATTCACCAGAAACTCAAAGCTAGAGGAGTTTATAGTCATGTGACCTGTCCAGGGTTCTCTCTAACAGGGATGACATTACCAATGCTGCAAGCCTGGGTTTGGACATTAGTGTATCCTATTTTTCTATTGGTAAGTATGGTGAGAGAGTTGAGTAATGTAAGTGATAAAAATTGTGAACTGATTAGCGAGTGTTTTGCCCATCCACCTCTACCTGCCCCTTCCCTCCAATCTCAGTAAATCATGACAATGTATGGTGTTATGTAGTCAAATTAAATTCAGTGTAGCAGGTACACGATATGTAGTAGTATTGGTCATAACAGGTGAAACTTACATACTGCTATTGAATCTTCTTTAGATAAGAATGCTTTGACATTTATCATAACTTCATATAGCTGAATTTATTTGACAAGTTTGGAACACTGGTGTACCTCTAAATTATTGGAGCCTAAGTTCACTTCGCAAGGTGAAAAGAAATGTGTACATAATCCAGGGAGAAGAATCAATAATGTACACATTACAGTAGATATAGTCATACAGGTCAAGTATGATTAAACTCCACAGACTGACCAAGTTCTTGAAAGTGAATCATGAATACTTGTAATACCAATCATAGAACTGAAAAGCAGATTATGAAGTTTAAGATCAAAATATCATTTTCTCCTCAGCTGCGTCTTTTTGCTCCTATCATGTGCATAACTGCATGGAACTCTGCAGAAGCTCCAGTGAGTGTCGTAAAATTATTTTATAATATGTTGTACGATATGAGAACTTAATTTGAATGAACTAGTGACATTTTTTGTCCAGGTGGAATTATCCTTCACCTAGCACTATTAATGATGTCACTGTTTAATATCCGTAGGTTAAATACATTGTAGTCAATATTTGGTTCTGCTCTCTTTTGTGATCTGTTCTTCAGTTGCTAAGTATGTGGATGACAAATTTTTAAGAATTGACTGAGATAGTAATTTGTTTTATGATTGCTTCAAGTCAGAGTTTAGATCAAGGACTAGTTTTCCAGTAGTATATGAACACTTGGTATACTTACTACACCTGTGTTTAAAGTGCTGCTACTTACTTCACCTGTGTTTAAAGTGCTGCTACTTGATGTGTAAATGTGAAGTAAACTGCTTCCTTTTAAAAACACTGGGATTTTTTTTATCAGGGAATAATGATTGAGTTTGTTTATGTTACAGTTTGTTAATCTTCTTTGCCAATGGAACATACCAGTTAATTACTCCAGTGTTTATTTGTGAACATAACACACATAATTGGCTGTTCCATTTGTGACTGAACTTATAATTGTATCCTTCCCCTCAGGTTTGGCTTTTTGGTTCCAATCCTAATGATGTTAATCCTGCTCTGTTACACACCAGCCATGTCTCAGTTTTAGGGAATGGATACGTCAACTCGAAAAAGGTATGCTATTTCATGAATTAATAATTCCCACAATTTTATATAATACTGCATTGTATCTGATTTGTATAACTCTATCTACCAAACATTGAAAGGGAGAACTTTACAATGCTACAGTTGTAGCCAGCATCATGCTGGTAATCATCTCATCAGCCCATCAATGATTCATTTAGGACCTATTCTCAATCCCATTTACATTGGTCCCATCCCTACCCCCATATCAGAGACATTTTGGTCCTATCCCTAGCTCTATCCCAGGCTCATATAGGTCCTCAGATAACCCCAGTTTAGATTCAGTATCTCCGTCCCTGTCTGAGATTCATAAAGGTCCAAGCTCACATAGGTCTTATTCAGGTTCATGTGAGTTCTATCCTTTATTCACACACCATCCCAGACTCAAAATCCAAATCTGATCACTGTCAGATGCAACTATTTCCCATCACTGTCTCAGATTAAGGTAGGTGCTATCCTTCTCTTAGTTTCAGGTAGATTCTATCCTAACTCATATTCAGGTAGGTCCCATCTCATATTTCAGGTAGGTCCTCTCCTGTTTTCATATTCCCATCCCTGTCTCAGATTTAGGAAGGTCCTATCCCTATCTCAGATTCCGGTAGTTCCATCCCATATTCATGAAGGTCCATTCCTGTTCTCAATTTATGTAGGTGCTACTCTCACCTCCAAGTGGGGTATGTCTTGTTCCTTTCTCAAATTCAGGTTTTGTTCTTGTCTCAGATCCATGTGGGCCATCTCCTGTTCTCAGATGCAAGTAGGTCCTGGCCAATTTTAGGTCATAATTGAAGGATGTATTGTCCACCATCCTTTCCGAAGTGTGAAAGATAATGGATCTTGAAGTGTTAATACAATAGTGTACTCTGTATCTTAAGAGCCTTTGTCTTTAAAAGCCTGAATGCAGTTTTACATGAGTTTGTGTCTTTTATTACTGAGTTTGGCAGCAGCCATTGGAAAATGCATATATGAATTTACACTAGGATGGAAAAATGAGTCTGGTGGCATTTAATACTACTGCAGATTACATAGCTTAATTTCTACCAAAACATACATATTTGTCCAAATTTGGGACAAGTATTTACCTTCATACTTTTCTCACTCTTTCTTTTTCCTTTCCTAGATGGATTTTTTATCTCATGAGCCAGAGCTACTATACAAACATCTCTCCATGCTCCAGACTGAGTTCGATTGTCACTCTCTCAATGTACATGAGTGATGTAGCTGTAAGATGTGAGAAACTTTTACAAGATTTTCAGTATATAATGTTCAACCATTGCAATAATTCCTGTAGAATTTTTTGCAAGCAGATGTGCTATGTATGTCTTGAGTTGTCTTGCTTGTAATTTAATATTCATACTTTTAGCCATTGATATTAGCTCTATAAAATACAGATTAAACACATCGTTATGTAAGACCTGTCCATGTCTGGATATTAAGGGAAGGTTTGATGAACTTTAAATTTCTTTCGATTTTGACATAGAATGTCAACAAGAAAGAAATGCAAATAAATGTGAGCCTAAGTAGATAATAAATGAAATCAGAGCACTGCTCTAAGTTGTGATTGGATGTAATTTCTTGTTCAGACTCCTTTCCAACTTACAATGTATAAACTACTTCCTGAAAGTGAATTGACTGGGGCATTTAACTCAGACTTAGACTTAATGAAAAAGAGTGGTATCTGAAAAGTTAAACCAATAGCAAATCTGGTTTGGGCTTCTGGCTGGCACTTCTTTACTAGTATTAGAAGGCCAAGACATGCGGAGAGAAGTCCAAAGGATCTGGGAATCACAATGTTTGATAGGAAATATTCTCACTTGAATGCAATTCACATAGGCCAGAGTAGAAACAGCGACAGGCAGATAGGTGTAGCAACAGATATTTAGGCTACCTTCTAGTCATATTGAATAGGCATGGTAATAAGCACTGTCCACTTTCAAAGTACAATGATATTAACTGTAGGACGTACTATTTGAGATTTGCAACTATGTGTGTTATCTGATGAGTCGAGAGGCTTCTGTTGGATAACTAATCATTTGATCACCACGGATGACAAGTATTTATACAAAATAATTGTACCAGAATATTGGTAATGTCCAGTTCCATGACATAACACCAAATATGGTAGTATCTCAAGGATCACTTCGGGTCATTTTTTCCACACAGATCATCATAATTCACAGAGGCTTCAGGAGGTGCTTACTGTAGTAAATTCTGTAACATACTATACATTATCCTAACACTGTCTCAGCCTTGACAATTCAAAAGAAAACCTTATACCATTTCTGGTGGTACCGCTCATATTCCAGGTGTGCATTTGACTTTTGAAGAATCATTTATTACTTGTTCTACATTGTCCTACACTTACCATTTTACATATATGTTTGTCTTCCTACCTACAGCATGTATTTAGTTTTAAGATATAAATTAAACTCTAGAAAATCTGTTTCTGCTATCAGTTGAGATAACATAACACACACCTACCCTATTCTTATTTTCAATTTTGGCATGTAATATTACTGTTTAGAGTGATACTTGTTGATGTAGTATATGTATTATGCATTGTTTCTTTATTCATCAGTTAGATGTGTGGCCTGTGTATTGTATTGGTCACATGACATCTTTACTGTAATTTCTATGCACTTTTCTAACCATTGCAAAGGTACAAGAGAACTGTTTTACTGTAACTCTATTAGCACTCCATATAGTCTACGAATAGCTGGACCACAGTATATGGTGCCAGAGCTCTGGTGTTAAATAAAATATTTCAGGGGATTCTAATGTGACAGTCTTTCAGAAGAGGCAAAGTTTTCACTGTGAGACTTGCAGAACTTTTTTTATGGTTTCTTAGTCTCAATTACAGATAAGGTAGTTGCAAACTCACATACCATAGTTATGCATGCCCTCAGGGTGTTTAGTAGAATAAATATGGTGTATACAATGACCCCATACACAGGAGAAAATGGATGACAATGGTGGTTTGTGATGTCAGATATGTAGAAAAGATGATTTTCCTCTTTTGTGCTTCCTTTCATGTTAACTAATTTCTCTGAGATACATTCATTGGTAATTGCTTTCTTTTTGGAATGCAGTTTACAGTGCTTTGAGTTTAAGGCCTCAGAAAACATCAAATTATCTTGGTATTTCATCTTGCACAGTTCATAAATGATTGATTTGTACATTGTTGAGAGAAATAGTAAGTCATTTTGAGTTAAACTGATGAAAGTATTTACTCACAACTCCATTGTCAATTACTATTACATACATGTAATACTTAAATCCATGTCATTAGGTAGACATGAGTTTTCCATGAATTGGCCATGTTTTGTTTCACTTATGATTGTTAACATGGTAAATTTTCCACCAAAATGTCTTTTTAGTTGGATATTATTTATGTACTTAAGTGTTCAGTTCATAATGAATAACTGGAATCCTTGATGAAGTATTTGATATATGTAAGAAGATTGTAGTTTTCCTTTAGTTCATTATCTTTAATATACAGAAACTTCCATTAAGTCACAAAGTAACTAAATAGACTGATACAAGAAGTTCAGTTACATACAGAGGTTCGGTTACATACAGTTCTTATTGCTACTTCCAATACCATTATCTCTCAATAACAGGTAGTTCTTATTCTTAATAAGCCAATGAAAAAAAATCATTGAGTTCTATATACTTTTCATATAGCTTACTTACCACCTTGCTGCTAGCAGTAGCTAGATTTAAAATTTGATGCAATAGGTCCATTTATTACACATAGTTAATATACTCAAACAGTTTTTTTCACTTTATCGTACATTGCTTATCTGCATTAAATTTGCCAAGTTGTCATAATCTTCATTTACCAGCTATCAGTTGCTGAATTATTGGCCAGTTGGTGCTACAGGCATGTAATTTTTTACATTGTTATGTACATAATAAGTGACATTTGAAGTTTTGATAAATTGTCTCAAAGATACATGAGATATGTTAATTCATATTCTATTCTGTTGTAAACAGTAACAGAACTGAAGTCATTTCTAACTGTCTGGGAGATGGTAGTCTGTCAAAGTGTTCAATGTTCTTTTGCTACTTTAGATGAATCTGTTTTTGATGTCATATCTTCATACCAATGTATCATTCTTTCTTGTCAGTTTTGTTGCTATGGTAATGATTTCATCAGAGAAGGACCTTTCATCAGGATTGCTGAACGCAAAAATTATTTTGTGCATGTTCATCTGCAATGTTCATTTTCATGTAGTTTTATTTGCAAAGTTCATGGAGGTTTTTATGCAATGTTTTTATAGGTGTGTCTGCAACGCTCACCTATGTACATGTATTTCCAATGGTCATGATATTTACCAATGTGTTCAAGAGACTATACCGCTACCTTTGCTCTTTTATTATTATGTGTTGGTGTTGTGTGCAAGGTTATTGCATGCATACCAAAGATTATTTAATTTTGTGTGACTCGTTTTTCTCAGGGGTGTAAATACCTAATTAACAAAAAAGAAAATACAATGGTTAGTTACACCAGTCTATCTTATTGTTCTCCTGTTTATATGTGTGTCCTTCCATTGTGACAGTTGAGCCCGCACAGTCCAATTAAACTAAGTTCTTGAGTTCATACCTTAAGTCATTTATTTAATTGATGTATGTTGTGAGCATGATGTTGTTGTTGACCTTGCAGAAAAAAAGCAATAAAGGTAGAACCAAAGGTTCATATACCCAATAGTGGAGAAATAAAGTAGGACGTAGTTACTGACTAGTGATCGTAACCGACCAACGTTTTTTTTATTTCTTGCTGAAGGCAGTCAAGGAATCTGTGCGATGGTGATATCATGTTTGTGTGAATGTAACGGCTTGGTTTGTAAACATGGTATCTCAAGAGGGGAAAGATGCTTAAACTTCATAGTTGGTGTGTATGTAGTCCATTGTGAGTAAATGATCCCTTTTCTTCAGGTAGGTCAAAGGTCACTTAAGGTGACCATAGGGGTACTCTGAAAACCTATTATAGTGTGTGTGCCTGATGCACCTCCTGTGGCCCCCCAGGACAAACTTTTTTATTGGTTCACATCACCAAATTGAGATGGTATCCCCTGTATGGCGCCATTTTTAAAATGGCGGACATGCAACCCTATTTCAACAGTTTTGCCTGTGCATGGGCCTGTTCCTCCCCGCCCCCTCCGTGCACCCCAGGACAGTGTGACACCGTTTTGATTCTGTTCCTGGAGGCATCCCCAACTCGAAGAAGGGATGCTTCCATCACCAAACTGGGATGGTCCCCCTGTATGGGGCCATTTTTAAAATGATGGACGTGCGACATTTCAACAGTTTTGCCTATATCTCAGCATCTCAGACAGATAAAGACAAGATTTTGGTCTCTACACCCATGTTTGCAAGGGCGAGCAATTTAATGGTGACACCTCTACATCTCTGTGACTGCGGGCACCAAAGAAGAATAACTTTTCTAACCCCAATTACTTCCACATAGTTCAAAGGAAAATGCCTTTACTCGCCGAACAGACGGACATCTTTCTTTTGAAACATTCTTGTTCGTATCCTTCGTTGATTCTGAAAATTCTCTTCCCAATCGGTTCATTTTGCTGACTCATCGCGACGACTTGACAAAGTTTATTCAAGCTGCACACAAACGTGACCCAAAGTCACTGCATGTGGGAAACAAGAAACCCAAGAGGCTTAGTGATTCCAAGTTGCTGCTAATATACTTCCATCGGACTTTTTTTCTCAGTCAGTAGTGACCACTTATATATTCCCCATCTACCTGACTTGCAATAATATACAGTAACTGGTATCTCTATTGTAGAATAGACTTTTCACTGTTAAAACTCCGGCACCGCTTCAGGTATTTCAATTCAAAAGACAAATGTATCCCACATTGTTTGATGACAGAACAAAAGCTGTACCTCCCAGAATGAATCCTTAAGGGAAAATATTATACGTCTATTTTTCTCACCATTTTCCACAGAAGGTCATTGGTCAATTCATTCTAAGGCCAACAAAATGTCTCAGTGGGATCAAAAACCAGTTCGTTGTCTGTTAAAAACTATGCCAGCACTTAAACTGTCATAACACTGCATAAATAAGAAAAGCATGACGCTGTGCAGAGAATTAAAACAATTGGACTTTCAAGGTATCACTTCCTACAAAACTTCATTGTTATGAGGTCAACAAAAAATCATAGCATGAAACTGTGCAAACACATATGTATTTATCAGAAACCAGTTCAATGCAAGCTTTCGAGATAGATGAAATTTCATAATTGTCTGTCAAAGGCTTGTAAAATTGATACAACTATGTTATACTTACAGGTTGAGTTTTTAAAATAGTTCTTTCCTTTATAATGTGAGAACGTTACCAGTCTCTAGTCTTTACCTGCATGGGAACCCAATTACCTTCCTTGGTACTCATAGTGACCCAAGATCACCGTTGACCCACACCAAAAACGACCCCAAGACGGATCATTCTTTTACTGCATATATAAAACAACTTTCAAGTGAAATTATTTCGACTTTGAAAATAGTGTTTACATGCTTTTCTTGTTGTGACCTCTGATGACCCCATATAACCTTTGACCGACAAAAAACCTTACAATTTCACCTACTTAGAAGGTCTTACATACCAAATTTGAAGTAGATGCAATTTGTCGTTCCTGATATACTGCAAACAAGATTTGTCTACATTCTGCCTGGCTGGTGACATCAGATGAGCTTTGAGCCACTACAAAAACAATCCCAGCTGAGATCTTCATGTATAACACACCTACTTTGAACCACCTTGCACTTTCCCTTCAAAAGCTAGGGCGAGATTTTGCCACACAAGATTTTGTCGGCCACACATACACACACGTACACACAGCTTTGTTTTCCATTCATTCTGAGGACCTCATTGTGCTTTCTTTTGTTTCTTCTTCCCCAACCCTAACCTTAAAGTGATTGCGTGTGTACTGAAAAACCAAAAAGATTATGTTTATGATCTTAACTTTTTCTTTATTTTTAAATGTACACGCGAGGTTGCACATGAACGGACTATGTCTTCCAATGAAGGAAAATGACAGTAACTACTTCGAAAAGCAACTGGATTGGTATAAAAACAGTAAAAAACAGAAATCATACTTGAAAATTAACGGTTCTTACTATAACTGCCTACATAATGAATATGCAACAGTATAGGTCTCACTACTGTATCAAAAATATACTACTCAAGTCGTCGCTCCTTGGTAGGTATCGGGAATTGTAGTATTTGGTGAAAGGAAACACTGTATTTACAAATAACCTACAAACAGAACACAACCTTACCCGCGGCGTCAGTGATCCTGAATTGTTAACTGAATATTCAATACTAGTATAGTTCCCATTGGCTTGCTCAAAGAAGCAGACCATTAATTTGAATGAAAACTGTCAACCACTACATTATCGTGTTCTACACTTTTTGTCGTTATGCTTAGAAGAATTGAAATCATATGGCAAAATTAACCAACTGAAACCCAAAACAGATTGTCTGATTGGTGTTATTAAAAGCCTTACCAAACTTTTGAGATGAAATTTCAACGTTTCTACTTTTTGCTTACGCACGCAATCACTTTAACAATAGACTGTCTATTGTTAATCTTGAGAGGACGGGAGATATCTATTGAATTTTCTACAGAGTACCTAAAATCTATTGTTTCGGTCTTCGATCCCACCCGAAAACAAGGGCACAGATACACCGAGTCACCATCGCAAAGATTGCTTGCCCGAATTGGCAAGGGATCAATAAAACCATTCTGAAAATTCTACTTCAAATCTTATTCTGAATTGCAACTTGCTTTGATCAATACAATGACAAAGTATTTCTGATAAAAAACAAATATCATAATGACATCCTCAGCACAAATATTGTATGACCTCTGTATGTCAATGCCACGACAAGAATCAGTTAGATATAATTAATCCATGAAATGAAGACAATTATGAAACAAAATCCAAACATCGCATATTGTTCATGTATTGAAGTAAACTATAATCACATTGTCAACTGAACGCCAGGGTGCACCTACTAATACAATACATACTGCGTGTTAAACGAAGAAAAAAGTTGGAGGATGAAAAGAGAATGTGGTGGGTCGGTAATATGTGAAGAACGTGACATCATCGTTCTTATGATTTATACAGAATTCAGGTATTGGAAAAATTAATAGTTATCCATAGCATCCATGAAAAAATAGCAAAGTTAAATCTGTTGTCCAATGCATGTTGAAGCTTAATAGGCCTATAGTATAACAGCAAACAGTTATAGCAGCTTTTACCCCAAGCTGACATACTCAAAAAGTTGTGGGAGCCACCATATTATCTCTGCTGGTTAAAAAAAAGTTGTTTTAGATATCTAATAATGTATCAATCCACTAATAGAAAGATAAATTATGGTCTGTTCGTTCCTCTGCTTCGTCATCAGTACATGACGTAACGGTCGATTCTTCGTCTGTTTGGCTATCACCGCAGTCATTGGTTGAGGAACTGAGTGAATTCTCTTTTAATTCTGCTGCCATCTGATCATTGCACCTTTGATTCTTCTCTTGGGCTTCAGTCTGGTTTGGCGTAAGGGTTAAAGGATCACTGCTTGAGGCGGAAGTGTACTCTGTTTTGTCATTCTTGAAACTTTGTACCGGATAATTCAAAAAACCTACACAGGTAAGAAGTGACGAAGAAAAACAAGCTAGCGTTAGTTGCTAAACCTCATAAGAGAAGGATCCGAAATATCTTGGATACACCTCCCCCCCCCCCACCCCCGGGCTTATGTCGAAATTACTGTACGATTGCCTGCACAAATGTTGCATGAAAATTAGATAACATATTAGTCAGCAATAGTAAGCCCAAAGTTGCGCGAGAAATTCGTTGCAGCCTATGTTAGCCAACCATGGTTATAGGACCGGTCCCAAAAAGATTTTGAATTAAGGAGTGATAAAAACGACAAACTCAGAAACAGAAAGTAAGAAAATTTTACAATCAAGTATAACTGGATAAAGCAAAAAGCCAAATGAGTGAATGACTTAGATCTGCCCTATTTTCAGACACTCATGAAAGGTCTGCCTTTATTTTCAGATACTCTTGAAAGGTATAACTACAGTATGCCGATTCATGTTCCTTTCGTTCTATCGATAAAACATCAGCACCACATTCACAACAGTAATCCATTATCAGAGAAGAAACACGAAGCTGTGCTATAGCAAATGGCTCTTTTTTTCTATTTGTGACATTTCCAGGCTGTTTCTTGTCACTAACGTCTCATAATTTTTTTTCTCATTTCATCATTCATCCCCAGTCCCAGGCTATGGATTCATTCGGTAGAAGTCAATGAGCAATGGACGAACAACAGGAATATATCGCACGTACATCAGTTGATCGATATTTGTAAATGTGAATTGTCCTGGTTGAGTTTTATGCATATAGTACCTAGTAAGAGCACGAGAAACGTACATATTTCCGTCATTTCTTAAATTTACTGGCATAGCAGACCGTATTGGTACACGTAGGCCTATCATGATCATTATTAATTACTCTCTGAGCTCGACCATATGGCGTCACCATTCATCGTGGCTAGTCTCTCCATTAATCGTTTCCTCTCGGCGTGTGTAAACATCGGGTATTCCACAGAGGTTTGCAACACGAGTTCTCTTGTTAAAAGGCTGAAAGATTCCTTTCTGGCAGCTACTTCCAAGACAGCTTGTAAAACCAGATCTCGAAGATCATCTGAGAATCAAAGAACACGAGAAAATGAAAGAAAAAACGAAAAACACAAACAAATCTCAAATTTAACTCCAGGCTACCCAGTGGCGGCGCCAGAATGTCAGACTTGGGGGGGGCAAACTGAGGGCAGAGGAAAATGTTGGGGGGCAAAGATTTTCGCGCGAAGCGCGAAACCGAGCGCGAAGCGCGAGGCCTTGCGGGTGGGGCCCGCCCCACCCGCAAGGGCCCCTGGTGGGGTCCAGGGGGCGAAGCCCCCGGGAGCTCTGAGGTTTTAGCATATCTCTGGGTGGAAAATTAAGTCCCAAGAGAGGTATATTATTTATTTTTATATTATTCATTTTTTCGGTTGACCGTACTCCAAGGTTCCCAACTTTTTTCTTTGGGGGTACTATTTCACATTTACGCGGTGCCACGGAGTACACACACACATACACACACACACACATAGGCTACATACACTTCCACTCCATTCCTATATTTAGGAAAACAACCACCTACCCGCCCTTCCCTTATGCTGGACGGTAAACATTCCAGAGAAAATTGGTCTGACCAGGCTGACCTACTGTTGAAGTGCCTACGGGCATGAAATGAAAACTGGCAGCCTGTGTAACATAAATTAGGCATTCATCAATCATGGTTCCCCAGAAGCTGTTCTTATTCAGTCCAATGCCAATACATAGTTTTGTGATTAAGTTAATTTTGGATGAGTACAAGATCTGATTGGGAAGGGCGAGAGCAACTGGGGGGCCACGGGGGGGGACAAGGAAACAATCTGGGGGCAAATGCCCCCTCATGCCCCCACTCCACCCCCGTAGCGCTGCCACTGAGGCTAGCCATCTCGCCAAATTACCCAAATCAAAAGAAATGGTTTTCGCAATCAAGTTGATATTTGTTCAAAAAGTGTTATCAGAAAGTAGCATCTTTTGAAACATCATATGGGCCTCCTGGAAACAGCTATCACAGACAGATAAGATATTCAAACAATTCATACCTCTGTTTACGTATTTGTTTAGTATCATTTATGAAATTAGAAAATGAGTGAAAAAAGTCATCAAGTATGTAGGAAAATCCACGGAGTTGCAAATCTCATCCCCATCGTATCGCATGGTCAGTCGATACCCATCCTTTCATGTACTCCCGAAGTACGCTGAGTTGTATATTACATCAGTGATTCAGATTGCTCGTTGTGGATAGAAGTGCTGAATATTCAAATACTTAGTGATGTAGTACTGCAGTACACTACGTATGCGTTGAACAGCACACAGTATACGTCAAAAGGGTTCCCAGAAATTGCATGCGCACCCATTCCCGTTTAGGGCACCGATCGGGGACATGGACCTTTCCTCACGTATTCCAACCAAAACATTGTTGCATATAGGTGCAAATACCATACGTGTCACTTTCACGAAAAGGCAAAGATGTAAAATTCATGTTGACACTTTGTACTACCGGCACCTAACACTGTATTATGCGCTATGATATAGCAGTGACCTTTGATTTCAACCCATGATACCATCGGTCAGGCGGACACTAGCCTAGTGCTTTTTATATTCGTCCACCTACCTACCAAGTTTGAAATTTATCCAACTTACCGTCCAAGAGCATTTTTGCCGATTTGACCTTGAATCATGTGACCTTTGACAACGTGAGGGCATCAGTATTTTTTTTCTCGAATTCTTGTATCGATTTTTTTGTATATATGGTAGTTTTATAACTCTAAAATATCCACACACAGGGAGTTTCCGTGACCTGTGACCCTTCACCTATGATGTCTCCGTTCGGGTGGACACTATAGGCCTACTCATAGTCGGGTACCTACCCATCCAGTTTGGGAGTCATTCGACTTACCGTCTAGGAGGAGATCGTGACACTTTTTTGGAAACACGTACACTCACACACATTTGGACACCCCGTTTCGCCCCAACCCCAATTAGTAATCTCGCTATATGTATTGACTCTATAGCCTTTATGTATGTAACATATTTACAGTATTAATTTTGAATATTGTCAACTAGCAACTGTTCTTCGTCATGAGTAGACTACCATAGTAACTGCCGTATACAGTTCTAATTTTGCATTACAACAATTTTAAACTGTTAATGAGAGACAACCAACCTCGAAATGAGAACTGTTTAACAGCGTGTCCACAATGTTTGATAAAATGAGCAATGAAAACGGCCGCTCGTTGTCGTCTCTTGTAAATGATGGCCAAACATGCATTATAAAGTTGTTGAAGTATCGTCATATCTACTACAGGGACCTGCAATAGTCTTCTGGCAGTTCTCAAATTAATTCGTTTGCCGTGACTTGCTGCTCCATGCGATGAAAATATCAAATTCATACCACCATCTCTGTTGTCCTCCTCCTTAAGGTCAAAGTTAGTCATCATGTAGCGATAAATACTTTCTGAATCAAAGCAGCAATCCCCCGTCATTTGCTTAACCAGTCTTTCGCAATGAAATATTCAAAGATTTGTGGCTCTCCGTGGATCGACCTATACTATCGTGACTTTAACCGATTACCCCGACTGCGCGTGTAAATGCAATAAATATCTCAAATACATACTGTACTAAGAACACGCATTCACTGGCGCGCGCATCGCTCAAAACTTTCTGGAGTTAAAGATCATGATGTAACCACTCCTTGAATGTAGCGAGAAATCTTATAAGCGTATTGCAAATATTCAAATGAATAATCTTAGGTAGGTAGAAAGAATGTGTCCCTCATTTAAATTTGACTTCCGTGAATAGATGTTTGCGGAACACCCTCGTTTGAGGGGCAACGAAACTTTTACCAGAAAAAGGAAATGCCCACCTCAGCTCACACGCTGCGATTATTCTGTGATATCGGGTACAATCATAGACACAATATACATTATGTCTATGGTTACAATACGATATCGTAGAGATTAAAATGTGTGAGGAGTTGTGCTACACGATACCACACGATTTTCGGCAAGCACGCGTTATCGTGTCGTAAAGTGTAAACTTTTTAACATGTTTAAAAAAATTCAGTCGTTAGTCAAAATTTGACTTATTTTCTCCAAAATTTTGACTTTCAAATTTGACTGTATTAAATCAGTTAAAACTGTTCACTGAAACTGAGGCTGAAGCTATGCTATTTCCTACACATTGAACGGGCTTGACAGCTGGTACATACGTAGCTAGGTAACTTTCGTATTACATGCCATCCTAATAAGGAAAAAGAACTAAAAGTGAATGTTATTTGCTTGTTCTAGTAACTGGTATGAACGCGTTCCAATTGGTCGATTTAATGTCTACATTAAATATTTAATGTAGACATTAATTCGATTTAGTCTGAACATTTATTCGATTTAATGTCATCATTAAATCGATTTAATGTAGATATTAAGTTGGTAATTATGTTCACTGCGACCAACCGTAGTTGTAAAACCACAATTTACTTCTTGTTACATTTGTTTTTAAGAGAAAGCAAAGGAGCGGTAGACGGAATCGTGGAGTGAGCTTCCGAATCTGTACAATGTAAAGGCCTACTATATAACAGGTTTCCAAAATAGAAAAGCTACGAAGAAATGTGAGCGGTATAAGGATGCACAGGTCTGTATTAACATGGAATGATGTGCAATGTATAGTAAGTAACATAGTCATGAGTCGATCAGTATCATGAATCGATTCTAAACGCCAGAACAACCTGTAGATGATGATGCGATTTCAATGTAACCTACTATGTTGTTTCCCAAACAATACCACAAACAATTATTAGCCATATATCTTTTTCATATTTAAAGGGAGTAAGTTACCCATAACGAAATTTTCAAGTGTCTGCTTAAGTATGAACTAAAAATTTGAAAACATTACAAAAATTTGTGACTAAAGTGTTTTGTTGATGAGGCTTGCACAGTGAAATTTTAGAAAGGAAAGACAACATTCTCTTTGTTCACAGAAGTCATAATTTTTGTTGTGTTAATTAATTGTGCTTCTTTTCTCCTTTTTTGGTAGTGATTGACTCAAGATTGCTTCATAGACAATGTGTTGTGTATTGCAACCTTCATGATTTTCCATTGATTACTCATTCCAGACAACACCAAAATATAGCACAATGAGAAATCCGCATAACAAATTATTTCTGCAAAGTTAAATTAATTTTAGTAAAGGTCTGAATATTTTATAATGTGGTCATTATGTTCGTTAAGTGATCGACTCATGATACTCCCAGTATAGCTGTTTCATAATGCTTGTAAAAATGATTTAACCCATTGAGTTTATCTTTACATGTCGATATGCGATGGGTGGAGCTTGAGTTCATATATGTTTTCATGGAATAACGTTATAACTCTTCTTGAACTCAGCAGATGCCACTGATAAATACAATAGAAGGGGTCATAAATTGATCAGTGATCACCACCCACAAATTTTGATCGTCAAAATATAAAAACAGAAATGAAGTAAACATATCTTATCGCTAACATGGATTAATGCGCTATCTTCGTTACGCTAGCTATCGTGGTTTTGTTCAGAATTAGAATTAACTTACCCCCTTGAAAACAGATTTTTAATTGAAAGATGGCAGTAGTCTACACAGTGATGCTAAGTTGACAGTGGCGGCGCTACGGGGGGAGGGGCATGAGGGGGGAATTTGCCCCTCCAGATTGTTTCCTTGCCCCAGTTCCCCCCCAGTTCCCCCCCCAGCCAGTTGCCCCCCCCCCCTCCCGTTGCTCTCACCCTTGCCAATCAGATCTTGTACTCATCCAAAATTAACTTAATCACAAAACTATGTATTGGCATTGGACTGAATAAGAACAGCTTCCGGGAACCATGATTGATAAATGCCTAATTTATGTTACACAGGCTGCCAGTTTTCATATCATGCCCGTAGCCACTTCAACAGTAGGCCAGCCTGGTCAGACCAATTTCTCTGGAATGTTTACCGTCCAGCACAAGGGAAGGGCGGGTAGGTGGTTGTTTTCCTAAATATAGGAATGTCGTTGTTTTCCTATATATAGGAATGGAATGGAAGTGTATGTGGGTGGGTGTTGGTGTGTGTGTGTGTGTGTACTCGATGGTATCCGCGTAAATGTGAAATGGTACTCCCATAGAAAAGGTTGGGAACCTTGGAGTATGGTCAACCGAAAAAATAAATAATATAAAAACAAATAATATACCTCTCTTTGGGCTTAATTTTCCACCCAGAGGTATGCTAAAACCTCAGAGCTTCCGGGGGCTTCGCCCCTGGACCCCACCAGGGGTCCTAAGGCGGGCCCCTGGACCCCACCCTCAAGGCCTCGCACTTCGCGCTCGGAAAATCTTTGCCCCCCAACATTTTCCTCTGCTCTCAGTTTGCCCCCCCCCCCCAAGTCTGACATTCTGGCGCCGCCACTGTAAGTTGATAAAGCTTGAGTTTATCACTTCGGTATGTCTTTCAAATAATGTTTATTATCAAATTGATGAATAGCAATGTCAAACACAATAAAATATTGCCTTTGTTATCAAAAGTTTGAATCAGATGTTTCAGACATTTTGGCCAATATTTCTGGTAAAGTATGAAACATATGGTAGACAGCTGTAGCTTCGTACATGATGAAACTGGAAAAATTTGGCTCTGAGTAGAATGTTGGGGTCCAAGTAAAATATACCCCCAAACTGAGGTTTCAGTATATCTCTGGTGGAAAAAATAAGTTTCATGGACTTCCTAACTCAGAGAGGTAAATGCAAAATTATGAATGTAAACAGACATATACATGTATGTCAGTGGCGGATCCAGAGGGTAGCGGGTTAAGTCCCCCTGCCCCTTGAGTTTTTGTGATTTTCAATAGCCTTTTCAGGATTATGGGCTATCCCCTTTGAACTCCAAATCAATTAAATCTGAAGAAGTGGTACCCATTTTCTTAGGTTCCAAATTTTGGATTATATAAGACTGGTGGCCAATTTGCTTTTACAGATCCGACATCGCAACACTGCAAACTATCAGCGCAGCCGAGTGGAGTGTAAATAAATTCTCTTTTTCTTTGTTTTTTATTACTAGCTTTAATTTTGGACTCAGAATAAAATCTGGATAATTATTACTCATTTTCCTGAGTTTGGAATACATCGGTGTTCGGCTGCGATCAATTAAAAATAAACGTAGTCGTTTTAATTCTGCAAAACTTTCTGCAGCAAGAAATCTATGGAAGTATCCTGTTGGAATGTGTTGAGCATACGAGAGATTTATACGCGACATAGCCAGGTTGTCCAATCAGCCTCATAAAATAATCTACTTCACATGTCTCGTCACCGAGAGCAAGTCTGTTGAACCTCAACGGAATTGCCACTTCCTCCATGTGTACTGCAACGTCTATACCACAGCTTCAAAATTTCGGTCAGACTTTACGCGTGTCAATTATCCTACTATGTCTCAATACACAATTTCCAATTATCCAACCCTGGCCTGAAGTGAACAGTACATCACCTGCAGTATAGCTACTTCCTCAGATACTCTTGCAGAAACAGCAAAGATACAACATAGCAGTAATTCAAGTTGCAAAGTCTTAACAACATTATTAAAGATGACGAAAACCCTGGGAATACATTTATGAAAATGAAGCAGAAGTGTTTGACAAAAATCTTCCCGACGTTTCATGAAGAAATATTGTTTCCTGACTAAGTTACACACTTTTGAAATTCAGAGACGGGTACTGCAACTTTTGCCTAAGTTGAATCTAAACCCAGTTGAGTAAGTCGAATTAAAATGTCACATAACAACTGATTCCAGGAATTTTAATATATTTCTTTGTTTCCTTTTCCTATAATTTCCATAAATTTGCACATACTTGTACACATTTTGTGTTGACTCACTGAGGTGTTTAACGCAATAATCAAATCATTAATACTCTCATTTGAATCTATGCATATCTGTTACATAGACAATAAAGAAAAACAAAAGTCCTAGTTGTGATTATGAATTCATAACTTTATAACTTCCTTATACGATGGTTGGCGTTATACATAAAGTTAAAGTCTCCCCTGTTTTCCTGCATAAACTTACTTCGTGCTTTTGCACCATGTTTACACTGAGAAATAGGTCTAACTTAGTAGTCTATGCACAGCATACAACTTAAATATCAAGCAAAAATTACATATAAAAATTGCTGGTCTTTTTTTTCTTTGTATTGTCTTTAGCCTTATAATTTGCCAATTTCATTCATCTTTATCACTTTGACAGTATCTACAATGCAGGCGATCATGAGACCATATGGTTTAATCACCGTATGGCTCGCATTTTAACTTTCTAATAAATATCATCAATCCTTCTTGCTACGTACATTTTCTATAACTACATTGCTTGGTTTCCTGAACTGACTTACTGCAGTTCAATACCGCGAGCAGGAAAGTAACATATTACTCTCGGTAAATATCAGGTGAGTTTTTCTTTTGAAGCAATATCAATTTAGCCTTACGTTAAATAATAAAATATGTCCTTATCGTTTCACTTCTTCAGAGGTCGTTGCTCATGACCGTTTTTTTTTGTTGTTTTTGAACGACGGGATCAATTTGTTTTGGCAACCAAACAGAATAAATTGCAAAAGAAAAATGTTGGAAGCGAAAATTCTGACTGCTTCCGAAAATGGTCCAGATAATCTCCTCTGAAACGTGACCTCTGATGCATATTTTTTTTTACCTGAGTATCAGGAAATTATTTTGAAATATCGCAACACTTTTGGGGGGACTGATCAGAGACCCTCGTCAATATAATTATGATGTCGAGGAAGAAATGGTTTTGATATTTGTTTTTACTACTTAGACGCTGGTTGTACGCAATATGCCTTGTATAGAGATATATACTAACCTCCCAAACGACAGAATCCCAGACAATTTTCATCCCGAAGTTACAGAATTTTTCTGCGGTTTGCTGAACAAAGAACCAAGAGTAAGTTTGTTCCCTCTCACCACTTTCAGTGTTAGAACATATTTGTATCCCAGAGAAGTGTGACTAGCATGCACTAAAGGTAAAACTTTGATGTTGCAATTTATCTGTTTGGAATGACTGCATTGATTATTTTCTCAAGTATTTGTATAAAACATTAAAGAGCTGAAATAAAAATCCCCCATGTCTAGAAACTTCGGCAAAAGTAGAAACAAATTACGTTGGCTTTGACTCGTGACAATGATATGTAGAGGTGCAATGTCTAATTCAATTAATGCCAATATGCCTCGTGTTCCTATACTGATATCACATTGTGTGTGAGAGATTACTGAAACATGTAACGTAAGCAGTAGCCTACAGCTTACACTTCACAAACTCATTATTTGTAGAGCATCCATCTCCGATGCCAACTTAGTAAAATCAAGCAACGGTTTAGTGTTAATGTCACTATTTATCAAGCATGTCCTTGCAGCCTTCTTGAAGTTCATGTTTTCATAGTGCCCTGCAACAGTCACTAATGGATATGTCCAACTACCTATGTTAATATCTTCATCTCATATCTGTAACGTATTATTAGTTTTCCTTTTTCGTTTTCGATGAAATCGTAACCTTTGTTATCACGCGGCAGACTATGTGTGTGTGTGTGTGTTTGTGAATTCTACTTTGTAAACACGGTATCTCACGAAGGGAAGCTTGGACAGATCTCATATTTAGTACATAGGTGTACCACTTTTAGTACAAGGAGCCGATTGTTTTTGTTGAAGATCAAAGATCATTTGAGGTCAACAGGGATCAAATTGTGAAAATAATATCTCAAGAACGGAAGCCTGGACAGATCACATATAGTATGTAGGTGTATCTTATAAACTACAAGAATCGTACTGTTTTTAGTGGAGATCAAAGGTCATTTGGGTACAACATGTGCCAACAGAGCTCAAAATGTGAAAACTTGCTAAAGCTTCGATAAATCTTAATATTTAGTATGTAAATATACCACATTATGCACAAGATGCCTATTGTTTTTGGTGGGGGTCAAAGGTCATTTGTGATCAAGAGGCGCCAAATTGTGAAAACCTTGTAAACACGATATCTCAAGAAAGGAAGCTTGAGCAAATCTCATACTTGGTATGTAGGTATACCACATTAGGGACAGTATTCCTGGCAATTTTGTTTGATGTCAAAGGTCACTTGAGGTCAACAGGTGTCAACTTGTGTAAACACGATATCTCAAAAACGAAAGCTTGGACAGAGCTCCTATTTGGTATATACGTATATCGCATAGAGTATTCAAAACTTCTGTTGTTTTGGTGAAGTTCAAAGTTCATTTGCGGTCAATAGGGTTACGTTACGAAATTCCTGTAATATCATATCTCAAGAAGGGAAGTTTTGACAGGTGTCGTATACAGTAGGTCGGTTTTTCTCATTGAATATAAGAACTTTTTCGCTTTAAGTGTAGGTCAAAGGTCTTTCGAGGCCAACAGGGGTCAAATCGTGAAAAAAATGTAGTCATAATCTCAAGAAAGGAAACTTGTACAGACCTCATATTTCATTTAAAGCATAGGTAGCTTGTGACATCCAAAGATATAATCTCAGATTCAGGAAAAAAGTGCTGATAATCGGATCATTGAAGCCACAATGCAATTGTGCATTCTGGCTGTTATTAGTTTTTTTGTTTCACCAGGGAGTAGTATTGTCGGTTTATCCAGCTGAACGGATCAGTCTTGGAAGTGACGTAAGAGAAGAGTGTGTAGTTGCACAAATCTACAATGCAGAAGAATTTCTTGTCGCTGACGAGAATAAAAAGTTCATAAAGAAGGTAACCGACAAATTTTCGGAGGTCTTCGATATAAGAAAAGAAAGGTTCGTAACCAGTTTTCTAATTCATTGACCTTGCATGCAGAGTTTTGTGGAGCGAGCGAGAATGAGGGTGTCCCACGATTTATAACTTGAAGGGAATATTGTAAGTGGCATACAAGAATATACATTCATGACATCGTTAAACCATTCAGTCCCACCAGCGAACATCAGCAATAGCTACTAGTTTCAATTCTGCGACAGAACATTATATGCAAAAGATGTTACCCAAAGGGCATCATTTGCATTTTGAAAAGTTCAGGTGAACAAATTATTCCTTAGCAGCAAATAATTGAATTTCTATAAGACACCTATTTCTTGAGGAGAAGGCTATACTGTCCTAAATTATTTTGAATAATCTATCATTCTCTATTTATGGACATTGGTTTTAAAAATACGATTGTCCCTTTAAAACAAACTCATTTCCATGTAATACGTCACTGTAATATGTTACATGTGTTACATATTACATTCACATGTAATATGTAATATATCAGTGAGGCTGTGAAATAAAGGCTAAGTTAAAATTTGTATACCGATGTACTTTTGAGCCATCATGAAGAGGCTCACAGAGTTAATATTGTTTAATTTGTGACATGTTTGGGGAAAACCTTTACCCGCCAATACTTCTAATTGGCCTCATTAGTTATGTATCTATACCTACTTTTACTAAAAATGTGAGAAATTATAGTTTTCCTCTTATGAAAGAGCAGTTGCTTAGGGTCACAGATTTACAATAAGTGATTTTGATCGTTAATTACAACATCATTGTTGCTTCAGTTGTGTGTCAGATCTTTAGAATCTCTTAGTTTCACCATTTATCATCAACACATGAGTAATACTCAACATGTGTGAAAAATATCTTTGCGAATTTTGTGAAGCAATTCAGTAACGGCCAATGCAGTGTGTTCTAGTTCCAGGCTCTGCAGAGGAGTTGGTTATCGTCAAATCCACATTTTACTCTTCTACAGAAAAAAAAATGTAATGTAGACCTACTCGGTACATATTTTATTATCCAAATGTTAACTGTGTAACTTAGATTTCAAAGCGGTGTTTTATTGGTTGCCTGTCTATCTCATTTGCATATTTGCATTTGTTTTCTGATAGACAGGGTTTCTTCTTTGTTTTATCTCTCATTCCTGAGATACGGATGAGATATGATATGATGGATGAGATATCCTTGTTGTCTGATGAGTTATCCTAGAAGATATTATGGCTCTTTCAGTTGTCATAGCAACAGTTGCCATGTGAACTACATGCGCTATACAACTCCGTCTATGTAGGATAATGCCCTTTCATTTATTTAGTTCCTTTTCATTCCAATCCGTGAAGTTATAAGGACACATACTGAGCAGATCTAGCTATTGCTTTTAACTTAGTTGAGTAATTTAGGACTGAAATCCATTGAAAGGGTACTTTGCTATAGAGTGCTGCCGGATTTGCATTTTTCCTGCTATAGATCAGCCAACTCCACAGTATTCAATTGCGGAGCCAGGTTCCAGAAAGTGGGGGAGAGGGGTAAAATGAGACACAGACAGAGACCACGCTGGTAAAGGAGTGTTTATTTACGCGTATTATTTGGAAACATATATTACAGAAAGGGCGGGGAAAAGGTTGGGTCTTTTTTCGTGGAGAAAATTTGATTTTCTGACCACTAACTTTCCAGTTTCTATAGAAAATGTGCATTTTAATCCACCTCCACAGAAATCTACAGGTTAAACGCAGTAGTCCGGTGATTATAAAATAAGGCCCCTTTGAAAAGTGGGAGGACTAGTTCTCCACCTCAACCCCCATCAGCGCCACCAGTAGAGGCCGCACTCCAAAGAGTGCGTTAAAAGATTAATTCAGAGCAGGGAGTTGCTAGTTAAATAGCAACTCCCTGTTCAGAGTCAATTTAAGCAAGGAATGAATCATTTATTGTTCTCTTTCTTCTTTCCTTGAAGTGCTAACTTCCAGTCGGTGTAATGATATCAGCAAATTCTAAGGAAGCCATGGATAGAGCGGTCATAATTTTAAAGGCTACAGTTTTAATGGTCTGGCAACCCCACCTGTCACTGGTAGAATTCTGAAGCCATGTAGTCTCCGCCATCTCGTTTACTGCTAAACCGTGTTTCTATTACACCGATATATACAGTGTGGCCGTCTTTTTCCAATCAATTCATTGATTGCACTGACACTAAATCAAATGCCTTACTCAGCGAGCTGCATCTCTTTGCTATATCACACCAGAATGAGACTGAATCACAAGCCTAAGTTTAATGTTTCTTTTCAACAAAGGGGAACAAGTTTAATGTTTCTTTTCAAACCAGGGTGACAGCGTTCTTGACCTGGTTTTGAGTAGTGATCAAAATTCTGTTTGTGACGTTCAAAGCTTTGGTAGTTAGAGTAAGTGCAAGTGATCACGTTATATGATTGGGTTTAATGTTCTCTGTAAAACCTCTGTTTCTAAGATCATGATCTTGTACCTGATTTTTCAGGTATATGTCTAACTTTCTCAGTGGGATTGATTAGCTGAATTTGTTTCTAGATAATAAAAAAAAAAAAAGCTGTGGAGTCTTGGAATTGCTTTTTAGAGGAGATTTATTATATTATGAAAACCTTTGTTCCTTAAAGAAGACGTCAGGTTAAAACCAGTAAAACTTCCTGGGGTGTCTAAGGAAGTATTTCTATTGAACAGAAGTCTTACAGTAAGCTGTGGGGACTATTTCGTTCTTCTGCGTCTGCTATGGATTTTGACAATTTTAAGAGACAGGAAGTTTCTGTGAGTCGTTTGATCTCCAGTGCTAAGTTTGTTTTTGAGTTGAGCATGATATTGCTTCAGATATTAAAGAGAACCCAAGGGTTTTCTTCTCATACGTTAGGTATAAACAGAAAGTCAATGATAGCGTTGCTCTTCTTCACGATTCTTCTGGTCGCATCATAAGTGATAGTCAAGCGATTGCAGATGGTTTGAATAATTACTTTTCTTCAATGTTTACTTATGAGAGTTTGGATGACATTCCTGCTTTGGATTCCGGGGTCTGTGATTCACTTTTCAGTGAAGTTGTTTTTCTGAGTGTGCAAATATTACTCATATTTTTTTAAAAGGGGTAAGCGCAGTCTTCCGTGTAGTACGAAAGCCTTACCAGTGTTGCTTCTTAAGTCATGAAGTCTATTATTACGGATGTGGTAATCAACCATTTTAACATTAATGTGTTGTTGAATCGTTTCCAAAAAAGGTTTTTTGTCAAAAAAGATGTTTTGTGACTGACCTTTTGGAATTCTTGGAAGATGTTACTAGTTCTTTGAATAGTTGTAAGTCGGTTGATGTTCTATTTTTATATAGTCACAGGCCTTTGACAAGATCCTTCATAGTCGCTTACGACTTAATTTGCAAGGTCTGGGTACTGATGGTCGGCTTTAGCGGGCTATATTACAAAGAACTGGTTAGGTGATCGTAAGCAGAGAGTAGTCTTTAGTGGTCACACTTCTGATTGGCCAAATGTTTCTTAGGTAGTGCGCCTCATGGTTCTGTTCTTTGTCCTTTGTTGTTTCTGGCATATATTCATCATCTGGATAATACTGTTAATTCTTCGGTCAAGAAACTTGCAGATGATACAAACTATACTCTGTTTTTTCTGAACATAATGCTAAATCATGTTCCAAATGATCTTGACAAAATAAACAAGTGGTCTGAAGATTGGCAAATGCTGTCTAGTGTTAATAAATGTAAAATAATGCATATTGGTCATGGGAAACTTAATATTAACTATAGTCTCTTTGGTATTAATATCCAAGAAGTCGAAGTTAAAAAAAGATCTGGTATTTTTGTAGATTACTCTGTTAAATCTTTAGGCAGTGTACAAAAGCGGCTAGGAAAGGGGACGAAATTCTATGTATGATTAAACAGAACCTCGAATTCATAAAGAATTATTGTGAAATTCTACATACACTTGGTTAGGCCCCATCTGGAGTATGGTGTGCAGGCTTGGAATCCCTATTTTCAAAGGACAAATGTACTTTGGAAATAGTTCAGGAAAAAGCTACATAGACTGAGTAGTTTCATGAGAGGTGTTGGTTATCATCACAGATTAAATATACCCCATGAACTTAGACGTCTTCTGGGTGATCTGCTTCAAATGTTTAAAATTGTTCGTGGGGTTGATCATTTAACTTTCATTGATTTTGTTTCTGCGATCTAATTCAAGTGTAGTTGTCATGGTCACAGATTTAAACTTCAAACGATGACCTGTAGGACGAATGTAACAAAAAATTTTCTCACAAAGAGTTGTGGATTAATGGAATGGTCAGCCTGAGTCTGTGGTGATGTCTAAGAGTGTTAATGTCCTTTAAGAATGCACTTGATAAATATTTTCGGCAGTGTGGGAGTGTGTGTGACTGTTTTTCATTCGGAGATGTCTGCCCTTTCAGAGTCATTTTTATGATGTTGTCCTTTCTTACCCTTTACTGACTAAATTAAACCAAACTAAATCTATACTGCAAGTCAGTTCTTATACGAAACAAGGAAATATATAGGGCAAGTGATATTTTAGCTGTATCCAACTATGCATGCAATGAAGGTGTTTGTCTTGTACCTGGAATCTCAAAAAAAAAAATGTCTGACTTTTCTTTTTCTAACGTCAAGTTTGTCTTTCCTCCTAACAGGATATCAGTGTTGCTGCTTTCGATGACATCACACACTGTTTGCACACCAATTGGATTATTGGCCGAGAGGGGGCCCTTCCAATGGCGTTTCAAGTACCTGGAGGATCTGAAAGCAAACTGAATAACTTTGAAAAATAATGATATAAATGACTGAAAAATCCTTTTGGTGGAAAATGTATGTTAGAATTCCAAGTTCAGTTGGTCAGTACACTTACTGGTAATATTTGTTGATGGAGGACATACATAGCTTAATATATTGAATGACCCTGTACCAATCATTGTATAACGGTTTGTTATTTGTAACTAAATGAAACGTATAAACTAAAATTTCAAGTTCACCTAAACTAGCATACTACTTTTTAATCCGACCTGTTAACCTGTTTGATCCCCCAAATTAGGAAGATCTGAACTTTGCAGAGCAAAGAATAACCAGTTTAGTGGAAAACAGAGAGGTTACTAATATACTAAAGGTCTAACTTGTGTAGGCCTACTAATTCAGTGCACCACATGCATAATGCAGGTTTCTATTTTGAAACATAATGCAAATATAGCAAAAGTTCGAACATGATCTGTTCAAAGATGACTGGAGTTTCACCTTTCCATAATCTATAAATAACAAGTAGGTCACTTTATTTATCTCCTCAGCTTGAGATTCCTGCACGAATACAGTCACAACGTAAAGAAATCTTTTAAATGATCAGCTCAAGATTTGAGGTTTAACATAAAAAGCACTTTTTGGCATCAACGATAGACTACCTATCCTGCATTGAGCACATGTTTTTTAAGGGCCTATGCCACAAATCAGTAGACCTATTAACAAACACCCACTTTGAGATTTCTTACCATCCACATAAAACATAGTCAGCAAATAAAATTCCTTCCATCGATCGATTTGAAATTGTCAAACAAATACAGCCTGAGCCATTTACATTTTAGTCTGTAACGCAAAAACCCTCAAATAGGGGTCATGTAACACCTTATTGCTAGACCCCCTCCCAACTAGAGTCAGGCGGACGGCAATATTCGTGCACCCGTAGACAACGTGCGCGTTACGGGTTGGCCCGGGTGGTTACCAGCTCTCACCTAGGCTAACCATTAAGGTGGTCACCGACATGTAGGCTAGACTAAAACGCCGTAAAAACTGGTTTTTCTAAATATTTGGACAAACTGAAACCCAAAACTGCCTTTGGTGTACTTGTGACATAATTTAATGCGTTCAAGATTTTGAGTTTCATAGTTGAAAGTTTCCCTTTTTAAAATCTAGTATGCAGATTCAGCAGATTCATGCATGCAGCTATCTTTCCACAATAATTGAAAATGATTCTACTTGCGCATTCTTTCATGAATTTATTTGACACATCACACAATGTTTCGTAGTTAGTGGTCCCTTTGAGGTATTCAGGTAGTTTTTGGTACAAGGTCCCATGTGGACCCTATGGTCCACTTTATGAAATTATGGTAATGTAGTCAAAATGGTCATCCTCCTACAGATTTTCACGCCCAATTTTATTGGTTTGTCACAATGATGCGTTGTTAGTGGTACCTTCAGAGTGTTCATGAAGTTTTCAAAACATCGGGAGAATTAAACCGGTGACCAGGGAGATCTGGATAAATACCGAAAGCCTCAATCGGGAGAGTTTACAGGTCTTCATTGTTGTGCATTATGAAAGTCAAATGTTAGACTCTTAGTACGTGCTCAATAAATAACATGTCATTGCTTTGAGAGATTTGTACAAGTTAAAGAGAAAAATTGTTCTCACAATATATTCCCAAATATTCAGCATGCAGCTTTTAGGGTTGGAAATTTCACGAGGTATACGGTGCGGGTGAAATAGGCCCTATTAGGAAATATTGGGAAATGCGGTAAATATCGGAAAATACCATGGAGGAAGTAAGAAACAGATAAATTCAACTTTACTTGGGAGGTCCAAATCAAAGTGATTGCATCCCAAGACTAAAAGTAAAACATTAACATTTCTATTTCCAAAAAGTTAGTGGTAAGTATGTCGTATACCATTTAGACAATTCGGGAAATTAATAAGTTTCAAGGGATTAATTGTGCCATATGATTTCAAATTCTTATAACATAACGACAAAACTGTAAAATACGACAAAGCAGTGGTTGACAGTTTTGAATTCATCCATCTCATCGTGGGCTTCTATGAACCAGCCAATGGGAAGTAGGCTTATATAGTCAGTTAGTGAAAATAGCTTTCTTTGCCGCCATATTTAGGTGATCAGTTGATTGTAGAGTGCTTCGTTTTACGAAATACAATTTGCAAATCCGATCAAGGAGCTAAAACTGGACACCTTGAGGAGTTTGTTCTTGATACACCGGGTGGAACTGTACTTCATATTCCTTTTGAAATTGATGTATACTTCTCATAGTACCGCTTATTTTCCAACACAAACTCTGTTTTATAATATTTTCATGCCGTTTCCGTTGCTTTCAGAGTAGTTACTGTCATTTTGTTCAAGGGAAAGCTACGTTGAATACGTTGAGAAATTACGTTGATAAACGTAAACTAAAATATAATCTAATCCTTCTGGTTTTCCCTACACACGCACTCACTTTAAATCAACATATTGCAAATGTGCCTGCTATCATTAAGAATTGCAATTTACAAAATAACAGAAAATGTTAACATTTTTCAAAATTTCCCATTTAATAATTTCAGTATGGAATTTATTATGTCAATGTGATGACTATGGCAGTTTCATTTTTATTTACACGTAATACTAAGATACTGAACCCCCCCCCCCCGCCATACCCTATTCTCGATTCGGGGGTCACAGATCATCAACGTTTCCTTAACTCTGCTGGTAAGCATGGATGTTTTACCAAACAACACTCCTCGTTCAAAGCCATGGAGAAGCATAAAACACGCACTCATAAATATTATCTGTGGGACGTCACTATAAGAAAAATTACAAAATGTAATATTTTTTGTTTGTCTACTGGAGCACTCTCCGGCTGAATTTGTTTATTTCTAGATCATAGTTTCTTACCACAAATCTGTTGATAAGATAAACTTATTACCCAATTTGGAAGAAGAAATGGCAAAAAGTTATAAGATGTATGTCACAATTAAAACTACTTTCCTTGAAGCATTGTTCTATAGCCATATTCACTTATTAGATTTGTTTTTATTTTTTATCGATTTTTTTTATAATGATGATGATGATGACGATTTAGCTATTTTGATCAAACAACAAAATAGAAACCATATTTCCCTCGAGTTAGGTTAGGGCTACTCCCCTCCCCCCTCCCTTTTTTCTCCTTTTTCTAGAGACGATGGCTCCACGGCAAAACTCTGGTGTTAAATTTAAAATGAGCGGTGTTGAATTTTTATTCTTTTTGGAGTGCATACATATTTGCCTAATCAACTGCTGTTCAATTAAAAACATCTTGAAGGATCAATACCTCTATGGTGTTAAATTTATTACCTTAGTGTTAATATTGTTTTTCCTAGTTGGTGGTTAAATAATACCGATCATAGCGTTTTCTATACCCAAACAGTGTTAATTTTTTTTCTATGTTGTTCATGATTTTTTCTTATATCCTATTCTAATTGTGCTTACATTACCAACATGGACTACCCCCCCACTTAAGGTGGGACACCTATTTACGAGTACAAAAAAAATGTGAAGGGTTCTTTCTCCATGACTTTTTCACGTTTTTATTTTGAGATCTCAGTTCTACTAGAAAGTTGTGTCTTAACATGCAGAAAAGGAACAGCAAACTTTCTATGTACACAAATTTAAACATGAGCTTATCTAATTTTAAGTGAAGTAGTTAGGAACATAGGAGTTCAACCTGGCTGAAACGTAAAATATATGAAGACAAACTTAAAGATATCATTATAAATTATTGAAACTTAACTTGTTCTTGTCTCATGCAAACATGAAATTTATTTACTTGAAAGACAACCACAAATTAATTACAGAAAAAGCAATTGCGTGTTTCAGTGCAGACTCATGCTTGCATGGTAATTATATCAAATTCATCTATACTGACTAAAAAATAAATAAAACACTGCTTTTGGATGAATATAACCTTGGGAAAACAACATGTTTTCACTTGAAAATTTAACATCGGGTTTTTTGCAGTGTATAGCAACTGATCTTTTGACATACGGTGTAAAATGTACAGATGCAGTATGCATACATAGTGTATGTGTAGCATGGCAATTCCAGCCTGTTCTAGAAAGAAATATATTGCAATGCACTTTTAGTACACGGATTCAACTATTAGTTCTTCAAAATTCTTCTCAACGACTCACAAAGACTTCTATTAAGAGATAATCTCAAAGACGTTTGTATTCCGTTGTGACAAAGCTTGTGACTTATTTTCTGTCCGAGGGGCTGAAAGCTAAAAACTTGGAGGAAAATTCCTTGTCCAGGTGAGGAGAGGTAAATCCAGTGTAAAATTCAAGGTAGAGGAACAAAGGAGGCAAATGCAACCCCCCTTTCCCGCCCCTAGAATTTTCAAAACTCTTTAAGAAATCCAAACATTTCATTTGTGTATGACTAATTTAAGTCACTGATATATACATGTCTGTGGCGTAACCAGAGGGGAAGTGCAGTGTCCCCCACAGAATTTTGGGGGACGCAATGAACAATGTTGGAAATTAAAGGAGAGCAAAAAACACAAAAGAGAAAAAAAGAGGTGGGCCGGGAAGATAGGTTGACGGAGGTGAGAGCGGAGGGACTGAGACTTGGCAAGTGTGATCTTTTTGTGATACTGAAAACTAAGACGAAAACAGATTAACAGCACAATTGAAACAAGGTGTTCTTTAAGGTGTGAAATCGTTGATTTCCCCCCCCCCCCCACCTCCAACCTCAAAGCATTTCTGGACACGGCACTGATATCATGGAATTATTGGTTGTATTTTCTTTTTTTAGGCAAGTAATTGTTACATTCCTAAATGACTAATACATGGAGAAAGAAAAAAAAAGAGAAAAAGACAAAATTAAATATTTCCAAAGTAAAACCCTTGAGGCATATAAAATTCTCCACTCTTGAAATAGAACTTAAGTAAACGACGGATGTCACAATGCAAGTCATATGGGTCATATTACTGTCACAAATTTTCGTCTTTAGCTCATTTCATGATTCAATTGTAATACAGAACAAGTGGTCAGCGTTTCATCGATGTTTATGGAAATTGTGATTATTTTCAATGTTTCGGTTAATACTCCAGTTTTTTTTACATGTCACATGTTCTAACGGTGCGGTACATCATCCAAGGTTCCTTTTACGCGCTTCACGCTTCACGCGCGATGAGCCCTCTGCTTTGAATATTTATTCCCGCCACCATTTACTGTTCTAGTTTTGAGAAGCATGGGCTCATTGCTTACCGATACTTCGAAGTATAAATTTCTCTATTTTGAGACTTCAAATACAGAATACAATTAGAGAAAACAGACAGAAATCATGCCCTAATTGCTACCTATGACACATCGACTAAGATACAGAATGACTGAATACAACTTGCAATGGCTGGAAAATGACCTTTACTACAAGCTGGGTATAGCATAAATGTGAACTTAAAGTTGATCGTACTGACACCGATTCGCACATTCAAGTAGGGGGCTGATGCTTCAGGTCTCAGCAAAACGTTTAACTAATCTTGATATAGAATACAATGAAACAAACAATGGTCCATGCGTCAGGCATCCAGGGAATGAAGGCTACTACATCATGTATGATGCATGAAAATTTTTTAGAGTCATGCTATATACTCGTGTATAGGCCAACCGATCATTAATATACTGCGCCACTGGAACCAGTGCGTGTGTGTGTGTCTGCGTGGGTATGTTTGTGTGTGGGGGTCTCTCAAACTTCCACCTCAACAAAAAAAGTCAGAGCACTATTGTGAAAAAAATCTGAAAGGCTAGTAAATTGGAGTTTCTGATACTTCAGTCTAGCTCATCAAGTTTATGAATTCAACTGACGCAAATATTGCACCAGATTGCATCCATGGTAGTTTAGCAATTTTTCAAAACTTCCGTTAAACGTACCCCTCCTCCAGGTCGAAGATCTATCTGCAAAGCATTGCACCATGATCTAAGCTTACCTGATAGCTGAAAAGTCTCTCAAAGGTTGGTGTGACCCCAACTATTTTTTTTTAATATTCCATTGTTTGACGGTTGCATCCCATATCTTATCTATCTATTTATTGTCTATTTTATTTTAATAATCATCCCTCGACGCTATTACTTATTGACGAAAAATGATATTGAAAGCAATCTATACGGTGAGAGAATAAAATGACGGGCAGTGTAAATTTTAACACAAAATATCTCGAAATTAGGAGTTTACAATGTGGCCTTGACACTGGAAATGCGTTTTCCGCAGCAGTACTCTGGACGCTACACGAAGGTAGCATACCCCTATTAATTTTCCCATTGACTTACACACTAAATCGCAAAAGTAACGTGGTCTCTAAAGCCTTGTAGAAGTTTTCAACAGATATAAGCTACCACTCGTTACAAAGCTGACACATTGGCCATTCATGGCTTTTCCAATTTTCCGTACCTTAGCTGGTTAGATTTTCTGCTAGAGGCTGTCGACGTTTTCACACCTTGTCACTGGGACCAAATCACACATCGCCTCCAACAATGATGCTCCACCACCTAAGATTCCATAACTTTTCTATAATTGTTTCAATTTCCTCCATTTTCACAACATGTATACTTTAACTCGCCTACTTCAACATTCAATCCACAAAAGGACCCATATTAAAGGATAAAATACCAAAAAAGTTGCCCAAATGTCCCCAATAGGGACTTTCACCGACGGCGAACAAAATGCGGAGGGATCTCCAACTTCTGTATAGGGTATGCTACCCGAACACAATAAGCCTACCAATGCAATCCTGACGTCCGACGAAGACTGAAAAAAAAACCGCTTCTTAATTATACTATCACTACAGATGAAGGATTGAGACTTACGGAAGGCCATACGGGATGGCCTTTTCTTATTTTGTTTTTCATTTGAGCCCATGGTCTTTCCATGAAACGAATTTGAGTGAACCAGAGACTGCAGTGCCATTGGTAGCTTTGTGCTGAGAGAAGAGGAACAAGGAAGATCCAAAAGTGAGAAGATTTGCATCTGTTACCGTAGCATTGTATATTTCTGATATTTTTGACATGAACCTGTGCGAAGGCTAATAGAAAAGTGTAACAACCATATGCTACCTCGACGTTCCTTTTTGATCGAAAATGGCTGCCGTAACAAAGGAAAATGTCCTCATGATAACGTCCTCGATTTCGGCAATTCAAAAGTTGAGAACCGGTATTTCCAAGACTTTTTCGCATCTAAATCAGGGTATCACTGCTTCTCAAGAGGATGCGAAGAAGGCCTTTAAAAAGCAGTTTCAGGAAGATTTAGTCAATGTGAAAAACAGCTTCGAGTAAGATCGCGCTACCAATACCATCAACGTTATCGTAACGTTAGCCCTACAGCAGTATCAGTGCTAGGCTTGCTAAAGTACAAATGTTCATCATGTTATGTTAACGTTATTGCACCAACTATACAGTAGATGATATTTCATATCACTTATCAAACGTATGAGTCTACTCTGAGCCTATTAACTTGAAATTTTCAAACTTGCTTGATTCAACGTAGGTCTACAGTGATTTCCCGTAGCTAGTACAGTATTAATAGTAAAAAAAACCTAGGGCCCATATGTACAGTGAAGGGCTTGTAGTTGTACTGCCTCAAGGCCAACCCTAACAGTACATTGACTCACCTGATGATAGGCCGGGCCTTGGTTAAGAACGTTAGACTTCTACATTCCTAACAGTTTGTACCAGTACTACAGTAGACCAAGAGTAACTACCATTTCGCAGCCTTCTAATGTTCATTAGGACATGGAAATAAAACTGACTGTCGGGGACCAGTCCTACCAATGACCACTACCACTGGACCAAGTGATTACCTGAGTCTGCAAAGTGAAAACTATGAGACTGCATTTGCATAGTGATTCATAGGAACCTGTTTACTGCTAGGAACAGCCTACTGTACGTAAGATAATGTTTCAGCACATCTTTCGTTTTTTTGTGAATGTGTGTGTTTAATGCTCGAACTTTAAGCATGATAAGAGTAATTTTAGAATGCCCCCACTTTTGAATTTCTCCCTTTCATTGGAGTTGCAATTGATTACAACCTATACAGTACACTAGGCCTCTGGCCTGCATGCAAAGGTTACGGAATTCTAGTCTTCCCCCCCCCTGTTTTTTCCCCATCTGGAGTCCAACCACATTTGAGAAACTACACATATATGGGTTCTACACTGTATATATACCTGGAGTCAAGTCGAGGTGGGAGTGAATGAGATTGAAAACGATTTATACGTAAAACTGGAGTGGAAGTCACAGTACAGTAGTTGATTGTGTAATTGTGCTGACTTTGACGTATATTTTCAGGTGGAGTCGGAGTTTAAGGTGGTGTGGAACATGAGAATGATGCATCTTATTGTTAATGATACTAAAACACTGGAGTCGGAATCACAGTGCGTAATTGCAACGTACTTCAACATGATTTTCCAGATGGAGTCATAGTCGAGGTGGGAGTGATACATCTGTGATATTCAGGTGGAGTTGGCGTCGAGGTGATAGTTATACTTGCTGCTGGAGTTGGAGTCATAGTGACGATACAACTTTTAGATGGTGTCAGAGTACCATTGAATTCAGAGACGATAGGCTAATTGCAATGTAATTGCTACTGGAGTATGTTGTGAATATTTGACATGTATTTTCAGGTGGAGTCGAAGTGGGGGTCCGTGAGAATGATGCATCTGTTGTTGCTGGAGTCAGAGTTGCAGTGACAATATAACTCACAATTGAGTCGGAGTTGTAGTGAAATCAGAGTTATTGTTAAAGTTGATCAGTGTGATTGAATTTGTTATTCCTTGATTGCTGCTCCAACTCGACTTGAAAAAAGACCTTCTGAAAGTCGTGTGTTTCTAAAAATTGCAACTCCCCATATTAGTATAATTGACTTGGTTATTCCCTGCTCGACTTTGACTCCAATCCCACTTGTAAAAAGACCCACTTACAGAGTATTTTCGAACTGGACCGCATGATATCTCACAATAGCTATGATGAACATTTTTCATACCTTTGAAACTATTTTCACAAAAAAATGGGCGAAAAATGGGTGAAGTATGGACAAATAACCTTTGTTATTTGCACAAACATAAACCCTAACCCTAGTGTTACCCTTCTAACACTCGCTGATTGGCTTAAATCTTGTTTGTGACAGTAATTCATTTTATTCACACGAATTTGTTCGGGTGGATTTATGCAATCTTTTCATAGTTGGTAAATAATGTAATGGAGAGAAAAAACAATTGTTTGTCAGTTGACTTGTAAAGTGGACTGTAAAGTGATCACTTTTCAGTCCTCTTTGGTAATTTTGCAGTCCGCAGTAGTTACTTTGCAGCCGCCGGTGGTCCATGGCACTCATCAGTAAAATCACCTTCAACTAGTCACTACTTCTGCTAGAGGAACTAGCCTGCAGCAACGATTTTTAGCATATACCATAGGCTAACCCTACTATTATACTTCACACACAGCCCAGTGAGCCTAGGCCTCCCCAATTTCATTGTGAGTAGAGTGGCATATTTCATGAAAATTCATTGCTGTTATACTGTAGGTGACTAGCATGTCAAAGTAATTGATCATGAAAAAGTAACAAGTAGTTTTCATTAATTTACTGATTTGTAATTATTGACTTTATTAGTTCAGACTTAACAGGTGTTAAGGAGAAACTCTTCAAAAGATCCAATCACAGCTACTGTAAGACTACATTCTGTGTACATCCATGACAGCTCAATAAAAAAGGCAATAACAGTATGTGCTGTATTATTACTGTTTGAAGAAGTACTTATACTTATTTGAAAGTTTGATTTGTTGGTCTGATTGTTTCTGTAAACCATTCATGGCAATTGCTCGTGGTACATTCATCATGGAAATCAAGCAACAAATTTCAATGTCTAAGACTCTTGTGGCAGACCTGATGTAAAGTTTGATATTACAGTATTGAATGTCCTAGGAGAGGATTATCAAACTTCCTATAAGAGCATTATCAAGTTTCTTATATATACTATAAATAGCCTAGTTAGGTGTTACTCTTTGTGTCTTTTTTCTTTAAGGGACAGTTATGGAACTCAGGCTTAAAGTAAAGTACATGTTAGAGAAAATATAGTAAATTTTTTATACAGCCAGAATTCAAATTTCAAATCTTTTGCATGCATATCTTTGACTCCTCAATTTGTAAGAGTCAATTCTTTTTCTTCTTGTAATCTTTGCCCCTCTTACTACAGTAGTAAGAAGTTGCAAAAGCCAGAATTGAGCAGCCAATGCATGTGCATAATTTAGCTCTGTACCTTCAGGGTGTATATAAATAGGGGTGCACAGAATTTCAAATCCAGGCGGAATTCGAGCTGGATTTGGGGATTTTTTGATTCCTTGCCGAAGGCTCAAGGAATCTATGCGATGGTGATGTCGTGTGTGTGTGTATGTGTGTGTGTATGTGCATGTGTATGTGTGTGTGTGTATGTAAACATTTGCTTGTAAACACGATATCTCAAGAAGGGCAATTCTGAGGGATCTTATATTTGGTGTGTAGGTTGGTCATACTGAGTAGATGATCCCTATTGTTTTTGGTCGAGGTCATTAGGGGTCAACATGCGTAAACCTTGTAAACTCGATATCTCAAGAACGGTAACTGTGACTGATGTCAGACAAGGTCAATGGGTTGGTCATATTAAGTGGATAATCCCTAGTAGATTTGGTGGAGGTCAAAGGTCATTTGAGGTCACCAGAGGTCAAAATGTGAAATGTGTGGATTGGACCTATTAAGTGGATGATCCCTATTGTTTTTGTTCGAGGTCAAAGGTCATTTGGGGTCACCGGAGGTCAAACTGTAAAACCTTGTAAGCACGATATCTCAAGAACGGTAACTGCGACTGATGTCATACTTGGTGTGTTGGTTGGTCATATTGAGTAGATGGTCCCTATTGTTTTGGTTGAGGTGAAAGGTCATCTAAGGTCACCAGATGCCAAACTGTAAAAAACCTTGTAAACACGATATTTCCAGAAGGGTAACCATGACTGATGTCGTACTTGCTTTGTGGGTTGGTCATATTAAGTAGAGGATCTCTATTGGTTTTGGTCGAGTTTAAAGGTCATTTGAGGTCACCAGAGGTCAAACTGTAAAAACCTTGTAAATACAATATCTCCAGAAAGGTAACTGTGACTGATGTCATACTTAGTGTGTTGATTGGTCATAATGAGTGGATGATCCCTATTGTTTTTTGTCAGGGGCAAAGGTCATTTGAGGTCACCACCGATCAAACTGGAGAAACCTTGTAAACACAGTATCTCCAGACGGGTAACCATGACTGATGTAATTCTTGATGTGTGGGTATGAGAAGAAGATCCCTATTGATTGTGGTGGAGGTTAAAGGTCATTTGAGGTCACCCAGGGTCAAACTGTAAAAATGTGTAAACACAATATTACCAGGAATTTAAACCTTGACTGATGTGACTTATTTAGTCACTTATTTAGTGATAGGGTTTCTTTCCTAGTTACAAACTTTCAACAAGCTGATCGGCGTCCATGTCACATTCCTCACCCCCTGATCAGAAAGGAGAGGTACACGTAGATATGAAATAACTCAAATGTAGAAGTGACCACTAATTGGTAGACATTTGAAAATGATTACCGATGAACCAAAATAAAAATTCCAGACTTCTGCTAACATAGAAATGAAATCGACGTAAACTCACCTAGAAAATCTGGCCAGAATTCTGGATGGATTTTTGTGTAAGTCCGTTTCCATTCGGATTTTAAAATTCCAAATCTGGTACAACCACTAAATATGAATACATAAATGTGTGTCCGTACCCTCCAATCCATTCAGGCAACACACTTAACCTCAGTTGATGCAGAAAGTTCATTGTGTAATGCTCAGTTGAGTAATGCATACCTTATTATTCTTTAGGGATAAAACACTAACTATTAATTAGTTTCACTGGCTTGAACAGATGACTCTCAAGTGATAGGCCCAATCTTTTTCACAAACCTCTATTTGATTTGTTGCTTTCGCTACAATGAAACAGTGTATGACCTCACTTTCTCTTTTTACTAATTTCTTTGTCTTTTAATATTCCAGTGAACTGGATGCATCCATTGCTTCATTACAACCACTTAAAGAGGCTGCCAATATGGGGAACCTTGGTCAGATCAGTCTGGATCCAGTCCTAGACAAGACTCCAATATATGCACAAGTCTTACAGACTTATAAGTGGTCTACAAAAGTGAGTTTATAGTACTGTTTATGTTTTAAAGTATCTGATTGCTTTATGTAGACATTTGCAGTTTTCTCTCTGCATTTGTGAGATGTTTTCTGAAGTTTATTCTATTGTGCTTTTAAGTACTGCTACTTGAACTGTGAAAGTTCAACAATATGTTATGTTACTGTTTAGCGTAGGCTGTGAGTTGATTTGGTTTGGGTCAGTGAGTTTGACTGTGTGATATCAACAGTGTTTCAATGTACCTAGACTATGTTTAAAATATCATTCTTACAAGTTAAACCAAGTGACAGTTTACTGCTGATTCTGTTAATAATGTTTTCTTAATGATAAGGGAAGGTACATCATGGAGTTGCATAACTGATACTGCCATTTTTAAATTATATGGCACCTTATACACACCTGCACGTACAGAGTTTTCAGCAGTATCTTTAAGTTACATGGCACCAGTACTTACACACAAAAAAACAAAAATTGAAACATTCATTAAGACAAAAGTAAGATTTAAATGAAAGTTTTACATATGACCAGAACAAAAAAAAAAACTAAGATGTTATAGTTCCTCCTTACCTGTAACAGTCACTTGATATTTAGATGTGCAGACATTCTGCAGATGCATATTTTTCTTTTGTTATGGACTCAACACAGTTTGGTTCTGATGAATAATATTCTAAGACTGGTGTGTGTGTGTGTGTATGTGCTTTTGTGTGTCTGTGAATATAATCTTCAGTGATCTGTCACAGTGATCTGTATCAGTGATCTGTCACAGTGATCTGTATCAGTGATCTGTATCACGGATCAATACCTGCATGGGTGTTTTCATGGCATGCCAGATCCTTTTGGATGATGTTGGTCTGATTTGCTTTAATAGCCTTATCATTTCAATTTTGAACAGCTGCGAGAGCATGCACAGACAGCTGAAAATATTCTCAACAGGCAAGCGACTAAGAGGACATACGGACACATCAGTATGCTCTCAAAGAAGAGAAAGACACAACCTTCCAGTCATACCTATAACCCTGTGTAAGTTAACAAAAGATGGATTCAATAGCAAGAACTCTTTGATAATTCCATTACCTAACAGTTCTATCTCATCTTTGTGATCTTAGATATATGCTAAAATTTTAGTATTTTCTTCATGCTCTAAATGTACATTATGAAAGTTGAAGATTTCTCAGTGCAATAAGTTTGAAGGAAATGTTCACAAAAGGTTTATAATGAGATAGGAATGCTGTGAAGATTGTTTTACATTGCAGCAATCAGTGACATTTATTAGTTTCAAATGTAAAGAGGATACCCTCAGAAGAATCACACACCGTGTTTTCTATTAGCATTGTGTTACATTTTTTCCTTTCAGTGAATGTTACTGATTACCTCTGGAGTAACCTTTCAACCAGAGTAAGTGGACTGCATACCTCCATTGAACAGTAGCTGTAATTTCATCCAAGCATGTACACTGAAATTCATCATGTGTTGATGGTACTTTACTTTTCACTGTAGGCATGTCGACAAGTTTTTTGACACATGGCAGAAGAATCATGCTGGCATTGAGGTGAAGAGAGTGCAGCAATCTCCTAATGTATTTCAGGTATGAAAATAAAAAAAATTGTTTGAAATTTTCCTAAAAAATTTCAGGTAGTCTTAAGGAGACACTAGTGTGATACAATTCACAGTACAAGATTTCAATTAAAATCACACAACTTGAATTGCCATTTGTATGATGCAAAGTATCAACTTGGAAATCAATTCACCTATTAAAGCCAAGCACTACTGAAAAAAAATGTGATGCTCTTCTACGGTTGACTGAGATTGTGCTATTTTAGTTAAAATTTGAATCATGTGTTGCATCACGGTTATGTGACCCTGCCTTTACACTGCTACATATTCGTTGGCAAGAGTCATCCATAGATATAAGGTGCCTGTCACTATGAAAGCGAATGTTTACAGATTCTTATTTGGAAAGAAAGGCATGTCTGTATGTCTGTTAGTGCTGCTAGCAAACCACTGGTTGCACAATTTCAAATTGTTCTCACCAACCTGAGTCTCTCATGTACACTGTATGTAACTGATACTTGTCACTTGCTACGCCAGTAACCTCAAGATACTTGCTGTGTGATCAAGATACATTAGACTTAGAGATCTCCCCCATGATGTCCTAATGGTCATGACAGTAGCAATTTTCTTCTCTTTCATTTAATAGATAAGTCAACTATAATCAGAAGTTGTAACTGATTCGATCACAAACTACAACTTACTTTCAGGGAACATGTCTAATATGTTGTTTTGTCACATGATCCAAGTGTTTGCACTTCTTGCATTAATTTCTGTCACAGTTCTTGATTGAAAGACCTAGGATGCAAACACACCCTATGGGGCTTTAGAAGCATATATTTTCCCTCCCTGTAGGCAACTTTTAAAGGATATTCAAGGTGGCATTCAAAATGAGAGGTAACTTAGAGAAGTTAATGTTGATATAAACAATGTTGATTTAAAAAAAAATAACATCTTCATCCATTTGCAGAGATAGCATACTATTAGTAAATTATTAGAATTGTACTTGGTAACTCAAATATCATTGGTGAGGCTCATTAATCTGCTATGTAAGTGTGAGACCTACTTGATGGCAGTTGTTTTAGCTTTGACAAGAATTTCATAACTTATGCAATTTCCACTGTGTACCACCTAGTAATAAACATTAAAAGCGGTTGTCTTATTATTCTTTCCACAACAGGTTACTTTGGGAAGAACGTTGCAAGTTGTTTTGGTACTCCAGAGTTTCATTATCGAACGTGTGATTGTTCGAGCTCACCATGAGGTCATTTTGCAAGTGGATGGCACAGTGAGTAGTTCTCTTAGTTCTGAGTGTGCATCAAAGTACTGATATTACTCGATATGAATTGAAGTTCAGTGCAGTGGCCAAATTGACTAAAATAAGAAGATGAATGCCAAACTTTTACATAGTCATTACGTGTAAGACATGTACGTCCTAATGTTGCTTTTGCGATGTGCATGTTATAGTTATGTATTCATGCAGTTTGGGATCTTTACACATAATTCTGAATGGTATGCTTTTTTTCATCTTTCTAATGCTCTCTATTGCTTCTTTGTGCTTTCAGTTGGATTTGTGGAAACAATCTAAATATGCTGTCTTCAGGAAGGTAAGGTAACCTTGGCAACTAATGTACAAATACCAAAAAATGATAATTTCAAAAGACAGTTCAGCTTGTGTATCACTGACTATGTAATTGGACTCACAATGTGGCCAATTGGCTGATTCACATTGTATCATGTCAGCATGTTTCAAATAGATTTGTTTAAAACCAGACATTAAGGTAGGATTTGTTTGTGAATATTAATTATGTTGGTCTTTTGATACCTTTGCTGTCACGATGGCGTGTGTGTGAAAAGGTGCATTTTCGTCTGTGTGTGTGTTGGCAAATGGTGAAAAACAAGGTAAATTCATTGGATTGCACACCTTCCAAACAAGGTAACTCCAACAATAGAGGAATACCTCGATAATATAATAACCTTGATGAATGATATCTTCGCCCCGTGCATGCGAATGCTTATGTTTTCACAGCATACACTCTGTAAGCCCCCCAAACCTGCTTCCAAATTTTGCAACCATACACGATCATCCAGTAGAGATATCAATGATTTTAGCTTTTGACTACGCCTTCAAACAACCTTCAGTAAAACATTTCAGGGAACTGCATCACCACTTCGTCAATCTCCAAAGCTACGCCATGTCAATCATGAAACTTGTTTCCATATACGGTTATAATCTCACTGTGTTCGAAAGACACTTAAGTGATATTTACATACCAAACAACTCCCATCACTTTCACTTTCCTTCGCAGTTGGTTGCTCTATACAAACCACGCCAACTCTTGTTTCGTCACATGATAATAATATGTAAAGGAATACGTCACTTGATGCTGAAATCCGACTAAGTCCAAATAAGTTTGCAGAATTGCATTGTGGGTAGCGTGTGTCTTGCGTTTAGGCCTACGTATCAGTGGTACGTATACAGCGCGTATGATATACTGGTATATGCAGTAGAAAAGAAACAGTGTAGGCCTAGTAACCAGAGAAAAATTTTAAAAATTGTCTCGAAAGTGCATCACAGAACCTCTGTTATCATTTTTGCCATTTTCATGTGAAAAACTCAATTAACTTTGTGGAAGTGAAGTATGATAACGTTTGAGATTTCCGCTTGCGCGTATTTTCGACATTTTCTTCAATGATCTGGAGGAAAAATTTTTGAGAGTGTGTTGAGATCTGCAACCTTCGTTTGGATCAAATATTTGTGCGATTTATCTAACTTGGAACAATTATATTGGGCCATACTCTTGGATCATGTGTTCCCAATGTTCTGAGTGAGTTTTAAGAGAAAATTTGCTGTTAAGTGTGAGATTCGAATGATTTAAAATGTTGAATTTTTGCTCTTTCTTGGTGAGCTCCAAGGACGATCCGCTATGTGCGTTGCAATGTTACGTAATCCAATTACCTCAACCTTAGCAATGGTACGAAATGGGTACAGCAAGCCAGTGACTGTATGACTGTTGTATTTACAGCCCCTGCTATGATAGGAATGTACTTAGAAGTTAATCTGAGACTTTACCTTTCTTGAGGTTGGGAGCTGTCGACCTTTTTTTTGTGTAAGTTGTCAAAGGGCACTATTTTACAAATTACCTCGATTGCCTAGGTGTAATTCTCCTGGTGTAATTCTTGATCTCAATTCCCTTAATAAAGTCTATCTTCCTCGATTATGCAGTGGAAATTCCATCAACCACATCCTAGTGCGTGTATACAAAACAGTGGTGGCATATGTCAATGGTAGCAAAAACATTGTTGCACGTTGGTAATCGTATAACCCTTTCACGACCTTCGTTTTCAGTAAAACTAAAGTTACCTACAAAGCCAAATTTTCTTTCGTTTCCATCTTTTTCATGAAAATCTCATTGTGTATGAATGAACAAGGTTTATCATTGCTGAACATGTGCATTCAAAAGGAAATGGAAAGAAAAAATGAAAAACTATGGTGGGTTACTGCCATCAGTGGATGCACACAGACAGGGCTGTTGTAAATCTTTGCATCTTTGCATCTGGTGCATTGTCCTTTCCTTAGTAATGCACGATCCATGGCTGATTAACCTTTAATTTGCCCCATAGTAAATGCCTCCATTTGACAGTCAAGAGGTGTGTATCATTTGTGTTTCCTCCATTTGTATGTGATCTGCTGTGTCTTTAGACTCATTATTGAAGTGTATGTGTTTAAATGTTCCAGGGGTGGTTATTTATCACTTCTGTTTAATAGTATACTCTTTCAGAAGGAATACATGACATTTCAAGAATTACCTAAATTTCATAGCATTGATGTGTGTAATTAAGCAGCACCTCCTTTTTCTATGTCCACATTCCCATCCACAAGATATTCACCTGTTATGACAAACGAATGTGCAATGAACATTACTCAGTTAACAATATCACTGTAGCCTGCCTACAAATCTTTAAAATGCATTTTGAAGGATTTCTTGATTCGGTGGTTCTGAACCTACTCTATTTCCACCATTAGCAAGAAAGGGTGTGTGAGTGTGTGCATATGTGACACCTTGGCTTGTAAGCATGATATCTCAATAAGGGAAATTTGATGGAACTTCAGATGTGATGTGTTGGTTGTCCATTGTAAGTGGGTGATCCCTATTGTTTTTTTTTTTGTGGCGGTCAAAGATCATTTGAGGTTACCAAGTCTGAAAATCTATCTATCTCAGCAATTGAATTTTGCTAGGAACTTCAAATGTGATGTGTGTGAGTTAATGATCCCTACTGTTTTTCATGGAGATAAAAGGTGATTTGTGGTCACCAGAGATTGAAGTATGAAAACCAATTAAGGAACCTCTCTCTGCAACTGAATGTTGCAGTTCAGGTTGGAAGATCTTGATGAACTCTTGTCATTTCTTATGGAGATCAAAGGTCATTCAGAAGTCAGTAGAGATTATAACTATTAAACTTGTAGACATTGTATCCCACAAAGAGAAAGGTATTTGAATTTCAAAATTGGTAGGTATTGTCCTTTGTTTCCTTTGAATTTTGGAAAGGAATCTCAAAATCCTTCGACCTCTGGTTAAGTTCTTTTAGTTCATTGTAAATTTTCCTCTTATTTGTACCCATTAACTTTCTATTGATGTTCATACAATGCCACCTTTCCAATCATAAATCTGATATCTTCTGTTTATTTGGCAAGATGAATTGCCAACTACACTGGCATATTTCAGAAAGAGATCTGAAGCAATTTGTCAGGTTTATTATTTAATTTGGAACTATCAGACTTCAGTTTGTATGTTTTGTTGCTAGTTACGAGAAAATATGATTTTCTTTATAGATCACAGAACATGCCACTTCTGCTATGCTTAACTTCCATTTTGCAACATTGCCAGATCTATCAGTCAAATCCTTTATGGTAAGTGCCATTAAACCGAGGAAATATTCATTAATATATTGATTTATCAAATTCACATCATCTACTTGTGAACACACATCTGCTATCTGTGTTACAGATGTATTCAATGCCAGTCACCAGTGATCTTGACCAGTGGTTGAAAACATGGTTGCAAGTAATGATAGTAAAGCACTTGTTGATTGCTGATAGTTTCATGTGAACCAACAGTCAGCTGAAAATAGTAATTTGGTGTTATTTGAATTTGGGTATTTCATGTGTGCCATTGTTTTAAAGCTATTCTTGTGTGCTGTATTCACAATGATAATAAATTGCACGACCTTGTTTCCCTTTGTTATCTATGGTATAAAATTCTAATATCTGACAAAAGTTTTGAAATCTGAGGTCTTTTATTACTAATTAATGATAAAGCTCTGTCATAATTGTGACCTGAATGTAGGGACTGCCCTCAATGTCCCGGAAAATCATCAAGAATTTGAGAAGACTACTCAAATTCAAGATCAAATCTCTTATTATATCAGTCTGCTGTGTAAATCACCAACAACTTCATTTTTTCCCCTTCCTCAGCTTTGGCTTAACAGTTATTTGAGGCTTTTCACAACACCTTGTCAAAAATGTGGCAAGATTCTTAAGGGCAACATGCCTCCAACATGGAGAGACTTCTTTACCCTATCAGCTCTCCATGAGAGCTGTCGGCAGTAATCAAACCATGTATGGAAGGACAAAGGTAGGATCTGTCACAGGGAGTGGAACTGATAGGTTTGTGACCTCTTGCATTCTTTGGAAAGAATCAGTGCCATGATTGATGCAAATGCTGTGACAACTGATACTAGACCAAGTCCATAGTCAGGACAGCTGGCCGGATTGAAAGGTGATTAGAGGAATTGAGATCCAAAGAAGCAGGCATGTTTGTGGGTTCTGAAGAATACACTCTACATATGTCACATAGGAGGAACTAAAGCAGTCATTCCTCAGAAGAACCATAAAGTCATCAGACCAACTCATGAATTGAAAATGCCTTAACAACGAAGAACATAGGACTCACTGGTCACTCTCAGTGATTTACATGGTTCAAGAAGTATGACCCCACACTTGTTATGCAATTGGTAAGGTCATATCAAGATGACAGTAACAGTAGTTACAGTACTGTGATTATGACTTGGACCGGTCAGTCTTGGCTGCCGACTCTGTATTTGTGTCTTTCTGTGTAGTGTACATTGAACTCAGCCAAAGCCATTGACACCTCAATGTGTTGCATATACAGTACATGGCAGAAGCTGTCAGTAGACATTAAACATGTTCTTCAACTATTTTTCATAACAGTATACCTTGTTCAGTGTTTCCTCATGAGACAAATGTCTGAAAGCAATGTGTTTTGAACATGCCTGCCAATGGTAAATAACACCACAGCAATGTATATATAACTATACTGTACATACTATTGAAAGAAACATGTTAAGATGTCAAAGAAAAGGAAACAGAAAATATACTCAAGTGTGCCTTTTTCATTGTTTATTTGCTCATATCAAGGCAAGTCACCAGTCCTTCCATAAATATAAAAAGGAATAAAAAGGGGGTCTTGGGCAGTCCTACAGCAATGTTTGCTTTCCCCAGTGAAAATAGTTTCCTCTGCTTAAGTACAAAGTAAGTTGAAGTACAAAACTATACTATTTCAAACACGTGTTGGCAAGATGAACTGCATAAAATACTATCTTTACATAATACAGTTAACAACAAACACCTGGTATGAATATCAGACACTATGAAAGAAATACTATTGGTATGAGAGAGCAAAGGTGCAACTTAAAAAATGGTTTGATGACAACAGTTTAACATCTCTCACTTTATATGTTAACATAGTCTGCTTCTATTGCTGATCATGTTCACATTATTCAAGTTCATACTCAACATCAAAAATACTAGACATGTTTTGTTATTTGTCATCCTTTTAATTGAGGCCACTTAAATGCTAATTTTCGACTGTTTCAAAGAAGGGAGTGGCTACTTTGCCAACGTGTTTTGAAGTTGATTTGCTAGGTTTTATGGATGCTAAATTCACAAGAATTTATTTAAAATATTAAAGGGAGTGCTTCACAACTTTCCATGGGAGAAATCATTGACTTGCAGATGCACCAATATTAGCTGTAATGCAGTCACTATCATAACATACCATCAGTGGGATCTGATAAGTTACATCAGTGGTGGGATAACATCGGTGGGATCAGAATATTAAGCTACATTATCTGTGGGATCAGAAACAACAGAGTAACATATGTGGGATCAGATACTGCTGAGTAACATTAACTATGCAATCACATACTGATTAGAAACATCTATAGGATCAGATACTGATATCAAAGGAACACAGGGTCAGATATTTTTAAGCTACATGATTTATGTAATCATATGCTACAGAACAGAACATGCAAACTGATAGACTAACTTCTTGTCAAAGCAAACTTTGGTGAAAATGTCAAACCTTCACAAAGCATATGCTGTTCATATGCAAAGTATACAAAACTTATTGGGGAGGATTCAAAACTACCAGACACCTTCCCTTGCTTTATTGCAATTATAGATTCATATGTAATACATTTTCAAAGGAAGACAATCTGTTACATAAAGAAAACAAGAGCCACTGAGGGCACTGTGGTTCTTAGCCAGAATGTAAAATATTTAGGAAAAGGAGTATTTTGCATTACTTTGTAAAATAGCCCAAATGGCCCATTTCTGACCATAAATCCCCATATCCTAAACATATCACAGTTACCCTTATGCTAATGTGACAGACCTTCCACTTTTGTAACATAAAATCTGTAGAAAAACATATTTCATGATTTTATAAATTGGCCCATTTTGGACATTGACCCAAACATGACAAACACCCAGATGGAAACACTTCAATAGGACTTCTGTAACCAATCATTCAACAGTGTTACATATAATCTGTAAATGGCCACAGGGAGTTTTCAGAAATAAATTTCTAATACCCCAAAGGAACCACTACATAAACTTAGTACCTTGGACCCAAACATACCGCACCTCCAGATAGAACTACCAGAGTAGAGATGTGACACAACCTTAACTTGTACCATACAATCTGTAGGAGAAGCATTTTGAACAATGTCATAAAATGGCCCATTTCAGACCTTGGACTCAATAATCCTTAACAACCTGAATGCACCACGACCATAATAGTTGTGTGATGCAACTTCAGCTTAGTACCACACAAGCAGTAGAAGTTTGCATTTTGCATAATTTAATGAAATGGTCCATTTAGACATTGGAACACAAAATACTGAACACCCCCAAGGCACCACAACCATAGTAGCAATGTGATATAACCTTAACATCATTGTAGTAAAATCTGATGAGAAGCAATTGGTGTACTTTCAAACAATGGACTCCCATGGCCCACATATGGCCTGTAACACCCTTATTTTTTACACTCAAGAAGGGCTCACACCCAAGAATCATTGTCTCCAATTTTCAGGAAATACATCAAACATGGTTAGAGAGAGAGCAATTCAAAGCAATTATGAACAGATCAGGTCGATACATAGAGAGCTGAAAGCCTCATCACAATTACATCTCACATAGGGTAGGTACTTAAAGTCATGGAATGTTAAGTTACCTTTTATTTTGTACTACTTACATAGAATCCCCATTGTTATTACACTAAAGCAAAGTCAATGATTGCATTAATGGACCATACAAGCATCCACAGCATGAGAGAGGTGAAATTGCTGGTCTAACAATCACCTCCATACATTGTACTCAAGTATCACATTTCCTCCACACTGATGACACTATACACAATGTAGGAAGACACAAAAATGATAAGGTAGCCCAAGAGTGCCATGATATCACTGTTTAGGTTTAAAATATGCCTCCCCCCATCTCTTGTCTCTTGCTTGACCTCTACCAAAACAAATCAAATTTATCTTCTGACTATAATGCATCCATATGCCAAGTATAAAATCTCTTCAATATGGCAGATTTTCATACCAAGTTTGACTCTCATCTGACTTTCCCTTACTGAGTTAAAGAGTACCCAAGCGACTGTCACAGACACACACATACACACCAACCTGACTGCATAGGTTCCTTTGCTGATGCAAGGAACCAAAAGTCATAGCCCTGATAGTATTAAAACATCATTTAAAGCCACTGTGAGTATATCAATTTACAAGCCATTTTGAATAAATGTTTATCAGTAGGGTAAATCAGTGGGTAAGATGAAATTGCAGGTATAAAAATAAAACCACAATATCTTGATTGGCACCATAAAAGTGAATTAGCCTTATACCATCTCAGCACCAATTTTATTAATAACTTCAGATACCTGGTAATTTTAAGCACACACTAAGGCACTGTGACATATTATTTCCTTGCTTCTCAGCTATTTGTCTCCACTCCTGAATGGAATACTGATAAGTTTTATAAAGTCTCCCATATCATCCATCAATGAAGAGAATGAATATTACTACCTAGTTACAACATGTGTTACAACTTACAAATAGGATACATGTATCAACAAACTGACAGGTTCACTATTACACTAAAAAAGAACAGTTTGATACTTCACAGTTCATGACTTAATACCTTCAAAAGATAGCATAAGTGAGCAATTCACTATGAAACATTACTGTTGCTAAAATCAAATACATGAAACAATGTGTGACAAAGAAACATCAGAAGAAAACAGAAAATCAGAAGGAGAGGTAGAAACAAACAATTAAATCCAAGACTGGGTGATTTGTTCCAAAAAATGAAAAGGTAATTTGAATATAATATATTCCACCTTTTCTAATTGGTTACCAAAGTTACACAAGACAATAGTCTTGCACTGATTAATTTTAGGAAATTCAAATTGATGTCAAAATTCCTATGTCCTGGAAAGTCATAAAATTTTATTTTCACTCTCCAGGCCTGGGGAAAAGTTATAAAATTTTAAACAAATGACAGACGGCCTGAAATCCAGAACAGATTGCTAATTTTCTTGACAACTTTACTGTCTATCATGATGGCTGTGCCATTTTTCATTTTAGAATGTTTCAGCAAAATGGTCATGAAATTTTATTTTCATCAAGGTGCGGGAACTCTGTGAAGTTCAATTTTTTGACATTTCTTGTTTTGTATAGTATTATACCACCCCTGTTGACTTGACTTGGTTTGTCACAATTACTCATAAGGACTAAATGGCAAAATCGCCAAGTTTCAGCAAACAGACTTATGCTTATCACATTTTCCATGTTTCTCATAAGATTTTGAAATTTGCTGACATCGAGTGAAACTTAAACTCCATGAATAGTAAAAGCTATTTACTAACAGCTACTTTGGTACTCAAGTTTGAGGATTGGGCAACAAACTTTTGATACTTATCATGTTGACAAGGATTACAGACTTCAAAGCCTTTGGATATTGTAGATGTTTTGCCTTCACTGGGAACAACAAGAGTCATTTATAGACCAAGTTTCAGCTACCAGTACATACCACATATGACCATCAACTACCTCACACTTCTCAAGGTGACCACAGGTTAATTTCCATGAACAACATTGGGTCGGCAATCAATAGGCTACAGCCCGTTCATAGGCATCAGCACAGATTTTGGTGAGCCCCAGTGATTGTGCAAAAACCTGTAGAAAGCAGGGCTTGAAGCAGTTTAGTGTTGCTAGTTGTTAGGCAACTCCTGATCAAGACTGCTTGTTCATATGATTCAGCTTCCTGTGCCTGTCATTGTGCCTGTCATTGTGCCTGTGGGCCAGCATACACTTCCACAGGTTTACATATGAGCTGAAGATAAAAAGTGGTTGATGACCCCTAACCTATAATGCAAGGCTTGCCAAGTTAGTAAGCTCCAGCAACTCTTTACAGACTATTTACAAAGTTTTAAGACTTTAGAACCTTGAGTGACCTTTGATTTTCACAGAACCAAAATCAAAAGAATTACCCAATTACCTTAACATCTGCATAATTAATTCAAAAATTAATTTTTGAGACTTGCTAACACAAGATGCACATACACACACACTTGTGGGATTTTTTCATGTCATAGACTGCTTTGTATTTTTCATAAGCTTCAAAGTTACTGTGTGTAATTCAAACATACATTATTACTTCAACCACTGTACTGTCAATATATGTTTGTCACCCACTGACCTTTACAGCAGGTCTACCCTATGGGATCCAAACTTTAAACCCCATGTCTGCTTTTAATAGTCTAGAAAAACACCTACGAACATGCTCAAGCATGACTCAGCTACTAATGGGCATATAGCTCATGCTTAGGGGTGTCTACACGATAACATTCTTCCGAAGAGCCGGCAATGCAACGTAATTCTTAAGCCAAAAGTAGTTTCCAGTCACAATATTCAATCATGAATCACATGAAAGTATTTTAGTTTTGGCATGTCCAATTAGAGGTCATCTACAGTACATTTAATGTGAATTTTGTTTAAAACGACAGGTATCATGTTCTTACAAGTGATGGCAAATAAACTGTCACACTTTACTTACAGTGCTTAACTTCAATAGGTATTCATACTTTGACCTCACACATTCTGTGACACAAAAACTTTGGCTCTTTCTCTCTCTCTCTGACATACCAGAATTAAAATCTCAACTTTTGCTCAGGCTTACTGAGATCTCATTTACAAGGTTGTCAGACTGGCTTCTCTTCTCATTAGTCAAGTAACATATACTTTACATGTACAACAAAAAGTTTCCATAAAGACATCATGGTATGTCACCATCACATGGTCCTGTTGTTGCATAATGAGTATTCCACAAGAGTATGAAAAAAGCATCAAACTCCTCTTCTGTGGTAATAAAAGCCTCTTAAGAATCTACTGGAATGACCCTTTCACCATATTACAAGACTTGTAACTGGAGTTTGTATCAAAAGGATATGAGAAATGAAAATAATTTCACCCAAGTTCTATTACCAAGTAGCAAAAAATAAATAACACTAAATGCAAATTCTAAGTAATTGGCCTGAAATGAAACACTTTAATAAGCAGTTAAGTAAGAAAAATAGGTAAGTATGGACATGGACAAATTGAATAAGTTCATGATGAGCGTAATATCAGTAATGAAGACAAAACAACAAAAATAATATGGACTGTTTGGAAATCAACTGCTAATAAAGATACCAGCTGACCAAGTGCTATTGGTTCTTTAGAATACTTATTACAATGTGCATGTAAAGTAAATGGTTATATGACAGTATGGGTGCTAAACTTAGCCTAGTTCGGGGAGGCTGATAACCAGACTTATACTCACTGGATGCTGATAAAAGGAAAGAACAGCTTGGCTTTAAGGATTTCAATCACATTGAAGGCTTCATAATGAACCATGCTGTCCATTCAAATCCTAACCCTCAAAACAATCCTAATAGCAATGGCTTACTGGCTAAAATTTTGTTTGGCCGATTATTTGTTTTCTTCGCATTAATTTGGTTGGGCAAATAGCCAGAAGCTTTCAAAGCAGCTGTAAGAACAACTGGAATATAAACTACCAGTTTCTTTAATTGTCTGTAGTCCACAGTTTGAGTTATAGTTCTCACAAGCAAGTAAAGCACATTAAATTATTTCTGAACTGTTGACACTTTGCACTTGATACATTGTGAAACTCATAAAATATACAAAACAGTTCACTGAGTTTACTGTTATCAGCTGAATGTTATATTATAGGTCAGTCCTAGATCTCACATTGTAGTGTTGTGAATTGTGTCATGAAAGTGCGTATTTGACAACAACTAATACTTCAATACTTACTCTGTGATTAAGGCAATGAATTTTAAGTTATATTTGCAAAGCTCTCTATGAATATCAACAAGAAGCAGTATTTAATGGCCTCTCATGTTACTACGTACATAAACTCATCCCACCAGAAAACATCATCTGCATTGGTGTTCAGTTACTGAAAAAAAAAGTTTCATAGTTTGTCCTTTGCTGATACAAATAATCTATGAACTCCTAAAAAAAAAAAAAAATCAAACCTAATTATTGCTTCCAGAGAGACTATTCTCCCTGTTTGTATTGAGAAATACTTGATGCTCCATGCAAAGCCTCAGGACATACTGAACAGTTGCTACTTTGGCTGGGTAGACCAACACTGTTACTGTACTTAGAAGTCTATTAGCACTGAAAAAAGATCAACTCAACACAAAGGAGGTCTGTGTGGTTTTTTTGATCACCAAACCTGCTACGCAATATTAAAATACTGTTACAATATGTACAAGTGTATATGTATGTATTCATGCACAAATATTAAAGGTCTTGTGACATGAAAATGACACTTTGAGTATTAGGTGCATTAATCATTTGAAAAAGCTACAAATTCCATCAAATATTGACAAAATTATTGGCAAACCTGCATCATGAATAGACATTGGCTAAGTATACAAATTTGTGATGTAAAGAGATGGACACCTATGATATGTCTTATGTTATCCTTTGTTGCTTATGTTAACCTTTGCTGTGTCAAGGTTACATCAAGGGCAAGTTAGAATTTTATATGCCCAGGAGGTTTCATTTTGAAGCACATATTTTCCTCAAAGATAGTGGTATCACTTACCAATGTGAGGCCCAGTATTAAATTAAGAGGCAAAGATCTCACAAAAGAAATACTGATTCTGCGCAACACTCCAATTCATCTGATTGCATTTTAATCAAACTTTGAAAAGTCATATCTCAAACATGATAACAAATATAAACAAAATTACAACGGATGTTCATTCAGGGTTTCACTCTGCAACTTCTGAATACAACCAGCTCTTTTCTAGAGGCAAGTCACACGACCTTCAAATCAACAGCTGTAGGACTACTCACAATACCTCAACCTACTGTTTAGCTTTATTTATCACACATGTTACACAAAATTAGGATGAGAGAAACTGCATGTATACACATTTGTACTTGTAGACAACAAACTTTGAAATCAGCTTGATAATTGCCTCTGACTTAACAATCTGTGGTCCTCAAGATTTTGCCTCTCGAAATGAACAGTTCCCCAAGATTTCATTTTTGGAGAACCAACCGGAAAATCAAAGGAATATTTTATTTCTTGCTAATATTCATGAAGATAGTTCTAACGCACTGTACTGCAAAGCTGACAGATATATAAATATCTTTTAATGTGCTAACTAAATTAAAAGCAAAAGCAATCAAGATCATCTAGTGACAATGCACAGCCTACATACCAAGTTTGAAGTTCTAGCAACATGAACTTCTTGAGATACCCTGTTTACAAGTTTTCAAAATTATGATCTCTACTGACCTCAAGTGACCTTTAAACTTGACGGAAATGGTCATCAAAAGCTTCCAAAAATTTCAGTTTAAAAATCCAGTAACATTTCATGGGATAGCTTGCTTACAAGGTTTTCAGAGAGTAACTTCTGGTGAATTAAAATAACATTTAACCTGACTGAAAAACAATAGGGAGCACTACTCACAATTAACAATCTACACACATTTAAAGTTCCCACAGCAATGTTCCTTCTGTGTGGTTATGAAAACTCAAAATGGCCACCAAAATGTCAGTTCGGGCTGGAACTTGCTTTGTTGAACTCAGTGTGCTCTTAACCATCAAACAACACTATTTCCTGCCCACTTGGGCTTTTTGGTAATGTCATGAAAATCCAACATGGCAGAAATAATAACTTAACCAGCCATAACTCGCTCAAATGAGACCGGGTTGGCCTGTGAGTTGCACTCTTCAAATTCTTGTGCCTTTTTTATCCATTTCTGGGTTTCTCTTAAAGGTATAAAAAAAACCTATAGACAATGGACCCAAAAATTTTGGTTGGAGACCGGGTGAATCGGATCCATAGAGTTCAAATCTGAGGTCCTTGTGGCAAAATTCGCAACTCTTTGATTTGACATGCCTCGATCACTGTGCTGCATCACATGGACACACGCATACAATTAAGGTTGCATAGGTTGAAACTGCTTACCTTCACCAAGTAACCAAGATATATCCATCATAAAGTTTGGATTTTTTAGATTATATCAATAGCCTTGAAATGTAGATGAGACTGCAGATTGTCCTGGTGATAAAACTTAATGCTAAATCCTGCAGTGATAAATATTCACAGTTTTTACCATAGGGAAATATTAAACAGACATAAACAGTAGTGCAATCTTATTAAATGGTGACAAGGAGTTCAAGATTATCAATACCATGTTACCGTATCAGAAAGTACAAAAAGAATCTAGTCCACTGAAACAATATTCATATTAAACAAGCATCAATGAATGTGAAAACACACCTGTACAGGAATAAACAGAATTATTACCCAACCACCAAAAACATTTTCAGCAAGACAAATATCGCCCACAGATCAGAGATTCTTCCTGTTAAATGGGGTTGAAATACCAGTTCAGTAGGTGACTGCAGTGAAAAGTTGTAAGAAAAGTTTCTGTTGTTACAAAAATGATGAAGAACAATCTTTGTTGATTATTCTCTTTTTTTTTGCAAAATGCCCGTTACTACAACCAGAAGTATCTTCTTTGAGAGAAAGGAGAACGACTGTGACCTTTGTCATAATTCAGTGTGTTCTAGGGTATCTTTAGTTGATTCTTCCTTAGCAGAAACACTAGGTACATTTGGCAGTTCTTTTTCATTCTTTATACTCGACTGTGAATTTGTACCGTTTGATATGCTTTTATCATCACCGTCCTTCTTCTTCAATGCCTTATCTTCTTCAGCAGAGCGAGCAGTTGGGATACCAGCAGCTTCCTCCCAGATACCGGAGGTCTCCGTGTCACTGATGTAATTGGGTTCTCCCGTATAGTGGGTCGGAAACACAAAGAGTGGATTCACAGAATAAGCCACTAAATCTCGAGGTTCAAAGTGCTTAGACCATTCTTTCCTGAGGAGAAAATTAAAGGAAGACAATTATGCATATTCAGCAATGCAGTAATAACAATAGCTTGACCACCTAACATGCATAGTTGAGATAGGTGTAAAACTGGCAGTAGTTTGATAGCAATGTTACTATGCAATGCTACCTTGTACTGCACAGGCCATACTGCAGCATGCTACATTTGCAAAAGTGACCACAGTGTACTGGATGAATCCAACTGGTTCTAGTATGCTGAATGTGTTTAGCTGGTCAAAGTATGCTGGGTTCTAATAAAGTAGACAGAGTAATGGTTGTAACTTCTGGTCATAATATGCTGGGTGTACTTGACAGCAGCAGCATGCTGGCTGCAATAAAGTATTCACATGCAAGGAGAACTAAACTAGCCATAGCATGCTGACTGTACAAAACTATGCTGGCTGTACAAAACGAGCCACAGTTAGCCACAATCTTGGACTAAATACCTTTGGACACCCCGCTCCAATGTTCAATGTTGGGTACAGGATTACAATGTTGGCTACAGGATTACTGTTCAAAGTGTACATTACTCCTATAGCGCAACATTGGAAGGGGCGCGGGGTTTCATGTTATCCTCTCACCTAAAATTCTGTGTTATATTTGCAACGTACGGCAAAGTGTCCCAACAATTTTGTCCAAGATTGTAGCTTCAGGTATGCTTAAGGGATCAAAGCATTATGCTGGATGCACTATGCTGAACTGATCTCAGTATGGTGGCAATACTAAATTGGAGAATGTGCTCATCCACAAAAGGGGACATTAACTAACTTAAAATGACCCAGGGTTGTCACCATGCCAGGCGGTGCTACCCAGCTCTCAAAATCTCCGCCCGGCACTCGCCGTCAATTTCAGCATCAGCCCCCGGCACAAATTTCGTCACTTAACTGAATAAAATTGTTAGATTTCTTTAGAATTCTGAGTGCATATCCTTTTTTTACCACAAAACAGCCAAGAAAGCTTAGACATTTCCGCACTGGTCGAAACCAAAGTACCGAATTCATAATTTATAATCTAGAGTGCACCATTTTACATCCAAGCACTCTCCAACCCGCAAAAATTTTGCAAAGGGGAGGTCCCCTTAGATCCCCCCAGGACGGCCATCACAAATTGCCCAGCTCTCAAAATGGTCTGGTGACAACCCTGAAATGACCCAAACAAAATGCTCACAGCTTTAGCAGTCCTTTCATCAAATGGCAGTGAGAGATAGGAAGGAGGAAACGTCTAGCTTTTCTAAATTCTCATATCTTACTGACTTCACTTTATCTTTATTATAAGAAAACTTATCTGAGATCTCAGCGAATGGTGGCTAATATGAAGGGATTCTGTAAGCCATGATTTATGTTTATTATTTCATTTAACCACCCACCCTCTTTCAGTAATAACTACTGTTGTAAAATCTCAGTAATAACTCCCATGTTGTAAAAATGTCAATGTTTGGTCATTCCTGCTATGTCCTCTTTCAGGGCATCATCACAGAGAAGTAAGACCTCTCAGACAGTTCTCCTTCTAACAAAACATAACAAGAGCCCAAGGGCACTCTGGTTCCTTGCACGGATGGAGAGCATATAATGTAAATTATGAAGTAGAAGGGAGCATATTGCATTATTTTGTACGATAGCCCATATGGCCCATTTCTGACCATGAACTCTCACTGCATTACATAAAATCTGTAGAGAGAGAAACATATTTCATGCTTTTATAAAATGGCCCATTTCAGACATTGGACCCCAAACATGACAAATATGTACCCACATGGAACCACTTCCATAGCACTAATGTGACCAACTACCAACAGTGTTACATACAATCTGTAAGAGAAGAAATATTTGCATGATTTCACAACAGCCTATGGGCACTATGGTTCCTTGCACTTGAAATATACATACTGTAAAATGATATGCCTGAGTTCATAAATATCAAAAAAGACATTTCAATTAATGCAATGAATTGCAGATGTTGAACTGCAATATACAGCAATATCCCATTCATTTTACAAAACACAAACAGCTGTGAATCTCTCATTTAAAGAAGGGGCTCTGCAAATTGCAATATGGCTTATCTCATCTATGCCCCTTTAAAGTCTAATAAACTGATAGAATGCCCTGGAGGGAACTACTGGGGTCTAGTTTTAACTGGTAAGAACACCAACTGACTTATTTTCTTTCATTGTGTCCTGCTCACCTCACTAATTGAAAAGACACTTACATGAACGCACACATTTGCACTCAGGCACACGGAGGTAAACTGATCCAGCCAAAACTTGTCTGGTGTGAACACCTACAGTAGTGCCATTAACACTGCTTCTTTTTACTTTGATCAAGAAACTGCTAACTCAAGCAGTACTTCCATGATGCACTGGAAGGGGACTGACGGAACATATGAGCATCCATAGCATAAAAGGGTTTTCAGATTTTGCCCCCAGTTCCCCCAGATGACCTTCGGCCTCCACCAAAAACGATAGGGCACACCTTCTCTATATGGCGAACCTACATACCAAATTTGACTTTCATCTGACTTTCCCCTATTGAGTTACAGCGTACCCAAGCAAAACAGACTTTTGCCCCCAGCTCCCCCAAATAACCTTTGACCTCCACCAAAAACGATAGGGCACACCTTCTCAACACGGCAAACCTACATACCAAGTTTGACTTTCATCGGACTTTCCCCTATTGAACTAGAGCGTTCCTAAGCAAGTGTCACAGATGCACACACACATACACACGCACACCCGCACGCACACCCACACACACGCCAACCTGACTGCATAGGTTCCTTTGCTGACGCAAGGAACCAAAAAGTTACTTTCATGACTGATGACATAAATTAACAGATCATTGTCAATATAACAATATGAATAAATGAAAGATTCCTGACCTTGGGTGTTTATTGAACATAATGGGAAGATATTCATCCACTGGTACCATCCTTCCCAGAGGCTTTTGAGCCACAAGCTTCTTTAGCGCCCTCAAGAGTCAACATATAACTGAGTGTCCAATAGCTGTAGCTAGGGTGCACCAATATCTTTGATCCATTGAGGTAACTTTCTGACTTGCCATTGAGAATTTTACGGCCGACATATCTGAAGGGCAAAGCAATCAGAAATTATCTTTACCTGTGAAGACGTAACTTACTCTAATCAAATTGGTGTTTACTGTTCAAGAATATATGGAAACCTAATGAACTGAAACAGGTTACAGACCCATACAACATACAATTTAAATACACAGGTACGTACTCCATGTACGTTGTAACTCCTGACACTTCTGGCATCTTCTTGATGACAGGGACCTTTTCCATATGTTCTTATCATATGGTTTGATCCATAAATGATCTAAGTTGTTTACTTCATAGGGATATCTTATTTCAATCTACATCATTATCTATTTCACACTGGAATGTTTTCACTATCACACTCCTGACTTGTGTAACAGATGGCATTTTACAAAACATGAACTTTCAAAAACACCCTCCTACAGGTGGAATTAAAGAATGAATGACTGCTGCTTCCATCCAGCGATCACTGTTATTTATGATTCCGTAACCACTGGTTAATACCAGCTGACAAAAATAAAAAGCACATTTCTGCAAACTTCTAACAAGCAGACAAAAGTCACAGCTGGGTCGTCTGAAGCAATTTAAAGTCAGAACACATCTGGGAAACGTGGGTCACACAGATCACATAGATTTAAAATGAACAGAGAATAGTTAATGCATTTGTGAAGTAATGGGTAAGTATGTGTCTACGATGTGAATGGGCGTACACTCAAAGAATGAAAAACCCAGCTAGAGCAGTACTAAGATGTGAAGTAACACTACATGCAATGAAAGGAGATCACAACAACGATATCTTCTGAGAAATGAGGTGAAAAATATGGATATGATGAATCACAAATGTCAGATATGAGAGAAAACAAAGAAAATAATGTATTCTTGTAATGTGATACAATGATAAGTCACAGTCAACAAAGTGGAAATTCCAACCAGTATAGTGAGGTGAAAAGAATGTTAAATCCATTGCAATGAAGTAAAAAGAATCCAATACATCCAGCGTTGTGGGCGGAAGAAAAGCTAAGTCTAGTGAAGGTAGGCATTAAAGAATGCTATATTCAGGATAATGAGGTAACAATAAAAAGAATGCTACAAGCAGCAAAGTGAAAAGGATGCTGCATCCAGTGTACTTGAAAAGAGTGTAAAAAGAAAATGTTACATTATATGTGGTAAAAGATCTTGCACCATGTGCAGTAAGTGAAAAGATGCTACAATGTGGTGGAATGAAAACCATTCTTTGTGGGTGAAATGAACATCTAGTGATATTGAATATTATCGAGGAAATAGGAAAATGTAACAAACAGCCACATTAATGTGACTTACCAAAATATTCACAACAGATAAATAACATCCCTTAAGGCATCCATTTGTCCCCCCCCCCCAACCCTTGATAGACCTGACTCAACAATGTCAAGTTACACAACAGAGTCCTGAAGGGGTTATTGCAAGCACAATACAGATGAAAATCACAATTTTGACAGCAAAGCAAATTTACTCCTGACATGTTGCGGCAATGACTCAAAGTAAATTTATTCCTGGACGCACAATAGAAGGGCAAAGGTCACAAAGTTAATTTAATCAATAGGATAGAAGAGTTTAACATGCACCTGTCTGAAGCCATCACATAATATGCTAAAAATGACAGAATATGAGACAGTCCATGGATTTAATTTTACCATGCTGCTGTTTTCCAACTGGTTTGACAAAAGAATGCTTCACCAACTTGTCCTGCAATACTCAAGTTACTTGGAATTCCTCTTTGCATATTCCCTACTCATTTGTATAATTGATTGAAATGTGATATCATGCATTTAACAGATAGATGGATTTATGATAGTTCAGAACCATTTTCTTTTCTCCCACTTCAAGATTTGTCACTGTGGGATATGCGTGTGTGGGGTACCAGTGATCCAACAGAACTGGTTATATGCATTAAACATCTACAAGTGACAAGCATATCATGGTCTAATTTGCATTCAGAAAATGTGTAAAAAGTCAGAAAGGACAATATCCTCATAACTAACAAGCCAAAAGGTTTTGTGACTACTTGCCACATGGCAATTTCCCTCACGACAAGTGTAAGACCAATTACAGTATTCTTGTTGGTTTATAGCTTGCTCTAATTTGCAAGAGAGGATGAGATATCTTTCATGCATCTTAAATTTTTATTAATTCATTTATTTTTACTAATTTATTAGTATTTTATATGTATATATGCAAGCCAATCTGCAGGGCAGCATCCTATAGTCACCTTCTAAAATTACCAGTAGGTGGGTCCAGGATTTAGCAGAGGGGCAGAAGGCAGCAGGATGATCCCGATCCTGGGGAGGTGTCAAAGGGGAGGGGTGTCCCTTACCCATTAGAAAGTTTTGCTAACATAGGGTGGGCTAGATGCAAAATGGTGCCACATTTGATGCTAGATTTGAATTGAATATATTTTCATGAATTCTTACTTTTTAAGTAATGATTTTATTTTTTTTTCATCTTTCTGGGGGAAATATTCATTCTTAAACCTTTTCTGGGTAATTGAGATTTTTCTCTACCAGGTATAAGTATATATGTTTTTCTCTAACTTAGCAACTGCAGTCATGCTATGTTGAAGTTCTTCACAGAAAATAGGAGGTCTCAAATTGAAGGTTCTACATAGCAGGATAACAATTTATGAGCTATATGAGAATAATGTCTGAGTTTTTTTGTTTTTTCTTCCCATCACCCACAATTTCCATCCAAATCAATTGCATGACCTCGAATAAGACACTAAGATAGTTACTGTATGGCAAAAAGACTGAGATTGTGGAAAATTATAGTTGAAGAGTCTCTTGAAAGTGGAAAGCAATTTTCTGTGAGCCTGGTTACTCTGGTAATAGATCTGAAGTTGGCAATCCAATTCAATATAGTGATCATGAGTAACCACAGAGGATAATACTCCTGGTAATGTCTGGAGTTGGCCTAAGTTATACTGTGGTGCATATGAGCCATATATTCAATATTATATATTATCCCAATATTATCAGGGTGCCAAAATTCTGGCTTAAGTCCAGGTCACACTAGTGCGATTCAATACACAATTCAACTTTCAACTAAATAAGTGCAAATTGAGTTGATCATAAAAGTTGTTCAGAATAAAATATCGTCACAATGCCTCTCAACCCTGGATTTCTTGAAAGAGGAAAATCGATTTCGTAGTTCCTATTTTGCGTTCATTAATGTAAACAGCAATGTAAGTTGTGCAATTTTAGTTGAAAGTTGAATGGCGTGTTGAATGCACGCTAGTGTGACCCAGATATAACAGAGGTAAATGACTCTTCAGGGGGGCACTAGTATTTTAAAGTTAAAAATAATGAACAGTTTCATGAACACATCACATAGGCCTAGTGTGCTAATTGGATAGGGCTTTGTACTGTTTATGAAGCTGGAAAAATTTCAACATTTCTGGAAGGGAGGGGGGTGGGCCCCCTCAGTCACCCTAAATCCACCCCTGATTTACTTTTGTTTTCTGTCAATTAAGAGTGTCTTGCTCATAATTTTAGCTGTTTAGTGAATATTTACTGATATTCTTTCCAAGATGCCTGTTTCTGACTTCTCTGAAAGATTTGAGAAAAACCTGTGCAATGTCTCTCACAACTACCTCTCCCCCTCCATTTTGGGTCTGTCACTCTGGAGTTACATCTCGTTGTGACCATAAAATACCATACCTATAATAGACATTACCATCTTCAATGACCAACTCCTATTGGAAACTGTGCATAAAAAGTTGAGAGAGTACAACTTTCTGCTTGGTACTCGTAGAAGCTCTCGTCTGTAAAAAGTTGTGATATGCCCATACTAGGAATAAGTAAACTCAGCATCTGAAATTTTAACTTTAGAACTGGTGGTTCTTTTACCATTTTGCTTGTATTAAGTTGTATACAAACTGGTATACGGAATACTTGTTTGTTATCAACTGTTGTTTAGAAGGATAAGAAAAGATTAGGAAGTGGTTTTCTCTTGTCAAGGTCATGCAGTAATCTGTCTTTTGTATCGTTCTTAACTTCAATATAAACACAATATGGTATTTACCTTCTGCTACAGGTTGGAGAAGGACTTTGTTATCTCACTTGTCACAGGTTTGCCAGTCATCAGGGAAATATATTATCTGGCTTTTTGTTGCTCAGTGTTGTTGCTCGGTGTTGCATATCACGATATAACATTAATAAGTTGCATGTTTAAACATGAAAGAGAATCTACATATGTCTATTTCTTAAACATCATCAATACAACGGTATCAAAGCATTGCTCTACATAATTCTTTCCATGGGGTATATTAGCTGTGAATTAAGGTTACTTGGATACTAACAAGAAATTAAATATATATGTCACACAAAAGGGTATCTAAACAGTTCTCATCCCTTATGAACTGAAACTCTTATCACATCAGACAGAAATTCTAATAACATTAAGTTACTTCTTCTAAATAACAGCTCCCTGGTGTCATACTGATTGCAATATATGAACATCTCAATTTATTTTTAGCATTGCTCATAAAAAAATATCTCCTCAATGAATGCTTAAATTTGAAACTGATCGCATGGTTAATACAAAAAAATTGTTCAGGAGGACATTTTCTTAAGAAACATATTATTATTACTTACTCAATAACTAATGTTAAGGAGAAAAATTAAATGAGAAATAAGGTGAGAAAATAAAGTGAGAAAAACAGTGAATTAGTTCAATAGTTCATGTTAGTAGGTATGGCAAACTACATGGACATTACAAAATGACATGAAATATATGTTCAAATGTAAATTGCTGCTTTAGACTAATCTATGTATCAACAAGTTGCATATTTTATTTGTAGAAAAGTAAACAAGAGTTTGTGACTTAATTATTTCAAACAAAGGTTATATTTGATGTATTTCTTCCAATTTCAATCAATATCACATAAATGATGTTTTGATGAAAAATCATCTGGATTCTAATTTTAACATGACTTATTTTTGCATTGCCTGGGAAGGTGACGATTCCAGCGACAATCATGTGAACAACTTCCTCTAGCATCAGGCTTTGAACACAGTTCATACAATGCTAATGATGATCCTGCAGTTACAGACAACCAGGCTGTAGTGAAGTAAGCTAGGGAAATGGATAGTCTGTTATTCACTTAAATACCAGTTCTCCCTGGTAATACTTCGTTTCAAACAAAATATTCCAAAGTATTCAAGGCTTGGCAAGAAAAGTGAGCTTACTGAAACTCTTTTTCCTTAGTATAACAGTGTCAACTGTGATCACATTTACCCTTTAACATGTGTCTAGTATGCATCATCAAATACTTAAATTATGTGACAATACTTTTTATCTGAATTTCACATTGGCTTTGGATTTTGTTATTTTGCATTTGATAGTACACAACCAAATAACCACTAGGAATATCTATTCCTAGTAGTAGAAACCAATAATGAAAATTAACATAGCTGTGTATAGGCCACAGGAGAGCTACAGGCTAATTGGATGGATGGATGGATGGATGGATGGATGGATGGATGGATGGATGGATGGATGTTAATTGACAGATGTCTGTCTGTCTGTCTGTCCAGGGAGTTGCTACTGAGAAGGAAATAAGTCCCTTTGAAGTAAGGTTTATGGCACCAAGGTGTCACAATAATCTGTCTTCTGTATCAGTTCTTGTCATTTCTACAGGGCTTATAAAGGATCGGTGCTTCATGCATAACACTGGTATGTGCTACCACATTTCTTTTACATTCAGAATATAAGAGAAAGTTCGAACATAGGAGAGAACATAAGAGAGAACATAAGAGAGAACATAAGAGAGAACATAAGAGAGAACATAGGAGAAACATAAGAGAAAGTGAGAACATAATTTTCAGATATAAGAGAAAGTGAGAACATAACGGCAGAACATAAGAGAAAGTGTGTTACCACCTTTTTGTTACATTCAGAACATAAGAGAAAGTCTGATCCTCAAACTGTAGAAGCTTAAACTATTCAAATGAATTGCTAAGATTAAGATACAGCAGACACAGTACTGGAAAAACTACATCAGAGAGACTGGCCAAACTTTATCACAGAGACTGCCAAAGACTGTCTTCACTGAAAACTGATCTACTCTTAATTAATCTATTACTGAATGTTTAATGGCATGAAGTTTCCATGAATCTATTCTATTTAAGTTCATCACATGCACAGACCTGATAACATTACTAATGACCTCTGTTTTTATGTATAAGAAACTTCACAACAAAATTCTTGCTCCAAAATTTGTGAAACAGGTAAATATGAATACTGAATATTAAAGATGATGTCATTATTTTAATATCTCACATTCAAATGGATGGTCACACTTATAAGCAATCCTAACAGTCACATTATTATAGAGAAGCTGATACTCACATGAGATCCCATTTGTGCCCTTGCCTTTCTATCTCTTCGGCTAGGTAATGCATCTTTGCTCGGAACTTGTACTCAAACCTTACATCGTCTTCGATGATGAGAATTTTCTCATAACCTTTCTCAATAACCTGAGTAAAATGAAGAGTTTGTAGAGTTTTGAAATCATCAACCAAAGGGAACTTTTACTTGATGGTGCCTAATTGCCAGCAAATTTTCCCAATGGTCAAGGACCATTCATCATGTTCAAAGAATGCCCTGAGTCCGTTCTTCACACATAAATCTGTAGCAGACCCAACCAGTCGTAGAAGTCAAAATTTAAACCCAACAGTTGCTTACAAGCATGACTTCACCAGTTTAACAGTCATAGATACACATATGAATGTAATATATACAGTAAAGTCCATATAAAGGAAACACTGTGTTAGTGGTGCACAGTTGAAATAAAGATACTAATTGCCAAAAACCCCGTAATACTGAAAGGGTGCAAAACTGGTCCAAATAAACCAGTTCAATAGTTTACCACACAGTACACGTTTGGGCAACAGGGTGGCTTTAGGGGGGCCAGAAGGCCCAGAGCCCCCTTCCAAAAATGTTGCAATTTTTTGGACATTTCAAAGCCCTATTTAATTAAATAACTACATCTATGTGATGTGTCAGTGTTCATTATTTTCCACTTCAAAATACTAGTACTCCCCTGAAGAGTTAGGATAGTTCTATTACTCAGACCTCTGCCACTCTGATGATATATTATGGCTCATATGGTCACAGTAACTTAGGCCAACTTTGGACAGTATCAGGACTCCCAGAAGTATAATACTCTGTGGTAACTTATGAGCTCTATGTTGGGTTTGCTAACTTTGGTCTACTACCAGGGTAACCTGGCCCACAGAACACTGCTTCCCACTAATTTGACAATCCTTCCACAAGGTAATTAAAAATACATACGAAAAGAAACAGTTTGCATTACCTCAGAAGATCATACATATGGCCCATATGGGACCAATTGTTCGGAACAACCAGATGGAACAACTAGCATAGTAATAAAGTGACACAATTTCAACTCAATGCCATACATACTGTAGGAGAAGGGGCATTCTGCATGATTTCTTAACATGGCCCATTTGGATCCCAAAAATCTTGAACATCCTGAAGGCACCATTGCAATGATGCATCCATATACCAAGTACAAATTTAGTCTAAACTTTGTAATTTGAGATATCATGTTAAAAAGGTTTTCAGAATTTTGCCATCAGTGTCCCTAGATGACCTTTGACCTCAACCAAAAACAATAGGGCATATCCTCAATATGGCAAATCTACATACCATGTTTGAATTTCACACAGCTTTCCCCTATTGAATTAGAGCTTACCCAAGCAAGTGTCACACATACACACATGCATGCACACACACACACACTGCCAACCTGAACATAGGTTCCTTCCCTGATGCAAGGAACCAAATTAAGACTTCCTGAAGATATATGCAATTCAAATCTATCATCAAATAGCACCATTTTGCATCTAACTCACCCTCTACTAGAAAAAATCACCCCTCCCCCATAATCAGTCATCATCCTGCGGACCCCCTACCCCCTTTCTTCTGCTAGACCCCAGATTTGTCATTGTGCAGTATTATAGATCATGCACATAAGTTTCAAATATGAATAAAATTTGTTTAACCATTCCTCTATTAATGGTCTGTTGGTATTCTACATCTCTGTGAGCCTGTGATCATTTTAGGAGTGATTTTCCCACATTCAATAATCCAACCACCATCACAATGACAACAACACTGTTAACAGTTTTACTATTCTCATTAAAATTCGACACAGGAATTTACTGCTTTGTAATCCATTTTCTAAATTTGCCTGCATTTCTGTTTTGTAAATGAGCAATTCTTCATTTCTAGGAACATGAGAGTTTAGCCAATCAGTGAACACGATCGAGGTTGTCTGACACAAGTAGTGTGAAGCTGCTCCTTGTGTTTTCCTAAGCCTACAGTATAGAAAACATCACTGTGCACATACTGTATGGTATGAATATTTGACAGCAGGCAGAAAGAGCTGGATTGTGATATGTTTACACATTTGGTAGGTTGTGGAAGTGACTCCAATGACATCTTATTAGTTTTAAAATAGAGACAAAATACTCAAGTTTCAGGTTATCTGATTTACTTTCAATGCTTAAAAGTTTTATTTCACTAATTTGTTAATTTTCACTGCTTACGTGTTATACCCCTATTTCAGTGATTTTTTTTTGTTTTCCACAAAATGGTGAATTCCTGTCTTAAATTAAAATCAAAGATGCAAATTAAATTTGACAGGAGCTACATTCAGTGCCCTGGAAATTTAAATACTGCCACTGAAAAAATCCTCATGGGCATCCTGTCTAGAGGAGGATCATCTGATTGAAACATACAACATCATTAAAAAAATAAAGACATGGTAAGAGATAATGAGGCTAGAATTGAGGATTATCTGTCTTTCAATATCAGATATTAGGTAACAACCACTGAAGCAACCTTTGACATATCTCTAGCAAAGCCATTTTCATTTAATTTGATGTCTGTGAACAAGTGAAAACAAAAGCATCACTTAACCACATTTTTGATATCTCCTGTTGTGTTCTCCTACTTTTCACAACAAATAATACCCTGGGAAAACTTTGGCAACTACATTTCAAATTCTGAGTCAAAGATAGAGGTAATTGTCTCAAATTTATAACTTGTGGTTCTGGAAGAGCAGACATGGTTGTTGTACTTTTCATCAAGTTCATACATACTGGTGTACTTATACAACCCATATCATCACAGCAATGAAAGAGAAATTAAATTACCCAGACAAGACTGAACCACCTGTTACATCCCAACAGGTATAGTGACAAAGTAAACTTGCATGGTTAATATATGACCTTTTCGGCCTGCTATATGTGCTTAATAAAACAGGCATGAAACTCTCTCACTGGTTTTATGGATCAGGATATAAAAACCTTTAACAGTATTTTAAGTCATCAGTGAACTTGCCTCTAAATGGTTTCTGCCATTTAAACAGACAGATTGTAATTGTGATGACAAATCTCCACTGAATTTTCAGCACTGGGGGTGTCTAGGTCAAAACCTGACTCATATCTGACATTTAAAGTAGGACATACACACGGAGTCAAACAATAGCATCAAGAGCATGGACCGGCCTGATTCTTAGCAACAATGTGTCATAATGCAATATGCAAGTACCTCCAATCTTCCAGAAGAACGGGGACGCGGAGAAAAAGAAATGTAAATGAAACGCCTGTTTCAGAACAAAGGCACACAATCACTGCATTTCCTGGTGACAAAAATTTAAGGACACTTTTCAAGAATACTTTTTCCTTTGCAAACATATCTCATATTTTTGTGCTTTGTGCAAATTCTGCCACTGCAGAGATCCTGGAAAGGTTTCATATCCCATCACTGAAACTTAAGATGAATTTTTTAATTCATCTAAAGGGAAACATTCAATCAGTTTTATACAATCACACCTATAACAATGAACTTCATATCTATTGTATGAGTTCCAAAGGCTATTATTACAGGAGAATGGTTTTTTACTGCAATCTCCTGAAAGTTTTGATCTCTTCTGTGACAGTACTCCTCCACCAACAGTGGGCCATAAATCATCATCACTAGGCATATACCTACCTCTTCCCATATGTAGTAATGACTCAGAAAACATCCAATCTCTCCTTTAGTCAGTGTTCTCTTGGCCCAGGGATCTAAATATCCCGGCAGCATGTCAATTCCAAGATCCCTGATATCTGATGTTGTCATAGCTCTGCAAAAAAAGAAAAAAAATGTGGATAATGAACAATGCACTGAAGTTTGAGACAACATTCCAGTTGAAAATATTTTGAACTTAATTGAAGCTTTCTTCAGTTTTAATACAAAAACTAGAAGGGCAACAGGAAACCAGCTAAGCAGATTGTAGCAACAATGACCTAATATAGTTATACCACTGATAAATGAAGACCATGTAATGATTACCTAATTAATTTACATTAATAATCACTGGATCAATTTAAGTGTACGGCCACCTTAATCTTAACAAATGCTCCACTCATGACCCTTATCTTCTTGTATGATTACCTGTATTAGTTATAGCAATGATCATCTATTCAAGTAATGTCAAAGATACCTTAAATGATCATCTAATCCAATGCAGAGGAATCAGTACAACCTGCATTATACAGTCTTATCAAACAGTTACTTCTTTCTTTCAGCTTCGCAGATAAAATGCTCAGTTATCAATTGCACATGCCAAATATAATTGACACAAAAAAGAAAAAATGTGAACAAATTTAAGTTTCACACACTTTCCGTCGACAGCATCAACAACTTTGGCATAGATTCCAAGTTCTTTTAAGGTCAGCATCATTCTCTTTCTCCTGTAAGGTCTCCTCAGCAAGTTTATCATGTAAATCTCATCAAATCCCATCTTATCTGGTATAGGAAACTTGTTTGAAATGTATGAAGAAACAGGCAAAGGTTCATCCTTCTCCTCAACTGTTTTGAAAAAAAAAAATAATTAAACACTTTTGCAACATCAACATCAGAAGACAATGAGTTACATCATACCAAACTTACCTTTCTCTATACAACTGACAGCATTCCCATTTTCCATGCCTTGAGGTTTCAGTGACATATTTAGAAACATTTACAAAGCTATCTGGTCTATTCCTGATCAGAGATCCACATTTTATTCAGCACTTTTAGCAACTTTAAATTGAGCTAAAGGGTAATATATATTTAGATATAATACAAGACAAAGCATGTGAAGGAACATTGGTCTTATTATGGATTGGATGGCATTTGAGTAGTATTGTCATCATTCTAGAAACAGCAGGTTGGGTACAGTCATTTTGTTAAGACAGGGGAGCAGTAAAGCATATTTAGATATAATGTTATGCCAACCTATCTGTAGTACGATGATTACTTGAAAAATGAGAAATTAAGCATGATCAAAAGAAAATCAAACTTTTTCATGATCAATTTATGGCAATGGCAGAATTTATGTTACCATGGAAATAATGACCATGTCCAGTTTGAGCTTATTTTTGACAGATATTGCATACACTGCACTGGTCATCCCATATGGGTCAAACTAAATAGCACATATCAATATTATCATGCTTTGGCATTAGCACTTCATATTTAAAGTACATCAAATGTTGAATAGCTACAATCCTTGGACAAAATACCTTGGGACACCCTGCTCCCCCGTTCAATGTTTGCTGCAGGATTACTGTTTAAAGTGTACATTCACAATCCAGTCCAATACATCTTTTCGACCAGAGAACTATTTCAAAACTTTTTGAATGATACAAATGACGTACTTTTGGCTCAAACTCCTGACATTGAAACAGGTGCAAAAAAACCCAAACAAAAAAAAAAAACCAAAATGGTGGTGGTCAGTTGAAGATTTGTGTTATTTATTCAAATTGTTCACAGTGATGATGTGGTGTCTGGTATTAAAGTAACTCTACATAATGAGTATCATGCCTGACTTGCAGGTTAATCTGAGTGAAGAAAGTGTGCTATCCTTATACAAAAGAAACTCCCCCCCCCCCAAAAATGCATATTAAATAGATGTGATGTTTGTTCATATTCATATAACAGTGACATTGTGACACCCATTCTATTGTACTGTACATGGTGCACTACCATATGTTAATCATTTTAAGCAGTTTCAATGCACTTCAGAGTACATTATACATTTTTCTTGTTAGAGAAATATCATTATGTTATATATGAATGAATAAAAAATGAGAAGTTGACGGACAATTGAGTGAAAAATTGAGCAGTGAAAAACACTCTGGTCATGCCATGAATCAAACCGCAGGTCTTCCCATCCAAGCTGACTTAGACCTAACAATAGTGTCTGAGAGTATAGGTTAATGAAACTTACATTCTATCAAATGTTTTGACAGGAAAATTTAAGCAACTCGTGGGAAAATTGCACAGATTGCAAGTATGAAGATTACATAGGTTACCAGCTTCATGCAATGTAAGAATTGTAGTCACAAATCTTGAATTAGCTGCAAAAAATGTAGAAAATCAGCCTTTACTAATGTTCTACCATTATTTTAATATGAAGCTGAATCAACAATTCTGACTTTTACGCATTTTTGTAGAACTGTGGAGCTATTTCACTGTATCTTATAACTGGGTTTCCTATCATCATTTTACAATTGCTGTAACACTCCTCTTGCAACGCAGTGCAACAGCTGTCAATCAATGTTACTTCTAAATGCAATCATTTCTGTCTGCTTTAATACAAAACCATGAAACAGTCTGTTCATTCATGACCACTCATTTTCAACAACACATATACAAATAAACCCTCAAATAAAAATTAAACTTCTTATGTTCATAGTCAAAATTCAGAATACTTTAATTTGAAAATCCGCAAACCCATAGACTTTGATAACTAATTTTTATGATGCACCTTGTCCAAAAATATTCAATTTTCTTTTGACAGTTCGCTCCAAAATCACTCCCAAAAATCTCAGACAATCTTGGACAAAATACCTTGGGACACCCCACTCCCCCATTCAATGTTGGCTATAGGATTACTGTTCAAAGTGTACATTCACTCCCATAGCGCAACATTGGAAAGGGGCACAGGAGTTTCGTGTTATCCTCTCACTTAACATTCAGCATTATATTGCAACGTACAGCAAAGTGTCCAAGATTGTAGTTTCTGTGTACCACAGGACTAACACCACCTAGCCTACAGTTCCTGTTTTTTTGTTTATGCTGTCTGTGCATGCATTTGCAACTTTCTGTTGGAGCTAATACACTGGATCTTTCTGTAAAATGCAACACAGACTGTCACAGAGTAAAAGGGTGGTAACAGCTAAGGAGGAAAGAGATAATGATGTGACAGTTGTGCAGTAGTAAGGTATGTTGCTATGAAGGATGCCACTAAAACTTAAAAGGAATTTTTATTCTGCATTCAGTATTAGTATCAACTGCAAATCATGTGAACTATGACTTGATATTTTCTGTAATATTTATGAAAGTGGTATCTTAGTGACACGGCCATTAAGTAGGATCATCACAGTATAAGAGACAGGGAATTCATTGTCCCCTGCATTTTACTGCAAGAAATGAATTACGATGACTTCAGAATGCAGTAAAGTATTTGGAATAAAAACACAATTGTTATGACTTTGTATTCACCGTGAAATAAATCATGATTCTGTCTTTGAACTAACACTGTTTTCCTTAAACTTCAATGCAAGATACACATGGTTTGGTATGACAGAGGTATGAAAGCTACCTAAAGATTATTCCTAAAAAACACTTCTGAAACATAGTACACCATAAGTACACTATCACTGTACAGACTATCACTAAAACTTGGTCTGAAGGGCCACAAAATTCCATGTTACCATTCCAGTACATAGAAACATCTTGAATGGTCCCTCCAAGTGATAAGTACTGTGTTACAGTACTCTAATTTCTTTTATTGCTTTCTAGCTTCTTCCTTTAAACTTCACAACTGATGTTGGTAAAAATACTTCAAAAGATGCAAGATATGAGGTAAAGTTACTGAAGCAAAGGAATGTCATTTAGTTTCTGAAATAATGCATAATGTGTCTTTGTATCAATTCTGGGGTAACCAAACTAAAATGCCACAAAAGACAAAGCATAATTACATTTAAACTGACATTTCTCTGTAAATGGTGTCAAGGATACTTAGGACATCAGAAATGGCAGGGAAGAACAGACAGAGGCAAAAATGTCATGGATCCTGGAGGGTGATCCTTTGAGCCTGGTGGAGGGAGGAAGTTTTCCAAACACAGAGAGTGGCAGAGAGGGTAGGGAAGGAGAGGAATGATTGCTCAGTTAGACATTGTAAGATTTTCATACATTGACCTTTGACATGATAAAAAATATCAGTGTAGTCTGGTTAGGACTACTACTACACCAATCTATTGGAGAACACTATGAATGGAAGTAAAGTTAAGAATGCACTTTATCTCTGCATAGCAATAAGAAACGGTTAGATTAATGGTTTTCAATGTATGTATCTTCAACACAACATATCAAGATTTGAACAGAGATTCTGATGAAAGACTTGGGTATCCTTCCCGAATGAAGACAAACAAATTGTTAATACAACAAGACAGACATCAGCAACCATAGTAAGTCTCAAACATTTGACATCAACAAAAATTTGAGAAGAATGGATACATGATTACCAGTCCACATTGATACCAGCTGCCCAAAGAAATAATACCAGAGCAAAAAGACCATCAAAACAGGTTATAAAGATTGTGAACTAACTGGAGGAATATGCTTAAATAGTTCTGACACTGAAATACTCAGCACGTGTCACAACAAAAGTATGGAAAATGTCAGGAAGAAAAAAAGAGAAAAAAATAGAGGTGAACAGTGAATGACTTTATGCTTACTCATAGCTTCCATCCTGAGAAAGGTAACCCTCTCCGCCTCATCGTACACGTGATCCTTCGAGCCTGGTGGAGGGAGGAGTTTTCCAAATACTTGAGTGTTTAGCAAATACATCGGAATCCCTGGTGGAAACAATATTACAATAATAGGTTGGAAATGTTGTTGTCAATATTGGGCACTCTCAATTTTGGTGATATTTGTGATCATGGTTGGTATAGAACTACTGATTACTACTTAAAACAAGAAACTAATAGCCAGTCTCCTGTCAACAAATGAACATTCACTCTGCAAACTTCTCACATTTCTTGAACAGCACACCTGCCCACAGCCCATTTCCAAAAATAGTAAGTCAAAGGACTTTTTAATTGCTTGACAATAACTCTTTTCTTTCACTTTTATATAAAAGTGACCAAGGGAGAAGGACATAAACCATATCAAAACAAAAAACAGAAAACCAGAATGTAAACCACATATGAAAATTGTGGCTATGAACCTTGTGAGTGGATAAAAAGTTCTGACACCAAAGAGTGGTTAAAAGTCTGCAAAGGCAATGTCTAAAATATTTCCCTGCCTGAGGGTACTTCCCTTGGAAAAGCTTAGGTGACTAAAAGAAAGAACTCTATTAATCTTTACAGGGAGTTGCTGTCAAAGAAGTTCTGATTAATCTAACCAGAAAGTCAAAGGACTTTGCGATTCCTTGCCAATATTCATGATGAAGAAAGGATAACCAACATACCAATTTTGAAGTTCACTCACCTTACCCTCCTTGAGATACCATGTCTACAACAAATCAGTCACTGATATGTGTCTTCCTTATAAGATCTTCAAACTCCACCACTGGTGATCTCAAATGACCCTTGACCTCCATGAAAAGCAATAGGGATCATCTACTCATGACCTGCCAAAGTACAGTATACACTAAGTTTGAAGCTCCAGTAAAACTTTTCCTTCTGAAAATAGAATTTTTACAAGGCTTCTGACCTTGCTGCAAACTTTGACCTCCCTAAAACCTGAAAGAGATCATCTACTCATCCAGAGGAACCAAGGTTACAAGTTTGAAGTTCTAGCAACTTTCAGCAGCTGGGTTTCTACTCTGGTGACCCCAAATGACCTTTGACCTACCTGAAAAAGAGTAGGAACCATCTACTCACAATGGACTACCTACACACCAACTTTGAAGTTCAACAACTTTCTTTTCTCGAGATATCATGTTTACAACCCAAGGTGTCACACACACACAACCTTACACACCACCATCATCATCACATAGATTCCCTGCCTACCTTCGGCAAGGAATTAAAAACCTACTATGTTCAGAGGTGGTAAATGATTAATTGGAGAGGGTTACAAAAAAAAGATGTGACACTTGACTTCCTCAAAATATTACACAATTGTCATCTACAAGCATCTACAAGTGGGTCCACAATTGTCAGCTTTTGCTATAAACACAAATCTTGAAGACTATTAACTTCTATGATCTTAACATTTGACTAAGTATGAAACCATGATTTCTCAGTCTCCCATAGGGCAATTCAAATAACAGAGATCATCTACTCATCAACTGCTACCAATTTTGACTGACAGTTTGAAAGTGCTAGTTACATTCAGTTGCTGAAATATCATGCCCAACATGTTCTCATACTTTAACCTCTGGTGACCCCAAATGACCTTTAACCTCCATGAAAATCGACAGAAGTCATCTACCTACAGTGGGACTACCAACACAAGCTCCTTACCTTCTTGAGACACTGTGTTTTCATGGTCTTAAAACTATGTTTTCCATTGACCTCACATAACCATTGACCTCCATAAAAATGAGAGACATTATCTTCTTATTAAAATCTACCAATGATAATACTTTAAAGTTCCAGCAACATTTGGTGGCTGAGATATGTCCATTTGACTAGTTTCCATACTTTATACTCCGGTGACCTCAAATGATCTTTGATCCCCCATGGAAAACAATAGGGATCATCTACAATGAGCTATGAGCTATTACCACACCAACTTTGAAGTTCAAGCACCTTTCCCTTCATGAGATACTGTGTTTACAAGGTTTTCAAACTATGTTCTCTATTGACCTTACATGACCTTTCACCTCCATACAAAATGCCAGATTCTATCCAGTCATCAAGTGCTACCAATAATTAGAGGTTGAAGTTCCAACAACATTCCACTGCTAAGGATATCTCCCTTTGCAGGTTTCATGCTCTGGTGACATCAAATGACCTATGATCCCCATGAAAAACAATAGGGATCATCTACTCACAATGGACTACCAATACATTCACTTTGAAGCTCAAGCACCTTTCCCTACTTGAGACATCGTGTTTACAAACCAGGGCATCACATACACACACCCACCCAGCTTTGTTTTCCATTCATTCCAAGGACCTCATTGTGCTTTCTTTTGTTTTTTCTTCCTCAACCCTAACCTTAACAATAGACTGTCTATTGTTAATCTTGAGAGGACCAGAGAAATCTATGGAATTTTCTACAGAGGACCTAAACTCTATTGTTTCGGATCCTCGATCCCACCCTGAAAACAAAGGCACGTGCACACACACATGCACACCCACACCATCACCACTGCATAGATTCCTTGCCTGCCTTTGGCAAGGAATAAACCAGAAAGCCAAAAGGCTTTGTGATTCCTTGCTACATGGTTATATTATAACAAACATAAAATATCCACATGACAAGTACAAGATCAACTGCAGTTATTTTTCTTGATACACCACAAGCCTTTACCCCAAAATGACCTTTATTTTGGTGACCTGAAATGACCGTGACATTTGACATCCACCAAAAGCAATAGGGATCACCTACCCAGTATGGCCAACCAACACATCAAGTATGACATCAGCCAACATTACCCTTCTGGAGTTAATGTGTTAGCAAGGTTTGACCTCGGGTTACCTCAAACGACCTTTGACCTCCACCACAAACAAAAGAAGTCTTTTACTTAGTATATACAATCTACACATCAAGTAAGACATCAGTCAAGGTTAGACTCCTAGAGATATTGTGTTTACACATTTTTACAGTTCGACCTCTGGTGACCTCAAATGACCCTTGACCTCAACCAAAACAATAGAGATATTTTGCTCATTATTACCAACCCACACACCAAGTATTACATCAGTCATGGTTACTCTTCTGGAGATATCGTGTTTTCAAGTTTTCACAGTGTGACCTCTGGTGACCTCAAATGACCTTTGCCCCTCACCAAAGATGATAGGGATCATCTACTCAATATGACCAACCTACACACCAAGTATGACATCAGTCACAGTTACCCTTCTGGAGATACAAAAGGTTTTCACAATTTGACCTCTGATGACCTCAAATGATCTTTGACCTCGACCAAAAACAAAAGGAATCATCTACGTTATATGAACGACCCACACACTAAGAATGACATCAGTCACAGTTACTCTTCTGGAGATATTGTGTTTACAAGGTTTTTACAGTTTGACCTCTGGTGACCTCAAATGACCTTTGATCTCCACAAAAAGCAATATGGACCATTTGCACAAAATGAACAACCCACACACTAAGTATGACATCAGTCACAGTTACTGTTCTGGAGATATTGTGTTTACAAGGTTTTCACAGTTTGACCCCCGGTGACCTCAAATGACCTTTGACCTCCATCACAAACAATAGGTACCATCTGTTCAATATGAACAATCCATACACTTAGTTTGACATAAGTCACACTTACCCTTCTCGAGATATTGTGTTTACAAGATTTTCACACATTTTCACCTCTGGTGACCTCAAATGACCTTGCCCTCGACCAAAAACAATAGGGATCATCTACTCAATATGACCAACCCACACACCAAGTATGACATCAGTCACAGTTACCTTTCTTGAGATAGAGTGTTTACAAGGTTTTCACATTTTGCTCTCTGGTGACCTCAAATGACCTTTCACCTCCACCAAAAACAATAGGGTTCATCTACTCAATATGGGCAACCTACATGCCAAAAAATGAAATTACTCAGAGTTACCCTTCTTGAGATAGAGCGTTTACGAGCAGTGTCACACACACACCCACACCCGCACACACATACATACCCATACACGACATCAGGAATGCATAGATTCCCCTGCCTACGGCAAGGAATCAAAAACAGAGTTCTATGGAATCAGATGACGCTGGTGGTGATGTGGCCTCAAGCAATGACTTTAAATCCCAAAATTGATGGGCCTGAATTTTTATTTTTTTTATTTGTGACCTATCTTCACACAAGTGTGGCATCTCTCCATACCATGCTAATGCATCCTGCTAACCTTAGTTGTCTTGTTGCTATCAGGATCACCACACCAGGAACATCCACCACTAGCATGGTAGTAGAGGGTGCAGTAGTTGATCTTGGTAACCTTAGATGCCCTGGTGCTATCCACCCTACCACCACTAGCATGGTAGTAAAGGGTGAAGTAGTTGATCTTGACAACCTTAGATGCCCTGGACCTATCAGGAATACCACCACTAGCATGGTAATAGATGGTGCAGTAGTTGATCTTGGTAACCTCAGATGCCTTGTTGCTATTAGGACTACCAGCACTAGCATGGTAGTAGAGGATGCAGTAGTTGTCTTGGGATACATAAATGAGGAACAAAGCACATACATTTTTTTCCATCTGAAAGTGTATCTTATTGTTTCTTACCTGCTGCCCGAGTAGATTCTTTAAATATCAGCATGTCATCTATGTCCATTTTGCTATCAAGATACTCTTGACTTGGTTTATAACTCAGCTTATCTGATACCCGGTGCCTGAGGTTTAAGAGGTAGGTGGAGTGAATCATTGGTACCTTCAAATAGCCCTGTCATGTTCCTTTTCAGCATCAGCACATACTCAGGAGTCCTTTTATAGTAACCCTGAAGGGGAGAAAGAGAAGTTTGTCGATATTAACATCACTATTTCAAGCAATAGCGAAAAAAAAACCTTTGTGTTGCAACATTTGTTTAGATACCACATAGATCACATGTTGATGGAACTCTTGAATGTGTCACTGCAAGGACTAGAGCACCACCATTGCAATAGCTCAAACGCGCGCTGTGAATTCTGGACTCATATTTAAGCTGTAAGCTGGTTCAAACTAAAAATAGCTCCTAAGTTTAACCTTTCACCTCTCATCTCACCATTTGTAAAATACTGTTTTGGATTTGACAACAAGCAATGTAATGTAAGGTAATTTGAACACCTTAGACTGTCAATATAATCAACATCTCTTTGAAGAGATCAAAATTAGTTGAGTATAAGATGAAACCACAGCTCTGTTTATATTCCTCATTTCTGATCATTAGAGTCAGGGTGAGTGAAATTAAAGTTAATATCTATGAACAAGATCCATAGATCTATGAACAATGATAATCCATCTATGAATAGTGATGATCAATCTATCAACAATGACAATTTGTCTATGAACAGTAAAGATCCTGGTCCATCTATGAAAAGTAAAGATCCATAGTGACAATCCATCTAGTAATGATCCATCTATGAATGATGATCCATCTATGAACACTGGGATCATCTGATTTGTTGTGGACTTTGAAATGGCTGATTAAGGTGGACTGTTCATTTCAGATAGAGTAGTGTGTACACAACAACAAACTTTCCACAGGCACTAAAATCTGTGGTCAACTAACATGGACACTGTATGTTCTATCTTGGGTTCTCTCCATCCTAATATTTGGAGGAGAGGCTAAGGAAAACACACACCACGTACAACGTACAACAATATGAAATAGGCAAGTTTGGGCGGGAACTAGACCTCGCCGAAAGTTAACCTGTCAAACACACCTGTATGCCTGAAGCCTGCACAAAGGAACAAATCCCCACGCTAGGCTACGTGGCAGAGAAAAAAAGGCTAAAAACAGCAGGGGAAAACAGGTCCCCCAAAGCCACACAAGGAAACAACGAGAGAAACACACGAAGTGGCTAAAAACGAAGCCTAACACAGTTACATATGTAACAACGAATCACGTCATGTAACTACAATGGCGGGTCTGAGGCCTAGCCCAGACCCAACACACACGTGTCGAAAAAAAAATGTGCAAAAAACACAAAAAGAAAAGGATACTCATCCAAAACAGTCCTGGAAAGGTTGGAAAGGACGAGGATCACTTGGATTTCGACACAGGAAGAAAAAACTTGGAATCACAAGGTAATAACAGATGCAAATAGCAGCACAAAACTTCGCTGGCAGACCAAAAGGCTGGCAATTACGGAAGGGCAGTGGCCAGATACACACACAAACACACACACACAAAATTGACAGATGCCAGACGACCATGGTCAATACAGGAAATGCACAGGTTATATGAGGTGAGGGAGTACGCGCTGTGAATTTGTTATAACTTTGAAATGGCCAATTAAGGTGGATTGTTCATTTCAGACAGAGTAGTGTGTTGTACATAACAACAAACTTTCCACAGGCACTAAACTCTGTAGTCAAATAACATGGACACTGTAACCTTCTGTCTCCAGTTCAATTGGTTCTATTCCAAGATGTAGATATCGTCCTGACTTTTACACATGAAGGAATTTCACATAAAAAAAAAAATACAGAAACGTTCATCAACTCAGCGATGATGTCATAATGTTCAATGTAGTCATTCTACGGCACAAAAAAAAAAAAAATAGCTTGTGGGGGGGCTCTGTAAGTCCTGTGGACATACTAATGCAGAGGATGGTCAAGGATGAAGTTGCTCCAGTTCCCAGCTGGAATTCTACGATTTGGAGATGCTAAATGACACTGTTAACACTGTTAACTGCTAACATTAGCTACTCGCCCAACTACAAAGAACATCTGCATGGCTCCAGTGTCAATGTAGCAGCATGGCCATCAGCATCACGCAGCAGGGTAATATACACTTCAACCTTTGAAGTCATATTATGAATGTTGCAGCTTCCTTCCTTGACTTGGTGATTTGAATGCATAGTACCAACCTTCTCAAGCTATCAATCAACAACCAATGCATATGAAGAATGAAGGCAATAGTAAGCCATCAGATGAAGTAATCAAACTATACTTTATGAATGTAGATAACAATGAACAATAGATGGTTCATGGTTTGCCTTAGGACATCAGTGGTAACACTGGACAACAGGTGTTGGATATGCTGCCTCTGCAGTTTGGGTGTTTTAAATGAACAGAGGCTATGTGCCTGAAAGATAAACTGTATAGTCACTGAAACTAAAGTGATGCACTTAAACCATAGAGACACCCAGATTGCTAAGCTTTGAATGAGACGGGTAAAGTAAGGAAAATATGTCCTCAAAGTATCCTACAACAATCCCTTCGTTATCATCTTTAAGTTTCTTTCCAAATGCACCACCAGCTCCATTATTGCAATCAACCTTCATAAATTCTGTTCTTTGGAGAATCCTGAGAGAAATATGTAAGCTACAATCTTGGACAAAATTGTTGGGACACTTTGTCGTACGTTGCAAATATAATACTGAACTTTAGGTGAGGGGATAACATGAAACCCCGTTGACCTTTCCAATGTTGCACTATAGAAGTGAATGTACCCTTTGAACAGCAATCCTACTGCCAACATTGAACGGGTGCGCGGGGTGTACCAAGGGATTTTGTCCAAGATTGTAGCTCTTCCAAGTCAGATAATTTTACGTAAAAGGGTGGATTATGCGGCACTGGAAGATCCTGAGGTTATGTTTATATACACCACTGATCTTAGCGATATTCTTTGATATCTAACCTTCATCATGCACAAAAACAAATTCAAACAGGTATAACCTACCCTGGATGTAACTTTTTCTAAGGCCAGACTGCAAATTTACTTTCTGCAAATAAAACACCTGCTCGACCTCTAGGTCTTAAAATTGTGAAGTGAATGGAAATCTGGTTAGAAAGCACCTGGAAACACAAGCATGTTTTACATGTAACCAGAACTCACAATGCACAGTAGGTTAGATGATGTAATTACAGTTTGCGTAATTTTTATGGATTTGACAAGTTTCATCAGGTAAAGATGTGTGCTTGGTCTTTGTAATAATGCAGTTATTTATTATGTCATCAACTGGGATGTAGCAACCGCTCTAAATAAAATGAAATCTGCTGACCTAAAATTATGACTGATAGGCATCATGTACTCAGCAACCAAACCTGCACAGTATACTTTATAAGTGGTGGGTTCCAGATTCAATGTGTGCATGGTTTCAACAAATTGATTCTGTTTTACCCAAATGATCTTAATGACACATAACACACTTTTGGCACTCAGTACCATATACTACTAGACCTACAAAACAAATATGAGATCAGTGCAAGCTTCTCTTCTTGAGATACAGTATTGTGTTTACACTATTTGACTCCTGTTGACCCAAAATTACCCCTGTTAACCTATACCAAAACAGAAGGATTATTTCAGTCAATGTGGTTCATCTGCATGCAAAAATCAGATCTGCCCAAGGTTTCCTTCTTGAGATACAACTTTGTTATTTACTTGACCATGGCTAACCTCAAATGATCTTTGACCTCCATCAAACATAGCAGGATCTTATGCTAAATGTGGCATAACTAGATCTGTCTAAGCTTTCCTTCTTAAGATACCATGTTAAGAAGGTCTTCACTATTTGATCCTTGTTACCCCAATTAACACTACAGTTCTTCTACTCATTATGTTACAACTAGATACTAACTATCAGATTTAAGTTTCCCTTCTTGGAATATTGTTCACAAGGTTTACACTATTTGATCCCTGCTGACTCAAATGGTCCTCGTCCTGAACCAGAAGCAACAGGGCTCTGCACTCAGGGATATACTAACACACAAAATGTGAGATCTGTCCAAGCGTTCCCTCTAAAGATATTGACATTCATAATGTTTTCACTATCTGAACCCTGCTGACTCCAAACATCCTTTGACATCCACCAGGCACATTATGGCTCTTGCATTTAATATGGTACACCCAGATATCAAATATCACAAACTGTCCAAACTTGTTATCTTGAAATGTGGTGTTTACTAGGTTTACACTAGTGATCCCATTGACCCAAAATGACCTTTGACTTGGGTGAGTGTTTTGATGCTCAATGCTATACACATAGACTCCCCACAACTCCCTGGTGTGGCTATTCATGAGTGACTATACTACCCCTTGCTACACTCATGCATTCCCCAAAACTCACTGGTTTGGGAATTGCCTAGCTCAAAGTGCAATGGAGATCTATTCTGACATGGCCCCCCCCCTTCACCTAGGCTCTCCCTCGTTTGGCTTTTGCTCTGGCTGTAACAACGTGTTTGTTTCCAAGTGCTGAGTAAGCAAGGTGTAAGTTTATGTCTACGATGTGAATACTAAATATTAGACTTGTCCAAGCCTCTCTTGAACTTAGGATATCAACGTCTACAAGGTTCTCACTATTAAACCCCTGCTGACCACAAATGACCTTTGACCTCCACCAAAAACATAAGGGTCCTTCTAAGGGTCCATCAAGCTTGCACTTACATAGTAAATATCAGACCTTCTCAAGGTTCCCTTCTCGAAGTATTAGGTTTACAAGGTTTTCACTTTTTGATCCCTTTAGACTCCAAATGACCTCTGACCTCCACCAAAAACAATAGGAGTATTGCACTCACTTCGACTGCGCCTACACACTAACTATCACACTTTTTCAAGGTTCCCATCTTGAAATATTGTGTTCACAAGGTTCTAACTATTTGACCCTTGTTGCCCCCAAATTACCTTTCTTTTTTTGAGTTGTATTTCCTCTGTTTATTGGTTCTTAACCATAAGTTCCATAATTAAGAATAACCAGAATTTAGAAGAAGAAATGATGAAATTAAAGTTTCATGAAAATGTTCCTATTTACAACCTTAGAAAAAAATTACCTTTTAGTCACATGTCTGAGAATTTTTATGAAGAAAATTGATTGTAGTCTACTTAAAAAATTTATGTCTTTAATAATCACAAGTTTTACCTGCTGTCCTGTTTAAGCAAGCCATTGAAACATGTGAGTACATCTAGATTTCCACACAATAAATTTACCCCTAAATGACCTTTGATTCTTTTAATTTACCCCTAAATGACCTTTGATCTCCACAAAAAACAACAGGGTTCTTGTACTTAATGTGGCTCAAATACATATGAGATCTGTCCAAGCTTTCCTTCTAGAGATACCACAAACATACAAACACACACAGGTGTCTAAATACAAAGGTTATGATTATCATTGCCCTGTTAAAAATGCCAAGCTTCAAGATGGAAATTGATATGACACATTTATCAAGCTATCAACTAAGTTGTTTATTGGTTTACCAGAAATGACAACTCTAGAAAACCAGATTTACTGAACATCTGGCTAGTCATAAATGCATAGGTTAATGGGAAATAAAGTTTTTGTTTTACAGAAAAAAATATTTCTAAAACTAATATTTATGGACACAGAGTGAAAGCCTATGAAAATACGGAAAGCCAGGGCTGAAATTTAACAGTCGTCTGATCATCTGAGATGAGTAAAAATCACATTCTGGTTGTCTGACTGATGAGTAACTACCTGTAACAAACTCTCACACTATAAAAGTGGATTCCTGGCCGGTTTCCATGGTGCTCGAGTCCGAAGCTCTGTCAACTGAGACCGACCCAACCTTCTCAGCCACATTTGCCTTCCTCCCCTTCCACTTGGCTCAAAACTTACCTTTTGGCGGCATAGCCTCGGATCCAGCAGGAGTCTGGGGTCCCCGTTGTTCCTGCGACTACAGAGGGATTCAGGACTGCATCCAGTCGCCCCGTAAGTCTCTCCCACCGGCCATGCAGCCAAAAGTGTATCTCTGACCACTGAGCCAGGGTGAAAGACATGCACCATTTGCACAGGTTAGACCGAGTGCACCAACGGTACTGGGGGCACACTGAGTGTCGGTCCCAATCCCTCCCGAGCCTGAAGTGATTGCAAATGTTGCAACATGGACCACGACTGGGAGACGCAATGCCAAGTTAAAGGGGGTAACACTCTACAAGAAAACCTGGCACCCACAAACAACAAAAAAACTACGACATTACAAAGAATGGGGCCCTAGGAGGAACATGTAATTAAGACAAACTACTCGTCTCATATAGATATGAAAGGAAGTACCTAATGAGGAGGCTAGACAGTCCTATAGACGCTGCACAGACACAAAAATTATAACTCAAATTACTTGAAGGAGCGAGGGTAAATTTGAACAGAATTAATGTTGCTAGAAAAACAAAGGAAGATGAAAACAAAGCACAAGAATACTCAAAGTTTTTGTGACTGATGCCTGTCCATGAGGACAAAAAGAACGGAGGTCAGTCAAAACTACAATGTTGGGCACTTGAACGATAGGCAAACAAGGGCAGGCTAGGCCTTTGAGGGCGCTGATGATAGAGTTAGTTTCGAGGATATTTAGAGCAAGGTCAAACTGTATGCATTAATGAAGCAAGGGGTAAGTATATACCTACGATGTGAATTGGCTGGATATTGAGAGATTTAAGATAGATCACGAGCATGCTTACAGTCAAACACTGCATCAAGTTTGAAGTTTGTTTTCTTGCTGATGTTGTTTACTTTACCTTTTCTGTTACACCTCCCCAGAAATTTGAGTACATCGTGAGTGAATTCAACATCGGTGCTACCAGTGTCTTGTTCTGTTGCATGAGAATATGAAGGACATCAGGATTTTGAAGGAAGTTATCGACATCCACCGCCTAGGAATAGGAAATTACAAAAAAATTACATGTTAGGATACCAAATGCCATGGATGTACAAAACATGAGCAAAAACATGTAGGACTTTACCCCTTTGCCAAATGTCATCTCACCTTGATCAAGAAGAAAGGCAAAGTCGGGGGACTAAAATTTCATGCGACATATTGCTTTAGCCCCAACAAAGAACAGAGGTATAGTTGTATCAGATATGCAACAAAAAATTTCAGAAAAAAAAATGTAATCATAATTGCGATCTTTTCTTCATTGTAATGTAATCATAATGTATCCTCACAACTCTCAGGTGTTTGTATTCACAAGTGACTATACTTAAAAGGAGATTACTGTTACACCCACCTACCAAATACCAGGATGTCTTCTTTATTTATCATGCTTACAAGCAGATATCACAAACACACACATACACACACATACACCCACCCATGTCAGTATACAGTAAGTTACCAATCGCAATAACAAACAGGCACGTAAGGAGATAATTAACAGTATCATGCCAATGAAGCTGATTTCTTGACTGTGGTCCTTCAAAGACAGCTTCCATGTTGAGAAGGTATAGAGAGAGTTTCTTAGGTCAGCCAGGTTGGTATTTTGGACTTTATAATTCTTGTTTTTCAAGGGTAGAATTAATCATAACCTTTCTTAAGGTGTGTGTTGCTTGGGGAGTCCAAACTTACTGGGATTAAAGAGTTCCAGTAGCATCAGTGCTTCCTTGTACAATGGGATACACTCCATATGATCTACCAGAGAAAGGTTTAGCTTCTAAAGGGTGAGGTACATAGAAGCAGTAAAAGTAGATAAACTGTGCAATAGTTGTATAACGAGAAGTACAGTAAAATATATAAATATTTTACAATACATCTATCAACATCAGGATAACATTGATCTGGGTGGACATCAAGGCAGGACATCTGATAACAGTCTGTCACAATCTCACATGATAGACATAATTTTAAAATTATGATATCATCCAGACATAAGGATGGATCATGTGGTGGAGAGATGGGGGAGACATGTCCTCCTCACTCTTTTGTAAGAGGGGGAAATCTCCCAAATATACATTCCACTTTTTCAAAACGATGAAACCTAAAACTGCGATGACTGGTTAAAATACAGAATTTTGAGCGCCCTTATTGATTTCGAACGTCCACATCGTCAATTTTACTATGTCATAATTGAAGGATGTCAGGGTGCAGTGCCCATATCGTATGTTTTTTTATGACATTTGTCGTTTACTACAGTCCTCCTTGCTGATGACATGTCTTCTGCCACCTACAGGGTTCTTGCACGAAGCACTCTATTCAACTCAAAGAATTTCTATTGATCAACTATGTACGTACATAAGGCTAGTCATATGCCATTACCTGTATACCTGCAGTGTTAAGTACCCAAATTAAGCTCTTCTACGAATATGTAGCGAGCAATTTACAATTTATTCAATTTACTACCTTCTACTGGACAAGAGTGCACCCTAGTACAGTTCTATGATCTTACCAATTAATATTGTCAACAACTTACATTTTTATCATAGTATTTACAATTGTCTTAGGGAGTCAGAGTATCTAAGCCCATATATGTATCATGCATAAAGGTTGAACACATGCAGTCAAAAAGAGATGCAGTCAAAAAGAGATAACTTTCTTATGGAGTTTTTTTTTTGATCGTACATTATCAGAAATGATACCAACTGAAGATCAGAAAGCAGAATGATTTTGGATTGGGACATGACAATGAAAGGATTGCAACTTTTTACGTAAAAAGTGTGAGCAATGTAACATAGACTGTGAAAGTGACACTACATTTTAAAAAGTAAATTTTTACTGAATATTGCACCATTTGCCACATATACACCTTCCCATTTCCTTTTTCTTTCTCAAAGGGGGTGTCACCCCATCCCAAAGACCCCTTCCCCCAGGACGGGGATTCGTAAAGTATGAAATGTCACATCTCCCTCACTTTTGGAGATGGATCCACGCCCATGCATGTCGACATCAACATCCAATCAAGACCATTACTGTTGATCACATTCAGCTCACTAGAGTAAACATGTAACTTACTCTACAGCCACACCATTGTTTCCATTTTTATTTTCTTTGACAGAGCTAGTATTTGCCATGCATCCAGCTTCTGATAGGAATGTAATCTAGCAAGTGTAACATTTACCTAACAACTCTACATCTGTTCATTGTGTGATTATTGGACTGAGAAACTCCATTGATCTTCTGAAAGGAATGCAGAAAGGTTGGCCTCACTTCAGAAAACTAAACAAAAGAGGATTAGAACTTGCTGAATTCTAAAAACAATCACAATATCCCAGACATGGATGGTATCGTGATTGCTTCCCTTTAAATTGTAACATATGGCGGTTAAAACCTCAAACAGCATGAACCAATTAAAGGTTTATGCCTGAGTTGGTCAGGTCTGTAATATCTGCATGGTCAGGATGAGTGTGACATATCTCACAGAGAGGCAAACCTTAAAGGCAAACTTACAGAAAAGTTAGTTTTACCTTAGTGCTAAACAGGAGGAACATGCATGGTGTCTATATGCATACCACTTTTTGGAGGTGGCATTGGCTGCTGAGGTCACATACAAAGAGGGACATATGACAGAAGATAGAAATTTTAAAAAAATACACATTTGCAGTAAAAAAAAAAACAAGTTTTTATCCCACATGTTTTCTTCTAAAAATTAGATACACATTTTTTAGTCCTTAAAAAGATTTTTCAGTCTGATAATCAATGATACACATTTTCAAGCTGAAACATTTTTAGTCTAGAAATGAAATCAGTATTTTCAGTCTGAAATAATGATTTTTCTGTCTGAAAATGAGAGACACATTTTCAGTCCAATAATGAAAGATGCTTTTCAGTCCAAAAATAAAACCATCAGTCTGTAAATGAAGCACACATTTTCAGTATGTATTAAATTTTCTGTCATTTTGTTTTGTGCCGTGATGACATCATCATAGGCAAAAATGTTTAATTCTTATAAAGACAGTGAGTTAGAATAATATATGTTTTATATTAGGTGCACCCTTGTTCCTCTGTTAAAATCTTCTCCATATTTTGTGATAATTAGGTGAAAGGACATAATCCAAAATGGGGCATGTTCCACTAAAATTTTACATAATTGATAAAAAATCATTGACAACAATTTAGTCAAATGTCAGCAATCTTCAAAAAGATTCTCAAGACAGAAAACATGTATTTTTGTTTTGAAACTGAAAACATGCGTTTCATAGTCAGACTGAAAACAGCGAATTTTCTTTTCTGGACTGATAAAACTTTACATTTTTTTCAGACAAAAAACTTGAATTTTAACATTCAGACTGAACACTTGAACTTTACTTTCAGATTTAAGTCATTTTCATTCATTTAAGTCATTTCCCTAGCCCTCCTGTATAATACTACAGCATGAAGGATTTATATTCTTAGGATTCGACGGTCTCTTTTCCGAAAATCTGTTCTGATACTGATTACTTCCATTTAAGTGAACCCGCACAGGCTGTTGATTTTGTTGTTTCAAAGATGGCCACTATGATTCATGGCCTTTTGTCAACTTCCAAGTTGGGAATGTTGTTTGGATTTGGTTTTCTTTTTTCTTTCTTTGTTATTTCTTCTATGCATCTCATACATGTATATAGTATCTTATCCGAATCATCAGTGATTTATATCATTATGGTGAGTACCAAACATTTTGCTATTTACCCAAAAAATGGTTACACTAAAGCTTCCTTTAATACAAGGGGCTTGCGTGACAACAGGAAGCGAAGAAAACTTTTCCTTTATTTACATAGAAATGATTATGATGTAATATTTTTACAAGAAACCCACTCCACCGAATGTGATCTTAAATTTTGGAGAAATGAGCGGGGTGGAAACTTAATTTTATCACATGGTACAAACCAAAGTAGGGGTACGGCCATTTTATTTAACTCACTTTTTTCTCAGTCCCTGAGTCTCGAGTTACTAGACGGGGAAGGGCGATACGTTATTGTCACCTTGAATATTGAAGACACTGAATTGTGCTTTATCAATGTGTACGGCCCCAATTTAGACAGTTGTAATACCTATTACAAAATTAAGGAACAACTGCAAAATATTTACTTTGACTCCATAATCTTGGGTGGTGATTTTAATTTTGTATGGAATTTGGACCTTGATAAAACGGGTGGCCTACCCCATACAAATTTTAATGTTCGTTGTGAGGTTAGTAAACTTGTTCAAACTTATGACCTAGTACATATATGGCGGGAGCGTAATCCTAAGACCAGAAAGTTCACCTGGCATTCCAGTGTTGATGATGAAATTAACTGTAGACTTGATTTCTTTCTTGTATCCTCTCATCTTATAAATTGTATCCTAGATACTGATATATCGCCGATTTTTGGCTCTGACCATGACCATATTACTTTAACAGTTCTTTTGGGAAATGTAAGAGGACCAGGTGGGTGGAAGCTTAATGTTTCTTTGTTAAATGATGAGATGTATAAAGAGCTGATCACTAGAACAGTTGCAGATACAATTTCTTCCAACTCTAGTTGTAACCCTTGCTTGTTGTGGGAAATTTGTAAACTAAATATTAGGACAGTTTCTATCACGTTTTCAAAGAGACGGGCAAGGATGCGCAAAGCCGACGAAAGAAAAATTCTTGGTCAAATTGCTATTTATGAACAACTGTACTCTTTTAATCCTACTGAATGAGACTAAAAGTTTTTTATGCAATGGTAGAACAAAATTAGAAGAGCTATACGACTTTAAACTGAACGGTATCATTGTACGCTCAAGGGCTCGCTGGGCAGAGAAAGGGGAGAAAAATACTAAATATTTTTTAGGTCTTGAAAAACGAAACAAGATTTCTAGTACTATCAATGATTATAATTATAATTATATAATTACTGATGATAATCGTATTCTACGAAACCCTGTTGATATTTTGCGTGAAGCTGGAAAGTTTTATTCAAACCTTTATACGAAAGATAACACTGTCTCCCCCTTTAACTTAAACCAGGGTTGCAATTTTCAGCATTCTGCTCTTTCTAATGATCAAAAGGCTAATTGTGAAGGCTTCTTAACATTGTTCGAATGCAGTCAGGTGCTCCGTTCCTTAGCAAGAAACAAATCCCCCCGGGTCTGATGGACTACCTACCGAATTTTATCTTACCTTTTAGAACGATATTGGACAGCTGGTCATTGATTCATTTGTGCTTTCGACAAAGGTTATTTATCTGACGAACAGGGCAGAGCTATAATTTCTTTGATTCCTAAACCGGGAAAGGACACTAGATACCTTAAGAACTGGCGCCCTATTGCACTGTTAAACACGGACTACAAAATTGCAGCTAAATGTATAGCTTCCCGTTTGAAAAAAGTTTTACATTCAATCATAGGTAATGAGCAAACAGGTTTTTTAAAAGGAAGATTTACAGGCGAAAATATAAGATCAATACAAGACCTTATTACATATTGTGGAGAAAAATCTGTACCAGGAAGTTATTATTTTTAGACTTCGAAAAAGCTTTTGATCATCTGGACTGGAGCTATATTCAACATACTCTTACAATTTTTAATTTTGGACAGCAGTTTAAGAATTGGATTAATGTATTGTATAGCAATGTTACTTCATGCGTTTCAAATAATAGTTATTTGTCTGATTATTTCAGAATATCACGTGGTGTTCGACAGGGTTGCCCACTGAGCCCTTACCTTTTTATTATTTGTACTGAAATTCTCTGTTCTTTGATTAAGTCCAATCAGTTAATTCAAGGCATCACAATTTCTGGTGCACCGCTTAAGATATCTCAATATGCTGATGATACTGTTATTATTACTGACGGTTCCGAAAAGTCACTTTTTGAGGTGAACAAGATTTTACAAAGGTTTTGTGATAATTCCGGTCTGAAGATTACTTTTGATAAATCACATTTATTCCTTCTTGGGCCGTTGTCCAAGTGTCATCCTAATTATCTGGACCGCTTTAACTTCGAATTAAATACTACCGTTATGAAGTATTTGGGAATTTCTTTTTCACATCATAGAGATGATTTTTTCCGTTTAAACTATTTACCCAAGCTTTCTCGGGTAAAAAATACTCTTCAACTTTAGTCAGTACGAGATATAACTCCTATTGGGAAGATTCTTTTAATAAAAAGCTTTGCTCTCTCTCTGCTGGTTTTCCTATTTATGGTGCTTCCTAATCCACCTGATAATTATTTCAAAGATTTGAATAAGTTATTTTTCAATTTTATTTGGAATCATAAGCCCGATAAGGTGAAGAGAGCTGTGCTTTGTAATACAAAAGAAAATGGAGGTTTAAATATGATAGATGTTCGAATTTTTGCTAATAGCTTGAAAACAAAATGGGTTGAAATGTACGTTGATGATAGAAATAGACCTTGGAAATCATTTTTCACTTATGCCTTACGTAATTATGGAGGTGATTTTCTTTTCACTTGCAATTTTAATAGAGGTGATATAATTTTATCAAACAACTTTATCTGTGATGTTTGTGACGCTTAGGCAAGTTTTAGTTTTACTATGCCTCAAAATGATTTTGCAAGCCAAGTGGTATTAAACAATAATTTCATCAAAATTAACAAAAGGGTCGTTTATTTCGATGTATTAAAACAGAATAAAGTTGACAAAGTACGGGACTTTTTTACAAGAGAGGGTGGTGTCCTATTGTATCAGAACTTTGTTGATACGCATGGCATTAGAAACTTCCCTTTTACCCACTATTATGGTATAATTTCAGCAATCCCGTCTCATTGGAAAACAAACTTAGGTCAGGACAGTGGTGTCAATTCTAATTATTGTCAACTAGTAAAACTTTCTTCAAAGCAACGTGCCACCAACCTTGTTTACAGATCCGTTCTTTCGAATAATATCTCCTCTCCAAGAGCCGTAAGTAAATGGGAAGCATTGTTCCCGGATTATGATTTTGATTGAAAACTTATTTTTATGTTGCCTCATACTACTGTTAGGGATGCAAATATCCAGTATTTACAGTTTAGATACCTCCACAGAATTGTTGGAACTAATGATTTTTGATTTAAGGTAAAGATTAAAGAGTCCCCTTTATGTACCTTTTGTAATGCAGACAGTGAAACAATTGAACATCTTTTCTGGAATTGCCCTGTCACAAAAGCGTCCTGGGAAGAAATTTGTTCAAGTTGCTTGAGGGATGAACTAGAATTAGATGAGTTAACTGTTCACTCTGGGTATCTAGAAAATAGCAAAAGCATAATTAATTTTTTCCTTCTCTATGCAAAGCATTTCTTATATTCCTGTAAGCAAAAATGTTTAAGACCAAATGCTATTACATTCTACCATAAGTTTAAATTTAGCACCGAAATGGAATTACATATTTTAATGAAACAAAATCAGTTTGACGCAGCAAACAAGTACCGATCGGCTGTAACCTCCCTTTAAATGTTGTTTTGTAACATGTTAATACTTATTATCTCAACATACTTAGAACGTGATGTCTCACGGTTTTATTGATGAGTCAGAAACTTTGTTAATTCTTCCTGTTGAAAAGTAGGTATAATTTCAATGAATTTCCGCAGTAAGTTTTGATGTAAATAATGTAACCGAAATATTAAGGTGAACATGTTGTTCCTATCACTGTCCTTTTTAATAACAACGTGAATAAAGAGATGCAAAAAAAAAACAAAAAGTCTGTAAATGAAGCACACATTTTCAGTAAGTATCAAGTTTTCTGTCATTTTGTTTTGTGCCGTGATGACATCATCATAGGCAAAAATGTTTAATTCTTATAAAGACAGTGAGTTAGAATAATATATGTTTTATATTAGGTGCACCCTTGTTCCTCTGTGAAAATCTCCTCCATATTTTGTGATAATTAGGTGAAAGGACATAATCCAAAATGGGGCATGTTCCACTAAAATTTTATATAATTGATAAAAAATCATTGACAACAATTTAGTCAAATGTCAGCAATCTTCAAAAAGATTCTCAAGACAGAAAACATGTATTTTTGTTTTGAAACTGAAAACATGCTTTTCATTGTCAGCGAATTTTCATTTCAGGACTGAAAAACTTTACATTTTTTTCAGACAAAAAACTTGAATTTTAACATTCAGACTGAAAACTTGAACTTTACTTTCAGATTTAAGTCATTCTGGAATGAAAGCTTGAGAGGCTGAGGGGTGTTCCCCAACAGAGGATGAGGAAGATGGTAAATGACCTTACATCATACCACACCAAAGATGGCAAACTTTACTGAAAGGAAGGCAAAGAGTGACAATAACTATTCAGTGTTGAAGTTTTAACATAATGTGTAAAACGAGATTGTCCTCTTTAAACTTTGGTTGTCCTGCCAAAAATCATGTCATGACATATATTTTCAGGTTGATGTACTAGTATTACATTTGCATTATCTTGTTAGCAATTCATCATCACATTCCATCTCATGTTTCAGATATTGGAAGTACAATCTTAACTTGATTCAAGCACTAATCAAATCTGGTTGTTCAGAGGACAACCTTGTTCAATAATTTGGTCACCCTGTTGAGAATTTGGGCACCTTGGACACCACGTCTACCACAAAATTTCAGCACTGCTATTGAAAAAGCAGTTTCAAAGTAACAACTTACCGACAATAAGAGAAACTCGATTTGGTTGACATGTAATCAAGGATAAAAAGAACATGTTTGAGTAGAGGTTTGTATTTCTATACTTTCCTGTTTTCAATACAGTACCTCAACTTTGTCGATCATGTTTAATAAAGGTATATCAGATATGTTCCTAATTGTAACCACATTACTTCCTCAGTGATGGCTATCCACCACAAAGGTGCATACTTTCAGACTCGGGAACTCTACAAGCAAATCAACCTGAAACTTGATAAAGGCAATCCCAGACAACAAAGAAAAATGAATCTTACCATCACAGCAGAAGCTAGCTACAATATCATTAACTGTGGCATAAAACAAAAGTACCTCCCATCTGGGTAGTTTCCTGACATGACACATGGTTTGCCTAGGTGTAGTCAGCAGTATCTGGCTCAAATTCATGATTTCTTATGCCAGGGAGATGGTCTAGCTGTCACCCAGGCATTGCTGTGAAAATCATTCTGCAAATGTACCTTGTTGGCATTTAGTATACATCTTGTATGGTATAAAGGATAGATACTGTACATATAGCCTTCAAATAACAAGGAAGTATATTAAGATGGATTTGGTAAATTTCATCAAATCTTTCACACTTATCTGCTGGGCAATGAATGGATTAAGATAAGCACAGAGTTCTGTGTGTTGAGCACTGTATTGTACATGTAAAGCATGCAGCAAGCAATGATCTCAAAATGTATACATTTACGTGACCCAATACTTGATTAGGCACATGATTAGGCGCATATATATATATATATATATATATATATATATATATATATATATATATATATATATATATATATATATATATATATGAGACTATGGAATTTATCACAAATGATTATCACTTCACTCTGATTTGGTGAGAAGTGGGTTTGAGATACTTGCTACAAGCTCTACCGGCAATGGTGATACCTGCATGTAATCCTTGACAGTCACCGGGTTGCTATGCCCATTTCGTACTGTTGCTAACGTCAAGGTAATTGGATTACGTAACCTTTGCAACGCACATGGCGGATCGTCCTTGGAGCTCACCAAGAAGAGCAAAAATTCAACATTTTAAATCATTCGAATCTCACAATTTACAGCAAATTGTCTCTTGAAACTCACTCAGAACATTGGGAACACATGATCCAAGAGTATGGCCCAATATAATCATTCCAAGTTAGATAAATCGCACAAATATTTGATCCAAACGAAGGTTGCACATCTCAACACACTCGCGAAAATTTTCCCTCTTGATCGTCAAAGAAAATGTCGAAAATATCCGCAATGGAAATCTTGTACGTTATCATACTTCACATTCACAAAGGTAATTGAGTTTTCCACATGAAAATGACAAAAATGATAACAGAGGTGCCGTGATGCACTTCCGTGACAAGTTTTAAAATCTTTTTCTGGTTGCTAGGGCTACACTGTTTCTTTTCTACACCATATACGTATTGTATATGTACTACTGATACGTAGGCCCACACGCAAGACATACGCTACCCACAATGCAATACTGTAAACTAGTTTGGACTTGTTCGGATTTCGACATCGTGTTACGTCATTACATGTTATTATCATATGACGAAACAAGAGTTGGCGTGGTTTGTATAGAGCAACCAACTGCGAATTAAGGCAAGTGAAAGTGATGGGAGTTGTTTAGTATGTGAATATCACTAAAATGTCTTTCGAACAAGGGGAGATTATAACCGTATATGGAAACAAGTTTCATTATTGACATGGAGTAGCTTTGGAGATTGACGGAGTGGTGATGCAGTTCCCTGACATGTTTTACTGAAGGTTGTTTGAAGGCGTGGTCAAAAGCTAAAATCATTGATATCTCTCCCGGATGATCGTGTATGGTTGCAAAATTTGGAAGGGGAGTTGGGGAGTGTACATAGTATGTGCTGTGAAAACATTAGCGTGATCGAATGCACAGGGGCGAAGATATCATCGTTTGAAAATTTGACCGAGCAATTGTGTAAGCTGGGCAACCGTAGCATTTTCAAGATCACTTTTCAAATAGAACTGTGTGAAGCGTCGTAGTTAATTGCATGTATGCAACCAGGTGACTGTTGACACTGGGCTGTAAACTACTACTGGAGGAAGAGTCTGTTGTGTTTTTACTATGCATATCCCAAAACTTACCAGGTTTGGTTAGTTATGAAAAAATTCACTTACTTGTCTTGTATTGAAATTTCTTCACTGTAACCTAAGGAATGGACTAAAGTATGTTACTTAGAACTGAATTATGATATTGACCTATGTTTACCACTGTAGGCCTACATTATACAAAATACAAGCTTACTTCTATGGGTCATTTCAGTAATTTTAATAAACTGTATATCCCCTTCAGGATGTTGCTCTGGTAACAGGTGATGCAGACAATATAGTGAGGGAAAATAAGATGAAAGTTGATAGCAGTTTAACACGACAAGAACATCCTACACTATTTACTTCACCACACAGAGTACGTCTCATTTGACGAATCATAGTGTAAGGAATTTCAGTCATTTCACAGTTCCTAAAGCTATTGCCCATATAACAAAAGTTATGTCTTTTCAATGTGGGGACTGGTTCTTCAATTTCCAAGGTTACTGACCTTCAAGTTTACAAACAGCACAGAACAGTTTGTTAATACCATGCAAGAACTCTCTTTTCCTTGGGGCTGTGGTGCAATGGCAACTGAAATACTGTAGTTCAGCTTTGAACACAATGCTGTATGGTAAGGTCACACCAGAACACACAACTTGAAATGCATTATGGTGAGTATCTTTCACCCACCTTGACAAACTGCAGGAGATAATGTGGTGTAACATTCGTGCAATATTACAGAAACTTACTATGCCATGAAAGATGTACCACCTGCTATAAGAAACAACGACAATCTTGTACTCATGTGCTACTCATAACAAATATGAGATGAGCACAAGCTTTCTATCTTCACACTTTAAGTACACAATTCCTCATCACACTAAAATACACTACAGTTTGTATGGGCTGAATTTCCTGGCTAAAATAACAGGAAATTGTTACTTCATGTGTATTGCAGCAAAATTAGTGATGTCAGAGTCCAATTTTATTGAAAATCTGGAAATCACCACATAATAAGTAGTTGCAACTAAAAATATGAAAAAAAAAGATTAATTGCTCATTAAGTAGTGGTCAATCAATTAAAAACAAAGCAAATAATCAGAAATATACAGTTTAGTTATTTATATAAATAGTGTGTTCCATTTTTTCTCAAAGAAAGGCATTAAATTCTAGAAGAGACGTACAACTTTAAACTGCGGCATGTCAAAATGCTACTCTGAGGTTACCCCCACAGACTAATTACCAACACAACAAAAACATTTGCACATAATTTGCTACAGTGCGCTTCATACACATATTTTTTATTTTAACTTTGCAACATAGGACACAGATTTTGCTGCCCACTTTTGCTGAAATTTTCAAAATCAATGCTATTGTCTAAGTACAAGAAATTCATTGTGTGGAAATCTTACTTAATGTATTAATTAGTGGCTAAAAATAAAGAAAATAATAAAAAAAAAAGTTGAGCTAATTCAGTGAGTCATTTTCTTTTCATTTATTTTCTTAACAAAATGCATCAAATACTAGTGAGAACATTGACCTATTACCTACACGGTGTACAAAAATGGTACTTTGCAGATAAAATATCACCATGGGGTTTTACCCTCAACAAACATATATTGTGCACATACTGTAATTTCCTATGACGGTTGGTGCTGCACTTAGCATTTTATCACATTTGTTTATTTCTTGTTTGAGGATTTCTGGTCAAATTATATTGCCGCAAGCTTCAGAACAATGAACAACAGGTATTCCATGTGAAGAACATTTACTCTATTCGCCAATTAATGCTTATTTAATGAAAAACTTAAAAATGATAAAAAAATAGATAGTACCTCTTACAGTACTATACTCACTTTTTTTTTATCAAAGGTGACAAAAATGCAAGCAGAAGCATCAATCTCATTCAAAACTTTTTTAACTACATAGTAAAAATCATCAATGAATTAATACAACCTTATCACTTTGACGTCACACTGATTATAATTAAAAAAGTAGTGGAACCGGTGCACACAGTGTGAGGTACGTCGAGTTTCTTTTCAGCATGCAAAGAAAAAAAGATGTCTAATGTGAGCAAGGTTACAAGAACTGGATTAAAGGGTAAGAGGGTAAGTGAAACAAGTTCCGACACAGAAAGAAAAGCTGAAAAGAAGACAAAAGAGGTAAGGGTAGGTGCTTGAACAGCAAATGTATTCCAATTTTTTATCAAGAACATTTCTTTACTCAATACCAAACAGATAATGGAACTAGCAATACAGTGCATCGTTACTTGCTTTCAACAACCGAAAGGGAGCAATTCGATAAGTCAGCACAACCTACACTCTTAAGTTAATTGATAATAACAATATAATAAAAATAAAAAAACATTTAACAAAATTTTTTTGCAGCAAATACCGGTACTGATTTTCCTGGTACCGCCCAACCCTAGCTTCAGCCCTATACGCAGGTTGCAAACCACCGCCTCTCCCTCCTCACCCCCTTCCCAAAGTCGAAGGACCTCCAGAAGAAGCTCCACCACTGCACCTTTGCCTTGAGCCGACGAGTCTGTGACTTAGAATTCCCTCGGGAAGCCTCAGCGGTGGGATGCGGTCAGGGCTGGGCAGCTGCCAGTGTGGTTGGAGGGCTGAGCAATGCCACAGAGGTCGCCTAGTGCCTCTTGAACTCCTCAATAGGAGTATAAGAACTGGCCAAAACTGCCTGTATAAGAAGTGGCCGTTGAAGAGAACGAACCCAACAACCAGCAGGTTCTCCAACCTGCTCCTGGCCTCGGCAGATGGTCATGCAAACGCGTCAAGGACATTGCCTTGATGCATGTGCACGGCCTTAAGTGCCACCCTGGCAAATTGGTCAAAGACAAGGTGGTACAGGGGTCCCAGAAGAAAGACCAATTTGCGGACATCAGGCCTGGAGAACTGCACTTCATCCTCCGGGAGCTGAGTGTGGGCACACCTTATGGCCTCCTCTACCAAAAGAAATACCGAACTTCAAGCCGGCTCTGGCAGACAGATCAGCTTTATACCAATCTTCTTCAGTGCGCTTCCTGAGGGAGTCCCCAAATATCCCCTTGGCCAGCCCCTGTTAAGATCTCACCTTATTCCCGGTTTTGTCCGTAACAGAGGGTGGCTAGAAATGAGAGGGTGACCCTCAGGTACTCTGAGAGCCCTCTAGCGCATGGCAGGGAAGGCTCTCTGCCTGCCAGAGTTTCCAGTCATTTGAGGCAATGCTCATCGACTGGAAACTCTGGAGGGCCTGAAACCTCCTCCTCATTCATAGCAGACAGGCGGGAGCCTGAGACCCCACCTTGCTACAAGCGGGAACTTCGTAGCTCAGCTTGGAAGAAATGATCTACACAACTGAAGCCAGAGGGGAAGGGGGAATATCACTGCCCCTGTTTCAGGTAGAAGTGTGGTCTCCTCCTCCTGCTCCACCACCTCCTCCATCTTGTCATCAAATTTTTCTGAGGTGGGGAGTTCAAGCAAGTAGGGAGTTCGAGCAAGTCGGGAGGTGGGGGTGGGTGGCGGCACCACGGGTCACTGGGACCTCCGCTAGGACAGGAGGTGGAGCTGACGGCTGCTGATCATTGGTCGAGGGACAGAGGTGGGCCGTTTGCTTAGCCACCTCCACGGCGATCAACGGACCCAGAAGACTCACGAACTGGGCCATCCAGTTCGGGTCTGATGGGTCCGGAAACTCCCTAGGGGTGAATGATCGGGACTGCGAAGTCTGACCATACCCTTGGTCCAAGTAGGAGATTCCTAACTCAGACACATAGAACCGGATAACATACGACTCCAGTACTGGGAACCTATCCCGATCACGGTTCAGGGATCAATGCGACCCACCACATGGGGGGTCCATCCTCCTGGGAGTCCTGGAAGCCGGTGAACTCTTTCAACACTAAATGAAGACACCACCAAAAACAAGCTTCTTGCACTCAATCTGGTCCCACCTAGAGAGGAAATAGCAGATCTGTTTAAGCTTCACTTCTAGAGATACTGTGTTTACAAGGTTCTCATAATTTGACCCCTGTTGACCCAAAATGAACTTTGACTGCTACCAATAACAATAGCGTACTTGGACTCAATGTGGTTTGCTATCACACCAAATATGACATCTGCCTAATCTCTCCCTCTTGAGATATGGTTTTGGTAGGTTTACACATTTTTGACCCATTTTGACCCCAAGCAATTGGGAGTGGATCTGGAACCTTGTTGAATATGTGAGCACCTTGCATACTAGAAAGTAGAGAATGCATTACCTTAAGAGAAACATACTCATTAAATTAAAGGGAGAGGGCAATTGAGAGGAACATGTCTTCTGACATATTTTAACAAACCATCATATTCTTGACATTGTGAAATACACTTCTATGGGTAATATGATATATGTTCAAACTTTCTGCTCAACAGTTTCTGACACTATACATATGGTGTGGCCATTGTTATGTAATTTACATGACCTCTTTGACCTGTGATGTAGTCAATGACCAGTTCTGATTCACAATATACCTGATTGTCCCACACAATTTGTACACGACACACTTAATGTGGCAATCATGAAGTAAAATCGGCCAACTGGACACATGAGCAGGGGAATTTCTCATCAAAATGCCACATAGCATTCTCTTTATTCTCGGGCACCAAGCGAGTGATGGATTATAGGACCTGAAATCAAGCAATGCTACCAGTACCCATCCTTGGCCTGACTTAGGCTAGACCTAAGTAAAATGTTAAGTTAGGCCTATGTGCACAATTTTGTTTTCAAGGAGAAAGTTTTCAATTAGAAAACAATGTTACAATATAGAAAACAATATTGTAATTGTTCTCCGCTGCACCATTGAAGGTATCCCCAACTATGTGTTTTCCAATTCTGTTGACCAGCACTTTTCCATTTAGTTCACCAATCTATAGAAACTTATTAGCTTTCCTTTCACTCTAGATGTAGACGTATGCAGCAGAGTCCTGAATTAAACTTTGTTCTCTTCAAGATGAAACATTGTTTATGCCAACAGAGTGTTGGATTGGTAGTTCTCAGTGGATAACCGATCACACATCATAGGGTACTCAAATATTTTAGATGATCACCAACTTAAACATGTTCATTAATTCAAATTTTTAAATTCATTCTACGAAAATAGTGTAAGAGATATCAAAAGCATCATTCACAGATTTTTTTTAATTTAAAAAAAGATGTGTTTTGTGAAAGGTTTGTAGTTCCAAGGCTATGGTCACAAAATTCAGCAATAATTAGACCCTCTAAAGCTTTCTTCCATTTCTAATCCATTATTCAGTGATTTGTGGTTCTATTCACTGGAGATTTGCTCAGATAAGAAACTACAGCACAGACATATTTTTTTTACACTGGCTATAAATTCCACCATACTACAATTTGCAAGCAGAATTTTGTTAGATATGACCATGCAGGCTAGTAATTCACCATGCTAGCAACAATATGCACTCTATTGTAGAGTGAGGTACTACTGTAAATCTAATATAGTCTGAATGTAGACAGTAGAGGTACAATATTTTTAATGTCATCATGAATAACTGCTGTGGTTTTGATAATGCAGTCCACTAGCACTGTCAAATACCATTTACTTTGCTAAATGTCTAAGTGGTTGGAGTAAATGGTTGAAATAAACATTCATATACCGGATTAAACGGTTTAAAAACATTTTGGCATATACCACACTCTGAGTTTTACTTCAAGGTTTGTCTTATATGTTACAATTACGTGTTTCAATCACAGTTAAATAGAAGATACACTTGGTTTTTGAAATGGTTACATCCAACAATAACTAGTAAACATACATTCAATCATATACCAATGCTCCACCCCATGTTCATTCCTTAACAAGAAGTACAATAAACTACTATTTCTTGTAAAGAAATGCCCCTCTTTTTTACTCATGGTCCATATTTTTTCAAGTTCTGTAAAAAGAAAATGACAACTGTATATGTTTTCGGAAGATTCTATGTGTATCTCCTTTGCAACATTTCAGGTAAAATAGAAAATATAACCTTAAGCCTGTAAGCACAAACAGAGCTGGAAAAAGTCGGGAAGCCAGGAGGCTCTCCCTGAAAAGTTCTGCGTCTAGCGAGAAATAACCGCGAGAGTGAAAAAAATACCATTGTAAAAAAAGAAGAAAAGAAAAAAAACGAAACTATTTCTTCCACCCTGTGAAAATCCTGCAAAGGGCCAAATGATAGAAAAATCCCTTTTACAGCTTCCAAAAATGTTTTCACACGATTTCCGATTTTCTTTCCTTCCATGATCATTCAACAGTCAGAACACTACGCCAATCAATCCACCAGGAAACAGTTACTTAGAGTAACAGATCCCTGATCGATCTTGTGCATACTTCCACATATAGACAAAGAGCCTGTACAGTATGTACTTGTAATGGAACTTGGCAACTCTAACATAACAGATGTGCGGGTTGGATTGGAAGCAGACCACAGTGCAGAATCAAAATGCGAATGTGCTCAAAACTATAGGTAAACCCATACTAAGCTCATTTTTTTACAGTCTTTGATCAATGAGGTTTCTTTTTGGCGGGAATTACAGGAAAGGTGTAACTTTATTTTTCAACCGACAAACACGTTTCCCATTTGTAGTAACAAGATGAAAAAGTGTGTGTAATCCACTCGTCTTTTTGTTGTTCTCATTTACCATGACGTGATGGAAAATACATGTATCATTAGCCACATCGGCTTTGCGACTGTTTATCTAGGTAGGTATATGGTATTGTGGAATGTTCCGTTTTGTGCCATTGTTACTTGATATTAATCTTTTATTGACGCCAACTTTTTTCTTTTTACTAAAATGCTAACTTGTGCGCGATATGCGCAGTAAAGTACGCAGCTTTCTTGTACACAACTTGATTCTAGTATGACAGCTAGTGGACATATTGCAGACCCACAGTAATACAAAGATGAACGCATATTTCTATGATCAAAACCCTTAATGAAACCAATAGTCTGCTTCTTCAAACCTTTAGTCTAAACATTTTAAAGAAACTAGGATCAATGAACAGAGCAAAAAAAATTCAATACCCATGACAAACTCTGAAGCTTGCAGCTTACAAAATGTCGGTGGTTACCTCTTAACACGGAAATATGAATTGCCAAGGTGGTTCGGCTATTCAATATACACCCACTACATTAGGATATCATCACTTAAAATTTTAGCTGCACACAATCTTACATGATTCTTTTCATGAGACTTTTAGAGACATATCAACTTCAAAAATTTACAGCTGTGCCCACAAACCAAAGTGACAGAAAACAGATATACACTATCGCAACCCATAAAAGTATAAATATGAACATACAATTCCATGATCTAAGCGCTTAATGGAATCAACTTTCTGGTACTTCAAAGTTCAAACCTTTAATGTAAACATTTTCCAGTAACTCAGATCAATAAATAAAAAGAGAAAATATTATTTTAAATGTTTCTTGAATAATTCTAATGTCCACAATGTACAAAAAAAGTCACTTATTCCCTATCATAAGAAAAATAATCACTGTGGTGGTTAGGCCGTTTGCTATACACCCACTTCGTTAGGATATTATAACTTAACATTTTTGGAAGGATGTAGTGCTATATATGATCTCATCTGTTAAGTGCGCCAAAGTACTGCATTTTGCCATGAAAAGGGAGAACAATTTTTGAAGGTGAGGGTGCCCCACCAGCAAAACTCCAACACTGATGTGCCTCCCAAATTTGGCTACAGGGCTGCTTTCCACAAGACTATTTTGGACATTTCAACTTCACTTCACTACAGTTTGCTTTAAATGACACGTACAACGTTTCATGGAACGTTTTAGTTTTGAGGCAATATCAAAGATTTTGTTCCCATCAAACTTTCATGTTTTCGCTTACACTGCACCATTCGACTGCAATGCTGACAATGAAAGAAACTTGGCAAAATCCCCCCCCCCCATCCCCGACAAGATTTTGTTACCCCTCAAATATATTTGCTGCGGCATTTTATGCCAATCGGTATCTTTAACAGAATAGTAGGAATCAAAAAGTTGAAAACAGAATTTGTTTCCTTTTAGAGCAGAAAATCAGTGGTAGTTTGACCCCAGTTGACCCCCACAAAAAAAGAACGGATCTTGCACTCAGTACTTGGTATACTGTTTGTATACTACTGTACATATGAGATAAATTCAAGCAATGTGTTATTGGGTTTTTTTAATTCCAATTTTAGCACACCTTGACTATTGCTGACCATTACAAAGTTTAAGACAATTTGGCACTACCTTTAAGGTAGTGCCAAATTGTCTCGTTATCACTTTCACACTTGACTTGCTTGAGCACAATGTAATTAACACAATTGTGGTGGAGCAATGCCATTGCAGTCAAAATTGTTTATACTTTTAAGAGAAAAGTGCACATTATTTGCATGTGCTTCACTGGTTTCATTTGCTGCAGAGCAAGTCATGAAATTTGCTGTATCATGCTGCACATTACATAAATCTGGATCACACAGCAAAATTAAAATCTTTCTTGCATTCTGATACATGTGGTAAAACAACAAATTTCATAAATATGCGATGTGATCAGTTTCAATTCATAAAATACTGAATACAAAAATTTCACAGTTTGACCTCTCCAGACCTCAAATGATCATTGATCTTTGTAAAAAGATATGGTTCTTGTACTCAATGCAGTTTTTCAACTTCAAATATGGGAACAATCAAAGCTTGTATTTTTGAGTTCAAGTGTCTTTTAAGGTGTTCATAGTTCAGTGTTCACAGTAAAAGAGTTTGTTGGGAGGGGCTTCCAAAATCAATGAGGGAGTTGTCACTACAGATTCTATTGCAATTTTACAATTGTACAGTAGCTATAACCTCAGCTATGGCAAAGATTTATCTTTCTGTGGGATTCAGGAGAGAAATGCAGGGTTCACACAATCATCTCCACAAAAAGGATAAAATTCTTACATTCAATAAGGTTTGTACACATACCAAGAGCATCATCAATTCAAGCTTCCCTTCATAGGATATTATTTAAACAATTTTTTCACATTGTGACCTCTGCTGACCTCAGATGACCTTTGACTTGCACCAAAAATAATAGGGATCTTGTAGTTAACATGGTCCATACACATACCAAGTATGGCATTAGTTTCAAGTTTTCCTTCTTAAGATACCATGTTTTTGTGGAAGCTTAGTTTTATCAATCTGACTAAAACTGGCCTCGAATGACCTCTGACTTCCACCAACAACAGGCTTCTGGCACTCAATGTGTTTAACCCACACACTAAATATCAGTTCAGAAAAACCTTTCCCTTCTTGAGATATCATGTTTACAAACAAGTGTCACAAACACACATCACATTTCACACACACATACACGCCAACGTGACAACATACCGTAGCTTACAATTATCATTGAAACCAAAATGATCAGATGCTAGTCTTTGTCTTGGGTCTGCATATATTCATATTTTAGATTCTTCAAAAAATATTCAATGCAAATTTCTTGATATTCATTTAGCATTTGTATTTTTCTTCCAGTTTGTTCCAAGTCCAGTTTTATCAGTGCTACGTCAGCAAAAGCTGCTGTGTACAAGGAACATACACTTGATATCATACAATGCATATGAAATATCAGTATTCTACACTACAGTTCACTTGAGATGCTTAGACTTCAAAGAGCTCTGCACTAAATCTGTTGTTTTTCTTGGAAAAGAAATCAAGAAAGTAATGCAAAACTTCAAAAAGTCAGGAGATCTGTAAAATGTCAATGATATGTCAACTTAACGAGGGAGGTTCCAATTAAAAATTGACAATAATTTTTTTCAAGCTGGGAGGCCATATTAACACAGAATATTGTATAATTCTCGAGGTGGGTCTCATATTACATTGCTTTACCCCACTACCAACACACCATTGCAGGCAAGACCTGTGATAACCATACTCCATTCTATGTGCATGCCAACATACAAAAGGTAGCTTGTTAGGCACAGGATGACAATCCTATTAAGTGAGACAAGCATCCCACATAAACATTTTTGCTTTTTCTTTTCTTCTTGTTTTGTACCAGTACCACTGCATTGTAAGTCTTGTTTTGTTTTTATTTTTACCTATTATTACCCTTACCCATTAAAGATCTTGCACTCAATATTAAATACAAAACTTTGAAAATAGAAACTAACTACTCTGATATTTACACATGTTCTCGTAAAAACAACATTAAACTTGTTTAATTTGAAATATTAAGTTCTACTACAAGCATTATGGTATCTAGCAATATGTATGAAGTGGCAATGCAATACATGATCATACTCACAAATAAATAATCTGCCCAATCCAACCTCGCCTGAAGCAAAGCCTGCTCTCGTAGATCAATCAGGTGGTTAAATCTCGCATCCGGCCAATCGTACGGACCCTTTTCACCCTCATAACCAAAGGGCTCTATAGAAAAGTTGAAATCTATTCTGTGGTAAAGATGTTGGACATGAAGGGCCCACTCATAGATGACATACGTTGTGTTGTCTTCATTGTGGTCTGTACGAATCCTAGGAATAGAAAGTTGCAAAAAATGAAATTACAACACATTTTGCAAGCACTTGGTATGAACAGGACTAAGAGAGAGGAACATACTGTACAGTGGGTCACATTGCGGCAGTCTTGTGACTATTAACCAAACTGAACAAAGGTCTTTATGTACTGCACCTTAACACCACCTGTAAAGTGCAGGGTTGCTCCCCCCTTGAAAAAAAGTGTGTTCACAAACTTTTCACTGTATGACCTCTGATATCCCCATATAACCATTGACCTTACAAAAAAAAAACCAGCTGTCACAATCTTATTTAATCAGAAGGAAGTACACACCCACCAAATTTGAAGCTCATGCAACTAGCTGTAGTGATTCCTGAGATACTGCAAACATTGGTTGTCTACATTCTACCTACTGGTGACCTCAGATGACCTTTGACCTGCTCCCAAAACAATCCCAGCCAAGATTTTTATATGCCCTCCCCACGCACCAACTTTGATCTGTCTTGAACCTTTCCTTCAAAACTAGAACGTTACCAAACGTTCACAAGCTTTTCACATTATGGCCTCTGATGACCCCATATGACCTTTGACCTCCAACAAAATCATTACAATATTATTTAATCATAAGGGAGTACATACCATATAAGTTTCAAGTTCATGCAACACATACTGTACTTCCTGAGATTCTGCAAACATACTTTGTCTATGTACTGGCTGCTGGTGACCACATATGACCTTTGACCCACACCAAAAACAATCCCAGCCGAGATCCCAGTCCTACCTACCCACCCACCACCTTTCACCAATCTTTCCCTTCAAAAACATGCTTCCAAAATAAAACTCTCCAGGCATATCCTAAAATGTCATTGAAATAAAGGTTACATAAAAAAGATTAACATAAGACATATCATATGAGTCCATATTTTGATGCCACAAATTTGCATACTTAGCTAACGTTTATTCATGATACAACTGTGAGACAATCCTTGATGGATTTTGATGGAGTTTGTGGCTATTTTTAAGATTTTCAATCCTCAATGCACTCAATACTCCAAAATGTCATTTTCATGTCACACAACCTTTTAAATGTTCCACAAATTAAAAGAGAATGAGACCAAAGTCTATCTAGCAGCAATCTCTGCTATGAAACAGAGATCTACATTTTAGCAAATTTCAATAGGAAATAAATATGCATTACTTTCCTAGAATGAATGATTTAACCTCTACGTATGTTCACATTCAGGACATGTAAAACTCTATCACATGCTGGGCTTTTCAACCCAGGACAGATCTTTGGAATGATAGAACTTATTACACTCATTTTATGTCACATTACAGTTATGACAAGTCTCTCATGGGGCAATTCAAATGACAGATATCTGCTGCTCATCAAGTGCTAACAACATTGACACTTTGAATTCCTACCTGAACTTTTTGAGATACCGTATGTATAATGTCCTCTATTGACCTCACATGACCTTTGACCTCCACAAAAAATGTCAGATATCATCTTCTCATCAGTTGTTACCAACAATAGGGATGATCTACACATCAACTGCTACCAATTTTGACAGTTACACTCAGTTGCCGAGATATCATCCTCAATATGTTTTCATATTTCATCTCTACTTATAGTAGACTACCAACATATCAACTTTGAATTTCAAGCACCTTTCCCTCCTTCAGACACTGTGTTTACATGGTTTTAAACTTTGTCTTCTATTGATCTCATATGACCTTTGACCTCCATAAAAAATGACAGACATTACCTATACTCATTAATTGCTACCATTCGATAATACTTTGAAGTTCCAGCAACATTCGATTGCTGAGATATCTCCCTTTGACTGGTTTGTATACTTTGTGCTCTTGTGATCTCAAATGACATTTGACTCCCCTGAAAAACAATAGGGGTCATCTACTCACAATGAACTATCAACAAACCAACTTTGAAGTTCAAGTACCTTTCGGTTCTTGAGATACCATGTTTTCAAGGTTTTCAATCTATGTCTTCTATTGACCTCACATGACCTTTGACCTCCCTGCAGATTCTCAGACACAATTTGACTAGTAACAAAATTCACGCAAACCTCGGTGTTTTCGCTCAACTTTTGTCGCGTACATGGCGATGAAAATGAGGCTAAATTTTAAGGAAAAAGGGCACATAAAATTAAATGAGGAAAACTGCAACCACCGCTATCTCTTGGTAGAAAAGTGGTACTTGACCATTTACAATTTAGACCTAGCTTCGTTTACCCACATACGGGGATTATGAAGACCTCAATTGGCCACAGTCGAAAATTTCTTTCAGATATGTCTCAGGTTCTTCCCACTCGTTTTACATGAATCTATCTGGGATCTATGGGGTACTTCACCTCGTAAATTCGATTTGACTCTTTGCGGAACCTCCAGAATTCTACCGTATTAATCGAGTGTTTATAGCCGACATGAACTCAAATATTTTCGCAACCCAGAGTTGTCCATTCCGACTGGGCATGAAACATTTACGATGTGATACCAATGAACGCGGCAGCTACCTGCCTACGGACTGGGGCGTTGACACATGATGTAGGCTAGCCTAGAGCTACAGTACAGCTTTCGTATAACTGGACATTTATACGCACCAAAAAAAGCATACAAATGTTGAAACAAGTGTACAGAAGTATAATCTCGCAGGCAGAAAAATACCCTGTAAAGAATGTATGTAACATGGCTTGCTTAAGTTGTAATTTAGCACTGCCGCAGTATTAGTTTTACTCGCGTATTTTCACGGCTAGGTACACTGTGGTCAGTTTGAGCGCTCATGGGGAATGCTCGGTTGATTAAGCAGGTGATCGTGGCTGGCTGCAACTGCTCTACTGGGGTTGACTTGCGTGTCAGGTTTCACGTCTGTCTTGATACAATTTAGCTTCTTTGTGTAAGTTTATCCAGGAAACTTAAAATAATTATAAGGCATGTAAATTTTGTTTATCATTGTGTTTCTCTACTTAAAAATATATCTTATTTTTGAAACTTAAATCGTATGACTTATATCACGAGTCTCACACTTAAGTTGGCTCCAAATACTGCATAAAAGAAATAACTCCCCAAAAGATGCAGTGTCCGTACACAAAAAAATCCATGTTACTGTCAAAGTTTTCATTATTAATTCCATTAAATTTCCAGATTGCGAGGCTTGCAAACCGCAAGTTTACACCGATTTGATACGATACATCAGACAGCGACCTACATTAACAGCTCACACTGTTCACTTCGACATTAAATTGAATAATTGTTGAAAAATTGTTATATAATCCAATCAATTACACTTTCATTTTCTTTATAAAAAAGACGTAATTTGATAGCATGACTTAAATTTAAGATATAATCTGCTTTATAATTATTTAGGTCTTTTTGATATGAAATCTCCATGTACTGTATTTTAGACCAAATACTGAAGGATTCAATCGCCTGATTTTGTAAAAGCGTGAAATGTAGGCTATCCTTGTTTAGGAGGCAAATAGCGTATACAATGCCCATAGGTCGACCACAGCTTCTCAGTTCTGTTTGTGCTTGCACATATATGTCTTTGGTAAGTCCTTGTCTATATTTTTGCTTCTACTTCGAATCAGTGAAATTTGGATTACGTCAAAAGAAAGGGAAAAAAATCTGAACAAGAAAGAGATGCCTTCGCATTATGCAATCAATATGCGGCCACTGCAAAGCCAGATGATGGTCCTTTTACTGCGGTAGCACACCACACTTGTGCACCAGTATTTGCTGTTACTTCAGTCTGTTATCTCCCCGCTACGTATCTTTCTTTTTTGTTTGAAAAGTGAGTGGAAATAGTCGGCCAACTTTTGTCAACATTGGGCCACTCTCCCCCCCCCCCCTTTACTCCTCGGCACAACTTTCACAGGTGTTCTTTGTACTTTTTTTCCTCGAAAAGAATGGCGTGGAAACTTTTTCTACCTTTATTTTTCTTAAACAACTGAAAAACTTTACAGCAAGCAGCATCCAATGCTAACTGGGTAAAGAAAAGATATTTATGTGTAACGTTACCGTAACGTTACACCACAACATTCGGCACGAGGAAAATAAAAAGTACCTTCTTTTAAGTGGACTCACCTTTGAGAATACGGAGCAATTTGGAGTTGTACAACATTTTTTCCACCAAAACCCAGGTTTGATATTTTAATGTACGAAAAATCGCCTTCACCGCTTCAAAGTTATTTTCATAATTTTTCCGATGTGTTTTTTCTGTTATGTAAAAAGTTATGTACCAATATGTACATGACAACTTTTTTGCAACTAACTTTTAATCAATTCAGCCTACTTGCGTATTGCATATCGTTAGCGAACAGTAGCCTCACTGAGAGAGCAGTATTTTTTCACTCTTTTTCTTTTTTTTCTCAGTTAAAAATTCCTCACTCTGATTTTCTATTATGTCGAGACCCTTGCTGAAAAAAAGAAGAATCAGCATGTTTGTCAATCCTTAAGCCTTTGCGGTTTTAATGACCACGATCTTTCGTTCCCCTCAACAAACACAATGCTGGTATTGTCAAACCGAAACACCCACAGTCCGAACAATCTTCCGTGGTCTTTTGTTACCGTTCTATTATTGAGCGGCGATAATCCTTCTTCATCCAAGCTTCAGTGAAACGTCAATCAATCCTTGTTGTTAAGGACCCTATTGTGACATCAGGCAGGAAACTGCCCACAACTTACCTCATTATCTTCCCAGCTTCAGCTAGTGTGTTCACTGGAGCTTGAAGCATATGCATGACACACACAATAGCGGGGAAAATACACGAAGGGGAACGACGGAATAAATATGACAAGCTCCCTAATCGTAATTTCGCACAACTGCTACCAATACAAAATTTTTGGCGCGAACAAAACTAAGGGCCCGCGAAGGCAAAAGACCCACAAAAACCTGATAATTAAAGGATACTTATCAACGATTCGTGGTTCAGAGGCGTCTAAGGTAGGTAAGGAATAAATCCACGAAGGTAGAATTCCTCAGGAAAAACGGAGATAGTGAAAATTCACCAAAAATCCGAGAGCAGTTATGGAAACCAACTAGCACTTTTGGGTGGTAGTTAGGGAAGGAGGAGCTAGTCCATTGCGGGTTAGGGCGAAGGTAAAGGCGGGGTCAAAGGTTACCAGTAGTAATGCTAGCACGGTAGAGGGACGTGCATAAGTTAGATGGAGACAGGTAAGTTCGGAATGATGTAAATTGTGTTTTCAAGTTTATTACAGTTTGACCTCTGGTGACCTCAAATGACCTTTGACCTCGACCAAAATGGTAGGGATCATCTACTCAATATGACCAACCCACACACCAAGTATGACATCAGTCACAGTTACCGTTCTTGAGATGTCATGTTTACAAGGTTTTCACATTTTGCTCTCTGGTACCCTCAAATGACCTTTGACCTCCACCAAAAACAATAGGGATCATCTACTTACTATGACTAACCCACCCAGCAAGTATGAGGTCAGTCATGGTTACCCTTCTTGAGATATAGTGTTTACAAGAAGCGTCACACACACACACACACCCACGCATACACACACACGACATTAGGACTGCATAGATTCTTTTCGCCCTTTTCCCTTTAATTTCCTGTGCTCAGTCTTCCCTATAGCAGAAACCCAGGAATGTGAAGGACTGTGCTATAGCTACTTGGATATCTCAGAAAGGAAGAAGAGCGTAGACTGGCTATTTTGTCAGGCTCACTCTTGATTTCCTTGATAGCCTAATATGTTTCAAGATGTGGGTCAATCTGGAACAGAATGGCTATTATTAGGACAGAAGCATCTTACAAAATACTAGAGGTCATTGGGAAGTAACAGTGGTATCTGATTAAGGTGTGAAAGTGTTTCCAGGTGCTCAATGTTGACAAATGTTTGAAAGATTCGTTTAAAAGGTATACTGATAAAGAGATTGAACTTGGATGGACTTAGATAACTTGTTGGTTTCCTGGTTCTATTGCTTGTCAATGTCCCTACATCCTTTGTAGTGCATGTTGTCAGTCATTAGTAGGCTGGTGGATAAGGCTTAGAGAGGCTAATTGATCTGTGAAATTTTCTAAACCTGTCAAGATTCCTAATAACAGAGGGTCAAACTAAGAGGATCCCAATGTTTCGCATACAAAGGGCTCATGTCACTTCACAAAAACAAGGAAGGCAAAATTAACAAACATGCTCAACAAAATAAGCTCAGCTGTGATACACATAGATATGAAAGTTACTGAGTTTAAGGTGAATTAAGTGAATATGATAAAGTTCTTACTTTCCAATTATCTGAGATTAAATAAGGCATGGTACTATAGTGGTATTATTTTTCTGTTTAGTGGGTACACAAATCTTGTGCTAAGGTGCTAATTTGATATGATAATTTTTTTCCTGCAGGCAAGTCACCAATGTCACGATTCATTGTTGCATGAAACCCTTTTACTCTTGCAAATATCACAAGTATGGAAAGTGATGTAACAATATGACATGGCCATTACTAATTGAACAACTGAAGGTAAAAAGTTTAAAAATAAAGTAGCTTCTCGAGCAAATGGGTGCATTTTGACTTATATTTCTACAGCTACAGTACCTTACAGTACCTCTCGAAGGATTTCATTGTATTTTATTTTTTAGCACTGCACTTAACTTCTTTTCCAATGGATTTGATACTCTTCTAATGCTTTACAATATACTGTATGTTATGTTCCCATTATGAAACACCTACACAATAAGTAGAGTATATGATCAGTTTTTGACACACATTGCAGGTATCAGAGCATGATTGTCTATCTTCCAATTTTGAGAATATGAGCATGCGCAGTAGAGATTGCGAAGAGCATCTTTGCATGAACAGGCCTTGAATACTGGATACTAAACTGATGTTAGAAGTTTCATAATGTATCGTTAAGTCCCAAAATTGCTGGAGATAATTCAGTAATGAATTGACCAACATACTTACTCAAATGATGCCCCTGAGGTAAGATTTTCATGGAGACCAATTAGTCAAAATTTCTTGAGCTGATTTTAGAATTTGATGTTTGACTATTCCATAGAAATAGATAAATCAGAATGGCATCAGAGAAACTACTCACACACTGAACAAGTGAAGCTGAACATCACACATAATCCTTGCTCTTTACGGAAACACTGCTCTGCATTAAGCATTTGACAGACACGTAAGGCTCAAGACTTTGTTTGATTGATATCTATAACTACATCTTTAAGGAAACTTTAATTTCTTTAGATAAGCTGAAAACATTTAGTGGGAAAATGCATTTCAACATCTAGCTGTTGCAAGTAACATTATTCTAAAATTTCTGTTAGATTTGTGGTGACATGAGAATGTCTTTCACTGAACAGAGAATGGGCTCCACTTTTTTCCGTCACATCATTGTGGTTTATCTATTTCTATGGACTATTTTAGATATATAGCCTTGTGATGTCAGTAAATAAACATCCTTATGAAATCAAACTACCACTTCTGGCCTTTTACTGAAGGAGCACAGATTTGTGGTGTGTAGAAAAACTAGCGGAAACATTTTGTTGTGGTTGGATATGGACTAAAAATGAGATTTTGTTGCAATATTGTAGGAAGTATCATTTTACTATATTCTCTCATAAATTCATAACTTCAAAACATACGATGTGACAAAATTCAAGGTGGTGCACAGTATATCAGAGAAGGGGCATTTATTTAAGTACACACAGTATAGTATAAGGAGTTATACAAGCTACTAACTCCTGAAACCAGTCAACATTTACGTCTTACTAATAAAAGAGTACTAACTATACATGTGATAGTTGACTAACCTATAGGATGTTATTTTACCATTATGCTCAGCAACCAGAGTTTGAATTATGAATATCCCACAAAACCTCTTTCAATGACATCAAAAGCTTTCACACTTCCGAAGTGCCTCTTATCTTTGATCACTGTCTGAGTATGACTTCCTTTATTTTCACCCGTTCTGGTCCTGTCTTTGGTCAAATGATGATCACAAATGTTAATGATACTGTGACTGACAAATGATTGTATGATCTACTGTAAAGTACCACATACTGCATCCTATGTTCAATGCGTCCTGAATCAGAGGTTGACACACACTTGTACCCACACACAACCCATGAGACCCACTTGACTATAAGCAAACTTTGTATAGATTCTGGAATATTCTGAAACTAGTATTCACACCTACAAGGCAGTAGTTATACACATATTCAGAATACACTAACTGTATTTGCTATACTTGACAGTTGGCATGCTAGTGTGTGGAAAATCAGCAACATTTGAATACCAAGTTTGTAACATGCTGCAAGGACCAGACAAACTAGGGGCTCAAGTGACTTTAATGATTCCTTTTACAATTTTCATGAAAAACAAAGGACAATATATAGCAAGTTGGAAGTGAAACACCTTACTCATCTTAAAACACTATGTCTACAAGGAAACAAACTATTATCCCTACTGACCTCACACGACCTTTAACCTCAATAAAAATGACAGACATCATCTGCTCATCAAGAGTTATGAATGTTTAGCAGTTTGAAGATCCAGCAACATGCTCTTGCTGAGATATCTTACTTGTTAGATTTTCATATTTTCATACCGTAACTTCTGGTGACCTCAAATGATCTTTGACCTCAATGAAAAAACAAAAAACCCATGGATCTTGGATTTTTTAAAGGGGGGTCCAATATAACAAGGACACATTTAGTACTATGTATGAGGAGTGCCACAATCATTTAGCACAGAAAAACATTTTGCACTCTCCAAGTGTTTAAAGCTGTATGTATTATGAAATGAGCCTTGAAAATGAGATCTTAAACCCTGGGGCTGATCTTGGATTTTTTAAAGGAGGGTCCAACATAACAAGGGCACATTTAGTGCTATTTATGTGGAGTGCCACAATCATTTGGCACAGAAGAACATTTTGCACTCTCCAAGTGTTTAAAGCTGTATGTATTATGAAACGAGCCTTGAAAATGAGATCATGTTGGCAAATTTCTCAATTAATCCAAAAAAGACCAATCTATGAGAAATGGTAATACAAAACTAATTACCCTATCCTCTCTTGTTTTTGTCAAGAGTGTAATAAATTTTGTCTCAAGATGTATTTTAAAACCCTTCACTGTTTTCAGAAAATTTAGCTCAATGATGTTTACCCCACTGGCATTGTTATACTTGCTGGGTAAGGCTGTTCTTTCAAATCGAGCACATAATCTTTGGTTTGTGGTTGGTAAGACCTTTGAAATACTCACTGGGTAAGATGACTGGTGGACGGTGCATGTCCATGTACCGCAAATTATAATACTGTACTGCAGCATCACTTTGACAAATCTTACAGCAGGTCAATTGCTTGATAAGCAGCCAATAAATCGCTGATATCATAAAGAGAGTTATACGGTGTTTTGGAAAGAGACTACACATTCAGCAAAAACTTGCAGTTTTCTTATAAGTTGCTGATTATACACCATTTAAGAAGGATATTACTTCTGGTAAAACAGAAGAGCAACTACAAATGTGGTAATTTCTCTCTGGAAAAGTTTTTAGCTCCTGAAAAAAGGGGGATCAGAAGAACCCCTTGGACCCATCCCCTGTACCAACCCTTGAAACCTATCAAGTTTCAAGTTCCAGCAACTCTCCCTGCTGACATACCATTTGGACAAGGTATTCAGACAATTATTCTACTGACATCATGTGACCTTTGACCTCCATAAAAATGACAGAGATCATATTCTCATCAAGAGCTACCAATGGTACTGTAACAGCCTGAAGTTAACGCAACATTCAGTTGATGAGATATCTTCCTTACTGCGGTAGCTTTTCAGTCCTAAATCTCTGGTTAGTGGTGACCTTAAATGACCATTGCTTCATGAAAAAGAATTTGAGATCAGATACTAACATTGCAATACCTACAGTACTGTACACACTCCCTTAGAAGTTGAACCACATTTCCCTTCTTGCGATTTTGTGTTACAAACCAGGGCATTACAACGTGTGAACACACACCGACCCTATACATGTACAGTATGCCATCGCCATCACAATTCCTTAGGTGCCATTGGGAAGAAATCAAATGCACACAAAAAAAGTTTTTATTTCTTCATTTTTGCCTGTGGTCATTCACTAAGGAACTCCAAAGTAGCAAACATGGTACATAATTTAGTAAAATTTCTTCAAAACCGTCACACATGACCTCAATGAGAGCATGTGTCATATTGTACACTCAGCTCCAATTGTTGAATACATACAAACTGCTTACAGTTACAGAATCCAACATTGAATGCAGTACAGCACATTTACAAAGGCATACATTCATTTTCTAATTCCACCCTGTTACAATTATTAAATTCAATTGATTCAAAGATATTAATTAATACATCAACCAGGAATCACAACAATTGTGTGGTTGTGGTGATGATGATGATGATGATGATGATGATGATGATGATGATGATGAAGATGATGACACTGCACAGCCTTACACAGCAGTAACAGTAATTAGCACATGAAAGGAATCTGCCTATGAAAAATAGTAAAAGACATAACCCATGTATATCATATTTATGTTCTACTGAATGTACAGTAGCCATCATTGCACTACATAGATTGCCCATACGATACATCATTGAGATATTGTGTCTATAAGGTTTTGACAGTTTGACCTCTGCTGACCACAGTTAACATTTTCCATTTCAATGTCTTCCACAAAACAATTTAAAGAATTTTGAATGCAAGATGGTTGAAATACATATGATGTATAAATGTGAGACCAGTCCAAGCTCCAGCTTAACATTCTTGAGATACTGTGTATTTTCAGGTTTTCACACTTTGCAATTCTGCTGATCTCAAATGACATTTGACCTTCACAAAAATCACAGAGTTCTTGCACTTAACAAATGTGGTCCATCATGATCATATTATAGATGAGATCAGCTAAGTATTCTTGAGATATTGTGCATGCGTATGGTTTCCCAAATTTGACATGTGTTGTAGGGCTAAGTTAGGTATCAGGGTACCTGAGCAAGATATGGGTACATGAAATTCAAATGAACAAGATAGGTACCAGTCTGGAAACAAAAAAAAAAGAGCAACAATGGTGCAAAAGCTTATACCTGAACATCCGGGGTTACCATTTACATATCAGTACTATGGATAAAATTATAGCAACCACAAGAAGTATCATTAGGCCTATATTGAATCACAAACATATTGCGTACAAGAGAATCTGTAGGACTGCGTAATTTACAGAATATCATAGACTAGAGCACAAACAGTGCAGAAGTTGGATCTTTGTCAATAAATTTGTGATACACTTAATGGGCACTACCAAATTACACTGCTTATGATTGCATCTCTTTTCAAGTTTGACATCCAATAATTGTGAAACTGTCATTTTTGTACATTTTCTACCTGGTTTGTCCTAGCTGTGTGCATATGAATTAGTAGTAATGTGGAAAATGGTTGTAAATTTTCCAAAACCAATGTAAATCATTAACTAAGTGCTCATTAGTGTTCATTTGCATGTGTCACATGGGGACTATTTAGCTTGATCATTGATCTGTCAGTAGAACAGTTATAGAACAGTTATAGGAAACAAAAAGGTGACAGGTTTGGAAAGACTAAATGAATAAATCAAAGTGCCCCTTTAATGTCTAGACCAATCGAGTTCAGCTAGGATACAATCTGACCCACTGTCCCATTATTCAATTATGATTCATGCACAATAGGGATATTTGAGATGTTGTGTGACATGTGAAGGGGCGCCTTTAAAGTAGGAGGAGAAAACTTTGCAGGATTTCACAAAATGGGCCATAGGATCCATACAGAACCCTGGACTACAAATTCATGTACACCCTAAGATAGACTACAAGCAGAGTATCATCATGACAAACCATCAACATTGTACTCTAGAATCTGTAGGAGAAGCAATTTGCAGGAAAATGGTCTACATAGGGTCCACATGGGACCTTGGACCAAGCAGTTTTGAATACCCCAAATTTGCCTACCACTCAGGGAACATTGCATCCAAGTTACATACAAATCCATCAAAGCATACATGCAAAAAGCAGCATTTAGAAAAGAATTTCATTAAATGAGCCATAGGGCCCACATGGGACCTTGGACCAAGAATTTTTGAACACACCAAATGGTCCACCACCTATGAAATATTGCATCTAAGTTTCATGCAAATGCATGAAAGCATGACAGGGAGTGATGCAGTGACGCGCTGCACCATTACAAAGTTCACACCAGCTGGCTGGTATGGGCTAAAAATTGCTTCAATACATGTTTCAGTGCATGAGCAGGCTAATGGCAATTTGCTTTCATTCTGATCACTGAATGGGATAAGTATGGCAATGGAAAGACAACAAATACCAGCTAAGTTGTTTGAATCAAATTGGTACAAGAAACAGATTAACAGAACTACTGATTTTGTAACCAAAAAAAAAAAATGCAACTTTAGATTTTAATTCTGTGAATTTCCACGATCAAAAGGCTTACATCATGAGAAATTCCATTTTTACATAGACCAAAGATTCTGCAGCAATAAAATCGCACAGTCATTACCAGTAACAATGGAGAATCATGGGAACTACAGCCATATTACATAATCAGCAACAAAAACATACAGTACATTGTGAAAAAGGGCTCTCCCGTCGCAAGTGTTTTGTCGTTGTTATAGTGCAATTATCAATTCATTTGTGAATTTACCATAAAACAAAAAGGATATGCTGTTACAGTTTTTGTATTCCTTTTGCATTTAATAGTTTCACAGGGCCCCTTTCAAATATTGAAAATACAAAGATTTCCTGGATCAACTTCTGTAGGTTCCTCTGTCCTTTTTTCTCATTACCTCTCTACCGGTGCAAGCACTAATTACCAAAGTATATATACTACAATACTATTATAATACATAGATTTTTCTTTTGACAAAAAAAAAATGTTGTAACTCAATATGTACCATGATGATACATAATTAGTCACATCCACCGACTAGAAGCTGCAGCCATAAGACCTGCTAGGCTGTTTGTTTGAGAATGGTGAAACTTCTTGGCAGACACGTTAAAACTTTAAAAGTGTAACTTTGGTGCCAGTCTGCATGATCTTTTCTATTTCTTTTTACAAGACACAATTCATATGCATTCCTTTGTTTACATAACACTTGAGGTATCTAGAAAAGCTTTGGTTCTGAGGCGTTCTGGCAAATGAATTTGTTCTGATCAAAATTTTATCATAAATGAAATGATTTTCAATACTTCACTGCTGTTCTCTACAGAGACCGTGATGGTTAGGTGGAGGAACCCACAGTATTTTTAAAGCTTGTACAGTACCTGTCTAAAACTTGCTACAGAATTTTGCAGAACTGTTGTTTGATAATAAAAGAACATCAGAACCGAGCCTTTAAGGCACTAATTAATCAAATCATGTTTCATATAGACTCATAAATGTTGGACCTCTATCAGACAAAAGAGATCTTTTGATAATATTTTGAGTAACAAGTTGAGTGAGGAGAGAGCTGAGCTTCGTGGATACACAGACTTTTTTACCAAACATCCAGGTGAATATTCACACATCTAGGACCTGGGAGCTTGGGTCAACATAAACACTACTCACTGATGAAATCTTGCAATTTTTCTGTACTATCATGCATCACATTAATTGCAATATGACATGATATCATAGAGAATTGCAGTGTGTGAGGACATACAACATGATTTTCAGGAATAGCAACAAAAAACTAGAGCAGCTACAGTATTTCAAGTATGTGGTATTATGGACTTTTAAATACCAAAAGTTAACAGGCTAACAACAATACTTAGGTAATAATGACTTACATGTGCTGTACCTGTCTCAAAACAACAACAGCTCCTCATCTTCCAAATTAATGTGTAAAATTATATACACCAATCTTGTTACTTTTCTTTTAATACTAATATATTTCTAAAACACATGCACCCACACAATTGCACATCAGTATCATTTAAATAGTCGCAAACTTTCGACAGGATATAGTAGAATTGCAGAAGCATGCCTTACAGTAATTGGGGAAGGAGCACACAAAATTTCTAATATTTAACCTCGCTCCTCCTTTCCTGAGACAACAGTAGCTGTTGCACAATAGTCCACAATACAATCATGTGCAAAGAACTTAATTGTGATTTTGTGTTGCGTTGTATTTGTAGCGAAATCTGTGAGTCAGGCTTTGCTTTGCCGTTGAGCAGGGCTATACATTTAGCACTACGTTACACTCAATCCACACCACAGCCCTTGCGCCGCAATCAACAAAAATGATTCATACCGTACTTACAGCTAAATGATATGGAAATACGTCTTAACTGTGAGATTACTCATAAAACTGTTTTTGGTGACCATTCGAAGCACATAACAGGAAAATTCAACATCATTCACTCACTTGAAGGCTTGCAAATATGGCCCACAGCCGTGTACTGACTTAGTGCGCTACGTTTCATTTCTTGGGTCAAAATTCATCCATTTTCTAATCATATTTCTAGTTTATATAAGCTGAATGCAGTGCCAGAGATCGTTTGTGTATAAAGTTTGGTAAGAAAATGTAATTGTGAACATGAGAGCAGCTATTAACGACCTAGCGAAGTCAGCTAATGGATTAAACATTTGTGGAGTGTAATAGAGTTTAGCTGGCCATGTAACGTAATGCACATCCTTGTTCAAGGTAGGAATGGTACGCCGTACAGGCCTTGGTCCCAACATATGCTACTACTTTTTCCCACAAACTACACAGTAATAAAGGAGTGGAAAAATTTACCCATCGAAGGAATTGAAACCTTTATAATGCACCTTCTTCTTCATCACTGCAATGTACCCCCTCAACCACCATTGGAATATGCTCTCCTAACGAGCCCTGCAGCCAGTATTCAGAGACAAAACCTTACAGGCATGTAACTCTTTACCCTAAGCTACATCTTTAGCTTTCAGAAAGGAAAATTCTCACCTGGGTTTAAAGCATGTGCTGTTATTCCTGCATTTTCCAAAGTACAACAAAGGACTTCTTATAGTTATACATAATTAAAGTTATAAAAACTCCTGTACAGAGGTACATTTGTCCACGTATAGCCTAATTTCTAAAGGAAATGCGTTTGCATAGGAGTTTTGTTGAAGCAGTGCACATAGGGAAGTGCCACACATTTACCACAGGGCCCAGTTCCTCTTTTTAACTGAAAAAATAAATTGCTCTTCTTTCAACTGTAATTAACAATCTAATTAATGAAATTTTTGAGAAACCTGGCATAGCATGTCATATCTACATTGGTATCAAATGACAGAAAATGATGCAAGATCAACCTTTAGAGGCTATTTTTATTCCTCCAAACAGCACATCTTACACAAGTTACAGTAGGCCTAAGGTATACTCTTTGATGGCCAGTAAATTTGAAAGCTGCAGACTCCAGAACTGGGGAGTAGCTCATATTACACAGCATACACAGAGATTCCATGTTTTGATAACACATGTGGAGGAATTTTAGACAGGCTGAGGGAGGGACTACAATCTTGGACAAAATTGTTGGGACACTTTGTCGTATGTTGCAAATATAATACTGAATTTTAGGTGAGAGGATAACATGAAACCCCGCGCCCCTTTCCAATGTTGCGCTATAGAAGTGAATGTACCCTTTGAACAGCAATCCTATAGCCAACATTGAAGGGGGCACGGGGTGTCCCAAGGAATTTTGTCCAAGATTGTCTGAGTTTTTTGGGAGCAATTTTGGAGCGAAATTTCGAAAGAAAATTGAACATTTTTGGACAAGGTGCATCATAAAAAATATTTATTGGGGCCTATTCTTCTGGGGATTTTTAAAAGAAAGTATTCTGAATTTCGACTATTAACATAAGTTTAATTTTAATTTGGGGGTTTATTTGTATATTTTTGTTGAAAAGGAAAGATCATGAATGAATAGATTGTTTCATGGTGTTGGATGCGGACAGAAATAGTTGCGTTTAGAAATGACATTGATGAGCAGCTGTTGCATTGCGTTGCAACAGGAGTGTTACTGCAATTGTAGAATGCTGGTAGGAATCCCAGTTATAATGTGTTCTGAAGTAGCTCCACGTTCTACCAAAATGTGTTAAAGTCAGAACTGTAGATTCAGCTTAATATTAAAATAATGGTAGAACGTTAGTAAAGGCTGGCTTTTTACATTTCTGGCCGCTAAATCAAGATTTGTGACTGCAATTTTTACATTGCATGAAGCTGGTAACGTAAGTAATCTCCAGTCTTGTAATCTACGCAATTTTCCTACGGGTTGCTTAAATTTTCCTGTCAAAACATTTGGTAGAACGTGGGTTTCATTAACCTATACTGTCGGACGCTGTTGTTAGGTCTAAGTCAGCTTGGATGGGAAGGCCGGGGTTCAATTCACATCATGACCATAGTGTTTTTCACTGCTCAATTATCCATGCATAAACTCAGATGTCTGTCAACTTCTCATTTTTCATTCATTCATATATAACATAAGGTAATACATGTATATCAACATAATGATATAGCTCTAACAGCAAATGTACTATAAAGTCCGTTGAAACCTCTTAAAATGACTGACATATTACAGTGCACCACGTACGGTACATTAGAATGGGTGCCACAATGTCACTGTTATGTGAATATGAGCAAACGTCACACTAATTAAATTTGCATTTTAGGGGTTTTTTTTGTATAATGATAGTACACTTTTTTACCCAGATTAACCTGAAAGTAAGTCCTAATAGTCATTAAGCGTAGTTACTTTAACAGCACACACCACGTCATCACTGTGAACAATTTGAATAAATAACACATATACATCGATCTTCTTCAACGGACCACTAACATGTAAGTTTTTTTTTTTTTTTTTGAGGGGGGTGTTTTTGTTTTTGTTTGTTGTTTTTTTCTTTGGTACCTGTCTCATTATCAGAGTTTGAGCCGAAAGTACGTAATTTGTATCATAAAAAATGTTTTAAAGTAGTTTCCTGGTCGACAAAATGCATTGGAGTTTAGATGTTAACTCCCCAATGACTGCATTTTATGTAGCACATTTAGTGCAAATACATGGATTTGACTGACTTATTCCTCCCTTTACTCCGTAATAACATTGACAACATTCACACAATAATATTATTACAGTAAACCAACTTCAATATAGGCCCCAAACATGCCGAACATGCACTGCTGATGTTTCTTGTTGCAAGGAATATCACCCCACATTTTGCAGTTTAACTTGTTTGAAACTGACGATTTTCCTGTGCCCTGCGCATGCTTCTAACCCCTCGAAATTCTCCGACAATCTTGGACAAAATTGTTGGGACACTTTGTCGTATGTTGCAAATATAATACTGAATTTTAGGTGAGAGGATAACATGAAACCCTGCGCCCCTTTCCAATGTTGCGCTATAGAAGTGAATGTACCCTTTGAACAGCAATCCTATAGCCAACATTGAACGGGGGCGCGGGGTGTCCCAAGGAATTTTGTCCATGATTGTAGGCATAAGTGGTTGGGAGAACTGAAACTCTGGGGTAATGAGTTTTGTGCTTTAAAACTGAAGCTAGGCCTAGCCTAGACCTACTGTATAGGTCCAATAAATGAACTGCTCTGCACTTCTGTATTACTGATAACGCTAATTAGTTCCATGACTATACACTACGTACTAACTTAGGAGTTACTACAAACTTAAGACAACTCCCCCCCCCCTTACCCCAGACTATCCCCGAGAAAATTTCCCCTCCTTGCTTGGACTACCTCTCAATTTCTACAGTAATTCCCAACCCAGAGAATTCTCTCCCGGCTGACTAGCACTTCAGGGAAAGGTTTGGGGGGAAGGGTTGAATCCTGATGAATTGTCAGGGGAGACCTGTTCCAGGACCATTGGTGAACTTGCAGAGTAGGACAGTATTAACACTGAATTCGCACGTAACGTATGGGGCTTTTGCCGACGGTTACACATGGGAAACTTACGAGTGTAATTGTAAATACCTACCATAATGATATGCGATCTTTCGGGTAGTTCAGATTTTCTATATAAGCCAAAAATGTCGGAAGAGAGTGGGCTTTGTTCCTTGCTAAAAGGGGTATAAACACAGTGGGAAGTTTCTCTCTTCCATGGTCCCGTTCATCGTTCACCTCGGAATCCAAGTCCTCCGGGTCCAAACTGACGCAAATTCCAATAAGAGTGGAGAATATCAGGCTGAAAATGCAGAATACAAACTGAAAATCACGAACACAGTACTTGGCCATGGTATGTCAAGGAAAGATGCAATTTTGACAGTTTTGCCAAAGGTATTCCGAGTAAATACTCACTCCAGGGGACTTACTGTGCTGGTTGTTGTTCGAACCGCTTCACTAAAATTTTCACACGGTATGATGTACATGTGTCATCAGTGCCCAAACGTGTCATGTACAACTTCCTGCAAGCTTAGCAGAAAGTAGCAGTCACTCAGCGGAGATAGCAAGCTGCGGACAAGCAGAATAGAAAGGACACTATGACCTCCAATTTTCTGACACTGACAAGTATGATCGTGTGTCCAAATCTTCAGTGCACTTTACTAGGCTGGCAAATTCTTGTAAAAGATCAAGAAATAAATAAAAAAATACAAAAAGCCAAGTCGGTTTGTTGCCACTTCGAGAAAAATATATGACTACAAGTGTGGAAAATATGTCTCAGTAAATTGGTCTAAAGTTTCGTAAGATTCTTAGTAAGATTAATGTGATAAAATAATGTATACAATTGTCGTGATGTTTTCTAGACAATCAGAAACAAAAAATTTTATATCGGGCGTAATAAAGGCAAACTGCAACTGTAGGGAAAATGACGTAATTTCAAACCAGTGGTGTAGCCTCGGGAGTGGGGTGATTGAAGGGAGCCACTAACACAAAATCGTCACCCCACCAGAAATCTGAAAAACAATCTACTCGCCTTGGTAATGATAAAATGGCCTTGGAAAATCTGTTTAAATCAATTCACTGCAATTCATCGGGATAACCCCACTTAAACTTTGATAATACAAATCAGTGTTTTTTAGTTATACAAGAATCATAATAAGCTCATCCGAGTATCGAGCATCCTCGTTCATTTTTTTCTTTCTCTTTTGAGGTTTTTGACAAATATTTTGTGATGAACACATTGGCGCACCGACGGCCAGAAGTTGGGGTGAGGCAGAGACTGTTTGAACTAATTATGTTTGTTACTCAGTCTAACGGGATTACCTTCTGAGCGGAGCGCCATGCAGTTGGCGCGGAGCGTACAAGAAAATTTTGGCTTTTCAATACCTCCAGGTGACAGGAAACTTCCCGAGTGTACTTGAGCTGCATGTACCCAGCTTTAAAATAGGTTTTTTGGTCTGCAATTTCACAATTAACGATAAAAAACATTTGATAGAAGAATGGTAATAATCTGGATTGATCTTTCATATTTATGCTATTGTCATTTCCAGAAATATTAACTCATTAGCTTTTACTTTCTAGCGGTGACAGGTTTTTTTTGTTTTTTTTTTTGAGAAATTTTCAACTACCAGGGGCTTAGACAAAATCTGGTGCACTATTTTGCATTTATTGCAATCAATTTTACCCGAGAAATTATAGTCCTAATAAAGTTCTAACAATTTTTACTCTCTGGCGATTAGTTTTTTTTTATTCCTTTTGCTACAGCTATCGATGATTGCATAGTAAAGTATAAAACCAGTTCTTGTACCAATAACTTTGTAAAGGATATCCAGCTTGGTGAGCAAAAATGTTAGGTAATAAAGTATCAAGTTTTGATAGGTGACGAAAGCATGAGCTGAGTGATGGTTAGCCTTGGAGAGGGTTTTAAGGGAGGAGGTGTCCCCCATCCCCTTTTGAGAAAATTTTCTTCTACCAGATGACCTTATATGTAACCTGGTGCAATATTTGGTGTCTTTTGAGGTCAAACAGTGTGCTAGACTGAGCTGTGAAACATTCCAACTGGTATTTCACACTTTCCGACTATAGTCACACGTAGACTGAAACATGAAAAATTCCAACTGGGATGAGACAGTCCCCGCCGCGACGGCCCTGAATGGGGGTATTCTAGTATTAAATGAGGTACCTGAGTATATCTGGGTATCCGGGTACCCGACTGACTGTTCCGTGCCGTGGTTTGAAAATGCTATAGACAGATTACCAAACGTAGCTGAAGAGCTTTGCGTTTTGCAGGCACCCGCTACAAAAATTCGGGGCGGTTCTCATATACCGGTGATGGTCAAGAGGGAGCGCTGTGTAGGTTACACACAGATATAAAGTTTTATTGACGTACACTGCACGTGCGTCAGATTTCTATTTAAGAAAAAACCTCGGCTTTCAAAATCGGATCGGTCGGCGATAAGAATGAAGTTATTTCATTTTATTATTTTATGACTCGTAATATATCAAATTCATCAAAAAACAATAATAATTCATCTAAGTCGAGGGGAATGAATGTTACATGGGAGGGATTGTCTATCACTACCTTAACGTAGTAAGGTTCCTCTCTCACGTGGAATAGATCTACCATAGGTAAGAAAACTTATTTCTTCCCTAAAACTGACATTGGAGCTTTGCCTGCAAATTATCGTTACAGAATGTCAATTTCACATAATACATCAAATATGACTTTTTTTTCAAAAATAATTAATACGAGTTATGGAATTAAATGGACTTTCTGGTGAGGAGTGATGACCACTTTAAAATAGAAAGGTTTATCTTTGCCAGTAGGCTACCAGGCTCGGTAACAAAATTATATAGCAATCTCATGACCAAAACTGACATAGATCGTTTTCTGTAAATGATTGTTACAAAATCTGCATATAACCGTTGTACGATACGGCATATATCTCAGTCTAGGTCATTTTATGACACATGGTAGATCTATACCACGTGAGAGAACTTACTATTCGTTAAGATAGTGCTAGCCAAACCTCCCAACTAACATCCATGCCTCGAATTAATTTTGAAAGAAATCCAATTTGATCTATTACGAGTCATGACAATGAAATTACTTGATTCTCATCACCGACCGGACCAATTTTGAATGCCGGGAAGGTTTTTCTGTACGTAAAAATCTCCCCGGTTGAGGAAGTATTCTTTGCATTTTTCTTTATACAAATTTAATATCTGACATATCTGACAGCGTAAACATTGCGCCAAAGTTCGTAAAAGTTCCTCAATCAAACGTTCCTACTGTAAATGATTTAAGTAAATAGAACCCAGACAAGAAAAAAAAAAAAATCACACACTGGAAAAAAAATCAATAAGAATAATGAAGGACTTTTGGTGACGATTTTTTTTTATTTTCAGAGATCGGTGATGAGAATGAATTATTTTTATGGAACCCTATGTTACATTAACTAAATACGTTTGTACTGAACGGCCTTTTTCTGGAGGGGGAGGTTAAAATGTAAATTCAACATGTTTCTGGTAGGCTCCGCGCCAACCGATGGTGACCCTCCTCTAAGATAGCACTGAATGTGTTCTTTTAAGCTGGACCCAATCCCGACTGGCCTTTAAAAAAAATCTAGATCCACCGTGGGTTATTTGCCAATTCGTCCTTTCGTGCGGGGATCACGTCCCTGCCACAGTGTCCGCAGCATGTGTCGCGCGTACGCGATGTATACACTAACAGCTGCTACCCTCAATCAGGATGCAAGCGAGTAACCACAGTTTAGGGCTTTAGTAGGTTAGGAACAGGGCGTAAAGTAAGAGTCGAGGCAATCCTCCAAGGTTAGTGATTGCAGGAGTACCGTGAGTGACACCCCCCCCCCCCCCACCAGCCTGGGAAAGTCCCACTTTATATGGCATATTCCTTATTTTAACAATAAAACATAACACTTACTGTATTTAAACACTTACACGTTGTTCTAAATCGTTTGGAAAAAGGGTGCTCCAGAAGTCAGGAACAGGCGCGGATTTTTTAAATTTTGTACCGGTATTTGTGTCTTGGCTATATACCCATTAGGAAACTTACTCTGGTGAAAGTTTGCTTCTCTTGAATTTCAAAGAAGCTGCTGGAACGTCTTGACTGGTAATTTTGCCAGTATCTTTTTACATAGTACGCTCAGTATCTTCTTTTTTTTTCGTTCTTTTTATTTTAAATTTTGGTAGTGAATTTTGAACTTGGATAGAATGAATGAATGAAACAATTTATTTCCTGCAAAATATCAATTATATACATTACGTAAGAATCAAACGAGAAGTAAATGACAGAAAAGGAGAAAACAGAAGTTCCATACTTATAAATTGTTTCCCCTATAACAGAAAACAGTTTGGTTTTAGATCTGGTAGGTCTACATCCATGGCCCCGTTAGATCTAATAGAAAGTATCACTACTGCATTAGACAATAAACAGGCAACAATTGGGGTATTGATTGATCATAAGAAAGCCTTCGACTTACTTGATCACCGTCTGTTACTTCGTAAACTAGATCACTATGGAATCCGTGGCATACCTCACAAATGGATAAGTAGCTACTTGAGTTGGAGGAAACAGTATGTACAATTTAAAAATTTTACTTCTGACTGTCAAGAAGTACGCTGTGGAGTACCTCAAGTATCTATCCCTGGACCCAAGTTATTTATTCTTTATATTATTGATATTTGCAATATATCATCTTTATTAAACTTTGTTCTTTCGCTGACGATATTTTTTTTGTAAAACCCAAGCTCGTACGCTCGCGCCTGCCTGCGGTGACAGTAATCCTGTTAATTAGTAACTAACAAAATTCGGGCAAAAATTTCTGCTAATGTGCTAGGCGCACCTACGCTTATGTGTTCACCTCTAACATACTTGCAAGTTGGGTTCATTTATAACGGAACCCTACTTGCAGATACACACAGAAAAAAACTGAAGGTATGTGTAATTAATTATGATTCTTTTATCGTCTCAAACCCACCAGATATTACATGTACTCCCATTGTTGATATCTTCACATCATGAAGGAATTGCCGACAGGATATCACTTTTTCCCGCGTTGGACACAATTCGCGTTGCTTCTCGTACACGTTGAGAAATGGACGGTAGACCAATCAAAGACACGGAAATGTGATTATTCCATTACGCGTTGGGGGAGTGTGTTTGTCTGTGACTGCAGTTGTCAGATAATCTTGCTTTCACGTGTAGTGTTTTGTTTCACACTTTGAGCTAACGGTCTTACACATGGTTTACTTGTTCGTCCCATGTTAGATTTGAATCAATCCAGATTCCCAAGTGGTTTTTCCTTGTTACTGCTGTCCAACCATTGACCCACCCATAAAATTGTAAGATATTATCAGCTGAAAAAGGTCCTTGTTTTGAACATACTGACATGCAGGGCCGTCGCGACCGTATGACCGTTCTAATTTTATTCCCTTTTTGATGACATCATCAAATAATTAGTGATATCATTAAATATTTAAAAGATACCTACAATTATTTTCATGATATCTTTAATAAGTAAGAGATATCTGCAATTCTTCCCATGCAGCTATTTGCTGATATCAATAAATCAAATTCATGATATCCGGGGTATATTTCATGGTATCTGTGAAAACTGTGTCCTATAGAGACATAAAAAAATAGAAGTATTGATATCATTAATTCAGTAACAAATATCATCAAATCTATTGTAGAGAGAAGTAAAACAACATCACATATCGTTAAGTCTGTCGTATTTATCTTTGATTCGAAGTGATTACATCATCATTGATGATGTCATTTAAGTTGACGTCATTTTTTACTATATCTTTAAATCGAATTACATATATCTTTAAATAAGGTAGAATGAACGACATGTGACGTCATACGTGATGATATCATTACTTCGATTAAAGATATATCTAAATAAGTTGAAATTAACAATATCTGACGTGATACTTGCAGATATCATTAAAGGAATCCTCCACCAACAAAAAACTTCTCGTAATATAGGAGATTATTTACCGTTCTATCAGTTAAACATAATTATTTTACCAGAGGAAGCTTCCTTAGATGTGAAATACCGCTTTGAAAGTGGGGCTTCAGCACGAGCCTGAAAATGTGTGACGTAGAACCAACAAAAACCGTTTTCCATTTTTGCACTCTCCCCGTTTCTGGCAAGGTCTTGGACGCAAAAACTCTCTCGTTCAGAGATAAAGAAAACCCCATGAATGTCTACATCTAGTAAGATCCTTTCAGTCAGATGCATTCCGTAAGATACTAACCTACTGAGCGCATGAAACGAGCAGAGCTGTTATTGTGATAGACATAAAATTTAATTGCTTCTTATACTTTAAGACCCACCAAACCAAGCAAAGGTAAGCTGCATAATTAGTTCAAAGGTATTTCTATCTTTTATTCGTCGGTACCAGTTCCACATACGTCATTTAAGTCTAACTAATCCTTAAACAATGAGGTAGCTCCGAACAATGCTTTCAAAGGTAGGTCTTTGCCACGCCCTGGTGAAAGGAAGGTTTTATCAACAATTGAGAAATCAGAACAGTGCTATAACCCACAGCTTGAGCTAAAAATCAAAGATAATGTTCAATCTAGATTGCCGGTACTACGTCACAACCGATTGAATTTAGCAACAGGCTCGTACCTCGAATATTTACTAAAATAATTCATTTTGCGAATTTCTTTGAGATATTTCCTTAAAATAAGAACGATGGCTTATCTACAATAATGTTTGCATCTTTTTAAGAGACTTAAGTAGCGATGGTGGAAAATTCCTTTAATGTATATACAGATACTTAAATGACTTTATATCATTAATTCAATGAATATCAATAACTTAATTTTAACATCGTAAATGTTGTTTAATTAATGGCATCACTTATTATTTGATATCATCAAAGCGGGAATAAAAAGTAGAACGACCATGCTATACGACCGTGGATGTGTGGGAGCGTTTCACCCCTCCTCAAAAAGAAAAAAATTGTCAGAGCGACGATTTCGAAAATTCTAAAATACCACTTGGCATTTCTAAGTCTAAAAAATTTTATGGCATAAAAATGCCAAATATTGCATCAGATCTTGAACAAAATTACCAGGTAGCTTAGGTAACTTTCCTGGAAATTACGATAGCATAAACATTCTAAAAAAGAGTAATCCAAAATTATTACCATTTCCATAAAATGTTGTTGTTCTCCTTAATTGACAAATTGTTGACACAATATCCTCATTGCACGGCGTGGGTACATGCAGCCCAGAACACCAAGGAGGTATACCGTTTCCGGCTATCTGTTTCACGGGGCCAAATTTCTTCTGGTACGCTCCACCTATATAGTCCTGTCCGTGGGGTGCACGCAAAACTGGCTACACTTTCAGGACATACCCTCAAATTCAGCAGAAAAACCTGGATAAACACCTGAAATGTCATACCAAAGACTGTAGTCAATATGTAGCCACAATCACAAGGGCCTGCGCGGTGCCCTGGTGGTTTCTGTTTACACTCTATTCACATTCACCACCAGCCTAGGTGAATGAAAGTATTTTTTTTTTTCGAAATTTCGTTGAGGATTTTGCACCACTCTACATACGTTTCATTGGAAATCCACTATATGATGTACCTATTTTCATAGATTGTGTCTCAAATTGCAGACATGATATCAGTATTTTAATTAAGGCTGTGTGCAAACAGCCTAGAGCACCAGGGGAACGCCGTTCTCAGATATCTCGGGAGTTTGTGAAACCCAAAATTTTTGTACGCTACTCCCAAACTTATTGTGACCCTCTTGTAAAATAGTAATCTCACTAATTAGTGACAAAGTTTGGGAAAATCTCTATCACACCCCGCCCCCGGAAAATTCTAGGCACGCGTATGCCTTTGAGTGCAGCCCCCAAAATGTTTAACGAGAACGCAAAGAAAAACTCAAAGAGGATGCGTAATTCACTATGATTCCTGAATCACCTCAAGTCCCCAGGAAAAAAAAATTGGGGAAGATTTAATAAAAAAAATAAATGGGGGAAATAACGTTTCCTTTCGTATTGCTCAAAAATTTTTGTAGGAAAGGAAATAGTGAGACATTTACACGCATTATTCGTATTTAAAGAACATACTTCCCCAGATGTGTGTCACTGACTGTCATGCATGAGGCAACAGCAGGAGTTACGTTCCACAGACATGTCGGCACCACAGCCGGCTTAGATTACATGGAGAGTGAATGCACTGGTATAACTATGATCAGTACAGTGGGACCTTATACAGTAGTTTAGTGAGAGGATCAACAGCCATGAAACTATGTACAATTAACACTGGCTGGAACTCTTTTTTTTGCCTTAAACTAAAAAGCGAAGTAACACAAAAAAACTACATCTCGGTCCCATGGAAAATGTCTTCGATTTAAAGCGTCAACAGGATTATTCAGTTTACTTTGAGGAAATCTACAGACATGAAGAAATTAGTATCTGAATTAGGCATATTCAGATAAGGTCTACAAATGAACAATTCCCCTGTAGTGAAAAGCAAAATGAAAAAAAAAAAAAAACGTAAATCATTACTTAAACAACAGGAATTCCTTGAGCTACATTACCTTAAATCTAGCGCTAAATATAGCACACATTTTGCATCCAGTAGACAAATTTCCAATGAGCCCCCATCAGGTACATCTTATCAAAATTTCAAATTTCTACAGGCTCAGACAGTGACACAGGCGGAGATAGAGGGTGGGGGAATTGTCTAACGTCACATTGCCCATGAATAAAATATTAAAAACAAAATTGTTTTTCATGAGGGTGTGGATTAGCCTGTCAGCAAATCTCACTATATCATACTAACTGCAACTTTAAATTTTGAATTAAAAACAGTGATATAGCTACAGGAGCTGCAAAATGTAAAAGCTTTTTCTCAAGTTCTTTGCTACCTTCTTAAAACCTTATTCTTCAGGTATAAACATCAAGATAACTAGATATTTTGGTTCTACACAGGGGACATCGTCTGGAATCAAGCAAAACAGAGTTTGTAATTTGTTCCACACAATCGTTACAGACACACAAATGTTTGCATGGGAAGATCAAAGTGTCTTTTACATTGTCCTGACAAATCACACACAATTGCTTGTCTCTCTCATCTTGCAACAATTTTTCAAAGTTTATGGTGAAACCTCTACTAGTAGTAGGTTGGTTGTATCTCATCTCCTTTTTGGCACTTCCACTTCTAAGACTGCTCCCTGGCAGCTGAGAGTTTGCAGCTGCTACTGTGTGGTCAAAATCATCAGGTTCTTCCTCCTCTTCACGTTCAGCATCCTCGTCTAGCCCTTGTCTGTGTCCCTCCAGAGGCAGATGAGTCCTTTCATTATTAAGTCTAACATCACGGCCGTGTCTATTCTGAAGGAGCTGACTTGTGATTCTTGCTAACAGTCTCAGAAGATTTGCAAAAGCTGCTTGAACCTTATATCTCATGTGATACAGAATGACCAGTATGACAGCAACGAATATTATTAAAGAAAATGCCAACATTAGCTGCGAAAATCTTGTGAGCCAGCTGGCACCATAGGTAGGGTAGTGTCTTGGAGACAGATCTGGCTTTTTAGTGAACTTGGGACTAGAATCAAAACTGGAAGAAAATTGAGCAACTGAGTATATCTTTGTGAAGCATGATTGCAATAAGTTCCACACAAAACTCAACGGCTTAAGGAATATAGGAAGTAGTACTTCGGCAATTGTCTCACAAGACCTCCAAACCACTGCTAGGGACCATTGAACTAGTTGTTGCAATCTGTATCCAAGTGACAAAAACAGACCTGTGATATTGCTGGTAATGTAGGTCAGATATTCAATTAGTCCGTTGGATAATTTAGTAACTATTACATAAGAATACCTCTGAAAGATATCAATGATGTATAATATAAATTGTTTGAATACATCATATATATGAAATGATCCAATGTATAGTCTGGAGAAAATGTAAGAAAATGTTTGTAGGCTCCAAACTGTGCAAACTTTAATAGCTGATGTGACAGAGTTAAAAAAGTTGCGAAGATTAAAAGGCATATGAATGAGGAAAGACACTGCACACCACAAGAAGGATAAAATTAATTTGATGCTGTTGATTACACCAACAATGATAAGCTCCATCAGGAAATATAAATTGATGACAACTGATGGCAAGAAGGTCAGGACTGCTATCAGTCCTTCCATCATATGAACAACAGCAAAAACTGTCTCGTCCAGTAGCCACACAGTCAACTCGACCAAACTCAAAATTACGTCAGCCATCTTCGATAAAAAAATCACTACCTTATGTTGCGTATCCTGCAGGGCTTATCTGGCATCTGAAATAAAGAAACAAAATTATGATTATGATTTACTTCATGACTTCATCACTTACTACAAGATCCAAAAATTGTTACAGTATGGAAGTGAAGAGATGAATCAGACTCTGCATTAATACTGATCAATACAGGTCTGGCAATACTGCCATGATTAGCTGCCACAAAACTTCACTTCCAATTCATTCAAATCCATTACAAATATTAAATATTTATTAAGAGGAGTAAACCATCAGAATACAATAAAAACAATACACAAATTTTTAGACATAACAAATTACTGTAGTAACAGAGTGTTCAGAAAAACAAAAAAAAACAGAGAAAAAGGATATAATAAGTCATCTAAAAATTCTGATTCAATAAATCCTGCAGCCTTATACAACCAGAATGCAGAAATGCATTGTGGTTTTGATGATCTGATTAAGAGCATTTTCAATTCTGTGTCAACTTCACCGGTAGCAGTGGTAACTTAAAATTTCATGAAATCTTTGCTTACAGCATTAATTACACATTCCATCTGGTTGTCACACAGACACGTTCCCTGTACACAGATGTCTAATGTTAATTGTTGTTAAACATACACAGCCCTCTGGACTAAGAAAAATTGCTACAGCAATAAAATGCAGAAGTTAAATGGTTTTACATCGGCTAAAGTAAATTGTACCACGTCATCTTTAATAATGATTATTCTTACATGTCATCATCAATGGCAGGAAAATATCCACTTTATCACTTTAAATGTGTCATCAATTAAGATCTGATACACTCTTCAGCTGATGCTCAACGATCATTCAAAACACAGAATGTTACTGCTATAAATCAGTCTTGTGCATACTCCCATATAGAGGCAAAGAGCCTGCACAGTATGTACTTGCAACGGAACTTTGCAACGGAACTTTGCAACGGAACTTTGCAACGGAACTTTGCAACGGAACTTTGCAACGTTACCATGACAGGTGTGCTGGTTGGCTTGGAAGTAGAGCACAGGGGCAGAATCAGAATGTATAGGTGGATAGGCTCAAAACTGTATGCAAAAGTCTTACTTAGCTCATTTTTCCCACCTTTGATCAATGAGGTTCCTTTTTGGCAGGAATATGGGAAATGTGTAACTTTATTTTTCTACCAAGACGCACTTTCCAAGGCTGCAGTATTGTAAGCGAGTTACCAAAACGTGTTAACTTATGAGTGCCAACTACCTATCAGACACCAAGATGCATGAATCACACTGGAATTTAATGCGGCATACAATGTGAGCAACATACGCCGTGCACACGCTGAAGAACCAAGACCGTTTTAAAGGTTTTCAAAATATCATTTTGGGACATCGCTTTCATTTCCGGGTATATTGCACATATCTCCATGCTTGTTTCGATCACATATGGTAGAGATCATACATGTGATTTCCTTAATAGTTAGGCTCCAAAATAAGGGGTAAATAAATCTATTCAAATCCTAAATGTTCCATCCACATTCAATCTTTACCAAAAATTAAAGCAAATTACTATTCTTGTGAATAAATGGCCTTATTTTTTACTCATGATCAATATTTTTCAAGTTATATGCATGTGACAAAAACAATGTTAGCAAATGTTTTCAGAAGGTTCTACGTACACCTACTTTACTACGTTCAATATCAATTAAAAAACATAAGTTTAGGCCTGCCTTCATATGCAAATTATCTGCAGAATGAGAGCTGGTATCACAACCCGCAGAAATACAAACATGAACGCATATTTCTATGATCAAGCCCTTCACGAAACCAATGGTCTGATACTTCAAAGCTAAACATTTTAAAGAGACTAGGATCAAGCGAACAAAGCAAAAAAAAATATTCAAATGTTCCTTGAAAACTCTGAAGCCTGCAACTTTGCTTGGTCCCTGTAACATGGAAATGTGAATTGCCAAGGTGGTTATGGTAATGGATGTACACTCACTATGTTAGGATATCATTACTTAAACTTTTCAAAGGCTGTGCACGATCTTAACCTGATTTTTTCATGAGACTTTTAGGGACATTTCAACTTCAAAAATGTACATAATACAGTTTACTCTACATGACATGAGCAACACTTCATAGAATATTTTGATTTTGAAGCAATATCAATGATTTTTTTCTGATCCAACTATTGTGTTTTCACCCGATACTATGACATTTTACACGTAGTGAGTTGAAATTTAGCATGGATTTCAAATGATTTAGACACATCCAAAAACGCTAAAATCGCTCAGCTTCTGGAGGTTTTGCCCATTGGACTTATTTGTTTTCATCATAATACTGTAATGCTTCTCTGTGCACTTTGGTACAACAAGTATACTGTGGTTATCTGATCTTGATATCAGGTGTAATTTCTTTGTAGAATAGTAATCCCCTCTGATACATACTGCATCCAACATGGAGTTTGATCTTTGATAGGTGCTATAGTAAACCAAATTTCTCTACCCCATTGTTTCAAGTATGCCAATACGATCTCTATCCAAGTGTGATAATATATGATTTAGGATTTTCCTTTACGAGCTTTTAAACAGAGGATTTTAGTGTGCTTTCTGCTACAGCAAAATTTGATGATGGACACAGTACACATTTAAGAGAGTTTTATTAGATACTGTACCTCACTCGGGTGAAAATGTGGGCAATGGGCATGCCCTTATAGTAAGGATTTCTATATTAAGAGTAGAGGTAGTGAGAGACATCTTTGGCTGCGAGACCATGCAATCATTTGCAACATAGGCATGGGCGTCAGCAGGTTTCAGAAAGTGAGGGGGACACTATACTATCTAAGCGGAGCGCCACCATTGGTTGGCGCGTAGCTACTAGAAAATTTTGGGTACATAAGACCCCCTAGATCGCAGGAGACGGCCTTCCTGAGTCGTTTTTAGTTACATCAGAACCAGATATGTGAGTTTTGTCTCACAAAACTAAATTCCAACAGAAAGTACTGGTAGAAAGATGCCGCTCTGACACCAAGGGAGACGAATTACACAGCGTCCATCACAATTGTGATAGAAAATCGCGCATATGCATATGACTTTTTTAATAACTGCTCTGAAAAGTGGGTGGGACAAATGATATGATATCCCCTCCACTTTTGAAAGTGGGGGGACATGCCCCCCTGTCCCCCACCTGTTGACGCCCATGAACATAGGTTACAAGACCTCCTCCATTTGAAGAGAGACTGCCGGTGAGTCGGTTTAAACCAAACAGATAGCATCCTGGAATCTCTAGGGCCTTTTTTAAAACTTGGTGTTGTGGGATATCATCATGTCATTCTTTCTCAATAATTTGCAGTTTTGTTTCTTGTAATGGCACAAAACAGAGATTTCTCACAGTATGTTGGACATAGAAGGTTCAAGATTCACAAATTTTCCTTGAAGACTGTCACTGTTAACTGACAATCCATACCGAAAGCTGTAGTTATACAATTCTGCATGCCTTATCCAAGTTCTTTGCAGGCCTTCTCTTCTTCCTCTACAGATTCTTCCTATTTTCTCTGGATTTAATTTGTTCAACAGCTCTGACTGCATTCTGTAACCTTGGTACAAACACCAAACAGTACCTCTTGCTCATACTGAATGTATGATCTCTGCATGTCTATGGCACAAGTAGTAAACAGTATGTGCAGGTCTAAGCCTACAAAATGAAAGTCTAGGTACAATCAACAGCAATATTCAAGTCACACTGTAGTAAAGCTACATTGTACAGCTCACAAGCTTCTTTAAACTTCTCATAAATGGCACCATCTGAAGACAAAAGTTTGTCAGGAGAATCCAATAATGCCAAAGCACAGATTACAGTTAAAAAAAACAAAGATAACCACCTTTACTGTGGTTGTGATAATACTTTGTGAATAACACACAGTAATTACTGTGATATTTGCACCAGGTAGCTGGATATTACTTCTGGATCCCCAATAATCATCATCTATAAGCTGGGTCAGAACTTGCTACATTGTTGCAATATATTTCTACCTTTCAATGTTGTATCAAGACGTTAGTTTATTCTGATCTTAGAGGGCAATCACTTTGAAAGCTGTGTAACATGACATTGCATGCAAAGGAAAATTAGCAGGCTTTCAAGCTAGTAACCCAGACCAAAAGTAGGATGATGAATTCAATAACACAGGGGAAAATATGGAATCTGCACACCAAATGTATACCAAAGGAAGGCAAGTACAGAAGTAGTTCTCATCAATACCTACAGGACTAGCTACCACTGCTGACAATGTATTAAAGGCAGTCACTCATCACCACACGCTACAATGTGGGCTTGCAGTAAGCAAAGATGCAGACTAGCTCTTGGAAATACCATGACAGGTTAAGACAAAAATTCATCACCCGAGACAGTTTTAATTCTCCCAGCACCACTTATGTCTAGTCCCTCCCACAGCAGGGATGAAATTTAGCGGTCGTCCGGTCGTCCGAGACGACCAAAATTTCTGTAGGACGACCAAGTTACTACCTCAGGTTGTCCTTTGGATGACCAAATTTTTACCCCTGGTCATTTATATTGTGACACAATGCGTACAACTCAACACTGAGATGCAAACAAAATATTTAACATGCATGAACTCCATTCCAAAACATCTGTTTTCTTTCACAAAAATCCGCCAAAACAACCTGAAATCCACGGTAAGTAAAACGCCAAACAGTCTCAGTGTACGATCATGTTTCAACTGATTTTACTGTACCAGACATGCACATACTGTACACAGCAAGTACCAGATAGATGAGTCGCAGTTGAAGAATTCGGTCATATGTGCTACGTGCAAGGAGAGCTGGTATGAATTTTCTAATAGTGATAGTACCGTTCAAGATTAGTAATGTATCATATTTTGATTTGAAACAAACATTATACTATAAAGAGATTTTCTTCCATATGATATATACTTTACAGCATCAGTGATTCCCTTTGGAGAAACCCTGAGCATTACTTATAAGTTACAAGTCAGTAGTATAATTTAGCTATGGAAAGTTTCAACCTGTATAAGAAAGACAAATAAAAACATCGTCTTGACTGTGCAAAATACACATTTTGCACATTTCTTGTTTTTACATGTCCGTTGTGGAGGACGACCAAATTTTTGGGAGGACAAACAAATTTTTGCAGCTGGTTGTCCTTTGGACAACCACTTTCAGTTGCTTAAGGATCATCCCTGCACAGCCTATCTAAAAATTTGTCCACATGTGTAATCAAAACAACAGATCCCTGTGTATACATTGTGCAATATGAGCCACTTGGAATCTTTCAAATCTGCTGTTAATCAAAGAGTAGAGCCAGTGGAGAATTCTGCTATCTGAAGGCCAAAAATTCAGCTTGGGTGATGTGTTCCTGCCTTTAATACAGTTTTGTAAAAGCTAAACTCTAACGTTAGACTTATGCATAGCTTACAAGTTCAAGGTTACTATTCTCACACATCATGTGAAATGTACGAAAAGTTGACGTATCTGAGGCAGAAGCTTGGCAGAACTTCCTAAACAGTGGTACAGTGAAACTTAAGTGCACAATTGGAAAGGCTGCCTACCAACCTATTTCTATGGATTTAGTCTTTCTCAGCCTTGAAGCCGCGCATCACAGCAATGAAGTACGCACTATACCGGTTATGCGACTTCGCCTGTAAGAGTAACGTTAGGCTAGTTGTGCTAAAATTAGAAATACGTGTGGTTGCTCACTCCATAGGCTTGTAATATACATAAACGTAACACCAATTACAAAATCTAAACTTCAGCTTGGGCCATGTCAGTCGATACTTCAACTGCGAACGAACTTCGGACTATGTTCTGGCTGTTTGCCCGAACATAGTAGTGATAATATGCCCCAACAGCATCTCAGAGTACGGTGGCTCAATACGGACATGCAAAAAAAAAAAAATTCAAATTTTTTAGTTTAAATTCAAATGTTAACTTCTCAGGCAGAATTTTTTGCATGTCCGTATTACGTCACCGTATCACAGTATATGTGTACTGCAATTAGATTCCAACGAAATGTGCACCTGTGTAAGGACAAGCCTATGGTTGCTGGACAGATGAATGGACTTGAATTTCACGACTATGCACCATTTGAGAATTGATTGCGAGGATATGTTCTCTGAGTGCCCAGCATTACAAAACGTAAAATGTGAGCCATTTATCATGGAAAATAAAATGTGAACCACTTACCATGGAAGATTTGAAAACTGCTGAGGTTTCCAAACTTGGCTATACAGCTGTATGGTAGGCCTAGTATTCTATACTTTCACTGTAGGCCTAATTCAGAGTGTGGCTCACTTGATACAGGCCCAGCGTGACCGCAGGAATTGAACATTGGCTTCTCCATACGTTATTACAAAACATACAAACATGCATATACACAACAAACCTGTGGTAGTCAAACGTTTCCAGCACTAGGAGGGGGGGGGGATCTAAGAAAGGGGGTTTATTTCAATTTAGCCCTGCTTCCCTAAGTTATGCTACTGCAGAAGCAGATGCATAAAGGACCTGGCGTATACAGTATCCAGCAGTAGTGTGTAAGGTCCATCGGAATTGGAACTTCTGTCATTGGTCTGTCTCACTTCAATTTGGTCCTTCGCCAATATGTTGTGAAAGGGGAAAAATTGGCAGTTTCCCAGAAATAGGCCCATCCCTCATTTTGCAATATTTCCCAGGGTGAAATTCCATTTGAACCATTCGCCTATAACACATTGCACTCAGCTGGTCTTGCATGGTTCTAATTGGTCTTCAAATGGTCTCTATCAAATGAAATTTCACCGTTGGTTAGCACCATGTCCATGCCATAAATAGTTTGATGTGAAAATTTGCCCCAACTATAACTTGTGTGAATTGGCATAAAACCAGGTGACATTCCAACGTAAGGCCCCATGTGGTGAAGTCATATGGGACCCATGTGATTTTGCATCCAAGAGCAGCAGTAAGGGGCACTAAGGGCCAGCCCAGATCATAACTATATAGTTAATGGTGCCCATATGAGACAATTGCTCAAAACCCCATGTGGGTTAATCTGGGCTCACCATGTGGACCCCTTACAAACCTTGGTTGCACAGAAATAAAGGTCCCATATGTTCGTCAATATGAGCCCCATTGTTTTAAAAACATTTGCAAATTTGTTAAGACAAATTTTTGTCTTTCGTTTTTAAAATTTTTGTAGGAATTTTTGAAAACAAAAATTTGTTTTCATTTTTAAAAATTTTGCAAAAAGTTTAAAAACAAAAAACAAAGATTATTTTTCGTATTTAACATTTTTGCAAAAATTTGTTTTTGGTTTTTAAATTTTTGATCTGAAGTGCATTTTTATAGATGCTTTTTTCCCTTCATGGCTGCATTATAGTCTTCCGTACTTTGCTATTAAGCCAGATGTGTTTATTTTCATGAGGGGGGAGGGGGTTATGGTGTAGCAGACTAATAAGTGCATCCGTTCTTCGTTCTCATACACCCCATAGAATGGTCATTGAACCTAGCCTCATTCAAACCCCTAAACCAAATAATAATTTTAGCAGATCTGAGTCCTGTCATAAATATACGGAGCCATCTGTGACAGTATAACCTTACTTTTATGTTCATGGAGGATATCTGCAGTACAAGAGCCCATTTGGGACATATTCATTTTTTTTAATTTGGTTAAACTATTAATTTGATTAATCAGTCTACATTTTTAATCAAATAATTGAGTTTTTTTATGAAATTGAAAATTTGATTTCTTTTATTTGGAATATTTTTCATAATTGTAATACTTTTTATCACAAAGTACTAATTTGCTATACAAATTGCTGTACAATAGTTTCTTTCAGGTCCAACCTATCCATCAACTCACGTAAATGTATTCTATCAGACAGTTCTACATTTCTGCACAATGCTGTTGCTGTCCTAAGATCAATCTGGTAAATCATGGATGTTATTCTCATTGGAAAACTTTCACCAGCTACACAAGGATGTGCAGGAGGGGGGGGGGGGAGGGGGGGGAGGGAATATCTGTGTGGCAAATATGATGTGGAACATGTCCAGATGGTGCAATGGGTGTAAATAACATTACAACCGAGTACTACATTATTCGACAGGTTTTCTCTCAATCTCCTTCTGACATCATTCCCAGAGAGACATGTGATAACTCATTCTGGCAAATTAACATCCAACGTACACAGTTGCTGTACCTGGTTGAATGAAAAGCCTCCTGCTGGTATGCATGAGAACCATCAAACTGTGAAGTTAATACTTGACGATTCAAGTCAAAGAAAACCTGCTTAATATGTATGAAAATTAAATCAATATATTTGCACTCAAATTGAGGTTACCTGAACAAATATGTTAATCAAGGCCTTCTCTCCATACCTTAAAAAAAATCACATCACAATTATTTGCCACCACCCAGTAAGTTTTTCTTCCTTTTGATATAGGTTGGGAAAATTCAAAATTTTTCTTTTTTCTTTTCAAATTATCTGGATATGATGAGACCAGCAATTCACTGCATTTTTTATTCTACCCATTAGTGTTGATGTGATATTGTGATATCGGAAAACGATATCGTTTTGAGAATTTGCTCCTGATATCGTTTGTGAAATGACCTAAATATCATTTGCATGTTTGAGGAAAAAAAATATATATGTAATAGAACATATTTGAATGGCATACTACAGTAAATAATGTAAGGAAACTAGAATTCAGACCTTAAGGTTGTCTAAAACTTGAACAAACTAAATTGATTTACATGAAAATAAAGTGTGATGCCAGAATTAAGGTTATACTACAAGGACGGGCTAGGCCTTACAGGGCGTGGTGCTAAAATTAGTTTCGAGGACGATTTGAGCGTGGGTCAAATGAATGCATTAATGAGGCAAGGGGTAAGTATATTCACTCTGAATACCCACACCAGGGAGTTGTGGGGATTATACTACTGTATTTTGTGTAATGAGACTTGTACAAAATCCATGGTTTTACACATAATTATTCAGGCGTGCTTTGTTTCCAACTTATCCCTTTCATATCATGATATCTTTGGCAATTGAGGGAAAAGTGCTCCTGACATCATTTTTGAAAATTTCATATCTCAACAACACTACTATCCATTCTCAGAGGAAATTTGCAGGAAAGGAAGGGGATGGAAGGGAGGGTGTGACTTCATGTTTCAATGAAAAAAAGGGACAGGTTAAAGGGATAGTTTCGTCCATGAATTTACCAAATGATGGTGGAATAAATGACACATCATTCAAATTGCAGACATGAGATCTCTATTTAAAGTCATGATAAAGACAGCACAAAACACTTGACAAATGCGGTTTAGAGCCATTTGGGCGACCTGAAAAGTAAGAAATTTTCTTTTGCACACCATGCCAAGCAATGGTGATGCTTCGCTGAGACAGTCCTACACTCACTCATCCCCCCTACCACCCCCACCCCCCCCCCATCATATTTTTTGGTTCCCTGCACCTATATTCTCTTGTAGGCCTAAAGTGTGCAATTCTTTGCTACTTATACTTTTGATTTTGAATGGAACTGTAATGACTCAAAAATTGTTTAAACTTGGCTTAAGTTAGCTCATTTACAATGCACTTAGCAATATGGGACAAGTTGGCTTCATGGCCTGCATGGGACTCTTCAGACCTCACACCCCTCTGCAAAAAGTAGTGTACTGTAGCTACGCTCATGACTAGAAAAATAAAAGTGTTGTGCATTTTCTTGAGTTCCATTTATTTCTTTGATACGACAATGAACTGATACACAAAATATAAACTCAAAACTGCTTATGGATGATTCTATTTATGACATGAATTTGCACACTAACTTCAGTTGTCTGTTACTGATGAATGAACATAGGGAAACCAACCATCTACAGTACCATAACTGCTGTGAAAACAGCTCAGCAGTGTACTGTACATGTTAATTCATCATTTAAAAGAGCATTCCACACACATTGCATCATTTAAATAAAGTCTTACTGTAGGTGAGATATATGGTACAAGTAATGTTCAATTGAATTTCTTTGTTGATACAACAGAGATGCGCTATACCTGTAATTACCAGAAAGTCAAGGACTTTGTGATTTCCACCAGTTAATTTTACATGACGAACAAAGGGCAATCTAAACACCAGTTCTGAAGTTCAAGTACCTACCCTCTATGAGATATTACGTTTACAAGGTTTCCAAACTATGACTTCTACTGACTTTAAGTGACCTTTGACCTCCAGGAACAACAGAAATGATCCACTACTCAAAGCTGTACCCATGTTGTAAGTATGAAATTCCAGCAACAGTCACTTCCTGAGACATTTGGCATGAAAAGACTAATAACCTCTGGTGAGCTCAAATGAATTTTGAACTCCATAGAAAACAATAAACCATGTTCTTCTCGCAGTGAAAAACTCACACATCAAAAAGTTGAAACTATAGGACTCATCTTCTCACAATGGACAACCTTAACACCAGTTTTGAAATTGAAACAACTCTCCCTTCCTGCAATACCATCTTTGACAGTTTTGAAACAACTGTATGACTTCTACTGACTTCAAGTGATCTCTAACATCCACAAAACAACACAGATTACCTATTCATCAGTAGCTACCAATGGTTTCAGTTTGAAATTCCAGAAACACTTCACTTCATGAGATATCTCCTTTACAATTCAAAACTTCATTTAAACTTTAACTCAGGTAACCTCATACAACCTTTGCTCTCTACAGAAATCAATTTAGAGATCATCTACACTACAGTACTTACAGTGGCCAACTCAAACACAATGTATTAAGTTCCAGCCGCTTTTCCTTCGTGAGATCTATACCATGTTTATAAGGTTCTCAAATTATGACCTCCATAAACCAGAAAGCCAAAAGGCTTTGTGATTCCTTGCCACATGGTTATATTATAACAAAGTTGAATTATCCACATGACAAGTATAAGATCAACTGCAGTTATTTTTCTTGATACACCACAAGCCTTTAACCCAAAATGATCTTTATTTTGGTGACCTGAAATGACCGTGACATTTGACATTTACCAAAAGCAATAGGGATCACCTACCCAGTATGGCCAACCCACACATCAAGTACAGACAGTATGATATCAGTCAACATTACCCTTCTGGAAAGTCACTACCACATTTCCAACACTGGGCTTTGTTTGTACCATTCCTTTTTGGCGCTGTCCCAGTTTTTCGGTAGTTTACTTTGTACTGTTTCCACTTTTGGTCCTTCAATTTCTGCAGCATTTTGATCCGAGCTTATAAGTGCTCTCCCTAAGTCAAATATCTCAGTTAAGTTGCGGTTCGGTTCCTTCAACGCTCTTCGCCGCAATCGTGACGAACTGCAACTTTGAATTATATGTGATTTGATTTCTTTATCTATATCCATAAACTGACAATAATTTGCTAATTGCCTCAGCCTGGTGGTAAACACATCCAACGTTTCGCCTTCCCCCTGCTTCGCTTGATGAAACTTGAAAATCGCGTATTCAGTTTTTTTTAAAGTTGAAAATACTCCGTCAGCTTGGTTTTTCCTGTGTCATAATCTGTAGAGTCTCCAGTTTCATTAAGTGTTTGAAATATTTCAGTTATGCTTTCCCCTCCAAAATGAAGTAACATTGCCCTTTTACGAGCTTCATCCTTGATATCAAATGCAATGAAGAAGTTTTGCAATCGAAGTAGCCATTTCTCCCACCGCATGCCAATACTTGCATGATCCGAATTATCTCCGAGACTGAACTCAGGAAAATGTGGATAGGACATTTTAATTGTCAGAATTTAATCAATTTTCTTCTAGTATTAAGGTCTTCCTTGAAGGTTTTCAGAGTCCTTTATAAAAGGATCCCATCTTCATCGCCATTGTAAGATTTTGAAAAAACACACCGGAGACTCAGCAATGCATCTTGCTACTTGTATTTCTGATGATATATACAGTAACTGCAGATTATTCTCATACTAGTAAATATTTATGGAATGCCTTAATATACACAGGAGACAATCAGTGGTAGACTGGGCAGGAGTCAGCTTTGTTCTATCAAAGAGATAAATGAAGCGCAGGTGACAGCTATCTGACCCCATGACCTCCCAGTTACTGAGACAACCTATTGCTGCCTCTGAGGGAGTGTTTGAAAAGTAAAAAGTTATTCTCTACTTACAAATGCAGTATATTGAAAATACTATTTCAAACATGACATGGTCCTGAGTGGCTTCCATAGGCTGGGAAAATGATATTTCAAACATGACATGGTCCTGATTGGCTACCTTACGCTGAAACAGCTTAAGAAAGTTTGCAATGACAAGAATCCCTATTGAGTTAAGTGTGTGAAAGGAATCAACAAATGCCAATAGTAATTTGGTACAATTTAGCCCAATATAGATTTGTACGGTAGTTTATAATAACCACAATAATGGTGTTTAGGCTATTATCATTGTTTTATAGTGAAAAATTATCCCTTCCTCTCTATTGATAAGCATTAAATTTCACAGGGTCATGAACCTGTTAATAACAGACAACCTTATCAAGTTTAAAACAAATCTGACCTATGGATAAGGAACTATGGCAGTTTTAAAATTTTTTATGTTTTACCCCATAACCTCATTAATATGCAAGATTTGGACACCAAAAACACTACGGATCATTTACTCAATATGGGCAACCTGCATGCCAAAAAATGAAATTACTCAGAGTTACCCTTCTTGAGATAGAGTGTTTACGAGCAACCGTCACACACACACACATACACACACACATACACACACACGACATCAGGACTGCATAGATTCCCCTGCCTACGGCAAGGAATCAAAAATGACAAGATAACCTAATAGTCATTAAGAGCTACCAATTTGCATTGAATTTAAAGTTTAATCTTCACTTGTTGAGATAACTACTTAATTAAAAAGTTTTCATACTTTCACTTCTGGTGACCTCAAATGACCTTTGGCCTCTCTCAAAAGCAGAGGGTATCATCTACAGACAATAGCCTACCAACACACCAACTCTGATGTACATTCTTTGGTCACTTCTAGAGATACTGTGTAACTTACTGTACAAGCCAAGAGTCCCCATAAATACATACACTCACACATTATCACTGTTGCATAACTAGATTCCTTCAGCCTTCAATAATAAACAAAAAAAAAACTCAAGATACCACCCCTCTTGTTTTTAATTCAAGAATTGTGCAATATACAGGGTATTGCAAAAAACAAGTTTAGCATCATCATTTAGGCCTTACATCTACTGTGTGAAAAGAATAAAAGACACTTTAAGAAGGAACAGTACAGTGAACATGGTGGCCCATGCCCTCAGGTGCTGTAAAATTTACTGAACTGCAATGAAAACTATGTGGCAGTGTGTGGATACACTATGAGTTCCAGGGCCACATCTCTTTGCTCTCCTTTTACTGGAGGTTGAGGAGAAAGAGAGGATAACTGGAGAAAATGCCCATATCTCTGGTGTCACCCTTAAATTTATGCAATAATGTCTTACAAATAATAGAATACACTATTTCCTAACGGATTAATATAATTGTCAACCTGATGAAGGGTTTAGTACTGCAATGTCTATTAATTCATGTTCAATTGGTGTATCAAGGTTTGTCAACTATGTACTGTAGGGAATTTTTGGTCTAAATGAACTTTTGGTCTTTCTCATTTGATAAAAGAAGTCAACTTGGGAGTACTTACTGTATCTGTACAGTACGAATAGTCATCAGTAAATTCCATCTCTGGAATGCATCAAAGAATCAAACCTCATCCAGAGGCCTTTAGTTTCGAGGACAATCCGCTGAGTGTAACGGAAGCGACAGTACAGCCGAACGTAGGCGTAAACAAAACCAAGAATAGTGGCACCAAATGCCACATCAGCTAAAACTGCGAAAATCAGGTCCAAGTCGTTCACTGCACAGAGAAGATATCTCAACTGCCAACCTACAAGGTAACAGGTGAAACCTACAACGGCCACACAGATCAGTGATGTCACAGCTGTCACAAGCAACTCTGCTCTGCTTAGAGCAAACAATGGATCCATGCTCTTGAACCTTATCTTGTAAGTAATCAATATTCACTGCACAAAATCTGAGGCAGAAATGAAAGAAAAAAAAACAATCATATTAAAGTACCATAAGAAACTTTCATATCATTTGATGATTAAAGAGTTACAGAATGAGGATACTCTGTAGCAAGAAGTGAATTATTAGTATGACCACATGAAACATTTACTTGAAATAATCAGTTTTCATTGAAAACAGTACCTTGACACTAAAATTGTACAGCCCTTTCGGAAAGTTCAAACAAGTACTTGGCGCGAATACAAGAAAATTTCCTTCAGAGGGAATTCTTATTAGCTAGTCTCCCTTGATCTGCCAGGAGCAGGTTGGGGAAGAAAGATTTTCTGCTTCAGTGCACTTGAGTTTGTTACCTCTCCCTGACCATGGTCATTCCTTGTGGCACATTTTGATGGGTCTTAACAATAGAGTTATTGCAGCATAGCCTTTGAGTCCATGGAACTTGTGGTTGACCAGTTATTCATCAACAAACTCTGCTTCATTTTTTTTTTTAAAGTAGCAAATGAGCTGCATGTACCTCGTGGTTTGCATGACAAAAGCAGGGTTCCCACACAATTTTAAAAACCAATTTCAAGGACTTTTCCAGGACTTTTCAAGGGCAAAGAGCCTTTATTCAAGGTCTATGTTAAGCATTCTTTAGTATGAAACAGGAATACAGTATGTTATACTGTCAATACCCCATTAAGGATATTAATAAGATGGCCTCCTCCACCCCTTATAGCCATTCGATCCCCCCACATGTTCATTAGTAAATATGACTATGACCAGAACTACTGTGAACAAAGGTTGAACAAAATTGTTAGTCTAAGATGCAACAAAGTTCCAAAAAAAAATATATTTTATATTGCATGTGCATGGCTTTTATTTTAGGTAGCTGTGAGATACTGCCGTACATGAATATAGCCCTCTAACACAATACACAGAAGTTGTTGGTAGGTGATTTGACAAAAGTTTGCCTAACTGCTGGAGTTTTCAAGGACTTTTCAAGGACTTTTTCCTGTTCAAGGACTTTTTGGAAAATATCCAAATTCAAGGGAATTTCCAGGACTTTCAAGGACTACAATATTTTTCAAGGACCTGTGGGAACCCTGCAAAAGAACCCAGTCGAACTCTCTTTTTTGAAGTAAAATGTATTACCAATGACAAACCCAGGAAAATGGGGAATAATTATCCTGACTTCATTCTGAGTCCAAAGGAGATGATTAAAGCAGGTAACACACAGTTAGAAAAAGTTAATTTAGAGAAAAAATCAGAAAAATTCAAGGTGCCTTCACCCCCTACCCACCAGATCCACCACAGCAACTAAAGAGAGAGAAGGCAGGTGCGGGGAAATTGTGGGAATACTACCTAAGCGAAGAACCACATAGCACAACATAGCACAATTACAGCATTGTTAACAAGTGAAATTGTACTACCTACTGTACAAGGCAGCAGCATAACTTTACAATTTGGTGAAAAAGCTGAAAAGGGCAAATGCAATCCACTTGAGTTGGTCAGGGGGCCACTGAATGTCCTGACTGTATGGTAGCTTTGCCACTGATGTTGAGGCATGTCCTTTGTCAACAAATATTTGCCTAGTCAACCGTAGTCAGTTCCCATGGTTTTATAAGTCATGTCTCCTTATAGTGACAACAAGGGACAAGAAATGTTGCTAACTACTTGTTAGCTCATCCAATCCACCCAAGGTCTCAAGTAGAAAGAAAAAACAAAAGGCTAGTTATACAGGCACAGGAGTATATACAGTATACAATAAAACATACATATTTTTGTGACTTATGAGACAACACACACAAGTACTGAAGATATTGTTGAGTGGGCACCGTACATAAGCCACATGGACATCTGTGAGAACTGTGAGCAGCTGAAGTATTATCAAGTGCTCTTAAGTGACAGAGGAAATACTGTACTGTACATGTACTAAGAATATTTTGATGAAGGAAAACAGAAAAACAAAATGACTGGTGAAAGTGCTAATTGGAGTGCAATAAAGATGTTGAGAGAAATGTAGGTTCCCTTGGCATAAAATTGAGATTTCAAAACTTCTGATTTGTTTTTACTTAGTTGTTAAAACCTATTATTGAAAACTTAAATCATTTTGACTGATTTGAAATGCTGAAAAAAATCACAAAAGTGCAACTTTTCCATGGAGTTGACCCAGGGTCGTTACCTCTCACATCCATAAATAATCATGTTTTCTTATCAAACTTTACAGAAACGATCTGTGGCACCGCATCCACCTTTCTGCATAAGTTTTTACCAGAATATGATGAGGATATGGATGAATTTTGACTCAGAAAACTGAACCTAACACTAACATTAGGCCTACAGTAAGTTAGTACAGGTATGCGACTGTGCGCCATATTTGCAAGTCTTCGAGTGAGTGAATGATGCTGAATTTGGCGGTTTAATGCTTTGAATGGTCACTAAAACAGTTCTATGGGTAATCTTGCAGTTAAGAATGTACATATCATCTAGTTGTAACTAACTAAGAAGCGCTGTATGAATTGCTTTTGCCGACTTTGGGGACATTTTGTGGCAAAGCTTAATTGGGCTAAAACTTTTTATTGCCTGTAGTGGCAAAAAGGCTGTGATGCAACATTTCATAAAAGAGAAATGTTTTCTGCTCACTTTTCGAATGGTAGAAGGACATTGTAACAAATATCACAGTTTAGGTGAGTGACTGATGTAATTGCCAGGCTGATAAATGCTCATAAGGGAACTCTGCATGACCAATTTAGGTGATTATACACCAAATATAGACTCATCGACACATCTCAAATGCCAGCATTTTCCACGCGCTTCATGCGCAGTGTGTCTCTTTCCTGTGTTATGTTAATGGACTAAAGAAGTTAATGAATTGACACATGTTCCATCCCCATAAATACACCAACAAAGTTTCAGATTATAAACAAAAGAGAACTAATGTCAAAATTCAGCTGGTGATCATGAAAGTCTGACATACCAGTTGGAATTTTTCATATATCAATCTACAGTAGCACATTTTACGATTTCAAAAGAAGAAAAGTATTGCATCAGATATGGCATCTAAGTTTAGCTAGTACTGTAGGTGAAGAACTTCTCAAAAGGAGGGGGGACACCTTCCTTACAACCCTCCCATGGATCTTGACCAACCATCACTCTTCTCATGCTTCCCCATCTATCAAAATACTATTGTATGGCATCTTTTTTATTGTGACTATCATTGTCAAAAGTTATCGATGCAAGAATGAGTTCTACTTTGTCATTCAATAAATCGGCTGTTGTAGCAAACTAATCATTAACTGTAATGAGGGTAAAAATTGTTTGAATAGCTTTTCTGGAAAGATAATTTCTCATGGAAAAAATTGACTGCAATAGATGCAAAATATTACCATTTTTCAGAGGTTTAGGTTAACTTCTTTTTTTTTTCCATGAAGTGAGGAAATGCAGACATATTCCAATTTCAAGACTGGGTATATGCAGCATAGGATGGCTGGGAAATGCCATTTCCGGCCATCTGGGGGTTTTAAAAGCCAAAATTGTCTTGTGCGCTCCACGCAAACCAACAGTGGTGCTCTGAATGCTTACGGTACACAGTCCTGTCACACATGTTCTCAAGCCGACCTCTGTCTCACAGAGTGGTTTAAACCACTGGACACGCACCCCCTGAATTGTCCTTTCATAGACTTTGACAATATATTCCTTCAATCGCTAGACCCTGGCGGCCCCCAAATGTCAGTCACCAAATTTACTACTTTAAACAATTGTCTTGAAATATGTAATATGTCTGAGCAGTTTTGCCCGTTCAATACTGTACCATTCAAAGATACGGAATCCTTCGTTCAAATTCTCACAATTACATGCAAATACGTCAGAGCCTCCTTGGTTTTTCTTCTGATTACAGTACGTTAATGGAGGTTACGCAAGGGGGAAAACCTATTGAACCTGTTCAATACTGTATACCCGAAGCCATCAAAAAGTGCAGTGCAGTATGTAGACCCCTGCTGATGCAGCTTTAATCATTCAAATCTACGGTAGCTGTCAGTTAGTCTACAATTGAAACATGTCACCTCCCACCACATTTCAATTTGGATTGACGCTCCTGATAAGTGCTATAGTATATGTTGCAAAGAACTTGATACAAGTGCAAACCTACAGACAAGTTTGCAAAGATGATTCTAACTTAAGGTCACAGAACAAGGCATTTTCAGTTACACATTTCAATGAAAGGTTCATGCTACTGTAAATTTAAGAAAATCTATGCAACAGAAAGAAGTGTGCTGGTGGGGATGAAAAACTAGTTTACAATCTTTTCATAACTACTTGGGCTAAAAATGTGGGCCTAGGGTTTTTTGAGTAAGATGCTACAGCAATGTAGGTCCTAGAAACTATAAAACATTACAGAGACCTTATGCCTAACTTTGTTGTTCATTCAACAAAAGATTAAAACCAAGGATAAATAATGTAAAAATGTCGCTCAATCTAACCGAAACACATGATTCTAAATTCACTGTCAAATTACGAGTGAAAGTCTAAGGTTAAGTTGGCTGTATACTTTCATTTGTGTACAGGCTAGTGTCACTACTGTATACTGTACAGTGTAATGTACTGCAATGTACCAGAGCCTGTACTTCCATGTAGGCCCACTGGTAACAGTTTTACAGCATACATACAGTAATCAGTATGGGCCTAGAGCCTAATCAACGAGAAACATACCTCTCAAGTTTCCACTTAGGCCTAGTGATCCTTTTGGAGGAACTGACAACCTTCTGCCAGTTCTGGAAAATCTTCACACATGTCTATTATCTACCTTCGGTATCATAAACTTAATGAGTCATTCGTCATGTTACCTTTTGAATCTCTTAAATTTGAACGTCGTGGGCAATCAGCTGTTTGAATTCAATGATCTTGCATATCGGCAGCCATCAGGGCAAAAAAGACAATACAAAAGTGTAAACTGGTAAAACGAAACGTCTGAAGGTAAGGTCAAATCGCTAAAGAAAACGTAAACATCAAAAGGTAAGGACAAATTCCAAAATGAAAAGTAGAGCAGCGGCGTAGCCAGGATTTTTGTGAGGGGGCAAAAATGGACTAATTGTTCATATTTTTAACCTCAGTTACGGTCCTGGGGGAGGGTGCCTGATTTCAAACCAGTCAGTCCACAGATAGGTCGGGGGGGGGGGCATTAGGAGAGGTCTAAGGTAATGGGGACCCCTCCCCTTTGCCTAAAAGGATAATGTTTGCCCTCCTTAGCTTGCCCAATCATGGTGCAAAATTGACTTTCTTTGGCGTGGAGCGTACAAGGAATGTTTTTGCTTTTCAAACCCTTCAGATGGCCGGAAAGGCCTTTCTCGAGTATTCCAAGTAGCATGTACCAAGCTTTGAAATAGGGATCTCATGTCCGCAATTTTTCAGTCAGGCCTTATGAGATAAAAATCAATGGTGAAACATGGTAAAACATATCAGATGGGTTTAAATGTTACAAGAATCATAGTGAATTATTCATCCTCTTTCATTTATTCTTGGAATAGTTGGCAAATAGTAAGGGGGAGGCTACCGAACATACCTTTAGACCCCACTTTTCATTGGTTGATAATGACCCATTTTAAGCTTGAAAATAAAATGTAAAATTGTGATAGGAAGTTGAACATATCTAATGCAACGAAGCTTCATACTAGTATACTGCGTATAAGTAACAGGCTCACGCATGGCCAATCGAAACACCGAATCTACGATTTCACCCCTTTATGAACATCTTGTTTCAATTATGTTGTTAGTCTGTTTCCTCTTAGTTTTCGATATCATAAAAAGGTCACACTTGTGTAGCCTGGCCATTTCCCAGTCCCCTGCCCCTGTATAGACCTACCAGTTCTCCTCAACTCCGTCTACGTACCACCCCTACGTCCTCTCTGTTTTTTTTTTCTTTTTTTGCTCTCCTCTTTTTGTCAACATCAATCATCGCGTCCCCAAAATTTCTGTGGGGGGGGGGGACTCTGCCTCCCGCCGGCTACTCTGAATTAGAGTGTCAAATATCAAAAGGTCAATACAGAGGGCTTATTGTTATTCGAGTGTGTGTGATATCGTTCACAATATGTAGAGCACGGAGCTGTGCTCTACATGTAGAGCACAACATGTATAGCATCTACAACATGTAGAGCATCTACAACATGTAGAGCATCTTCTCAACATGTGTAGCACAGAATCAGGCTATACGCAACTACCTATAGTAAATTAGGTGACGTGACTCGTTCTCTAGCATTCATTCCAACTTGGACGCGGAACTGAAACTGACAAGTGAAACCAAGTATTTGCAGAGTAATGCAAAATGAGGCTTTCTTAAGAAAGCCAGTCAGGGCTATGTGAAATTTTGGTCACGTTTCATTACACAAATAAAAGAGAAAAAAAAATCCAATTTTTAGTTTGATTAAACAACTATTTCATTGAACAAGTTAAAAATAAGCAGAGATCAGACTAACATTTTCCCATAAACTTTTTTGTTGCAATTAATCTGTGCAGAAATTTGAATTGGAAGGAATGAAGCTTGACTTCAGACACTGTATACACCGGCCTGGTGAAAAATTTTGTTCCTTCTTTGTGATAGTATTAAAATGATTCTGCCATTTTTCCGAGATGTGGGGATAGTAGATACACGACTTAACTGATGATTGTAGGTAAACTTACTAATGAGGGTAGCGTTAAGTGCTTTGTTAAGGAAGTTATTGTGGGGATTAAAGTCATCAATTCAATGGCAGCTGGATCTCTTCCATGCTTGAGGTGCGGCTAAAATTAATCCCTAACACAAAGTAAATGGAAATAAACCGATTTGAAATTTACGCTTAAATTGTTCAAAAGTTAGCGGTACATTATTCTGATCAAAAAGATCACGATAAAAAAAAAAGATGTTTATAAAATACAGTGTCACCATTAATACGAAGAATTGTTCCAAATGATTTGTGATCCATAATTTCCACGTGGCACAGTAAAGACAATGTTACTTCATGCCTGCACAACTTGCTTAATGAGCGTATTTTTAACATGATCTACATCTTTACCTTAATAATTACACTGGAAAATAATAAATAAAAGGTATATATCGAAGACTACTTTCTAGACACCATTACAATCATTGTAATAACGTTCAATCCAAGTACTTTTAAGGCTGTTTATAAAACGCTGGACATGAGTGACTTTGAGACCACTATTCTGAACTGTATTAATTATAACTGAACGTTTTATTTTGTCAGGATTCCAAATGAAGTTAAAAGTAACCTGCTCAAGTTCCTTTATAAAATAAGTGGCCAGGATTTGGTAGAACCTGGAATAGGTAAATTAGCTAAGAAAATGCAAATGTTTTACGATAACGTTACTCCAAATTGGTGTCAAGTCCCTTGAAGACCACGATCTCAAACAAGTCTAGAAAGTTTAGTCATGTAGTTCAGGTAAAATAAATATTTCTTATTACAGATGAAAAAATGCCAATAATTTGAACCGGTCCGTATGTAATGTTTAATTCATGCACAGCAAAAGGTATACAAGAAACCTAGGGTCCGAATGGAAGTAAACTGGATTTTGTCAAATTGATAGATAAACCAGATGCTGCAGCTTTTAAATCAGTAAAGACACTGATGGTCTCAACAATTGAGTGGCCTACTCCATCGAGAACTATGGTGGGGTGGTCAGGGTATTGCATTATTTGACTTCATGATTATTTATATTAATACCCTATAATGCTATAATTTCCTTGGATGTTTAACGCCAACATCTCAGCAACTAAAATAAACAGATACGGACTGAGGGGGCAGCCTTGACGGACTCCTCTTTCCAGAGAAAAAAAAACAGTAGTGTAACCGCTATAGAAAAATACAAGTACTGCTGTTACGATAAAGTACCTTCATACAAGATCTGAAACTTACTCCAAATTTAAAGTAAGACAGAGTTCTGAGAATAGAAACCCACTCAATTTTATCAAAGGCCTTCTCAAACTGAACCAAGAAGATCAAGCCAGGTATCTCGCTTTCTCGGTACTCTTTTCGCCCTCTTCGACCCATCTTGCTCTCAGTGGACCTTATATACAATATATTCCATGTCGGGAAGAGGGTTTATGATATTCGCATTCTAAATTTTCCCTGTAGCTTAAAATGTTCATAGGTGAAGAGATACTGAAATGATACAAAGGGATCGTGGAAAGATTTTTTCAACTTGTATTTGAATGATAAGATTCTTTTTACTTCAGTGTAATTTTGCTATCTTTGAGATAGAGACTTATAAGGCATATATTGGTGATGTATACACTGTATGAGCACGTTTTTCTTTTAAGGAACCCACCGAGGACTATGGATATCAAAAATCCGGAATAATATATTGCTATGTCAAGGCTAACGTCAAGACAATTTTCTACAAACACTTGTATAATCAACATGTCATTCAAATGAAGGACATTCTTAATGATAATAACCAAATACTTTACCAGAACTATTTTGTAAAGAAATTTAATATTACTGCTTTCCTTTTTACTTTGTACTATGAAATTATTCATGCTATCGATGCACATTGAAAAAATAGTCTTGATAACGAGGATTTTAACATTGATCGTCATCATGACGACGAGAGTATTCTAGGTGTCTCCAAAATGTCACGTGCTTTTTATATGCATATTATTTCAACTATTTGCAATACTACTTCACATGAAACCTTTTCTATAGATATTGCACATCTCTGGAATTTTATTTTTGGAATTTCCTTTACGTCTGAGGGTGAAAGTAAATTTCAATACTTCCAGATGAGAATTCCCTGTTGCACCGCATGACATTGATTGAAAACGCCTCTTGTAGGTTTTGTGGGAAACGTGAAGAAACAATTGATCTAGGAGTACGGGGGTTACGTCAGAGTTTATTCTTTACATTGAAGAGAAAATTGGATGTATATCTTCTTTACTAAAGGAGACATTTTCTTTGGTTACAACTTTTGTTAAAACATCCTTATAATTTTCTGATTTTTTACATGAAATAGTACATATTTAGGAAAAATATTAATCAGAGTAACCACTCCCTGATGAATTTACACGTAAATTTAAGTTTCATTTCAGAGTGGAAAAGTATATTTTAGAGAAGAACAGCTCTAGTAGAGATCTGTCAGTTAACGATTACAAAGAAGCATTCAGTGAATTGCCTACTTTATGAAATGACACTTTTCGTAGAATGTTTAATAATTTTAAAGTTTAAAGTTTTTAATTTTAAATTTTAAAGTTTTGTAGTAACGTTCTTCTTTTTCTATGTCCATGTGCGTATGTTCATTCAATTCATTAATCATCTTTTGCTTATTGAATGCCACAGATTGTTTACTTCTCGACACGAGCAATGTTTTCTGAAGTATATTATTAAATGAATGTATATGTTTATTTTCTGTATTTACTGTTCATGATTTATTTACTTCACAAACTATGCAAACAGAAGAACAATAAAGGTGGAGCAAAAAAAAAAAAAAAAGCACTCTGCGCCAACAGCTAGTACTGGCTCCCGCGGTGGGCACAGAAAGGCTACGCTCTCAGACTAGACCCTCACTCTCTTTGAAAAATATTGGATAGGCACCTGGTATGTCATATCAGTGACGTTTAGACAATTTCTTCCCCCCCCCCCCTCCTCAACCGTAGATACTCAGAGTGCCCCTGGTAATATGTTTTCATTCTCTTCACGTTCACCTTCTGCCTAACTAATGAAAGGTATTCTTTTCTTTTGAATTTTCCCCGAAAGGTTTCGCTGGAAATTCCCTTACATGTATTACCATTTTCGTGGATTATTTTTTTTTTCCAAATTTGCAGACATGATCATTTTAAGGCTGGGTACTTGAAGCCTATAACATTCGGGAAATGCCGTTTCCGGCCGTCTGGGGAGCGCCTTTACCTTTTTTTATTATTATTTTTGTTCATTAAGTTCAGTTAGAGTTCCTGGTGCATTATAATTTTTAGATTTTGAGAAAGCCGTTGACAGCTTGCTTTTGGAGTTTTTGAGCAATATCCTTACTTTCGTTAGTTTTGGAAATGAGATTCTCGCATGTATTCGTACTCTCAGAGCAGCATGCACATATGTTTCAAACAATGGGTATGCCACGAATTATTTAAAACTTAAGACTGGTGCTTAGGGAGGTTGCCCACTTATATCTTACCTACCGTGTTTGTAATTTGTAGCAAGGTACTGAACTTAAGTTATTTATCCAAATAGTAACATTATAGGGGCAATTGCATTTCTGCTGAAATCATCAAGATATCAAATTATGCCGATGATATAATAACAATCAGGGTCGCAGCTAGGGTCATATCTTAAGGGGTGTGAAGGTCGAAAATTCCGACTGGTTGGATGCTTTTTTAGCTCCTAACAGCTGGTGGTGTGAGCTATTGTGATGGTTCAGGGTCACTCTATCTATCTGGAAATTGTTTATGAAATGCTGTAACTGGTGCTATACAGCTTCTCCTGTATACTGGTGATGATTTGGTATAGTGATACTCCATTAGAGGTCAAATGATTTGACATAATGATGCGTAAATGGTACATGTAGGTTGCTGAGGTATGAGCTTCTGCACCATTGTTGCTCTTGTTTCATAAACGTCAGACTCCTGTTGACAGCAACCTGGAATTTGCTGTTGAATTTAGAATATTATAGTGACAGTTACTTTATTATACATAAAAAAACGGGGGGGGGGGGGCGTGAAGGATTGACTAATCAAATAAGCATGCAGAGGAATATCATAGTTCCGGAATTTTAGTCCTCTAAAGCCTGAAAATACTTTTGCCTGGAAATCAACTCTCTAAATTATCCAGAATGGTTTATCCATGCAATGATTATAGAGGGTACTAAAAGTTTCACTTTGATATCTAAGTGGAGCGATCGGTTGGCGCGTGTCAGAAAAGAATTTTTTTGACAATAATACTCGCGAGGGGTGATCACAGGAATGGCACTCCGCAGGTCCATATTTCAGATTTCACTGAAGTAGAGGGCCGCCAAGTGCAATGATTGTTTGCCACATGTTGCCACGTACGTTCATTACAGGACTTGGAAGGCGCGTCTCCTGCCGGACGTTAATCAGGGAAGATATTGCCTAAGGGCGATGCCCTTTAGTGCTCACCGCGATAGAATAGGATCCTTAAGTACTATTTAAGCGGAGCACCATGTGTTGGCTCGGAGCGTGCAAGAAAAGTTTTGGCTTTACAAACTCCACCTCATTTAAACGGCACTTTCCAGGTGTCCTGCACTGTATGTATCAAGCCTTATAGGGATATCATTGTCTGTAATCTCTCAATAAATGAAAAAACATCATTCTACGAGAAAGTGATTTGGATTGCCCTTATCTCTAGAATGTTGTCACTTATTGAATTACACCTGATCGTTAGGCGCATTAACCTTCAAAAAGAACCCTAAGTCTAAAAGAACGTTAAGGTAGGCACAAGCAAAAATCTTATACGGTCGCTTCCATACAGGTTACCTATCAAAGCAGAACGCTACCTTCAGCTGAAGAGAAGCGTACTGAAAAATGTGGTCCGAAATCGCTTCTCAATAGACCTTTCAAGTAATTTGTTCATGCGAGGGGGGGGGGGGCAAGTTGATAGAACGGTAATTTTCAGGGAGGTGTGGATTCCCCTCCTTTAAGTTAGGGTTGACTTTTGCCACTTTCAAAGCGTCAGGATAGGCTAGATACCTGTGGTAAGAATAAGATTGAAGAGGCAGCACAATACAGGCACGATAACAAGAGAGATGGATTTCCAAAGTTTTGGAGGAATTCCGTCAATGCCAGACGATTTCTCAGCTTGGAGGGAATTAATTTCTTTGAAAATTTCACCCTCAGTGATGGGTGAAAGGAAAGTAGTGGTGAACTTGCGCTGAATGTACCCGGCCTTGAAATATGGATATCATTTTTGCAATTCTTCAAGTCGCGTGAAAAGGAATTCATGGCGCGTTACGCGAATATTTACATAAAAAAGGGCGGGGGGGGGAAGAGCAGAGAAGAAAAACTGTAGAGGAGGATAAGACGAGTATGTGTGTAGAGGAGGAGATGCGTAGAGGAGGGTGAGAGGGGATGAGTGTAAAATGAGAGCGATGTAGCCAATATGAGAGAAAGCTGGAAAGTGAGAACCGATATAAATGAAAGTAATTGGGAGTAGAAGTAAAAGTAGGAATTAGACACACAAAAGAACACCTTGAGGGGTAATGATCTGTTATGAATTGAAACTTTTATCACACCGACGACAATCTAATAGAATTAGCTTACGTGCAGAGATTTTCTGAAGTAGGACTATCTCCAAAATTGCAACTTCCTGGTTGTTGCATCCTGCGCATTACAACATTAGGTCTCATAACTAATTTCTTCTCGATTTTCTTGTCCAAAGTAATATGCACTTGGTTCAGAAGAGGACTCCATATTTTTATTATGTTAGCTATCACATTCCTGAGTTTAATGTAGAAATCAAGCAGCATAAATTTTCATTGTGAATTTAAACAAAAGTCGTCTGTCAATTTCTGATAGTGCTTGTAGGAACTGTACACAGATAAATGTCTTTGACACAACTCTCGCGTTGAACTATGGGTAATATAGGACGAAAAAAGGCGACGCCCATTGTCACTAGATGGAAATGGATGAAAAATTCAGTCATTCGCTTGATTCAACGAAATAGTGTTTCTTAATGATTTAAATTCGAACAAAGTATTTATAATAGTCAGGCTGATGAAAACGATGTGCAAGTGTTCCCCTTTAAAGGCGAGTCATCTTTTTGTGAATTTTATTAAGCTGGAATGAAAATATTGAACATCGCTCTTTTAGCGCTGTCTTTGCCATACGTCACTTCTTTCCTGTTTCTCCACACAGAACATTTCCTTGGGAGGCAATTTGTCGACTAGATCTGATTTTTCTTGACTATAAGCTCCTGTTGCGTAATCTGTACAACTTTCTTTATTGTAAACTTCTTTTTTCTAAATTATACTATTCCAGATGATATGAGCTTTTGTCATGAACTTCATTTCATATTAGTTAAAACGATATAAACCAAACCGCTCTTCACGAAGACCACTGTAGGATGAAAAGGAGTAAAATTGTGAAAGCCGTCTTGTCGCTCACATACGTTTTCTTTTTTCCCTTTGTTTCTCAATCCCGTTTTCTCGTCATTTGTTTTACACGTGATTCATTCTGTATAATTATTATGATTGAATATTGATCAATTGATCATATTATCGACGTATTGAGGATAAAGGGCATTCATAAGGTTAGTGATCAGCAATGGGGGGTACTACGGTATTAAGCATTCAAAACGTTTCTTCTAATAAACAGATTGATGCTCCTAACATGTGGTCACTATATCAACATTGAACAGGTGGTACATGAGGTGCTCAGCAATTTGAAGGGAGAAAGTGGTCATGTAGTGGACATTTTAGATCATGAACTGGCCATCACCTCACTTCTCCTCTTCTATACTGACTTCTGTAGGATATTATATCAAATGAAATAGTGTATGATATTGACTACTTAGTCAAACAAGAACTCCTCCCAGCTCAAGCTTGTCTCCTTCTATCCTGTGTGGGATCATGTGTGTTCCCCCTCTCTCCATCTCTTACAATCGTTTTTTTTTTTTTTTTTTACTCCCTTATTTCTTTTCTTGAGTCTTCATTTCTTTTTCTCCTCTCTTCAGTTTTCCCACTCATCCTCCTTTCTGCATCTGACCCCTGGCAGCATGATTCCAAAACATACTCAGGACTTGGCTGTGTAACTTTCTCATCATACATGCTATTTCAGTTCAAGACATTCTGAATTTTCAATACAAACTGTATAAGTTCAAATAATGTGTGACGATGTTGAATGCATACATGAAGAAACCTGGAATCAAGGGTTCAAGTATATTACTGGACTAAAATTTCACTTCACATGATCTATTGTACATCAAGACTGACAGGTATAGTCATTACACTACATAGGTTTGATCTGTCCCGTTCAAGTGATATTGTTCCATTAATGTAAACTTAGGTATTTTAAGTAACTGAAGAACAAAAAAGGAAATGACTTGCTTTTCATAGTTTAAACTTTACTGTACATTGGTAGAACTGGAGTAGAATGTAACAAAACAATTAATCTGAAAACAAATGATTGTGCAATGAAATGTAAAAACTGGATATGCAATTTTAAAGTCAGCAGTTTGGATCAGTCACCCAGTGGTACAGTATCTCTATGTAAAATGTGCTAGTGCATATGATCTGGGGACACAATTAAACTCTCCATTTAGGGGGAAATTAAGTCAAATAGATAATATACTGAAGAATCTGGAAATAGAAAAATAAAATAAAAGGAGATAAGTCTCTGAGGGTAATGATATGTCACAACAATGTTTTCTAGTATTGGCTGTACTTAATATTCAGCATGTTTAAAATAACCAGAAATTCCATCAAATCTTTACCATTTTACTTATTACATTATATATATCTTTTTTAGGTTTCACATTAGTGTTTTGAGACATGCTATCATCCTAGCAGACCTTTTATCCTCTGTTATCCTTTTGTTTTCTTTATATTCATTTCAAGGGCAAATTCAAAGGGTACATACTTCATGAAAGCTAACCCCAAACCGACGTGAATAGACATCAGAGTGGAAACGAATAGACTGAATAGCTTCTTCTACTGAATAGGTTCAGCAGGTGTTTATTCAAGTCAGTTTGCAGTTGGCTTATATGAGGTATATACCTAAATTTGATATGCCCTGAGGGGTTGTGAATGTTGCCTGCTAAATATTCACATCACTTGCAATGGGTAAACAATAAGGAATTCAGAGGCAACATATAAAGGGTTAAAAACGGAAATACTGATACTGTGCAACACACTACTGTACTAAGATTATCAGTTCTGCCGAAATATTCAAACTTAAAAGGTATAACTTAAAAAGTGTGAAAGATATAAACCTCTTTACAAAGGATTTGTCATTCAAGGTTCACTCTACAATTTGTAGAAAGCCAACTCCTTTTAAGTAGAATGTCAAACTACCTTAAAAAGTAAATCAAACTTTTGTTTGTTTCTGTTTTGTTTGTTAATCAAAGTTTTGTTTGTTAAGGGCCTTTGAAGATTCAGAGTCACAATTACCTACCATCAAAATGTTGAAAATGCACCAATGCATTGTGGTTTTGATGATTTCATTCTGATGATTCTTTCCTGCATCTGACATATTTTGTTGTTTAACTCCTGGTGACCCAAATGACCTTTGATCTCCACCGAAAACAAAAGAATCCTTAACTCAATGTGGTACACCTACATATTAAATATGACATTTGTCCAACCTTCCCTCCTTGAGATGTCCTTGAGATGTCATCTTTACAAGGTGTTCACAATTTGCCCCGGTTCTTGTACTTTATGTGACACACCTACATATTAAATACGATATTTGTTTATGCTTCCCTTCTTGAGATATTGTATTGACAAGTTTTCACAATTGACTACTGTTGACTCCAAATGACCTTTGTCCTCTATCAAAATTATACCTCTTATACTCAATGGGGTTCAGTCAGGTACCTATGACGTTTGTCCAAGCTTCTGTCATGAGATATTGTGTTTCCATATTTTCACAATTTGTCAACTGTTGAGCCCAGATGAAGCTTTGACCCCCAACAAAGCAAATAGGGTTTCCTTTACTAAATGAATAACACCTACACACCAAATAAGACATTTGCAACAAGCTTCCCCTCCTGAGATATCCTGTTTACAGGGTTTCACAATTTGATGGCTGCTGATCCAAACTGACTTTTGACCTCCACCAAACTTTCAATAGGATCATGAACTTAATGCAGTACATTTACATATTTAATATGACATTTGTACAAGCCTCCCTATACGAGATATGGTGTTTACAAGGTTTTCAAAATTTTACCCCTGTTGACCACAAACAACCTTTGACCTCGAGTCCACCAGAATCAATAGGGTACTGGTACTTAATGCACCCACATATTAAGACATTTGTACAAGTTTCCCTTCTTGAGATATAGTGTATACAAAAATTGTACATATTGACCCCTGTTGACCCTTGACCTCCATCAAAATCAATAGAGTTTTTGTACTTAATGTGGTATATCTACACATTAAATGAGACATTTGTACAAGATTCCCTTCTTGAGATATTGTGTTTACAAGGTTTACACACTATCACCACTTTTGATCCCACATGACCTTTGACCTCCACCAAAATCAATGTGCTTCTTGTACTCAATGTGGTTCATCTATACACTATATATGACATTTATCCAAGCTTCCCCTTCATGAGATATCATGTTCACAAGATTTTCACAATTTACCCAACAGTTGACCCAAAAGCAATAGGGTTCCCGTTCTCAATGCAGTACACCTACATAACAAATATGCGATTGGTCCAAGCTTCCCTTCATGAGAGATCTTCTTTACAAGGTAGGTATCACAAACAAACAAACAAACATACATACATACATACATACAACCATACATACATACATACATAAATACACACATACATACATACATACATATGCACACACCATGCATGATTACAAAGGTTACCATTATCATCAAAACCAATAACAACTCAAAAGAAGGATCATCATTGTCATCATTGTATATTACACTATCACATGTCATATCCAGAAATATGTTACTACATTCAATCTCAATGTTACTCTAAAAGATAGAGATGATATTCAATAAATGGTTTAAGAGTGGATATAACCCAGTGTGCGGTTTGCATACATATACAGTGATATGGTGAAAAGAGACTAAGAACATGTTCACATTTCCAGTGTGACTGCTCTACCAACTGATCAGCTGTGAAGTCCTAGTGATGGTCCATTCCTAGTTCAAATAATGAAGACCATCACAATTTACCGTTGCATCAGCATTTATGTTTTTGGAATAATATTCTACAGATGAAGATCAATCTTCACATATTGTAATTTGCATGTAAATCCTCAAATCTTAGATAACATTTTCCCTTCAATAATTAATCCTTATCTCTCTGTGACATACATCAACTATGTATGCTCAGTACACTAGAAACACTAAATTTACAAACCAATACACTGATTTACCGCACAAAATATATGACACTAGCAGATATAAGTCTACATGTCTTTTGTGGAAGTTGATTTGTTGACAAGTGTTTAGTGTGGTCATACATATCCCCCTTACACTTAATTACAAGGTGATACCTTCAACCCCTTCTCACTTATGGAGGGGTTTAAGGTATCATACACTAATCGGACAGTCAGAAAATGCATTATGTCAACCATTAGTATGTGGAAATACATCTGGGAAGGCCAAAAGCATATACAGTGTCCTTTAGACCTAGGATATTTTTAAAAAGTTCAATTTGCATGTTCTGGACTTGAGACCTGTGCATGCTTAGATGAAAACTTGTGATCTAGCTCCTGCAGTCCAAGAACAAAATCAAATAAACACAAATATTTTATCTCAAAATGGTATCCATTAGGCCCTAGAGAAAGGAAGAAATAATGTACAGCCAAAGATTTTGATATGAAGAAAATCATAGAAGGGCAAAATTCCCTTCATCTGTGCTACCTATAGTACACCATTTTGAAATCAGAATTTGCACAGATACATTTGTGATTTCAATGATGTAATTATGAACACTTTTCTTTGAATGATACATAGGTACATGTGTAAAATACATGTGATTTTTGTAATATTACAGTAATTTACTGTGTCACCAATGAGGATGTAACTACCATTATATATACAATGACATTTACTGATGACTAATGGACCATCATGTATTGTACTCACCTTGCAAACCTGTACACTTCATGAAAGATGTGTCCAAGCTTGATTCCTGTCTTCAGTGAGATTCCATAGATACACGTTTCACAAATTGAGCCTCGAATTGCGGACCCAAAATGGTCTCCACTATATAGGATAGACTTTTGCACTCAATATGATAAACCACTGCACAACCATCAGGATAAAATCAGTTGAAGCTTCCTTCTTTGAGATATCATGTATAAGCTTTTACTATTTAACATTAATTGACCCAAAATTACTGTTTAACTCTCTCAACAGTAATACATGGATTCACAGGACAGAATAGTGTGAACACAATGATTAACTGTTACTGCTAATCAACGCATAGATTGATTAGCAGTCAACCAATTTTGACTAGCAGATGTTGCACAAACATTGCAGTCTAGGTTAAAAATCTAACTCATTCACAAATGAGACATAAGCAAAATTGAGATCTCAACTTCAAATCATGTCAGAGAAAAATTGACTTTTCAGGGAAGACAAGAGAAAATATCAAGATGCATCTTTTGCAAAGCATACATGAAACTACTTCACAAAAGAAGTTTCATGAGTTGGTAATTGCAATGCAAACCAATTTATTTCATTCCTTGGGATTCTTGTACTCTGTGTGGTACACCTACAAGACAAGTAAAAGATTTGCCAGTGATTGAAAAATTCTATGCACCAGGTGCCCAGGGTTACAAATTCCTGCATTCAGGCTTCCAAACTCTGAAAAACTGAAAAGCCTGTTGGGCTCCCGGCATCAACAGCTGCAATTCAGTATTGTGGCTATTACTTTGTGCTTTAAACTTATCCATCAAGATCTATTATAAATGGTGCCTGCCATTTATGATAGCCTGCAAACTTTTGTGAGATGAGATAATGCTTAAACCCCTTTTCTTATGTGGCATGTTCCACAAAGCCGGTAGATGCTTGTTTTAAGTTGGCCACATTTGAAGAGTACTAGTTTTACAACGGGGATTTATGTATTAATATTCCCCCCTGCGACAGAATTTGAAAATGACTAAAAGCAAGTCTGATTTTTGTCTCTCCGCGAGCAACTCAATGGGCCTTCAGGGCGTGTTTTCATTCACATCAAGTGCGAGATTGTGCCATTGACTTACTGTGTAAAACAATCGAAAAAGCAATATTGCTTCAAGAAGTACATTTGTAACATTAGCCTGAGTACTTGAAAACATGCTTTGAAACGGGCTTACCAATAGTGCTGGTATATTACAACTACTTCATAAACATAAAGAGGTACAATTTTCATGTAGGAAATAAATTTCAAGACATTTTTCCTTGTTTTGATTTCTCTACAGCAATGAAGAAAAGTTCTGCAGTAATTTTTGCAAAGTTGAGATGAACTGCCACAATCGGTTTGGACATACGGGCCTAACCTTATATTTTCCAATTGATATTGCACATAAGATAGGAGGTACACAGGACATTCCAGAAACTTTGTAAAGACTATTAACTTCATAAATTGAACTTTTACACAAATTTATTTCAGACTCATGCAAAACATTTTCACGCTACCACAATCTGTACATTAAAACCCCAATGAACTACTTCTTTGAAAAATATTTTTTAAGCACTGTTTGTCTAAGCTTTTTTCCTGAGATATCCTTTTTCAGTGTTTACACTATTTGACCCTTGTTGACCCCAAATGACCTTTGGCTGCTATTAAACAATAGAGTGCTTGCACTTAATGTGGTACAAATACATACAAAATATCACATTTGTGTAAGCTTTCCTTCGTACACATAATTCTTAGATATCGTGCTGAAAAGATCTTCACTAACTGACTTCTGCTGACCCTATGTGAAGTTTGACCTCCCCAAAATGATACGGTTCTTGTAGTTTGGCAGATGTACATACCAAAAAATGAGATCTGTCCAAGCTTTCTGTTTGAAAATACCTATAGTTTATAAGGTAGGAATAACAAACATTTGCACATACATACATAACCACAACACTTGTGATTGAATGTAAAGGTTACAACTATCATCAAAACTAAAAATAGGGCCTCACATATTAATTAACACACATAATTTCCATAGCCACATAAAAGTCCACTATAAGATTACTTTCCTGTATTGTTTCATTGTCAGATCTTCAACACAATCCACAACAGTCATGAAAATGTCATACAAAATAGGTCAAAGCACCTCAAAGCTCCTGTAGGCCTATAAGTTGTCTCTAACTATACAGAGGGCTACTCCTTTTCTATCATCAAAACCCAGACTTCACAAGATTGAAGGCACAAAGTGGTTAAACCTTTAGGAACCAATATTAAATAGCTAAATGTCATAGTAAATATGTTCAGCATATAAATATGCTACATATTTCACCTTGCTATGAGTTGATCCATGTGTTACATATGCACATTTCCATCTGTAAAGTCAATGGTTAGAATATGGAAATTCAATCACTTTCCTGATGGTTCGCATAATCACAAAGTGACAGAACCTAAACCGCTAAACTGGTACTGTGTGCATCAATTTTCATTGACCGAGTTGACTGTCAGTAAGAACACCAGGCAGGCTGTCATTCATGATAAGCTTAGATACTATGTCAGCTCTACAGAGAGGACAGAGTTTAAGACTGATGGCACAGTCATAACAGCAGCAAACATGTCCACAGTTGAGAAACAAAAGATTAGACTGCAAAGGAAAGAAAAGTAAACAAATTCATTCTATAATGTAGTAAAAAAACAGTTTTGAAGTATCACATGCAAAAATTATCTCTGAAAATGACCTACGGCATACACAGTAAAAAAGCTATGGCCAAAAATATTACATAATGTATGACTTTAAATTCATAAACATCTTACACTTCACCAGCAAATCACTATCTATTTGTCTATCCAACATCAGGTCTACTAATATGCAATTAAGTCACCTAGCTTTCACAATAGCTGTAACATTTCCAGTTGAGAACTAATTGAATGTGTTATTTATGGAACGCCAAAACGAACATTACTTTGACTAAAATAAATGTGGCAATAACTCATGTGCAGTGAAATAAATGCACCTACTGCACCTCTTGCAACTGAATTATTAACAGTGAATGGATAGTGATCAAGAAACAATTCTCCTTACTGTGCATTCTAACAAATTCTTAACTCCCGTGTGGCTAATTGTGACATTTGTGACAAATAATGACTTTCAATAAAGGTCGTTATGTAGCTATGTTAAAGTTGCCACATAATGACTTAAATGATGTTTGTCCTTATGTGGCACAAACTAAATAGCCAAATAATGACTTGTGATTAATGTCCAAAATGGCGGTGGTTATGTGACAATATCATGATTGCATAATTTAAAGTGACGTTCTTATGTGGCACTGACAAATTTGTCAAATAAGGAGTTATATCGAAATATGTCATTATGTGACAATAAGTTTTGTGCCACATAATGTGTTATTGTTAAATTACTTTAAGTCAAATTAATGTCCGTTTTGGCGTTCCATAGTTACTTGCTCTTCTAATTAGAACATGCAAGTGAAAGTGAATGATTTGAGCCCTCTCTGATGCAGTCTAGTAGAGAATGAATCAGGAGGATTGCAAAAGAGTGCCAGATTGGGTTGTTTTTTGGGGGGTTTTTTTTGGGTTGGTTGACAAGCTACAATAGATATTATGATCCTATCGTCAGTGTGTTTGTCTCTCATAAATTTTACAACAGAGAGATGCAAGGCCATCTGTATATTAACTTTTATTTATCACCTGGACTGAGGAGATGGAGTATGCAATTTGAATTAGGTAGTTTTACATTAGTTTCGATTTTAACTGTCAAATAATCCAGAAAATGTTTTTGCATTTTTAGCAGTTGTATATAGTTGGATTTCATATACTTATACCTGGTTGCGTATTTTAACTTGAGGCAAATGTGATGAAATCCCATGAGGAAATTAACTAGTATTAATGGATGATTTTCATTTCATTCCAATAAAAAGTTAGTACAAATTGAAATCCAGATACATTACTTTTACATATGTACATGCATTGAATTAGTAGTTCTGTGAAGTGATCACCTTAGTGAGTTAAAATATGATGTGTTCAAGTAAGCCATATAGACTTAAAGGTTTGTAGGATGTGTTCTGGTCAGGAGAATATGGTTTAATTTGAGAAGGTGGTCTGGTCATGTGAACATACCTGGTGTTCTATAGGAAGTGTTCTGGTTAGAGAGAAGAGCATACCAATAATAAAGGGTGTTCTGGTGAGAGAAACCAATTGCAGTTCATGGGATGAGCAGTGCTGATAAGTGTGGTTTACAGGATGTGCTCAGGTCAGAAAAAATATATAACTGTTTATCTCTTAGACCAGCCCCCCCCCCCCCTCCCACAATTCTGGAGTTCTTTTTTACACCTCCAACATATTACCACCACTGATGCAAGGTGTTTTAGTTAACAAAATCAACCTAAGAACTTAATTTAAATAAAAAATAGTTCTTTTTTCATAAAGGAAATAGTTTTTGTTACTTGACAAATAATTCATTTCACTTACCTGATTATCCAGGCACACTACACATTCAGCACTGACATGAACTGGTACATCAGGTTCATATCCCTCTGGGGCTGATGATATTTCAGAGCATAGTGCTTCCCTACTCTCCTCCTCCTCGCCATTATCTTCATCACTTTTCTTCACAGGTTTTTCCAATTCAGCAGCTTTCAACTGGGCATTCTTTTGCTCTACAAAGTGACGATCAATTTCCTCCTGTAACTTCTTCTGCAGGTTTGGGTCTGTGATACCAAGCTTTTCAGGAAATCAGAGCAAAATTAATTTGGTCAACAGGGATATGCAGCTTACTCAGACAATTCAATACTGCATGAACATTATTAAAATCACTTTTGTCTTTTGATACTTTAGCATGTTTGGGTGCTCTTATTTCTGCTTCCCTCTACCCCCCTCCCTCCAGTGGCCCCTACAACAAGAACAACACCTGCTATTTTGAAAAAGAAATGAAGCACTTTAATGTAAAACTTTCTTTAATTTTCGATGAATTAAGCAACCTGGAGGGTGAAGTTCAAAATAAGACACTTAAATTAAGTTAATGCATACATCAATAAAATTTGATGGCACCAGCTGATAGAGTAGATCAATAGTAATTCCATTCTTCTTCACAACTGAAATAAAGTCATCTGCTCCTGCCTTCCTCATAACAAATGACACTTCATCTTCATCATCTCTCTAAAACAATAAATAAAAGACATAACAGATGATTCAAAATACAACAACAATCAAGGAAATAAGAAATTGTAAAAACTTGTTTTTTTGCACCTCTGTTTTGATGAAAAAAGATTGACATCATCCAGTATTGGGATTGACTCAGTTTACAATATATCAAATGAAAGCCTCACTATCAAATATGTTTGCAGCTAAAAGCAACATCCAAGCACAAATTACAGGTAGACAAAGATCTAGCCGAATGGATCTGTGACATATGAGATAATGTTTAATCAATTGTTTTGAAAGCTAGTTTACTATCAGGCTGATTCCCAGTGAACCATGCTACTAGTCTATAATACAATATTTGTGCTAAATTTCACTTCGCACAATGCATCTGGATCATAAGACCAGATATGAATTATATCAAACAAAGAAAAAAACTATCAAACAAAGAAAAAAACTATCTAAGAAACATACAAAATAAAGTACTTTTCACTTTCAAAAGTTCCACATTTGAGTGACCTTTCACTATTAATAACGTTACCACTGAAGAGAAGTGCTTGCCTTGTTATTGACAATACCTGAATTATTGGTACCTCTGTGGTAACTGTTTTCATTTTACTACAAGTCTCTTGCTTTTCAACTTCATCTTCATCTGCTTTGCAAGGATGGCCTCTGTTCTCATCAACTTGAGCTTGTTGCTTGCTTTTCAGTTGATCCTAAGGAAAAGATAACAAAATGCTCAAACAAAACTCAAACCATGGGAAAGTTGACCAAATGTCATTCATAAAAATTCAACCATAAATTATGCAGCACTAAAAATGACACTGAGTGATCACTAAAACCTTCAGTCTGTTTCATGAACTTTATTTTTTTTTAATGTAAATCACATGACTGCCTAAAAAAGCATTAATCTGCACAAACACCTTGGTCAACTTTAAAAACAGCTGAAGTTTAACAATGAATAGTAGGTAAGTTAGAAAAGTCAGTCTTAACATTGCTCAAGAGAAATTCTTGTTCTATAAGTTCGAGAATCAACAACAAACAATGGACAATGCCTCATAGAAGTTACAAACATCATAGAACTTTGCACATAATGTTTAACTACATTTGCCTTGCTGAATACTTGCTATGATTGATAGCATGTCTATGTCAAAAACGTCTAGAGGCACATATTTCAACATCTAGGCTAAATGTAAGGATACAACAGTGTGTGAGGAAAAACAGGAGAAGGAGAAGAAGAACACTCTAATCAAAATCAATAACTTGAAGGAAAATAGTAACATTCCTTCTCTCCCTTTGCCATACATTCACCAGTTTATATGCCCTATTTTTTGTTAGAAGATCACTTTTATTTGGAGACATCCAGCATAATAAACAGTTTAATTGCCTTACATATCTATTGATTATATTTTAATGTGCTGACATGCAAGACAATCACATCTAGTTTCATAGTCCATTTCTGCCTAAACCTGATGTAATTATGACCATTTTATGTTAAAGTCTATAAAAAAGGGTATCTGTTGACTGGAATATATCAATTTGAATAAATCAATTTAAATAGCACAAATCGTTCGACATAAAACACTCACAAGATGTCAAAAGGTAAAAGATTCCTCCTCCATTTAAAATGTAGCAAGCCTCCCATGCATATACAGTCTGAAGATAAATACTAACAATAAAATAAAAGATAAATGTTCTTACAAGTTGCTGCCTGATCTGTTGTTCTCTCTCTTGTTTCTCAAAGAGAAGTTGTTTCAGTAAACCAATCAAATTTGATCTTTCTGTCTGGAGATCAATTTCACTGGGACTTCTTCTGATTCTAAACTTTGCAGGGTTCCATCTCAATTCTTTGTCTGCATCTCCTTCTTGTTCATCTTTCTCCCTATTCTGCTTCTTCAACTCTCTTTTGGTAATATCTGCAAGATTTCTTTGGATCCCTCTGATCTGTGGTAGAGTGTTAAGCAAATAGTGATCTCAGGAATGTCCATGAAAGTGTAACACATAGGTTCGGTGTAAAGTTAAATTTCAATTGACACTTCAATTGGCCTTCAAAGTATGTACATTAGTCAATGACACATTGCAGTGGAGTCAATCATGTTTAATTCATACCAATGCAATTATAAAGCCTGACAAACCAGAAAGTCAAATGACTTTGTGATTCCTTGCCAATGTTTCATTTTTCCATACACACACAGTCACTTTAAACAACATCAACCAGTGGAGAAGGGAAGGGAATTGCTCAGACTTGATAAAAATTGTGGTCATGAAGGATGGCATATATCTCTTCACCAAGGTAGTTCACAAATGGATAGAAAGTTCCTGACACCAAACTGTGGTTGAACATCTAAAATTGTGCGAGACAGGAAAGAAAACCTGGGAAATATCTTCCAAAGTGTACATTCCCATAGGAGTGTTTATGGTTACTAAAATAAAATACTTTGTAAATCTTGGCAACTGGGACATTCACTGATTGTTTAGAAAAGGTGATAAATCTACAGGGCTTTTCTAAGTGATTTTTCAGAGAGGGGATAAAAATGGGATTTAAACAGTTTTATAAGTTGCAAGAAAAATTAGACCAAATTCTATTTAGCAGCAATATCTGCTATTAAAGCTGGGATATGAGTTGAAAATTTGTCATATTTTGCCATTGAAAGTCAAGTATGTTATATTCACTACAGAGAAACACTGTTTTAAGTCCCATTTTTGCATACATGAATATTCATGTCCATCCATTCCCATTGGTCTGTTTGATTTCAAGTAAAAGTGATTGACAGCTAGTCTTTCTTGGACAGTGTTAATTTTGTAGGGCCAATAGAAATGTCAAGACAATATCCATATTCAAATATATGGTAGATGGCTGCATAGTTCTCTTTCAGACAGGTGACAGGTGATCTTTTCCTCTACATTCTCTTCACAGAAACACTGAAAAAGAACAAAGATAGCTGACCAGGTGATTGCAAGTACAACTCATATTCCAGCTTTAAAGATCTACTTTTTGGCAAGTTTTCAGTATGAAAAAATAGGCAAAAATATTTTTCTTTAAATGAGTGTCATTTACCTCTTCATATGTGTAGGACATGTAAAACTTTCAAAGTATCACATATTGAACTTTTGAATCCAGGACAGATCTTGGTATGATCGAATTTATTCATTTCATGTCACATTACAGAGACGAAAAGTCTCCCAGGGAGCAATTCAACAACTGACATCTACTCATCAAGTGCTTCCAATGTTGACACTTTGAACTTAAAGCTGAATTCAGTTGCTGAGCTATCTTCTTTAATAGTTTCCATACTTTAACCTATGGTGACCTCAAATGACCTTGAACCTGCATTAAAAATAACAGGGATCATGTAACAATAGAGGACTATCAACGCACCAACTTTGAAGTTCCAGCACCTTTCCCTCCTTGAGATACCGGTTAACAAGATTTCAAACTATGTCCTTTATTGACCTCCCATGACCTTTGACCTCCATAAAAATGACAGACATTATCTACTCATCAAGTGCTACCAATGATAACAGTTTGAAGTTCCAGCTATTTGTTGCTGAGATATCTTCCTTGACTGCAGGTTTTTATACTTTAAGCTCTGGTGACCTCAAATGACCTTTGACCTCCAGGAAAGCAATAGGGATCATTTACTCACAATGAACTACCAACATACCGACTTTACCGTTCGTTCGAGCACTGTTCCCTTTTTGAGATATCATGTTAACAAGCCAAGGCATCAAATACACCCACACACACACACATAAAGCACATACTCACACTCAATGCCTTACAGGGTACAAAGGACAGTTCCATGTGAGGAAGTCACTGGAATTCCCTTTTCAGATGATCACATGCAGCACAATTGCTGGCAGAGGGGACAGAGCCCAGGTATCAAGTGACAGGCCTCCTCATAGCATCAGAATTTTAGGGCGGCTATGTCAGTTACGAGCTCTGCTTGAGCGAGAGAGGATGTGCCATGTTTCTGCTTTCAAGGGCAACGGGTAGCTGCTAAGGCAGCATCCATAGGTGCATACATAAACACATGCTATCACCACTGCATAGGTTACCTGCCTGCTTATGGCAAGGAATCAGAAAAATTAAAAAAAAGGGGAGTGAAACCATTATCAGATTATAACATGCAAAAATTTCTGCAACCATGATCGGTTTATGACATGCAAAAATTTCTGGAAACAACCCTTCTACTTCCAGATGGGAAGGAGTCAATTTCCTAAACAATTAACTTTTGATATACAGCATACCTGACTTTTGTTTTATATACTTTTATACAACATTGCTATAGCTGAGTTTGTCTATCAACTTTCTTCTTTCCTACAATGAAGGAGTCTGATACTGAAAATACTTTAAGATCACTTACTTACACATTATCATGCATCTATATCTTTGTCAAAATTCAGAATGATAAATATCTGCATGGAGTGCATTATCGTCATGTCTTCAAGTATAAATAGGGTGTGCATATATTAACAGCTCTACAATAAACTTTCCTAACTATGGAATCCAATTAACTTTGATGTTATAGGATAAACCAGCATAACCAAAAAGAGCCTAAGAGTATTTAACCTTATATTCAGAAATCGTGAAGGAAAAAATGATTAACTGACAACAGTAAACACCACTGAGACAGCTAACATATCACCATGTTATTTACTATACTTAATACAATACATATAATTGCAGAATCATATTTAACCTCTTTCATTAACAGATGTCTCTTTCGATCTCTAGCAAAGAATTCATCCTCAAAGAATTCTCTTCTTGGAATTGATAACTTCTCAAAAATGTCATCCATCCCAAAGCTGCCATGCCTCAAGGATTGTTTGCTTTTCCTACAAAGACAGACAAAGACAAAACTATGACTGAAGTATGACAATTTGTATAATAAAGTCGAAACAGCACTGTGCTTTGTGGTTCTATACACTGCCGTAGGATTGCCTCTAATTGAGCCTAAATATCATTCCTGAGAAAATGACAGTACTACTGCTACTACTACGACTACAACTACTGCTACTACTACTACTACAACTACTACTGCTACCATTATTAAGTTTCATTACCACTACTAGAACAAATATATTGCTGCTGCAATGATCACTGCTACTACTGCAGTAACTACCACTGCCAATGCTAATATGCACCACTATCACTTCTGCTACCATTTATACCACTACTACTAATATTACTTCTACTTCGACTTGTTACAGTTCCTACAACTATTAAATACTATCACTACTACAACTACTACTTCCATTGTGTTTATCATTACTTTATACAATATCAACAATATGAACCATATTAACTCTTTCATATTAGTCTATTTTGATTGACATTTATTATCTGAATAGATGTGAACATAATCTTTCCCAATCTCCCCTGGAAAAAAGAAAAATACCCAAAATACATACACAAGACATCCAACTATCATTAATTAAAGATCAGAGATGGTTGTTGTTCCTACATAGCTATACACATAATATTCTCACTACTGTACTTGCCGCTCATGTGGACTCCCTATTAACTGCATTCCAATACCCTCTGGACTTTTTGAAGATGAAAAGGTATTTGCTCTCTTATAGGAGGTGCTATCTTTAGGATAGTGAATACTGCTGAAACTATCTTGCTGGTTGTCCAGCTGTTTTTCTTCATGTAGTTTATCCTCCCTTGATTTTCTTCTATGGTTACTTGAAATGCCAGCAGGTTCTTTCTCATTGTCACTGTAAAAATATCCCAAAAGATGACTCCATGTGGCACGTTTTGGAATATTCAGACATAACAACTACTTCACCCATCCATTAAAGTTATTTTCAAATCACGTTGTACACTATAATGAAACTCTTAAAGAATTTGAAACGAACATTTTATTTCTCATGAAAACAAAGTGTTACCCCATGGAATGTCAGCACTACAATTAAAGTGATTGCATGCATAGGCAAAAAGTTAAAACATTGAAATTTGATTTCCTAAGGGTACTTGGTTGGTAAGGCTTTAACTGCACCATTCAGACAATCTGTGAAAATAAATAGAACCCAGTTGGTCAATTCCACCATATGACTTTAAATTCTTCCAGCATAATGACAAAAAGTGTAAACTATGATAATGTAGTGGTTCACAGTTTTCATTCAAATCAACGGTTTGTTTTTTTGAATAAGCCAATGGGAAATACACTGGTATTGAATATTCAGTTAGTTAAAATAACTCAGGAACACTGACCCGCAATGTTGTAATCTCTTGGTAGGTTATTTGTAAATACAGTGATTCCTTGTTCCAAATACTACAATTCCCAATACCAACCAAGGAGTGACAACTTGAGTAGTATGTTTTTGATACACTAGTAAGACCTGTACTGTTCATATTCATTATGTCACTTATGGCAAGAACCATTAATTTTCAAATATGATTTCTGTTTTTAAAATAAAGAAAACATTTGGATCAAACATGCTCTTATCCTTCCGGTTTTTCAATACATATGCAATAATACTTCAATTAGACTAATCACAAAATTTTGCTCTGCAGTGGCTATAGAGGTATTTAATCAAAGTACCAGTCGTTGACATTCCAGCTGCAAAAGATATCTCATTCAATATGTCCAAAATTAATAGCTGTAACAGAGAGGAATTAAAAGCAAAATGCACAAATGCATTGTGGTTTGGATGATTTCATTATGAGGATTTTTATGAATCTGATATATGATGACTGATATGTATCATGTCTCAAAATGCACAACTGCATATCACAATTACAGTGATGCAACACCTACACATTACATAAGAGATCATCCAACCTTGCGATAGATCATGTTTACTAGGTTGTCACAAGCTGATACATAGTGACCCCAATGAGTTTGACATCCACCAAAATATTAGGGTTCTTCTACTCAATGTGATGCCAATACACATTACATGAGATCTGTCAAAGCTTCCCTCCTTGAGATATCCTGTTTACAAGGATTTCACAGTTTAAATCCTGTTGACCATAAATGACCTTGACCTCCACTAAAACGACAGGGTTCTTCTACTCAATGTGGTATACCTACATACCAAATGTGAGATCTGTCCAAAGTTCCATTCTTCAGGTAATGTGTTTACATGGTTTTTAAATATGACAACCATTCACCGCAAATGATCTTGACCTTCACAAGAAACAATAGGGTTCTTTTACTTAATTTGGTACAGCGACATCCTGAATATGAGATTTGTCCAAGCTTACCTTCTTCAGATATTGTGTTTACAAGGTTTTCACAGTTTGACCCCTGTTGACCCAAATGACCTTTGAACTCCACCAAAAACAATATGGTTCTTATACTCAATGTGATACACCTACATACCGTATGAGATCTATCAAAGCTTTTCCTCTTGAGATATCGTGTTTACAACATTTTCACAGTTTGACCCCTGGTGACCCAAATGACCTTTGAACTCCACCAAAAACAATATGGTTCTTATGCTCAATGTGATATACCTACATACCGTATGAGATCTATTAAAGCTTTTCCTCTTGAGATATCGTGTTTACAACATTTTCACAATTTGACCCCTGTCGACCTCAAAAGACCTTTCGACTCCACCAAAAACAAAATCCTTCTACTTAATGAGATACACCTACATACCAAATATGAGGTCTGTCGAAGCTTCCCTTCTTGAGATATCATGTTTACAAGGTAGGGCATTACGGACATACACACACACATACGCTTGCACTCACACATACATACAGTATACACAAATGTATGCATGATTACAAAGGTTGCGATTATCATTATGACCAAAAACAATTCAAACCTGTCAGCTGAAGCAGCTGAAGACTAAAACAAATCCTCAAAGCTAGTGTTAACATTTGCATGGCCAGTAAAACATACTAACAGAGTTTCACAGTGTTACTGAATATTGATATTTTAAAAAGGAACATTGTAATTAATCCAAACCAAAACTTGATATCATTTTACTATACATTTTACCTGTTGTGATGTGGCCAAATATATCCTTGCCTACATGAATTTCTTTTTTCACCCAATCCATTTTTGTCAAAAGATGTGGAAAAATGTCTGAAATTTTGACCGGAAGTAGATTCCATGAAGCCATCACTTAGTTCTAAACTAGTCCTCCTTGAGAGGAAAGGTTTCCTCCTAACTGCAGTGTCTTCTCTACTGGAAGTAGAAAGGAAGAAAGAGATTGAGCCAGAGAGAAAAAGAAAAGAGAAATTTAGTTACAGCCTTGTTGCAGTGAAGTATTCATAGCCATAGCACTGGCAATCAGCAGTGAGAGGGACACTAATTTACTGCACAGTATGACAGTGACTGCTTCCATGGTTCATACTTGTTTGCTGGGCAATTCTGCTGAAATGCCAACCAGATGATTAACCAGAATGCACAAATGCATTGTAGTTTCAATGATCCAATTATGAGCATTTTTTTTCTGAGCTTGACATTATAGCATTAGGATGTGCAGCGAGCTATCGACTGCATGCTATAATATGTGAATTGAGATCCCTAGAGGCTTCTTTCTCTGAGATAGTGTCTACAACGTTTGCACAATGTAAGCAATGTTGACCTCGATTTATGACCTTTAACCTCCACTAAAAAATAAAGGTTCTTGTACACAATGAGATACACTTACATACTGAATAGACAAACGTCCAAGCTTCCCTCCTTATGTTTACCAGGATTTCATAATGTAAACTTGCTGGCCTCAAATGACCTTTAACCCTCACCAAAGACAACAGAATTCTTGTATACTTATGAGATACACCTGTATACTAAATATGGATCTGTGCAAGCTTCCCTTCTGGAGATATAACATGATTAAAAGGTTATCACAATGTGACCCTTTTGAACCTAAATGACCATTAACCTTCACCAAAAAGACAGGAATCCTCTGCTAAATGTGGTACACCAACATACTAAATATGAGATCTGTCCAAGTTGCCCTTCTTCAGATATCATGTTTACAAGGTTATTCAAAATCTGACCTCTGCTGACCCTCAATGTCATACACTGACATACCAAACATGACATCTGTCCAAGCTACCCTTCGTGAGATATTGTGCTTACAAAGTTTCACGATTTGACCCCTGTTGAACCCAAATGACCTTTGAGCTGCATAACAACAATTAGCTTCTTCCTCCTCAATATGGCAATATATCAAGTAGGCAATGTATCAAGTAGGAAGAGTATCCATGATTCCTACCCGGAGATATCGTGTGCACAAGGTATTTAGTGTCTGACCTCTAGTGACCCCAGATTACCTTTGACCTCCATAAAAACATTAGGGTTCTTCTTAATATGACATGCCTACATACCAAGTATGAAGAGTATCCATCATTGTTATCTGGAGATATCGAGTGCCCAAGGTATTCAGTATTTGACCTCTGATGACCCCAGATGACCTTTGACTTTCACCGAAAACAATAGGGTTCTTTCTCTTAATATGACAAGCCTACATACCATGTATATGGAGTGGCATCATTCCTGACTGGGGACATCAGGTGCACAAAGATTTCAGTATTTGACCTATTATGACCTTTGACCAAAAACAATACGGTCTTTTCTCTCAATATGGCAAAGCTGCATGCCAAATATGAACAGTATCCATCACTTCCATCTGGAGATATCATGTATACAAGGTTTTCACTATTTGACCTCTCTGACCCCAGATAACCTTTGAGCTCTACAAAAAACAATATGGTTCTTCCTCTCAATATGGGAAACCCACACCAACTATGAAGAGTATCCATCAATCCTACCTGGAGATATCGCATACACAAAATTTTCAGTTTTATACCACTGATGACCCCAGAAGACCTTTGCCCTCCACTAAAAACAATAGGGTTCTTCCTCTCCATATGACAAACCTATATACCAAGTATCAACAGTATCCATCATTCCTATCTGGAGATATCGTGCACACAGCTACGTGTCACAAAACACACATACACAAACGAACGCACACACACACGCAATCACTCATAAGTTTCTCTTAGACCGAAACTAAAAAGTCTAGTTTGCAATATCAGTTAGAATTGTTTACCATTAGAAAGAGCAAAGTCTGTATTTATTATCTTAAAAAATTTCACTTAAGAATGGAAAATTTTCCACCCAATTGCTGGCAGTTGATTATGTCAGTAATTTTTCATATCAGGATGCTGATGTGAGTTAGTATTATCAGCCATCCACTTAGCCATCCATCCATCTGTCCACCATTGTTCAAAACTCTTCTCCTTCTACATGCTTCCATGAATTTCTTTGAAAATTAGACACAATGTTCCTTGGGTAGTGGACCATTTGGGGTGTTCAGTAATTTTGGGTGCAAGGTCACATGTGGGTGCTTTGACCCATTTTGTGAAATCCTGCAAAATGCTTCTCCTCTACCGATTCTTTTGTACAATGTTGATGGTTTTCATAATGATACTCCAATAGTGGTACCCTCAGGGTGTTCAGAAATTTTGGGTCCAAGGTCCCATGTGGACCCTTAGGCCCATTTTATGAAATTCTGGAAAATGCTTCTTTTCCCACAGATTTTCTTGCTACAATGTTGATGGCTTGTCATAAAGATACTCCATTAGTAGTTCCTTCAGTGTAGTGTTCAGGAATTTTGGGTCTAAGGCCCAAGAAGGATGCTAGGGTCCATTTGTTGAAAACATGCAAAATCATTAACCGATTCTCCTCCAGTTAAAGTAAACCAGAGTGGAAAGCCTGTCACAATGACGCTTAGTTGAAGATGTTTGTGGAATTTAGTCCAACATCACATGTGAGCCCTATGGCCCATGGTATGTAATTTTGCAAAATGCTTCTATTACAAGTTCTCTATGATCTGTCTAAATGATTATGTGTTTAATTGTTATCTCCATGGTGTCCAGGTATTTTTAATCTGTAACCATTTGTTGGCCCTGTGGTCCATGAAATTCTGCAAACTGCTTTACTTCTTTTAGATTCTCTTGTGCAATGTTGATGATTTGTTATAATGATACTCTTTTAGTGGTGCTTTAAGGGTGTTCAGGAATTTTTTACCCAAGACCCCAAATGGACCTTAGGGTCCATCTTGTGAAATTTTCCAAAGGCTTGACACTTTTCTCCAATTAATGTTATACAGTTGACAGAGTTGAGAACCCGTCTTAACAATGCTTACGTAGTGATCTGTTCATGGTAGTTTTAAGTTTTGGCCTAAGGTCCCATGTGGGTGCTGTGTCCTATTTTATGAGACCTCAAAAAGCTTTTCCTCCTACAAATTCTCTTGTACAAAATCGATGGCTTGTCATCGTGTCAAGTTTTTTTTTCTGCTGATTGGGATGCTTTCTCATGGAATTTGCTATTAGCAGACCATTGTTTACCACAAATCTGTTCAATAAATATACCTACACCTGAAAATGGAAAACATTATGTAACATATATGTCACAATTACATATCCTCCATTAATAAAAACAGAACCAACATGAGGAACACCCACAAAGTCATTTAACCAATCACTAATTACCTCAATTTATCTTTTAACATCACTTTGTTGTTTCAGTACAGTTAAAGTCAATTTATCATGATCATTAACTATATCAATATACAGTGATATTTGTTGTTTTCCAAGACATGCACATGGAACAATAATATGAATATACAAAGATGACATTTCCTGCTGCCTTTCACAGGCTTCAATAAAATCATGGAGAACAATGTTATAAATGAAAAAATGGTACACTGAACAAAACTTACTGTTTGAGCAGAGGTTCCTTATATATGTCTGACCATGAATGACTATCAGAATCTGTTTGCTTCTTTTTCCACTGTACACTGTTAAGAGTGTTTTTCCTTCCGGCATTATTATAAGATGGTGATTCATGACCATCTTCTTCATTGCTTAACCTTCCACTCTCTTTTGAGTATTTTTCTGAATGACAACCAGAACCAATGTGTGCCACATTCCTTCTCAAGCATTCATTCTCTTTTGCATCCAAAGATGGCATCATATGACCATCAACCATGTCACTGAGTCCTCTGGCACTAACACCACTATTATCTTCATCCCATTCTTGTTTGGATATTCCACCATCCTTGCACCTCCTTCTACCTGAAGATGACAAACAGCTCTCCTCTCTCTCAGAATCTGATTCCTTGCTGCTCCATCTTTTCAGGTCATCTACAGAGTTTTGTCTGAACTCTTTGGACATCATGTTGACAGAAGCATTTTCTTGGTGATGGCTACTGGTTTCACTTTGCCAAACATCATCATAGGCATTTTTCATCAAGTTTGGAGATGACAAGCTGCCTACTCTTTCCTTATGTTTGGCAGTTTTTCCTCTTTTTCCTGAAGATGAGTTATCTGACTTGCTCTTTTCCAAGTTCAAACTTGATGCATAATTATTATCATTCCCATCATAATCTTTTCTAATCCTATTACTCCGACTTGAAACACCATCATACCATCTCATATTTCTATCAGTTGTTTTTGAGCCTACTTCACACTCTTGGTCACTGTCCATCTGTCTTCTACATCCATCTGGTGAATTTTCAATCTTACTTTTAGGTCTAACAGATGGAGATGAATCTTCAGCATCACTAGAAGGCTGCCAGCTACCCCATCTCAACGGGTTGTCAAACTTACTTCTGGTATATGAAGATGGCAAATCATTCACAACTTGCTCAAAATTTTCATCTCCCTCACTTTTCTTCTGGATGCCATCAAGCATGTTCCCTCTCCTAGTTCCAAGAGACAGACCACCTTCATCCTGCTCAGCATGCCTCCATCTTGTTTTTAAGGCATCACCAGTGTCATTCAGTTCATCACTTTGAGATGACAAATGACTGTCCTGTTCCAGTACAGATGCAGAGCATCCTCCATCCCACGGAATATAATTCTTCTGCATTCTTTGTCTGCCACTGACAGATGTCGCCTGCCCATCTTCGTTCTCAAAATCAGCAGGTGAATCATCGCTGTGGTCTTCACTATTTCTTCTTCCTGACTGAGATTTTTTAACATCTTCTTTGAAAGATGACGATCCTGGTCCCATCCTCTTCTCTTGTTCTTCACTTTCAAATGTTTCAACCTCTGCTGATCTGAAAAAAAGACAAAAGTTTGAATAGCAGTCAAAGCCAATAATAGACACAAACTTTCCTGTGATGCATTACATTGTTGTTTTAGTAAACAAATATTTAACCAATTCAGTATGGTGGGCAAATGTGTTGTAGTTTTGATGATTTCATTAAAAATCTGGCATATGGCATGAAAAGCAAAGATGTAAAACAAGCTTGATTCTTGTAATATTGGAGTAACTTATCACGAAACCAATTGAGATGTAGCAATTATTATATATTAGCTATTATACACATTGCTAAGATGATGGATGACTGGTTATGGTATCAGGATTCAACATGCACACCTGCATACAAAAAAGAGAGTGTTCAAGCTTCCTGTCTTGAGATTCCATGTGAAGATGCTACACACAAATTGTTGGCCCTGATTGGATAAAAGACAATCTAATGGACTCCACTACAAATAACTGACAATTGCATTCAATATGATACACCACTGCACCTAACTACATAACAAATACGAGATCAGTGTATGCTTCCCTTCTGGAGCTATATCATGTCCACAAAATTTGACCTCTGTTGATCCAATGACCATAAAATAAATAGAATTGTTTACTCAATGTGGTATACCTACAGCATATACTAAATATGATATCTTCCATTCTTTAGATACTGTGCTTCTAATGTTTTCACAATTTGACTTGTTATGATCCCAAATGACCTTTGACTTCTACCAAAAGCTACTTATGGTACCTGTAAGAAATGACTCCCTTTAAAAACTTCTTGTACACAGTGTAGTACACCTACGTAACAAATATGAGGTTTGTCTATCCTTTCTTGCTTGAGCTATTGTGTTTGCAAGGTTTTCACAATTTGACCCTGCTGCCATTAAATGACCTTTGATCTCATTATCAATGTGGTACACCTATACTTTATATCAGATCTGTCCAAGTTTCTTTTTTTTTTGAGATATTGTGTTTATGATGTAGGTATCACAAATACACACATAGGAATGTATGCAAATACCAATACACACATACATGACTGCAAAATTACAAAGGTTACAATTATCATAGAAATAAGAAAAACAAATGATAAAGCACTTCTCAAAATACTTTTGTGGCCGATAACTGGTTACAGTTGAAAAGTCAAGGTGAGTCCTGGCTATAAATTTGGTGGGAACAGTTATGTAATGTAAAGGGTAACATTTTGAGATGATAAGTTTGGACGGTGAGAAAATGGGGAGTAATGATTTGACCACTGCAGTGTATGACAGAGGGGTGATCAAATTTTGGAATGACTTTCTCACAGAGGTTGTGAATTGATAATACTGTCCAAAATACATTTCATGTTCCTACAATATTACTCATCAGATGGCTCTAAGTAATAATAAAAGGTAAAATATGCATATGGTTAACAACATAGCAAAAAATGCACCTACAGACTTATGTAGGACACATTTGGCATTCTTGACTTTGTTCAATATGGATCTTCTCCAGGGTTTAAATCTGTTATTGTTTATTGTATTTGAAAGCTTCACTTAAAAACACATTTAAAATATTATTTCCTTTACCAAAGTTTAATGGTAGCTTACAATTACAGTGTTATGTATATTAAAATTACAAACATTGAAAAATGTGAGTGAATGTGTATCAACAGACTATGGTTAAAACTTGTCAGATTACTTTTATCAACTGACAATTGTCTCTGTGCACTTACCCTTCATCTTCTTCAAGAACTTCTTCCATGAACTTTGAAGAAAGAGAATGAGCTAGGACAAAAAGACAAGTATGAAGATTTTTTTTTTACTGGCTCCATAGAAGTAACACTACACAATTAACATCACAATCATGTAAAGTACAGCAGATTGAGTTACTCTATTTAATACAATACAATTCCAATGCACCGGTAACTAAAATCCTTCACAAATAAGAAAGATTAATTTCAAACAATTGGATGCAAATAATTTCAGTAAAACTGTATCAAGTGGTATGAATGCCTAAGGTTGAAACAATCACTCTTTAAAAAAGACTATGTAGAGCATTATAACTGTGAGATACTGTTGCAGTGGACTAAGAGTTATGTCCTTCCATTGATTTATTTCCTTTTAAGGCAAAAAGAGTAACATAATTGGTTCAATTGAGGTTCACTCTCAGCTACCACTATGAGGCTACTGTTCAATAAATGTAGTTCCATAATTTCATCACATGTACTTAAACAAACCTTCTTTTTACACTGGTGGAAGCTGCATACAATTTATGTTGTATTGGTTGAACATCAGTCCTGTGTATTGTAGCAAGTGTTTATACTGTGTAAACTACAAACTTCATTTCTGATGCACCCATGTCCATGGCATATCTGCCCAACAAGAAGTTGGTGATTAAAGTACTAGCTCAGCTGCACACAAGAGGTGACTATGTGTTTTAGAGGATGTAACTTGCCAGCTAGTCTTATTATGCATGTCTGAAGATATTATACTTGTTTTACCTCTTCCTCTTGGTGTACATAAGATGAAGCTGTAGTAAGTCAAACCTATGTTTAATAGTCAGAGAGTTGTAACAAAGGCTGAGAGTGTTAAGGCATTCATTCAGCCATGCATGCTGCAGCAGCCTCCCCTCTTTAACTCCTCTACAAAGCTTGTATCAGAGACATCGCAGTTTCTGGGATAGTTGTTTAGAAGCAGCAGAGAATTTACTTTGTTTACAAGTTGGTGAGTCTGAATACTTGCACTGAGTAAGCGTACGTACCACACCCTAACTAAAAACATACAAAAGGTATGTTAACAACAATAACATAGTAAAGGACGCTTGACGGTATGAGCGGGAAAGCAGCTGTAAATGCTCAAAAATTACACAAAATTACTCCATACGCAAATGCAAGCAATAGGCATGTAACAAACAAAAATCAAACTAAGGAGGGGAGGGTTGAGCTTTCAAAATGTATGAAAGAGTAATAGAAGTAACAGGACAAGAAATGAACACAACTAGGCCCTGTGTAAAAAAAGGTGCACAAAAGAATGAAACCAGGCTAGAATTTTAAGCATGAGAAATGTACTAAAAGTGAAAAAAATAGTTAGCGGGAGGCTGGGCTGCTCTGTTGAAAAGATAGAACTCAGGCGAATTGGAAGGTGAGGTGAACCAGATGGAGGAGAAAAGTACTGACAAATTCTGACAGAACCTTCAGAAAATCTCTACACTCCTAGCAAATAAGGATGGCAGAATGGGAAAAAGGCACTAGTCAAAAGGTGGTGTTAAAGGTTATCACTACTCTTGGCATGGTGGAAGTGAGTGCATTTGTTGTGTTGAGACAGATAAGTGAGGAGTAAAGTAAATGACAGTGTTTGTAATATAACTGCCCAAAGGGTGAAAAAAGTATGAATCATGTAGCCGTAAATAAAACAATATCTCAATTCTTACAACGCTGGGAGGAAGACAACCTCCTGCGTTTCATCTTTCCTTTATCCTTCAGAACTCTGAGGTGGCTTTCTAATAAATCTTCATCCTGAAACATAAAATAGATAAAACACCTAAGAAGAGATGATCAACAACATACGTCAAGTTTGTTATAAGTTTTGGTGGGAAATTTTAATGCATGTATTTTGCTCTATAACCTCTAAATCCCTCTTGAGGGATGCTCCCCCAGGCGGGGAGTCTTAGTCTATACGAATGAAGTTTGCCACAATGGCCCGTTTTCGCTCTCCAGAGGAAATTTTTCTGATGAGAACCAAAAATTCTTAGACTCCCTCCAGGTTCTTCAGTAGTCCCATCCCACAATACTAAACAGTACAGGCCCTGTCCACCTTATTAAGTAATATTAAAGCAGCACACACAGTTTATGTAGGCCTTATTAGTAATTTCATCCCATGTGGCAAAGCCTAGTTGCTGCTGTTCCCTCATGTGTTGGCCATTCAGTTTGTTTATAATGACTGGAGGAGAGAAGTTCAGCATAGGTAGTGAATAACTACCAGGACAATGATTGACTTGTATAAGCTTTTAATTGGTGCTGATATTCTAATAAATTACTGCAGGATATCTAAAAAATTTCATGCACGTTGCACACTTTCAAATTTTACACTTTACATTCCAGGGAAAAAATAAATCAGCACTAAAACTATGTTAATCTAGTATATACACATTATATGAAAATGGCATGAAAAAAGTACTTTTAACTTTTGCGACCATCTCAAGCAGGCTTCTTGACCAAATGACTGGCCTCATCATGTTAAACTTAAAGTCCTGTCAATGTATGTGACACACTGCAGCCTACCACACATAGAGTTAAGCCTGAACTCTATGTCGTTGACATCAAATTTCGCAAAATCTGAAACGTAAGAAAACTTAATCAATAAGGCCTCTAAAACAAATTTAATGCATTCTTACTACCTTTTATTGCTGGAGCTTACGCAGGCCATTGGATCCCACGCGGGCCTCGGATGCATGCTGGATCCCTGGACCCCATGCATGCACAATCCTGCTTCGCGCTCATGGTGCACTGAAGGTGCACTAGTGACACTCCCCATCTATTTCAATCGGGGGAAATCACAAGTTGTGCCCCCCACCTCTGAAATCCTGCACACGCCACTGCTTTCTTATCAAATGAAAATTGCAAACTTACATTGCCTTTAGACATCTGCAAATCAGAAACAAGAGGGCAATCCACGGAGTTGCATATCTCATTGCCAACATGCATTGATTTCAATACAGGGCCTGCACATGGGAATTTGTAATAGTTTATTGCAACCACATGTCACCAAGTGACAATCCTGGCACTGATATTCTTCAAACATAGAATGGTGGCAAGCAGAACCAAACATAAAATGGTAATATTGATATCTACTGTAAGGAAGCAAGCTAAAGCCTATAGCCTGGTGCCACTACGTAGGCTAAAGTAATGATAACGTCTCAAAAGCATCTGTGCATATTACGCTACATAACGCAATTATAACATTGGGTTATTCCATACAGGTTAGGCTTAGTAGTGGTTACAGTTAGGAGCAGGATACAAGAGCATCCCTACATAGGTTATATGCACATAGTCTCCTACTTACCTGTGAAGTGCCTGGTTCTGCTAAAATTATTGTTTGACTTTTGAAAAACGTTCTCATAATTTACAGGAATGTTCAAAGACATTACCCACAGGGGCTAGTTCTGCTAAAGTTGCTTTGGCTAAAGTTAAAAGGTGGTGTCTATTGAACCGGATACCGGCTCTATTTATTTTTTACCAAACAATCATACAGTTTCACCAGTTTATTACTATTAGAGTGATATACTGTATCTTCCTTACTGTATTCATAGAAACAGCCTTGCAAATATTGCAAATTTTTGTGTATAATGCTCCATTAGCTCTCGATCAAGATAGTGCTGGAAATACAAACCTTGAGGCAAAATTAGCTGTCTCAAATATCAGCACTAAGATTTCACTGGATTTACCATTAATATCATTGTTGCACAATGTGTTCTAAGGTAAGGCCTTACACACTTTAAGTTGACTGGTCTACAGTAATAGTTCACAAGGTATGCTAGAAATACAAATTTTGGGACAAAACTGGCTTTTTTTCTCAAAAATCAGCAAATTTCACTGGATTTACCATTACAGTAATCAAATGTTGAACAAGGTGTTTTCAGGTAAGTCCTTACAAAACTTTAAGCTAATTGATCTAATAGTTCTCAAGATATGCTGGAAATACAAATTTTGGGGCAAAATTGGCTCATTTTCTCAGAAATCAGCAAAATTCACTGGATTCACAATTACAGTAGTGAAATGTTGAACACTGTGTTTTCAGGTAAGCCCTTACAAAACTTGAAGTTAATTGGTCTAATAGTTCTCAAGATATGGTGAAATACATATTTTGGGGTAAAATTGGCTTTTTTTCCCTAAAAAATCAGCAAATTTCACTCTCTTTGCTACAGAAGTGACATACCTTGATTATTAAATTCTCAAGTTAGTCCTTGCAAACTTTGGAATTAAACGCTCAAATACATCTCAAGATATGCTGGAAATACAAATTTTGGGGCAAAATTGACTTTTTTTCCTAAAAATCAGCAAATTTCCCTGGATTTACCATTACAGTAATATTATGTTAAACAATGTGTTCTCAGCTAAGTACTTACAAAACTTAAAGGTAACTGGTTTAATACTTCTCAAGATATGCTGGAAATACGAATTTTGAGGCAAAATTGGCTTTTTTCTAAAAAATCAGCAAACTTCACTCTCTTTACTACAAAAGTGATATACCGTGAATATTTTATTCTCAGGTAACTTTTTGCAAAATTTTGCATTAAATGCTCAAATACTTTTCAAGATATGCTGGAAATAGCAATTTTGGGGCAAAATTGCCTTTTTTCTAAAAAATCAGCAAATTTGACTCGATTTACCATACAACTAATACATCTTGCACATAGTGGCATCATGCACAACCTTACCAAGTTTCAACTTAATCGCTCATATGCTTTTCAAACTATTCTGGGTAAACCACAATTTGGACAGGTCCAGACGCACACACACAGCTTTGTTCTCCATTCATTCTGAGGACCTCATTGTGCTTTCTTTTGTTTTTTTTTCCTCAACCCTAACCTCAACAATAGACTGTCTATTGTCAATCTTGAGAGGACCAGAGAAATCTATTGAATTTTCTACAGGGAACCTTAAATCTATTGTTTCGGTCCTCGATCCCACCCGAAAACAAGGGCGCACACGCACATACATTGGCATGGACACGTTTTCATTTATACCACCCAACATGACCTTCCTGTACCCATGGTCACTCTACCATGGGGTACCCATGGGATGTTGCGACTCATCCACTCCAAGCGTTTCCATGGTAACCATTGTCCCATGGGTGCACAGTACAATATATAGCTCCACTAGCCAAGTGACTACAATATCTCATCTAGCCCCTGCAGGGCAATAAGATAATAATGTCTAACTCCTTACAAAATCAAAATTTTTGACAAGTGTTAAAAAATATCAGAATTTTGACAAAAACTGGCATCTCTGAAAATAGGAAATAAGTTAGATGCAATCAGTAATACCATATCTTCCTTGTTTTTATTCTGACCATCTGATCCGGCTTTTGTTTCAGGTGGAGGATCATCAACCGGCAGATTGTCATTGTTTGTTTGCCAGCTCGCTTTTATCTCCTCCAGTTCTTTCTTCAGTCTCATCAGCTCTTCAATTTTGACTCCCTGCAACAGCAAACACATGGGGAACTAAAAAAGTGATAAACATCACATGGCTATAATGCTGTCAATGTATTCATTTAAAGGAACATTCAGCATACAGAAAAATGCTAACAAAGACTTAACTTTTAAAGCTAAGTTTTTTACCAAATTTAACATTAAACTATATGATAAATATAAAAACAAAATATTAAATGCCAATAATTATAATCATCTTGTTTTGATTCCAATGATATACTTTTGACTAATACTGGCTGAAATTTGAAGGGAAAATCATGTATGGCTAATTTATACAAAACCTGTAGCACCATCTGAGATCTCAGATTGATGTTCAATGTACATTGGCTAATACATCTCATCTGTAAGACTTTTTAGCATCTTATCTGTTAACTACACAAAGCAACCTTTCTACCAAAAACTATTCATTTTCCAGAGGGGTAGAAGTCAAACATATAGTTCCTTCCATAATTGTTAGAATTGGCAGCATGTTTGTAGAAAATTGTGCTAAAAGTTATGAATTTAAGCATTGAATTAAACTAGTGGTATTTTTAAGTTCAACTCTAGCAACTTGGCTAATATTTCACTCAGCAATAATAAACTGATGTTTTTATTTGTATGGATGATAGCCTGGTTTTGCTCCTAACACATAACACAGATAAATGCATAGTTACATACATTTATGCATATGCCTGCAATTTCTTCAGACAGTGACATGTAGCTGGTCAGCTTTGAATGTTCAGTGAATCACACATTATTAATGAGACTCACAGTTTAAAGGAACTCATCAAAATCTGATGAATACCACCTGCACAATTTGCACTGTAATAAAATACTGTTAATGCATATCTGCAAGATATTTTAATTGTTATGACAACAGTCCAATATGGTGTAGGTTGTGGTCTCTGAGCTATTTATGTAAGTACATATATTTAATGTCATCAGTCTCCATGACTTGTACAATTTAGGTTACTCAACTACCTTACATTTAAGTGTATGTTATGTTTAAGAGGCATGATTGTCTCCTACCATGTTTAAATTAAGTTTAATAACACCACAGGGCTGTTATTTTAATGGCGATACAATGCTATCAAGTGAGGTCGACCCCATCAATTTACCATTAATCTGTCTTACACAGATTTTACGAAATGAAAAAATGTGTACATTGGTATTTGTCATCTGCTACAGTAACAGCAGGACTGGGAAGGTTTCTGTGCTGTCACAGCATTGTACATCTGTCGTCAGGAAAATGAATAACTATTTAGCCTTCAGATACTCTGTGACACATATGACAATATAACATTTATGTTGTGCATCAAAACATGAAAATAAACTGTATTTGGCTATTTTAAACTTCTGGAAACTTTTCATCTAGCTGATAAAATATTAAACTTCTACCTCTTTGGTTAATTTGCTGTGGTTGCTTGTTAAGAAAGAGGTTGACAGGGAATTCCAGGCAAAGGACATGTCTTCTGACTTAATGAAGCCATTTCAAACCATATTTACTCTTATATTTGACGTTTTGATATTAACTTTTCATGGGCAAGACGATATGTTCAAACTTCCAATCCAACAAAGTTTCTAACAGTATGCATATATATGAAGGGTGCAGCCATTGTCATGTAATTGACTGTGATTTCTGTGAGTTGTGAGGTAGCCAATGACCAGCTCTGTTTTTTGAAAACCAACTTAATTGTCCTACATAACTACAGTAGCTACAGTATGTCACAAGCCACAGAGATCATTTACATAATAATGACCACTATTTGTGTATATACAAAGTTTTAGAAACTTAATTGGATGGGAAGTTTGACTACATTGTGTTGTCCATGAGAACTTCATTTCAAAACATCAAGAATATGAAAACAGTTTGAAATGGATTAGTAAGTTAGAAGACATATTGTTGAAGTGGAATTTAATCCAATTAAATAGTTGATTCAAGGTTAATGCCACCTGCACTTAAAGTGTTGCCAGTACCAACCTACACATCAAAGTATTGTTCTCATCAAACTACTTGTTCAAGGATTAGTTGAAATAAATAATGTTACTTGGTGAATAATATTGAACTAGAATTGCCATATAAAGGAAATGCCTTTCAGTCAACTATTATTAACAGTGATCAATTTTATTGTTGCATCTCCATTTAAATAAGAGCTCCCTGCTAACATTCAAGCTTGACCTCAGATCTTAGACACATTTCTGAAGTAAGCTGAATGAAAGTATCAAATGAACCAAATAAAATGGGGTGTCTGATGAGAAGACCAAAATGCTGAGAGTAGTATAATGATCACTCTTTGGTGGTAACTAAGTGAACATTCATATCAATTTAGAGAGCGCCTTCTATATTCAGGCAGAAAACTTAAATGCTACTGTCAACTAAATAGCTGCAAACTTGTATAGGAATACTTAAAATGGCTCATTGAGTTTTTTTTGTGAAATTCAATAAATTTTTCTAAACCTGTCAAGTTCCCTTCACAAATGGTCAAACTAAGAGGAACCCACAAGAAACCATAGCAACATTCCTATAAACCCTTCATTTTAACAGCAATATTAAACAAAGATAAATGAAATGTTGCAATCATAATCAGCGACCAAAAGTGAGAAATTGGTAAGAAATGGCAATATATGAGCTTCAATTCAGCTAAATTAATTGGTCTATGACTTTTTTTTATGTTTAGTAATCTCCTGACAGCAGACAATAGTTTGGCATTTAGATCTGTAATTTTCATTTGATATGTTAACCAAAATGAAACTATAATTACTAGTCTTATTATAGTCAAAGAATATAGACATTTTTGATTTTCTCCTTAGTAAATATCAGACTAAATGAAGGAGTAATGTAGATACAAAGTGGTATTATCTTCTCCTCTAGAGCAGTGAGATTATACTCATAGGGTATTCTATGCGTGTTAAGGTATTTGCATCTCAATTCCTTTGAATATTTTGGTGCAAACAACTCTGTTAGGTATTTAGGCAACACCTGTACGTGTGTCCATCAACTGGATTCTACAATCTTGGACAAAATTGTTGGGACACTTTGTCGTACGTTGCAAATATAATACTGAATTTTAGGTGAGAGGATAACATGAAACCCCGCGCCCCTTTCCAATGTTGCGCTATAGAAGTGAATGTACCCTTTGAACAGCAATCCTATAGCCAACATTGAAGGGGGCGTGGGGTGATCCAAGGTTTTTTGTCCAAGATTGTCTGAGTTTTTTGGGAGCAATTTTGGAGCGAAATTTTGAAAGAAAATTGAACATTTTTGGACAAGGTGCATCATAAAAATTAGTTATCGGGGCCTATGGGTCTGGGAATTTTCAAATGAAAGTATTCTGAATTTCGACTATGAACATAACAAGTTTAATTTCAATTTTGGGGGTTTATTTGTACATCTTTTGTTCAAAAGGAGTGATCATGAATGAACAGACTGTTTAATGGTTTTGTATGCAGACAGAAATAGTTGCGTTTAGAAATAATATTGATGGGCAGCATTTGTATTGCGTTGCAACAGGAGTGTTACTGCAATTGTAGAATGCTGGTGGGAATCCCAGTTATAATATATTCTGAAGTAGCTCCACATTCTACCACAATGCGTTTAAGTCAGAACTGTAGATTCAGCTTAATATTAAAATAATGGTAGAACGTTAGTAAAGGCTGGTTTTTTACATTTTTGGCCGCTAAATCAAGATTTGTGAATGCAATTTTTACATTGCATGAAGCTGGTAACGTATGTAATCTTCAGTCTTGTAATCTACGCGATTTTCCCACGGGTTGCTTAAATTTTCCTGTCAAAACATTTGGTAGAACGTGGGTTTCATTAACCTATACTGTCGGACGCTGTTGTTAGGTCTAAGTCAGCTTGGATGGGAGGCCAGGGCTCAATTCACAACATGACCATAGTGTTTTTCACTGCTACATTATCCATCTATAAACTCAAATGTCTGTCAACTGCTCATTTTTCATTCATTCATACATAACATAAGGTAATATATATATGTATATTAATATAATGATATAGCTCTAACAACAAATATGTACTCTGAAGTCCCTTGAAACTGATTAAAATGACTGACATATTACAGTGCACCATGTACGGTACAACAGAATGGGTGCCACAATGTCACTGTTACGTGAATATGAGAAAACGTCACATTTACTAAATTTGCATTTTAGGGGTTTATTTTGTATAATGATAGTACACTTTTTTACCCAGATTAACCTGTAAGCCAGTCATAATAGTCATTAAGCGTAGTTACTTTAATACCAGACACCACGTCATCACTGTGAACAATTTGAATAAATAACACACATACATCGATCTTCTTCAACGGACCACTGACATGTTAGTTTTTTTGTGGAGGGGGGTGTTTTTTGTTTTTGTTTTTTTTTTTCTTCGCTATTTGTCTCTCTATCAGAGTTTGAGCTGAAAGTACATCATTTGTATCATACAAAATGTTTAAAGTAGTTTCCTGGTCGGCAAGATGCCTTGGAGTTATGATGTTACCTCCCTAATGAGTGCATTTTATTCAGCATATTTAGTGCAAATACATGGATTTGACTGACTTATTCCTCCCTGTACTCCGTAATAACATTGACAACATTCACACAATAATATCATTGCAGTAAACCAACTTCGATATAGGCCCCAAACATGCCGAACATGCACTGCTGATGTCTTTTGTTGCAAGGAATATCACCCTCCATTTTGCCGTTGAATTTATTTCAAATTGATGATTTTTCCTGTGCCCTTCGCATGCTTCTCACCCGTCAAAATTCTCAGACAATCTTGGACAAAATTGTTGGGACACTTTGTCGTACGTTGCAAATATAATACTGAATTTTAGGTGAGAGGATAACATGAAACCCCGCGCCCCTTTCCAATGTTGCGCTATAGAAGTGAATGTACCCTTTGAACAGCAATCCTATAGCCAACATTGAACGGGGGCACGGGGTGTCCCAAGGTATTTTGTCCAAGATTGTAGTGTGTCATTCAATTCCCGACACCAAACTCATAGCATTCATGACACTAAGTCACTGCTCTATGATCTCTAACCATCAATCTTACAACAATTGTTAACCTTTTCAAATTGAAGCAAAATTTAACTGAAGTTTCCCCTCAGTTCACATTTCTAATAGCAATCACTAAAGACATACAGGATTCTGTAACTTTATATTTACATGATTCCACTCGCTCAACATTTATCTTGGTTCCTTATTATAATAAAATTTTGTTTGCCATATTAACATGAGAAAATGACAAAACAATTATTTTTAACAAGTATTCTTTCCTGATGTCATTAATATTTATGGTCATGGTTATGCACTGTGATAATGTCCCAATGTCTTCAAAAGAAATAAATTGATGAACATGATTGAACTCAGTAATTCAAAATTTCCTGCATATGATCAGAACTACCTTTGTTGGGAGATTAATTTTTTACATGTGGACTCTCCACTGTGGTACATCAAACTACACTCATGAACTCACACTCTGAGAAAATAATTGCAGTAATCATGATGCAGAGAACAGCTCCTTCTGAAAATGATAAATCTGAGATCTCAAGAGTGTTCTATTCTCATGTTGGTCACCTTGAGGCATATATTTAGCACTCAGTCCATAATGTGTATATGTCTTATATGACTTCGTTTAAATAATACTGAATTACACTGGTTTAAACTACCACAATGATTAACCAGATCGATCTATGAATAACAGTCTACCTCTCTGAGTTAGACCAAGAGAGACTTGCAATAGAAGTAAAATAATGAAGGAATTTTAGAACAAAGTACTGTTACCCTAGCGCCATTCTCAGTAGAATCCGCAGTCTCCCGGTCAGGATTTTGTCTGGATCTCCAAACATAATGAGACTTTGGAGATTCAACTTGTGATGTGCTTCTTCTCAACCCTGTTCGGTGAAAGAGGGATGATCTAGGAATGACATCAATCTCTGACTCTGTACAGAAACAAAATGAAAAACAATTGCACAAAAAGTCATGATACAAGTAATGATCTGTTGAAATGGCTCATACTTTCCACTATCTCATACTTTCAAAACATGTACATTTGAACAAAGGATGTTGGAAGGCGCCTAGCTTCCAAAAGTAACGGATTACCAAGTTAATGTATCTACTCTATTCATGTTATGCGTTTCCTGTGGATATCTCTCATATATGATCAGCTCTGTTAATGTTAATATCATTTGAGGTAAATCATATATATAGGGCTAAACAACTAATTTATTTTGCACAAGAACAAATTCTATGTATCAGCCTCAGTTAATTGCATTTGACAGTATAGTTTGCCAGACTAAGCCTTGCTGCATAAAACTTTCAAGATACTTCATTGAAATATTAAGAATATAATTGATGCTCTTATGATACTTGGAAACTAAGTACATGAAAGGTATATATATATATATATAAATAATACCAACATGAATGTTGGAATTTTATGTAAGAATTTTTGAAGGCATCTTCATCCCAAAGAAAAACAAAACATGCAGGGACAGTTTCATCATGATTGGTAATGAGCAACACTTTGAGACCCTTGCCAATTACGATAGACTGGGCCATTACCATGTGTATCTAAAGCCTTAATCTAAGCTCTGAATCATATGTATGACATGGAAATGAAATTTAGCGAAATATAATTTATAGCAAACAATTTTGCTCTCAGTTTGCTATTCAACGCATCAGAAGGGTATTTTTTTCAAGTTCACAAGATTGACCACCCTGGGCTTTAACACTCAGTTGTTCTTCACTTGTCAATTACATGTTATGTACAATAGAGTATGCTGGCCAGGATACCATGGCACTAAAAATGTCTGAAAACAATATTCTGAAGATATCATATCAGTTTTGTAGAGAAAAGCAAGATTAAAGAAGAATCTGACATGAACACAAACCTGAAAAGAAACCAGAGGAAAAGTTATCTCTACTTTCTTCAAATATATCTCCATCAAAACTATGGCTCTGAAAAATAATGGCATCATCAAATCACATATTTGAATGTTTATATATGGTTTGATTTCAATTAGCAGTACTAAAAGAATGCATGGTTCAATGTCATTAGATATCACATTAGTAATTATTTAAATGAAGATAGGTACATATATAGTTGCAAGAACAACCAAACATAACTTTCAGCATTTTCACATGCTAAGTAAGCAATAAACTTGATGCAAAGATTAAGAGGATGAAAACAACAAGTTTTGGTTAGAAAATTTGCTTCTTGGCTGAAAACATTGGTATATTCCAATTTCCCCAATTGTGTGTCCCACCTTTGTGAAAGACATTTAATTAGTTTCTCCACTGATTATCTTTACGATAGGCATGTTGCTGATGTATACATGAAGAATGAATACACAATATATAATAGGTCTTTTTTACAACTACCCTTACATCCCTTTCAAAACAAGGTAGAATACACAAACAGTGTAAGTACTGTCTTGTCAGTTAACATAACATTCCTTAATCAGATGACCAGATAAAATACTTTTCATAAATCACTAATAAGAGCCAAAATTGGTACAGTCATAATTATTAGGCCATCACTTTACAATGCTTGACATATATATTTTAGGATCCAGTATTTTCTCAAAGTAAAACTTTTCAAATTTGGCAAAAGACAATAAAGTTAAAATAACCATTTTTAAATCTGAAATGTTACATTTGAGTCTGAGATAGCATATCTTTAATGAGGAAGAAATAAACATCACCCTAAACAGTTCTGCAAAACATTATCAAAATGGCATGTTACACATTGTATTCCTTAATTGCTTGAAGAGACAAGACAACCAATGATAAGGAGATATACTTTCGGAAAATTCTAATGTACACTTTCCCTTGAGATCAAATACTGTCTTTGGCACAACAACAGTGTCCTTAACTTTTCTATTCTTCCATTTTCTGTGAGCACAAATTGTTCCTTTTTGTGACTGTTATTATGACCCCTCTCACAGGCTGCCCATCTATTTAAAATGTATACTTTTACTGCATGTTCATCTATTTCCAGTCCAATGTTACTATTTACATCTTGTGAAAACAAGAATTACTTTTCCATTAGACAATCTTTGTGGCCTGGTTGTAGTTTATCTTTGCTCTCTGGTTACATTTGTCTCCTTTAGGTCAGCCTACATATATGACAAGGGCATAAACCAAACCAGAATAACAATTTAGGTACTGGCTACATTCAGATACTTGCACGATGACCAGCTAGAGGGATATATTAAATTTAGTTCTACTTCATTTTTGCCCCCCCCCCCACATATTGGATTTGTGATCAGCAGAGTAATTGTGACTTTAATAAATAACATAAAAAACAAGTGTGCTCTACAATTACTATCGGGCAAAAGTTTTGGCTGGGACTGGTATCCCTTAAACTCATATCTAAATGAAAATGGGACAAATGTTTGGTTATTCATACCTGCATTTTCATATAGTCGATCACAAATCCAAATCTGAGTTGTAATACAATAACACAGCAATGAACAAACAAAGAGAGACCTTATCTTAAATAACATTACAACAATCAACAGTGGCCTGGGGGATTGAATGCAAACAAAGTATCCTTAAAACTGCAAAACAGATAACATGGCATTGCAAATTGGTAATTTTTTCAAATATCCTTATGGACAGATCTCCAGGGCGAGTGTAGCAAAGCATATGGTACAAATACTGTATTGTACTTTAACAAGTGTTGATTTATGTACTGCAACTCCACATACATAAAGTATGTGAGTGCCACTTAAGCATCAGACTAGTACTTGTACTTGCCACCACTGCTGCTTATAAAGAATTTATTGGTAACTAGGACTGTTACATGAATGAAAGACTAATTGTACCATGAAAAATTACTGATTAATTTTTTATTACAAATTAGCAGACTGTTAATTACTTCTCTCCTCATATGAATGAAAGTCAGAAGAATAAAACATGGAAATTTATGAAGGCCTAATAGTGCCATGCAAGTAAAAACTTAATTTGCTACAAATTTCTAACTTCCTACATATTATAAACTGTTTCCTACAAACTAATGACTTGTTATCACACATTAGTAATTTGTTATTACAAATCGTTAATTTGTTCTTGCAAATCATTATTTTATTGCAAATCATTATGATTTGTTATCACATTCTGTTACTGTTACATGTGTTATTACAAATCATTATCTGTTGTTACAAATCATTTATCTTTATTAGAAATTATTAATTTGTCATTACAAATCATTACTTTGTTACAAATCTTCAATTTCTAATTACAAATTATTAAGTTGCCACTACAAATCTTCTTAGGGGATCTTCTTAGTTTGACCATTTGTCATTAGCATCTTAAGAAAAGTTTACAGGCTAAGGAAAAATTAGTAAATTTCACAAAACAACTCAACAAGTGTCATTTTGGCAACCCTTCAACAGAGTACAACACATCCTCCCTACTACATAATAGAGATGAGATAATCATCACCAATTGAAACATCTTTTTTTGTACACTTCTCTAGCCTTTACAAAGGCGTGATACGATTGGATGATCATGTAGAGATGTCTTGTAAACAGAACGTGTAAAACGAAGTTCTACACAGTACACACATACTGACATACTGTATGGACTGGGTATGTATGTGCTAGCGCTACCTGAAGCGCAGTGTATGTAGGCCTAGCCTACGATCATGCAGCACTTGCAGCTAGCTCTGTGCAATGGGTGCACTGAGATTAATTGCTCTGTGTGCAATCATCCATCGGTCGTGTTTATAGACAGTTGTGAAGTGTGAAATGGCCTCCAAGTCAAAGAACAAGTTGGATTATTTTTTCAAACCACTACTGAGCAGCGATAATAACAACGTTAACAGTAATACTACTACTACCGACAATAACGTTAGTACTAACGTTACTACTAGGCTAGTGCCGAGTGACGAAAATGGTGCTACTACTAGCACAAGTAGTAGTAGGCCTAACTATATGAAATCTTGTTTACTCATATCAGTTATTGGCAATGTTAAAAAATGTACTTCATTAAGCTCTTTATTGGTAAATGCAGACTCGACTTTGCTTCTCAGAACTTAAGACTCCTTCCCCCTAACCAGAAAGCCAAAAGGCTTTGTGATTCCTTGCCACATGGTTATATTATAACAAGCATGAATTATTCACATGACAAGTACGAGATCAACTGCAGTTACTGGTCTTGAAACACCACACTAATAAGCCTTTAACCCAAATAACCTTTATGTTGGTGACCTCAAATGACATTTGACGTCCACTAAAAGCAATAGGGATCACCTACCCAGTATGGGGAACCTACACATCAAGTATGACATCAGTCAACATTACTCTTCTGGAGATAATGTGCTAGAAAATTTTCACCTCGTGGGACCTCAAACGACCTTTGACCTCCACAAAAACAATAGGAGTCATCTACTCAATATGACTAACCCACACACCAAGTATGACATCAGTCACACTTACCCTTCTAGAGATACTGTGTTTACAATGTGTTTTCAGTTTGACTCAGGGTGACCTCAAGTGACCTTTATCTCCACCAAAAACAATAGGGATCATCTACTCAATATGACCAACAAACACACCAAGTATGGTATCAGTCGCAGTTACTGTTCTTGAGATATGTTTACAAGGTTTTCACATTTTGACCTCTGGTGACCTCAAATGACCTTTGACCTCCACCAAAAGCAATAGGGATCATCTACTTCATATGACCAACCCACACAGTAAGTATGACATCAGTCACAGTTACCCTTCTGGAGATATTATGTTTACAAGGTTTTTCCAGTTTGACCTCCGTTGACCTCAAATGACCTTTGACCGCCACTAAAAACAATAGGGATCATCTACTCAATATGTCTAACCCACACACTAGGTATGACATCAGACACAGTTACCGTTCTTGAGATATCGTGTTTACAAGGTTTTCACATTTTGACCTCTGGTGACCTCAAATGACCTTTGACCTCCACTAAAAACAATAGGGATCATCTACTCAATATGAACAACCCACACACTAAGTATGACATCAGTCACAGTTACCGTTCTTGAGATATCGTGTTTACAAGGTTTTCACATTTTGACCTCTGGTGACCCCAAATGACCTTTGACCTCCACTAAAAGCAATAGGGATCATCTACTCAATATGACCAACCCACACACCAAGTATGACATCAGTCATGGTTACCCTCCTTGAGATATCGTGTTTACAAGAAGTGTCACATACACACACACACACCCGCATACACACACACACGACATCACCGTCGCATAGATTCCTTCTGCCTTCGGCAAGGAATCAAAAATGAACATTCCCTCCTAAATTTTTAAAATGTAATGTAATTTTTAAATGCAGGTGTTAAGCCTGGTTCACACCGCACCGACTACCCACGACCCGACGAGACTGGTCATCGGGTCAGATATAATCGTGGCAGTATGGCTATCCCTAGATGACAACGATTCCATCAATTTTCGTTGAGTTGTGGGTTGTCGGCCTGATAGAACATGTTCAATCGTAGCTTCCTTTCCTGCGACGCGACAAACAGTCGTTTGTAATTTAGCCAATGAGAAAGTAATATACAGTCACATAACAACTTTGCTCGACATGGGACCTGACCAACAATCATATAACAAGCATGCACAACATTCTGAATCCAAGAAATGGGGAACGAGCTGTAATTATGTGGGTAGAGAGACCATGCACGTGCAATTGAATTTGAAAGCTCACTGGAATAGTAACATTATTCAACACACCAAGGAAGAAATGTGCAAGTCACTTGGGATTAGTTACATAGAAATAAGACAAAACAGAATATTTTTCATTGATGGTGTTTACTATGTATTTACATAAGACCATGTACACACATATGCCTTCGCAACAACATGGTATAATTTTGTTATTGGGAGATTAGGCGCTCATAAATCACAGGCAAATTCGAAGCAATACATCCTGTAAGCGCTGCCGCTTTCATGAAGGACTTATGGTTTTCCAAACATACAAATATTCATGATATTGCATGTATTTTGGCTTATGAAATTTTACAAAGGGACTAAAAAGTCTATTTGGATTATGTTTTTGCACTGCTCCGCAAATGAGACAAAAACAGCCAGAACTGCAACTCATTTCTATTTGTCTATGCAATGGCGACATCTTGTGAAATGTGACTGAGAGGAGTTTGTGGGATAAGGAAATTCTTCACTGCCACCCAGGTCTACGATACCCCATCGCTCAGGGTCGGTATAGTGCGGCATGATGCCATCGTAATGATGGGAGACTCCCCACTGTCTATGACGACTTTTTCACAACTGTCTATGATTGCTGAGTTTTGTTGGATCATGAGCAGATGGAGCAGTGTGACTTTAACAATTACAAGGCAAACCACACATCAAGAGCACTGTCTTTTAGTTGTACTTGGCAACTAATACTTCCTGATGTCACCTGCTCATGCATGATCTACCATTGTGGTGCCACATTAGTTTTCACTAACATTGGATTGAATCAAAGCTAATGATTTGAAGCAATCACTTCAATACTACAAAAGTATAACCTGGGATAAGGTGAAGGCCATTCTGCAAAAGTTTCTGTAAAATAAGTTGTCAAAAATGACTTTCAGCTGAATCACACAGAAAATAGAATACCAAAGTCATAGTAGGTTAAAGAAACTGTTAACGTAACATCAGTAAATTGCTCTTTTGCTTTTATTTGGTTCTCCAAACATAACATAGCCAAAAATTTCTGAAATTTTCTCACATTTGAAGTTATAACTCGGTACTCCTAAGGTCTGTCAGAAAAGTTAAAATGACATTCAACATAAATTAGTGTTGAATTCAATGTTGACACTGCCAGCTGGGCTTATCACTACCAAGCATTTTTAAACATATTCTATTGCACATATGTGGCCCAGTAGTTTCCATACATGTGACACCTTTAAGTGCACCACATTCTGCAAGGATCATATCTCACACTCCTCAGGGACATATGAGAAGACTTACACAGGTAGACATTCTTTTGGTAAATGAATGAGCAGAGGTAAACTAGACTGAATCATAAAACAATGGACTGCTGAAGTAAATCATCTTTGAAAAGTAATTACCACTGGAAAAGCAGTGGATTATCAGGAAGAAAGTGCAGTTGAATTTTGTTGAAGTAACTGACATGAGAAAGGTCAGCCTCACCTATATCACCTACATTTCAACTTTGTGACTATGCCTGACAACTATGTAAACAATATGTAATATTTAGTGGTGAACATTGCCTAAGTCTTAATCTGGGCTCTCACTCAGCAACTTTTGGTCATTCCTTTTGCAATGCTTTCACTTTTATTGTCTTGAATTGCATTTTAACTTACGTAAATAAAAGACAGTTCGAACAAATTTCTTAAATCACATTCTACATACGAACACAGTTCTCATTTAAAACTGTTGAAGACATGAGCGAATACACAGACACATGCACACAGACATTCTTTGTGTTGATGGAAGAGTAGACATAATCCAAAACTGAATCATAAAACAAAAAATGCAACAGATTACAATGAGGAAAATGTGGAGAGGAATTTTTTAGTTAAATTGATATGAGGTTGTTAAGTTCAACCTCAGATATCATTTACAGCCAATCTTGGATTTCTATTATCAAGCAACACCTCATGTCTCACAACCAAACAATGTAACATTCAATAGTCAAAGCATACCCTGTCTAGACACTGATTCAACTTCAAGCTTAGGATTTTATCATTCTTTTGCATCTACTCGTTCTTATTGTATTTCATAAATTTATGTCAACAACAGTCTAAACTGATTTGTCCCAAAACTGTTGCATTGCAAACAATCAGTTTAATGAATAGACACAATATGGTAGTCTGGAATTACAAAAATTCGTTAGTCTATACAAACAGCTGATTTAAAGGACTAGTAACTTTTTCAAAAATTACAGAAACGAATTGTTGATAGAACATAAAATTATTGCATTTTTTTTAGCACAGCCTGAAAGACCATACCTCAAAACGTCGCTGGTCTAATATCAGCCCTCTGACACAACTTGACAAAATTACAATTGGCATAACATTTCCAAGGCAGCATAAATTAAATTTTGTGGTCAAAATTGGAGATTTCAGTGACTAGCTTGCACATGGTTGACTCAATACAGAATACTGCATTTTAATGTTACATTACATAGTTCTCAGCAAGATGAAAGACATCAAATAACAGCAAAAAATGCTACGTATACTTACATGGAATCCATTTTTGCTTAAGTCTGGAAAATCCTTGAAGATAGCTTCTCTCAACTCAGAAGATAACAAAGTAGCATTTGATGCAGTATTTTTCAGTATAGGTCTGTCATTCTCATTCCAGTGGTTATCTATTAGACAGAAAGTTAAAGTCTAATGCTCACAACTGAGACAGACTTCAGGCAATGATGCTACAAATCTGTTAAAATTTTGTTTAATAAGTTTGGTAAACCTTCTGTGAACAGTTTCTTTAAGAGATGCTCTAACATTTTGTTTTCCACAAATCTGATTTGTCACTACATCAAAAGCAGTATCAAAGTTGTAATTTGTACAGCATCCCGGTGAGCTGCTTTAAGAATGTAGAATAGTAATAATACTGACCTTTGCCGAAGACATGAAAACTGTTATCCTTTTTAAGCTTATGAGATTTTGCTATTTGTGCCCCTTCTTAGTTATGACAACCCACCTAAGATTTCAATATACCATAGTACCCTCATCTGCTATGAAATCATAATAACCTAGCATAATTATATGACCAGAACATCCAAAAGCATTGTGGTTCCGATGATTCAATAATGAGTATTTTGAATCTGGCATATTGCATATACTGTAATGACGATATGTTGACCCTTAATGATTTTTGACCTCTAACAAAATCAACAGGCCTCTTGCACCCAATAAAGTGCATCTGAAAATCGAATATATAAGATCTGTTCGAACTTCTCTTAACAGGGTTTAGAAATAAGTGGTCACCCACTAGTTAAATTGCAAGTGAAAACGTCAGTGGATGACTAAAGACCGTTCCCTTTGGAGTCTGATGAAAGAGTAAAAAGTCTGACTGATATTACAATCTAACTGAAAATTTATGTAATTTGCTACAACAACCTCGCTATTGCTGCTTGATAGTGACTCATACACCATTTTTAAATGTCCTAGACCTATGAGTTAGTTCTGTTTTACATAACGTAACTAGTACTTATTGGACCATTAGGCTTGCTCCGAAATCTGTGAAATGTAGCTTAAGTTTTGTTTTTGCCCCCATCTATGTCATATCTTTCTTAGGAAAGAGTAACATTTTGATAAACGTCTGTGAATTCCTCATGGTAATGTGGTTTAAGCCTCAGCATACAGGTTTTCGGAATAAAGCATACTGCTCAATCCGAGTCTCCGGCGAGAACCAGAAAATTGTGATAAAAATTCTAGTACCTGTGGTGATAAAATAACATTTTCAAACCAGAAAGCCAAAAGGCTTTGTGATTCCCTGCTACATAGTTATATTATAACAAGCATGAATTATCCACATGACAAGTATGAGATCAACTGCAGTTACTGGTCTTGAAACACCACATTAATAAGCCTTTAACCCCAAAACCTTACTTTTGGTGACCTCAAATGACATTTGACAACCACTAAAAGCAATAGGGATCACCTACCCAGTATGGGGAACCCACACATCAAGTGTGACATCAGTCAACATTACCCTTCTGGAAATAATATGTTGGCAAGCTTTCACCTCTGGTGACCTCAAATGGCCTTTGACCTCCACCAAAAACAATAAGGATCATCTACTCAATATGACCAACCCACACACCAAGTATGACATCAGTTACACTTACCCTTCTGGAGATATTGTGTGTAGAAGGTTTTCACATTTTGACCTCCCGTGACCTCCACTAAAAACAATAGGGATCATCTACTTAATATGACCAACCCACACAGTACGTATGACATCAGTCACAGTTACCCTTCTGGAGATATTGTGTTTACAAGGTTTTCCAGTTTGACCTCTGGTGACCTCAAATGACCTTTGACCTCCACCAAAAACAATATGGATCATCTACTTAATACGAACAACTCACACACTAGGTATAACATCAGACACAGTTACCGTTCTTGAGATATCGTGTTTACAAGGTTTTCATATTTTGACCTGTTGACCTCAAATGACCTTTGATCTCCACCAAAAACGATAGGGATCATCTACTCAATACGACCAACCCACACACCAAGTATGACATCAGTCACGGTTACTGTTTTTGAGATATCGTGTTTACAAGGTTTTCACATTTTGACCTCCGGTGACCTCAAATGACCTTTGACCTCCACCAAAAACAATAGGGATCATCTACATAATATGCACAACTCACACACTAGGTATGACATCAGACACAATTACCGTTCTTGAGATATCGCGTTTACAAGATTTTCACATTTTGACCTGTTGACCTCAAATGACCTTTGACTTCCACCAAAAACAATAGGGATCATCTACTCAATACGACCAACCCACACACTAAGTATGACATCAGTCACAGTTACCGTTTTGGAGATACCGTGTTTACAAGGTTTTCACATTTTTACCTCTGTTGACCTCAAATGACCTTTGACCTCCACCAAAAACAATAGGGATCATCTACTCAATATGACCAAGCCACACACCAAGTATGAGATCAGTCATGGTTACCCTTCTTGAGATATCATGTTTACAAGAAGTGTTACATACACACACACACACACACACATACAAGATCACCATCGCATAGATTCCTTGAGCCTTCAGCAAGGAATCAACCAGAAAGTGCAAATGACTTAGTGATTCCTTGCCGATATCTACTTTTTTCATACACACACAATCACTTACCAACAAAAGCAACTCAGTGGAGAAGGGAAGGGACCATGTCAAAATGAAAAACACCAGATAGCCAAAAGGCTTTGTGAATCCTTGCAACATGGTTATATTATAACAAACATGAATTATCCACATGACAAGTTTGAGAGCAGTTTGACCTCTCATGACCTCAAATGATCTTTGATCTCCACCTAAAAACAATAGGGATCATCTACTCAATATGACCAACCAACACACCACGTATGACATCAGTCACAGTTACCCTTCTAGAGATAACGAGTTTACAAGGTTTTTACAGTTTGACCTTTGGTGACCTCAAATAACCTTTGAACTCCACCAAAAACAATAGGGATCATCTACTTAATATGAACAACCCACACATTAAGTATGAAATCAGTCACTGTTATGCTTCTGGAGATATTGTGTTTACAAGGTTTTCACAATTTGATCTTTGGTGACCTCAAATGACCTTTGACCTCCACCACAAACAATAGGGATCATCTACTCAATATGACCAACCCACACATCAAGTATGACATCAGTCACAGTTACCCTTCTAGAGATATTGTATTTACAAGGTTTTTACAGTTTGACCTTTGGTGACCTCAAATGACCTTTCACCTCGACCAAAAACAATAGGGATCATCTACTTAATATCAACAACCCACACACCAAGTATGACATCAGCCACAGTTACCCTTCTGGAGATATTGTGTTTACAAGGTTTTTACCATTTGACCTCTGGTGACCTCAAATGACCTTTGATCTCCACCAAAAACAATAGGGAATCATCTCTTCACTATGACCATCCCACACACCAAGTATGAGATCCGTCATGGTTTCCCTTCTTTAGATATCGTGTTTACAAGCAGCGTCACACAGACACACATACACACACACGCACACACACACGCATACACGACATCACCATCGCATAGATTCCTTCGGCCTTCGGCAAGGAATCAAAAAGGGAAGTCTATTGTATCTCGTGACTTTGCTCAGGGCTAAGCTTCACACAATAGTAAATGTTAAATATAACATTGGCCTAATCCTAGGCTATATCAAACAGAATAAAAAAACGTACCATTTGGCGGTAATTACGTTTTCATCCCAGGAGGACTAGGATTGCAAAGAAAATGAATAAAACTACTACCAATAGTAACAGAAACCATGAATCTGAAAGAAAGAAATAGTATCACATACTTTTGTTCCAAGGCTAGGCTAACACTTAACATAAGCCTACCAAATCTTAGAAATAAAGAGGTGCTGTTTGGCCATAAAATACTTGTGTTCGCTCCACGAGGACTACGATTGTGAAAAAAATAAACAAAATCTACTGCAGATAGCAATGAAAATTAAGAACTTGGAAGAAATTGTATCACGTGATTTCGTTCAAAGACTACAGGCCTACTGAAATGAAAAAGTAACACTAAACCAAGGCTAGGTCCCATGGGGATAATTCAGCTTCAAACCAGCCTCATGGTATCACGTTGCCTTTTAATCATTTGAGTGTTTCTTGTAGTACTTCATGCCTTCTACAGTGACCATGGAGAAAGTAGGGGGGGTTCTTGGATAGGGTAGCTATTGTATTTAAGTTCAGAGATAAGCCTTGATTGGAAGATCTAATTACTTTTAAGCCTACTGTGTGCTAAACAAACCATCTAAGGAGTTTCTAAAATAAAAAATGAAATCACGCCTTTATTCAGAAGGCAAAAGGCATATGCACTTGTTTTGTATCGTTATTCATTAAAAATTAATTTGTTGAACTATGTTAGATTAAAGCCACTACATAACTTCTGTCCATTACACTGAGAAAAGTGCTGTGCCACAAAGTTTCACCAATTAAAAAAATGTGGACTAGAGACACAAGTTTCCGGACTACCTAAAAATTTTAATTAGCCCAGCAGGCAACTAAAAAAAAAAAGTGAAGGGCAACCCCTGCTATAATGTTTACAAGGTCTTCACATCTTGACCCCAGTTGACTCCAAATGACCGTTGGCCTCAGCAGGAAGCAGTAGACTAGTTTGCTCCATAAGGCACAGCTACAAACACCATATCAGCTCTGTCCATGCTCTCCTTCTTGAGATATCATGTTCATATTTTAAAAGTTAGACCCCTTTGACCAAAAGTGACCTTTGATCTCTACCAAATAATAGGCATTTTGTAGTCAATAGGGTACACCCCACATGACAAATACGAAATATGTCCAAGCTTACCTTTCTCAGATATTGCATATTTACACTTTTTGACCCATATTGATCCCCAAATGACCTTTGACCACCACCAAAAACAATAGTTTTTCTACTTGATGTAATTGATGATGCCAAGTATCAGAATTTAACATGATTCTTACCTTGGGGCATTGTTTTAACAATGCTTTTAATGTTTGACCTCTGATGACCTCTGATGACCTTTGACTTCTATCAATAATGATACAGGTTCTTTCACTTGATGTAATGCATTGCCATGCTAAGTATTAAACATTTTCATGATTCCTACTTTGAGAAACTGCATCAACAAAATTTCAGTCTTTGACTTCTGGTGACCTCAGAAGACCTTTGACCTCACCAAAAACATCAGGCTTCTCCTACCTAATGTAATATGTTCACAAACTAAATATCAAAAGTTTCCATGATTCCTACTTTGAGATATTGTGTTAACAAGATTTCCAATGTTTGACCTGTGGTGACCTCTCATGACCTTTGACCTCCACCAAAAAATAAGTTCATTCTTCTCAATATGAACCAATCCACATACTAAGTATGAGAACTATCCATGCATTCTTACCCTTGTGATATTATGTTAGCAAGATTTTCAGTATTTGACCTCTGGTGGTCTCAGATGACCTATGACATCTACCAAAAACAACAGCAAATTTTCTCTTGATATGGCCAACTCACATACTAAGGATGGGAAGTAGCCATCATTCCTTCCTTGAGATATTGTGTCAACAAGATTTCCAGTGTTTGACCTCTGATGACCCAAGATGACCTTTGACCTCCAACAAAAAACAGGATTCTTTCTCTTAATATGACCAACTCACATACTAAGGATGGGAAGTATCCATCATTCCTTCCTGAGATATTGCATCAACAAGATTTCCAGTGTTTGACCTCTGGTGATCTAAGATGACATTTGATCTCCACCAAATACAAGAGGGTTCTTCCTCTTGATACGAACAATCCACACACTAAGTATGGAAAGTATCCATCAATCCTATACTGAGATATCGTATTAACGAGATTCTCACAGTTTGACTCTGGTGATCTCAGATGAAATTTGAACTCCACTAAAAACAATAGGCTCTTCCTCTTAATATGGGGCATCTATGTATCAAGTTTGAGAGCTCTCTGAGTTTCCCTTCTTGAAATATCGTAACAACAAGCTGGGCATCACAAGCACACATGCACGCATACACACATGCACCCATGGGCACACAGACGATCGTGATCACATACAGGTTTCTCTTTCCCTCAAAGCCAATACTGGCATTCTGTTGCAAACCTCAACAAAATCAAAACATTTGGTGGATTACAGAGCACTTGATCTAATGTGTGATAGAGTCAATATTTGTTAAGGGTAATGCAAATGGTTGCTACTTTTAGTGACAGTCATAATAATGAAGGATGAACAGGTTCCTCTAGAAAGTAACACATGTGACATGTGCTCAAACCACAAAACCTGAATCAAATTTAAGGTATCTTCGTTAATGGACATTTCTGTCAAAACATATTCTTGAAGGGATTTAGGGAATCATATGATTCAAGACATAACTTCAATACTCAAATGAGACACAGCCTTGTGCAACAATAAAGACCTCTACAGATGAAGGACAGGCATAAAAGGAAAAACAATAGACAAAATAATTAACAGACAAACACGCACACACACACAAAAAAAAAAAATGAAATTGAAGAAGCCCCAACGGGTTCTCTTTATGTCCCTGCTGCTGTCACAGGGCAAACATGCAAGTGAGTGAGAATGCAGATTCATGACGACTTTATATAGTCTTCCACTTGTATTTGCTGTTTAATGAATAGTGTCCTCTTATTTAAAAAAAAGTGGGTTTGAAATATCAGGATTATTTGAGAGGCTGTCCTCATTTTAAAACTCAGGAAACCCAGGATTTATCAGTGTGAAGTCACTTGTGAAGTTGTCATAGTTGAAAACACTCCACCAGTAAATATTTTAACTTGCTAGTAACAAACAAGTATTACTGATAAGCAAATTTCAAATCATTTGACAACTTTGAAATTTTCAGATTCTCAGTTTAACAGCCTTCAATTGAGCAAACTTATATTTGGCGGAATTTACTTGAAATACAGATGGGGATCAACCACTGTAGCTGAGCAACTCACACATTATGCATACCTAAAAAGTAATAAAATGATTGCTCTGATTATGATCATTGTGGGCTCTTGCAGCAAAAAAGTAAACAATAATACAGTAGCTTGGATTTTTTCATTTTGTTTGAGGAGGTCCACCAGGAATGCCTCACTGCTGGTGATACAATCCATCAGCCTTATTTAAGAGAAGTTTTGTGGGCCATCACTGCATGTTCTCCAACTCCTGCAAGCACTATCCAAACATGACAGATTCAAGGGTGACAAAGGAAGTTGCTTACTAACACTGGTTCATGATACAGACTTTACAGTGAGCTGTGCAACTCAGATGGCATCAGGGAGCTAAAATATGACCCTGGATTTGTCAGCTCTAAGGATTGATGACATCCCTAAAAGGTCAAGGCAGTGACAAAAAACATTTGAATTTGACGCTCTGCCCAATCACGATGAACTTACCTGACAGCGTGCTATGAAAGGAATGCATTCTGTGATACCCATTAGCAGGCTTCAGTGGTGGCTTGCCTCCTCCATCTGATAAACTATGTCGTAACTTTGTCACCGAAAATGGGGTTTTGAAGAGATCTTCATCTGTAACATGAGGAACCTGATAAAAGAAAAAGCAAATCTTTGCAGAATTGACTTGTTACATTGGTCTTTAGACCATGTAGCCGGTGATGCAAATATCATAGTCATGTATCCAAAAAAAAAAGAATCTTACAATAATACAATGACCTCAAACAGCTGTGTCCTAATTGTTAACAAATTAGACAAGGTTTTGAGCAACTATAAACAAGAGTAAATTATCCAGCTGGAATGTTTCATGACCTGACTAGTGTTGCAACTAGTGTATGAATGACCTCAAAGATGAAAATAAGTTAAGGACTGAAGAAAACGATGCTGGAAATGAGGGTAGAGGTTGGTGGTGAAGGAGATATTTTAAGACTGTCTTCTAAAAAGTGTCTGTAAATGTAGTCTTTCATCAATCTCCCTATGGCAAAAAATATGCTTGAGACTGGTTTCAGCTCCATTTGGCTTGCAGTTTGGAATAAATAGGAGTCATAAGTTTTAATTGGTTTTTGCAACACTGTAATATATGGTGTAATATATGGTGAAATATTCTTAAGTGGAAAATAAGAGGTTTTGCCCAAACAGATGCCATCCTGTTGATTATGACCTATTTTAAGCTTAAACAAGATGTAAACAAATTATTAAACTTTGGATAACTTCAATCATTTGAAATCTTAGACCTTGTGGACTAGCTCTACAGCAATTACACTACGTTTTTCATTGGTGACAAATGTTAATTGGTAAGGAACCCAGTATATATGTTTACATGTTTATAGGCAACAACAAAAGTCCCAAGCCAATGTGAAGAAAAATACCTAGCATGAAAAACCTTCAAATTAAAGGTTGAGAATATTTTCCAAAATGTTAGTTTAGAGTCCTTTACACATGCAAGGCTTTTTTTTTTATTTGAACTCTAAATTAAATGGGGTATTTCAATATTCTCAGGTATTGATCTTGCTTCTCTACATGATGTCATTCTAACTTACGGTACCAAATGTATATGGAAAGAGCAATAAAACTTGTGAAATCAAACCATGTTTTTCGGAACTGTCTTTGGTATGCACTTCATATGGAGTGTAGTACTTTTCTTATGTTAACTTGAAATTTACGAAAAAAGCCATAATAGCAGAAATTAATTCCACAGTGGGATGTAAGCTATGATATTTTAATTCCACAGTTAACTGGTTAGATTAATTTCATAAAGGCCTGCTCTCACAATCACTAAAACTGCAATTACATGATTATACCATTCTTACAACAGCTAAATACTTAAGAAATGGTTTGCTCACATGTATCACATTTTCATAGGTTTTTTTCTTCTTTCTCTCTCTAATCTTTGTAATCTGAGGTTGCACTGCACTGTAAAGTCCATATTAACTGATTTATGGAAAGAGAAACTGGTGTCTTGTAACACTAAGAGAACACAAACCCCCTGTGGGGTTAGGGGTGGGCTGATAGTATAGGGACTAATATTCTTACACCATCTGATGTGGAATAATTTAGCAAAATGAGGGAACTTCAGGTGTGAATTTCGTCATCAGGTCACTTCAAATATTTAGCATAATTATGAAATTTAATTACCCATATAACAATCAGAATGCACAAATGGATTGTACTTTCAATGATCCAATAATGAGCATTTTTTATTCCTTGCTGAAGGCAGGCAAGGAACCTATGCAAAGGGGTATGGGTGAGTGTGTACATGTGCGTGTGTTTATTTATGTGATGCCTTGGCTTGTAAACATGGTAACTCAAGAAGGAAAAGTTGCTTGAACTTCAAAGTTGATGTGCTGGTAGTTAATTCTTAGTAGATGATCCCTATGCTTGTTCAGGGAGGTCAAAAGTCATTTGAGGCCACCAGAGGGAAAAGTCTCAAAACCCATTTATAAGAATATCTCAGCAACTGAAAATTGCTAAAACTTCAAACTCTAACCATTGGTAGCACTTGATAAGTAGATGATCTCTGTCAAGTTTGGTGGACATCAAAGGTCACATGAGGTCGGTAGAGGTCATAGTTCAAAAACCATGTACACATAGTATCTCAAGAAGGAAAAGTAGTTTGAACTTCAAAAGTGGTGTGTAGGTAGTCCACTGTCAGTAGATGATCCCTATTCTTTTTCAGGGAGGTTAAAGGTCATTTGAGGTCACCAAAGGGGAAAGTCTGAAGACCTATTAAATTAAGGGGATATCTCAGCAACTGAATGTTGCTGAAACTTCAAACTCTAACCATTGCTAGCACTTAATAATTTTTGAAAAGTTTTGTGGAGGTCAAAGGTCACATGAGGTCAGAAGAGGTCATAGTTTGAAAACCTTGTTAAACTCGCTATCTCATGGAAGGAAAGGTGCTTAACTTCAAAGTTGGTGTCTTAGTAGTCCATTGTGAGTAGATGATCCCTATTGTTTTTCATGAAGGTTAAAGGTCATTTGAGGTCACCAGAGATTTAAGTATGAAAATTATTTCAAAAGATATCTCAGCAACTGATGTAGCTGGGACTTCAGACTGTCAACACCGGCAGCATTTGATAAGTAGTCTGTCATTTGAATTGCCCCTTGGGAGACGGAGAGTATCATCTGTTACTGTTTTCATAAAACCTTAGAGTTAATGATCTTAGAGATATGTATTTACAGCAAAAGATGACATATTTGGACCTACTTCTAGATAAACATTGTATTGTATTTTTGAGAAGTCAATTGTTACATCTTGTCATCACTGAAATGTAATCAGATGGATCATTCCAATCCCCCCCCCCCTCGCTCTTTGCGAAAAGGTAGACGCTTAATGGCAAATAAATGTAGCTAAAATAGAATGTGGTCATGTTTTCTTCATCAGAACCATTTCTTTTTGGCACCCTCTTCAAATAATCACTTAACTGATCACTTAGCATAGCTTCTTACATTTATCCACACCTTATTTCCCAACTCACTTCCTATCAACATTAATGAAATACTTAGTTTTAGTCAAATTTCCCCAGGGAACTACACTGAAGCAAAAAAGATATTTTCCAGGTTGCCTTTGCAGGCTTTTAACCACACTTTGTGTCAGGTACTTTCTCTCCACTTTTGAACTTCCTTGGTTAAGAGATATATGTCATCTTTCATTATGACAAATTTTAGATGTGGTTTACATTCTTGTGTTCTGCTGTTCCTTTGATATGGTCCTTCTCCTTCTCCACTAGTTGGTTTTATGTGTGTTTGGAAAAAAAGGAGATATTGGCAAGGAATCACAAAGTCATTTGACTCCCTGGTTTTATGAACCTGACAGTATAGCATAAGGATGGGTTCCAAACTACCTACGCTTTATATGAATATCCCAAAACTCTTGTGGTTTGGTTATTTACGAACGACCTCACTTACCTGTCTCAACACAACAACTGCACTCCCATCTACCGTGCTTAGAGTACTGGTAACTTTTTACACCGCCCTCGGTGCCCTCCAGTCTAATACCGGACTAGCGCCTCCTTCCCAGTTGTTGTGTTGAGACAGGTAAGTGAGGATTGACGTAAATTATTAGATTTGTACAAGCTTCCTTCTTTGAGATCATGTTTGTGACATTTTCACAATTTCACCTATGTTGACGTCAACTTATGACGTTGACATCCACTAAAAACTAAAGGGTTCTTGTGCTCAATGAAATACACCTACATACTAAAAATTACATTTGTCAAAACTTCCCTCCTTGAGATATATGTTTACAAGAATCTGACCTTATTGACCTTAAATGACCTTTAACCATCAACAAAGACAACGGAATTCTATACTTATGAGATACACCTGTATACTAACTATGAGATCTGTCCCAGCTTCCCTTCTTGAGATATTGTGATTACAAGGTTTATATACCATGACCCCTGTTGATCTCAAATGACCTTTAACCTCCACCCAAAAACATGAAGAATCTACTAAACATGGTACACCTACATACTAAATATGAGATCTATCCAAGCTTCCCTCCTTGAGATACCATGTTAACAACATTTTTCAAATCTCACCACTGCTGACCCAAAATGACCTTTGACCACTATAAAAAAAGGTCCTTCTATTCAATGTGGTACACCTACATACCAAATATGAGATCTGTCCAAGCTTCACTTGTTAAGATATTGTGTTTACAAAGTTTTTACAGTTTGACCCCTGCTGATCTTTGGCCTCTACCAAAAACAATAAGGTTCTTCCTCTTAATATGAAAATCCTTCATACCACATACGAAAAGTATCCATTATTCCTACCTGGAGATATTGCATGCACAAGGTCTTCAGTATTTGACATCTGGTGACCCCAGATGACCTTTGACCTTAACAAAAGCAATAGGGTTCTTCCCGTCAATGTAGCAAACCTACATACCGAGTATAAAGCATATCCATCATTCCTATCTACAGATATCGCATGAACAAAATTTTCAGTATTTGACCTCTGGTGACCTGGGATGACATTTCACCTCCACAAAAAACAATAGGGTTCTTCCTCTGAATATGACAAACCTACATACCAAGTATGAAGAGCATCCATCCTTCCTATCTGAAGATATAGCTCACACAAACTAAGTGTCACACACACACACATATCAACATCACATATGGAGTGAGGACTTCATTGAATTTTACTTTGTTGTTGCTTGCTGAAACCTATAAACTTCAAAATACAATCATTTCCGAAGACTTGAGAAATCTATAGAAATTTTTTTTTCTGAGGACCTGAAATTCTTTGTTCACGCCCTCAGAAAATATTACAATACAAAGACACACACACGCATACACACAATCACAATCACATGAGTTTTCTTCCATCGAAACTAAAATACCTCCATTCACATAGAATCATGTCCATGACTCCACAAATTGCTGTACTCCATCTAACATAGCTTTTATGGTATTGTGATGGATCAATTAACATTCCAGGTTAATTACTTGCATTCATCCCCAACTTCCTCTAACTATACCTTCCTTTAAATCGAAAATTAAAGTGTGTGGTGACAAAAGTCCATGAATGTAAAATCTAAGAAATAATGTTTGAAAAATTGCAGTTCAATTTGTGATTCAGTAACTTCAGTCATGGATCTAACATAGAACTAACTTCAACAGCATGACCACACACACTGATCGTCACTAACGATCACTGATGACATCATATTTTCTCACTAAGACTTTAGATACAAAAATGCTGCATAAAGCAATTTCTAAGAGCCTGCAGGATTTAGTAGACATTAAAAACACTAATAAGTTGTGGCTATGCAGGCAGTTCCAGCAGGAGAGACCATCTGAACTAATTATGTTAAAGTAGAGTAAACAATGCAAATATCTGGGTCATATATACTGAATACTGCTCACTTGGAGAGCAAGAAGGCAACTTCTTTGGAACCATTAATAAAATTAAAAAAAAAAACATTACAAAGAGTAAAGGAAACCATGAGTAATAATGACCTTGGAAAAGTAAATCACTGTTCATCTTTAAGTCAGGAGCAAAGTCCAATAGAGGTTGGTATGTACAATTTATGCACCTCTGTTTTAAAAAGGGTTATTTGCATACAGTTATTTGCAAACCTACACAACTCTTACCTTGTCTGTTTGCAAATGATGCACTGCATGGATATATGTCTAATACCATCCATGTAAAAATTGCAGCCAAAACAATCATGATCACATAAAGTCTGAATTTCAAATTTGCTCCCCCCATTAAGGCTTGGCTACATCCTCTTCACAGAAAATTTGATGATCAATTCTAGCCCTAGTATATGTGTTGCATAGTTTGGCATATATTGCAATAAAGACTTTGCAGAGAATAATCAACAATACTGTTAACCTCAAACTTAATAAACCTCAAGAGAAGATTCAGCTGTACAAAATTATACAAACTCACATACTGTTGCTCAAATAGGTTACTAACGTGTCTAGCTCTAAAATGGTCTTCAATCGATGACAATTTTAAAGATGCACAACAAATAGCTTATACCGATACTGTACAGTAGTTCCAGAAATGCTTGCAATAATGTAAATGAATAACCAAAATATATCATGTCCCTCCTGACAACCAATAAGTTGGGACTGTTATTTAAAGCAGGACCAAGTTTCATTTCAAATGATTTTGTCAGCAGAGTACCTATTCACAATGTTCATTGATATGAAAGGCTCATTATTCGCACAAAAGATATTGACCCAATAAACCTCTCTGCTTTGTCATATATGATTACGCACAGCGACCAGTTCTACAAAAAAGTATGACTTGCAAATTAATGATTCTAGGGCAGGCACTGGACCTACTTATATGGTCTATAATTCCCTTAATAATGGCAGTTTATGGTACAAGTGAATGACTTCAATAAGTACAGATGTTTACATATCCAACAAGATGTACAAAGGTCTCAAAGTTTTGTGAAAATAAGAGTATCACAGATGTCTCACAGACATGCTGATTATTGCTTTGATAATGGAGATGTTGTTCAGAGAGTTAAAAGGCAGTAACTCATCACCCTAAGCTATATTTTTGGCTTCCGAATAGCAAAATTCTCAAATAGTTCTGCCTTACAGCTCTCATTGACTGACAGCGAATTTGAAAGATGCAGAGTGGCTCATATTACACAATGTACAACCCGATACATTGTTTTGATTACACATGTGATGGAATTTAAGACAGGCTATGGGAGGGATCAGATGGAAGTAGTTGGGAGAATTAAAACTGTGTGGGGTGATGAATTTCTGTCTTTAGGATAGCAATGAAAAATGGCAAATAATTCGGCAAATGGCAATTTTTTTTAATCACTAAAGCAACATTAAAAGTTAGTACTCATCTGTGCAACTATGAGGCTTCATTTGGCAATTATTGTTTGTTTTAAATTATATTGATACAATGGCATTTTATGGCAGATAACAAGTTTGATACTTGACACATCTGTTTTTAGCAGAAATATTATCTGTGATAGGATAACAATGGAACAATTTTTATGACATGCAATTCATTATGTATAATTCATCACATGTAATACAATTGAACAAAAGCACATTATATCTGATACAATGAAAGCAAAGCAAATTATATGACATGTAATTCATTAGATGACATAACAAAAACACATATGTGACATAACAGACACAAAACAAATTATATAATATATTTCATTATACATGACATAATACAAAAGGACATTACATGTGATAGAATAAAAACAATACAAATTTATGTGATATATAATCATTATATGTCAAATAATTAAAGAAAAGTTTGTTGCACCCTGTTCAGGTTCATGACACTGTGATACCTGTTTTGAACTTGGAATGTTGCACAGGGAGATCCCCCCCACCCCCCCCATCATTTGTGGGCAAAAATGAGAAAGCCAAGTTTGCATACCCTTCCTGCAATCTAGGGGATATTTTCATCAAAAAATTTTTAACCCATAGTAACTGCTCCGATCCACTTAGAATTCTCATGCCCACCACTGTTATCCAAAAAGTTTGGGTGTTCCACCTTAATATACGGCATTTTTGTGTTACACTGTACATAGCTTGATTCTCCACCCCCCTTCAAAAAAAAAAAACAATTCCCTTGCGAGCAGAAAGCTGAGCATGCTGCTTAATTGGCAAAAGATTCTACATTGGGGGAAAACTTATCCCTGCTCGGCAGAAATATTAACCCCAAAAAACCCCTATGACTGTTAGTATCATCAAGATAGGCATCACTTCATGATGCTCTATTTTCAAAGTTTGTCCAAGATTTTATGAGAATTGTAAGCTTCAATTACTTGAGGCCTTGTATGGCTTCAAACCAGTTCCATTGTTACACTTCAGAGTCATGAGGCTCTATTTTAAATACTTGTAAGGCTTCATAGGATGATGACATAACTCTTGAAGCCTTAGGCTTCGTGGCAGTGGCATCATTAGGCATCAAATTCATTGTATTTTGAATGCTTGTTAGGCTTCAATCATTGGACATTGACAATACTCTTGTAGCCTTATAAGGCTTTGTGGCAATGTGATGATAAGCTTCATTATTTATGAAGATTTATTCTGAATGCTTGTAAGGCTTCAAATTTAAACTTCATAATATTGAAGCCATAATGAAGTGCTTCACATCCTTATTTAAGCATTCTGAAGTCTAAATAAGCCATCATCTCTGGTAAGGGATGTCATATCAAATAAAATCATATGACATTTAATCCATTACATATAATTGAAGAAAAGCACATTACACGTGACATAATAAAAAATGATCTAGCATATATAATTCAACAAAAAATGTGTGATATAATAAAAATGAAACAAATTATAAGTTCTATAATGAAGTAAACCTTTCAGTGCAGCTCAACATTGAATTTTTTTAAACCAATCAAACTTCACATAAAAAAACTCGTGATGATGTCGTCGCAAAATACAAATGTGCATGCGTGACTTACTATGAGTTGTGACCTGAATACCAGCACTTTCCACTTAAAAAGTTATCTATCAACGTTGAGCTTTTTACAAGTTCTAACTTTAAAGCCTGACTTGCAGTTACTAAGTGAGGCTAGGACAAGTACCTAAAGTAGCTTAGGAATAATGCCTAATTGACACTGGTCATGGCAACATCTGTCATTAAAGGTCATTTATTTGCTAGATGTTCCTATATTCATACAGTTGTTCAAATCATGTCAGCTAGTACTTCCACACTCTTTGCACTGTAGCCAGATCTTTGTCCAAGATTGTAGATAGGCCTACTCCACACTACAAATGTACAATACCTGTGTTCTTTGTAAATTATTACCTTCCCTAGTAGCCTAGCATATCTAGTAGGCGATGTGATTTGGAACAGTTTGGCTTAGGCTAACATAAGCATCCATAATGATATGATTTTTACAAATGTGGGAATATAGGACTAGAGTGAATTAAGGACACTTAATGAAAGTTAGGCTTCACTGTAATGTGTTGATTAATTAGGAGCTATTCCTGGCCTTCTTTTAGGTACTTTTCCTAGCCTAACTTGGTGACTGCAAGTAGTCTTGCAAGTAGTCTTACTTGCAACTTGCCTTATTTACAGAACTTAACTGAATGGCTTCCATCATGTAATATGTTTCGTTTTTATTACATCAAATATAACGTTTTTGTTGAATTATATGAAATAAATTACACCATATAATTTGTTGCATTACAAGTGCTTTTCTTCAAAATAATGGATTATATGTCACATGATTTTTTTTTTTTTCATTTTTATCATGTGACATAAAATGAACTTGCCTTTACTTATACGAGATAATTGAATTGTATGTCATATAATCTGTTTCACTTTTATCACATGTAACATGCTTTTGTTCAATTATATCACATAATGAATTATATGTCTTCCAATTTGTTTCCTTCGATTAAATCACATAAATTGTGTTTTTGCTTAAATATGTTTGTTTCCCTTTTGTTCAATTATATCACATGTAATGAATTATATGTCATATAATTTGTTGCACTTCATATGTGCCTTTTTCAATTACATCACACATAATGGTTTATATGTCATATGAGGTTTTGCTTTTATTGTGACATATAGCAATGGGAGATAAAGGAAAGGGGATGTGGAATGGAAAAAGTAAGTTCTCCAGTTTCATACTTTGTAGCTACTTAGCTGTCTGAAAATTTACAAAATAATATGAACTAATTGTGCAGATTTTATAGATAGTATAAAGTTGTAAATTCAGAGCATATGAAATTTACCTTTAATGGTTCCTCTTTGAGAGATGGTTCTGTAAAGAGTAAGGCCATTGGTTATAACTTCAAAGGAATGAACTCTCCGAGTATATAAGTCCTGGAAAAAGAAGAGTACATCACACTAAAATCTAATTCTAACTATTCTCACAACTAGTACTAGGGCTGCACTTTGTAGATACATGAGCTGAGCATGTGAATGCTGGTCATGAAATCACTAATTCACTTACAAATCCACTTTATGAAATACCGCTATATTTTTCCACCATTTACATGAGCTAGGACACATAATCTTTGCAAGAAAAAAATGACTTCATACATGTACGTTGCTCGTCTCCTGCTTATAAATCTGGTGCAAAACCAGAACCAAATAACCTCAATTTTGAACTTCAGACTACAATACCTTTGCTGTTAGTGAAGCAATTTCTTCTGTTGATTTATATCAACAAAGTAATTCCTCTGACATCTTAAATTTGTGCTTATATTCAAATCAAGGTAGGTTGGTAATAATGAAACCAAATACAACACTCCTCAGTATTGCTGATGCAGGAGAATTTTGAGCAAACTTACTTCCTGGCTTCCAGTGCCTCAAGCACACAGGATCACAACTTTAAAAGCTTTCCAAGACTCTTTTTCCAATGATGAAAGAATCAAGTGGTTGAGAAAACAGGTGCATAATTTTAAAGAATCAACAGCTGATACTGTGCTTAAATGTACAACTGGGATTCTATCTTGACTAACCTGGAACTGAATTGTCATAGATGATACACAATCCATGACAGCATCAAGAGTTAACTTCTTGCTGCTGTGGTGTGGGCTCAAAGGGGTTTATAATACCATGTCAAAGGTCGCCATATGGAGACTCAATTAAAGTAGACCACCTCTCACATTACACAATTTCTTATGTGCAAAATAGAAAAAAATATCCTAGCAGTGCAATTAAAGGGCGCTTTTTCACATGCTTACCACCAATACTATGCAGTAGTTCTCAGAGCATAAAATCGACAACAATGATCATTTAGCTCTCTGAAAGATCTACCTTACTTTTCCCATGTAACCACCATTTACATAAAGCACATAGAACTTTATCAAATACACGGATAGATGACGGAAACAATATCTCATATTTAAATTGAGGACAGTATCCCCACAACTCACTAGTGTGGGTATTCACGAGTGACTATACTTACCCCTTGCCACACTACTGCATCAGTTTGACCTATGCTCTACAGACCTCGAAGTCAATTCTGATACCGCGCCCTCTAAGGCCTAGCTCGCCCTCGTAGGACTGAGCGAGGTGCTCAACGTAAGCGGACAAAACCGTGAACACTCACCTGAGAGCAGGATCCACAAAAGCCACCAAATGCGTCGCCCGAGTGCCGATGCACGGGGGGGACCGTTCCACCGCTGCACTTCCCGCGGCGACTGCGCTCGGGACCCCCTGAGCCTCCAGCTCACCTTTCCCCACACGAGAAAAAAAACAAAAAGGTTTTTTTTTTTTTGTTTATCAATAGGAGTTATTTACACTATGTACAAGAGGGGAACCAGCAAAACCATGAAAAACAATAGTGGTTCCCCATGCCTCCGCGGGGTGGGAGGTGGGAGGCAGCAAGGGGTAAGTATAGTCACTCGTGAATACCCACACCAGTGAGTTGTGGGGACTTCACATCGTAGACAGATACTTACCCCTTGCCACACTACTGCATCAGAGTGACACCGAAGGAAACCGGTGGGAGGTCACCGGGAGGAGAGAACGGCACGGCCAAACGCCGCTTCGGCGCTGAGAGTGTCCGTGAGGTAGCAAGCGACGAACGTCGTCGGGGTCCTCCAGGCCGCCACCTTGAGGATGTCCTCAACCGGGACCCCGCTGAACAACGCCTTGGACGTCGCTTGCCCCCGGACCTCATGAGCCCTGACTTGTCCCTGGGCATGACCTCGGTCAGACAGCGCGAAATGGTATCTCTCAAGGCCGTGGAGTGCGGCCTTCAGGGGAGGACAAAGAGGCGATCCGACGAACGAATGTCCTTCGTCCGATGAAGATACCATTTCAGCGCTATGGACACCACTTTCTGTCCTCGGAGACCGAGGAGGCCGAGGGTATCTCGGGAATGAAGATATCCCCGGGCACGAAAGTGAATGTCTGGGTCTTGGCCACGAAGGAGGGGTCGGGAACCATGCGAACCCCATGGTTCTCGAACCTCAAGTGGCCCTACTTGACAGAGAGAGCCTGAAGGCAGCTCCTCCGTCTCGCTGACGCTGTAGCGATGAGGAACAAAGTCTTGTGAGTCAAATACTCCAGGGGGCAGGAGTGCATCGGCTCGTACGGGGTATGGGCGAGAGCCTGCAGGACCCCGTTGATAGACCAGGACGGCGCCAGCCACCGTACTACTGGTCTACTGTTAGCCATCCCCCGGAGCAGCTGGGTAAGGATCCCGCTTGAACCCACCGAAGACCCATCCGCGAACCCACGGTGGATCGCCGCGATGGCCGAGTGGTAGTTCTTGATGGTGTTAAACAGGGCCATCAAGAACGAGGAGACTTGGACCACGGACGCCTCAGATGGAGAAGTCTCGTGGTCTGCGCACCACTCCAGGAACTTGGCAAGTCGAGAATTGTAAGTGCGAAGGGTGGTGGGTCTCCTAGCTGACGCGACCATGGAGGCAACGTTCCCAGGAACTCCCTGTGCTCTGAGGGAATTCCGGACAGCCTCCAGGCAGTCAGGTGTAGGTCCCGGACCCTCGGGTGCAACACCCTGCCCCTGTTCTGGGAGACCAGACGGGGGGCCGGCGGAAGGACTACCGGAAGGTCCACCAGCAGGTGGAGGAGTGGGAATCACGGCTGGCGGGGCCAAAGTGGGGCCACCAGCAGCATGCGGGTTCTGGAAGCTCAAATTTTGAGCAGAACCCGGTGGATTATCGCGAACGGGGGGAAGGCGTAGGCGTCCAGGCCGTCCCAGGACAGGGACAGCGCGTCTATTGCCCAGGCCCTCGGGTGAAAGGCCCTGGAGCAAAAGACAGGAAGCTTCGCGTTCTCCCCCGTCGCGAACAGATCCAGGTTTGGGCGTCCTAACTGCAGAAACAGCCAGTCCGCCAAACCCAGATCCAGAGCCCACTCCCCCTGACTCGCTCGGCCCCTGGACAACGCGTCGGCCAGTGTGTTGTCCTTCCCCGCTACGTGGGACGCACGCCCTGCGCATAATCTCGTAGGGCCCTGACGGCCCTCACGACGGCTTCGAGCTCCAGCACATTTATGTGGAGCTCGGCTTCCTCTGCTGACCACATTCCTGCGAGTGCTCTGCTTTCACAAAAGGTACCCCCTCCAGGAGATTGTTGTTGTCCAGCCACCACTGGAGGTGGGGCCGGAGGGGAACAACGGCACCGGAACCTGGAGGTCCCTGGACGCCGGTGTCCAGAAGGACAGCAGATGAAGCTGCTGCGGTCTCATGTGCAGCCGGCACAGGGGCACAACGTCTACTAGGCTGACTAGTAGGCCAAGGACCCGAAGCCAACTCCCGGAGGTACTCGACGGAGCCTCCAGGAGTTGCGAAACAGCTTCTCTGAGGGCTGCGCGCCTCTCCCCCGAGGGGAAGGCGCGGTCCACATTGAGGTCTAGTTGCACCCCTAGATACGTAGACCAGTGCCTGTGAAGGGGTGGGATGCGACTTGTCCCAATTGATCACCCAACCCGAGTTCTCGAGAAGGGAGATCGTCGCTCCGACATTGGCTTCTGTTTGGGCCAGAGAGTCCCAGAGGATCAGCCAGTCGTCCAGATATGCAAAGAGCAGTACGTCTAGACGCTGTAGCTTGGCCCTCAGGTACCCTTACCGCCCTCTCCTATGTTGCAGGGAAGGCAGCCCAGGGTGACCTGCCCGCGAGAGATTCCAGTCGCTTGAGGCAATGCTCATCGACCGGAAACTCAGGCGGCCCCGAAACCTCCTCCTCGTTCGTAGCAGACAGGCATGACCCCGAGGGTCCCGCCTCACTCTGCGCAGGAGCTTCGTAGCCCAGTTTGGAGGAAAGGATCTCCACAACTGAAGGGAGGGAGGAAGATCAGTGCCCCTGGGGGTACTATCTTCCTCCCCGGTTTCGGGCTGCGGCACGGTCTCCTCCGCCTGCTCCGCCTCCATCTCCTTGAGCTCATCGTCGAACTCGTCTGAGGCGAGGAGTTCAAGCGAGTCGGGAGGTGGGGACTCGGCGGCCATGCCTTGGGCCACTGGGGTCTCAGTTAGGAGGGGAGGCGAAGCCGGGGGTTGCTGATCGCTGGACGAGGGACGGAGGTGCGCCATTTGTTTGGCGACCTCTCCAGCAATCAGCAGACCCAAAAGACTCGTGAACTGGGCCATCCAGTTCGGATCAGTTGGGTCCGGAAACCCCCTAGGACTAAACGATCGGGACTTGGTAGCCCGACCGTATCCCCGGTCCGAGTCGGCAGAATCTGAACTCGGACGCGTGGAACCTGAATAAATAGGGCTCCTGGACCGGTTGGCCCGCGAAGTCCTACTCCATTCACGGTTCCGGGCACGACCGCGATCCACAAGGGATCGCGAGCCGCTACCCTGGGAGTCCTAAGCGGCCTCACCAACACCGGCGGACACCGAGGTGCCCAGACCTGGCGCCGGAGAAGCCCGCTCTCCGCCACCCTGGGATCCCACAAGATCCAGGCTCCGAGGAGCCGAATCTTGGGGATCCAGCTCCTGTAACCGGCTCCCAGATCCCCCGGCATCTCGGGAATCCAGTGGGAGTACGTTCCGAGGAACGTCCTCAACCACGGACTCTCACGGAAGGTCGGAACCCAGCCGAGTCAGTTCGACGTCCCGAGGGACGAAGCATGACTTGGCGGCCGAAGCGACGGGTTCCTGGTCGGTCTCCCGGGCGCCAGAGCTTGAGGCTCGGCTGCTCGGGACCGACCCCACCTTCTCCACCGGCCTAACCTTCCTACCCTTGGACTTGGCTTTCGACTTACCTTTTGGCCTGGAAGCTGTGCCTATGGGAGCCTGGACTCCCGAAGGACCAGCAACCACGGAAGGATCCGGAACCGCATCCAGCCGCCCCCTAAGCCTTTCCCGGCGGCCCTGCAGCTAAGATGAAATCTCGGACCACTGGGCCGCGGAAAAGGACATGCACCGTTCGCACGGATTCGAGCGCGTGCAGGAACGGCACAGGGGGCACACTGAATGCGTGTCCCAATCCCTCTCGGGCCGAAACTGGTTGCAAATGGAGCAACGGGGACCAGGATTAGGGGAGGACATGCCAAGTCCAAAGGGGGTGTCACTCTTACGAACCAAAAACACTTAGCGCCCCACATTCCAACACTAAAAGATAAATAGGGGAGCTAAGGGGGAACAAATGACAAGCAAACTCGTAAATGAAGATGTAAAGATAAACAAAGGGGCTAACGAAACGTTATACGTGAAATGCAATACAACTGCTAACGTAAGAGGGGGATTGCGCAATGTCCTTAAGGGGATTGCAAAATATACAAAAGTATAGGCTTACGAGATAAACTGTGCAGCGGCACGATAGGATATCGGTCCTAGGCACGCTGCACAAACTGAAATATTAACGCATAATTTCGCGGAGAAGCGAGAGCTAATTTAGGGGAAAAATATAACAGGCAGAACGACTAGAATATGAATGGAACAAAAAAACAAGAAAGCCAAGAGGCTTAGTGATTCCTTGCCATTAATACATGCACTTTCATTAATTTTTTTCAAGTTGCAGTTTACTGTAGTAACCACAGGATACACCAGATGACGCCATTAATACTGCACACCATTTCCCAATACCTGCTGTATGCATGTCACGTAAGATAACACTGGTGGCCAAGAATTCTCCAGCCTGCACAGTGGTAGCCTAGGTACAGTACAAATTTCCCAGGAACAAGAGGTATACTCATATGACAGTTGAAATCACTGCCAATTATATAAACTACATAAATTCCTCCATCTACCCCATCATATGACCAAGTAATAATATCTCTATTGTACAATAAGACTTTTCCCTAACAGAAATCTTCCATGTGCAACTGTCTCCACTTCAGAAAACAAATCTATTCTACACTGTTTGATGACAGAAGGAGGCTGAATCTCAGATAATGATTCCTCTGGGAAAGATAAGGGTCAACCTTTCTCCCATTTTCCACAGAGGTCATTGGTCAATCACCATTTTCACACCAAACAAATGTCTCAGATGGAATTAAAAGCCAATTATGCCTTTGAAAACTAAGTGAGCACTTTTAACTGTCAAAACAAGAGTAATAAATAAAAGAAGCATGATACAAAATACTGTACAGCTGAACTGGGAACTAAATAGAAACTCAAAGGTGTATTGTACCTGCTGAACTTAAAACCAAATTGGGCTTTTAGATACTTTACAGATGCTTTCAGACATACAGTATTTTATCAGAAACCAGCATGATGCCAGCTGAAGATCCACAGATGTAGTTTCATCATTATATGTCAAAGACTTGTGAAATTAGTACAGCAACTACACTTTATTACCTAACTGACAGGTAAAAGTTTTCAAATTGGAACTTCCTAAATGTGCAAGCATTGCTAGTCTTTGCTTGGAAGGGAGCTCCAATACCTTCCACCCATAGGAAAAGACAGAAGGAGAGAAACATCAGCAAAGGTCTTAACACTTTGTACTCAAGGACCTCAGATGACCTTTCACCCACATCAAAACTTAAACCAGTAATTATATTTATATACTCCATCTAAAAAGAACAACTTTAAAGTGTGAAATTGTCTCCCTTTTGTAAATATTGAAATTATCTCTTCCTTTGTAAATAGTGTGTTTACAAGTTTTTTTCATGTTATGACCTCTGATGACCCCACACGACCTCTGATCACAAGACACACCCTCACCTTATTTACTTAGAAAGTCCTACATACCCTCGAAGGTCAAAGTTTGTGCAATGTGCAGTTCATAAGGTACTGCAAACATGTTTTGTCTATAGTCTGTCTGCAGATGACCTCTGGTGCTCTTTGGCATCCACCAAAATCAATCCCAGTCAAAATCTTTAAATGTCCTCCCCACACACTGACTTTGGACTCTCTTGCACATTCCCTACAAAAGGTAGAGCGTTCACAAGCTTTTCACATTATGACTTCTGATGACCCCAGATGACCTTTGACCTACAAGAATACCCTCACAATCTCACTTACTTACAGGGCAGTACATACCACCCAAGTTTGAAAATGATGCAACTTGTCGTTTCTGAGATACTGCAAACATAGTTTGTACACATTCTGCCTGATGGTGACCTCAGATGACCTTTGACCTTCACCAAAAACAATCCCAGCTGAGATCTTCATATGTTCTATCAACACACCAACTTTGACCCACCTTGCACTTTCCCTTCAAAAGCTAGAGTGTTCACAAGATTTTGCTCACACACATACATACACACGTACACACGCCCTCACATACGCATGCACATACACCGAATCACCATCGCAAAGATTCCTTGCCCGCCTTCGGCAAGGAATCAACAAGAATACTCAGGTTTTAGTCCCGAAACAGCCGCCTTTGCGGAAGGCAAACAGCGAGGCAAAAACACACGTTGAAGAGGCACTTGAGCGAAAGGCAAACGAGGGCAAGCTAGGCCTTAGAGGGCGCGGTGTCAGAATTGACTTCGAGGTCAAACTGATGCACTAGTGTGGCAAGGAGTACGTATATATCTACGATGTGAATATTACTGTTACCCAGACTACAGATGAATGTGAGAGTTTCTTGACAATTACCTACGACTAAAGACTGGAAGGGCCACGCAGGGCTTCGCAGCTCCCTAGAACAGCCAAAGAAACACCTGCAGTTTCAGCTATACAGGGCAAAGCTGATATAGGCCTAACACCAACTCCAGGCTTGGAAACACACCTTCGGAAAAGGGGCAATGCATGCCAAATTGCAAGAATGACTTATTATCACCAAAACAGTTTTCTCAACTCCCACAAGGACCAAGAACAACGTTTTTCTCTCGCTCTATACACCGTACACTGAGGTTATAAACCATTATTATAAACCATAAGAACCATTTGGGCGTGGACAGATGCACTAACACCAAATAATAATTTCACAAAGTTAAAACAGCATCGTCTTAACAAATTAACAAAGCAGTGTACATCAGCATAACTCACATAGTAGTTCCAAAAATAGCACTCAGGCTCTTCACAAAATCTTAGCAACAAGATGACACCTGTACTGACACAAGGCACTGCTAGGCCTTCACAAACGACTGCACAGCTAATGTAACGTGCATGCCAACACTTACAGTATAATTGCAGGCTCCCATGCATGTTTACCCTGAAGCTTACAACATTGCCCCATGTGTAGGACTTCACCTTTAATCAGGATAGTCTTCATTGTGTCTTTGAATACAAGCAGTGGTCAACCAACGCCTCTGGATCAATGTACTCATTTCACAAAAGGTATCATCATAGTGTGATTCTGTCCCCAGTAGTCATGGGCCACGATTTTTTTTTTTCACTCCAACAACCTTCACTGTGATAACATCTTTCCAGTTCACGGACAATTAGGCAATAAACATCATCCCTAGCCTTCTCCCCACAGGGGTGAAATGGCGTGAAACTTTATCTTCTAAGCTCTTACTTAAATTCCTTGTTCTGCTTTGCTTATCAGTTTGTTGTCTTATTTTTGCACAGAAAGTAAGGAAATTTTAAGAGAGTTTACCATGATTAATTGAAAAGCATGCAGAACACAAAATAGGATGTAGACTATAAATATCCCGAAAGAGACCTACTTGTGTGTTGATGGAGTAACCAATATCCCAGCTAAGATTGCAGTGGCAATTGACCAAAGTTACTGGGCCAGCCCAAGCGTGTAATTTCTGCCTGAGGCAGTCAATCTCTGTGTAAGTGGTAAAAGAATCCAGACCCGGAAATTCCCATACATAGGTCGGGTTCTCCACACAAAAATTCTGCCCCACCATTACAGGGACCAAAATCACCCTATGCGGTTACACTGAATGACAAAGGAGCTGCCCAGTGGCCTCCACTTGGCAAGATGAACATAATCCTGAGAGCACAGCAGAGTTGAGGCGGCAGCAGAAACATATGGTTGTATTGCAGTAGAGGTCAACTGGCCTGGGGTTGCTATTTAAAACACGACAGTTGTCTACTCCACCATTGACCCTCCACAGCTAGGTTCATCAGCTGATGAAGACGTAAGCAATACGTCATGAAGGCAATATTGGTCTGAGTTTACACAATGCTCATGGAGGTGATGTGTAAATTGCATGTCCGATAATTAAGCACATGTAATGAAGCAGTTATGTTTCTCTTGAATTTCATATACATTTGCTTAAAATACCATTAAGACAGACAAACTCTTTGCATATGTGTCACAATGCTGATCACACATCCATGCTCCATATTTTTTGACTATGTTGTACAAAAAAAAAAGTAACATGTATTTTGTGTGTCTCAACCCTTTATACCACTACGTAATTCAAAATTTGTGACATCATCAAAGATTAATGTTTTCAAGTCCATCTTGGGTCAGCTTCCTAACTGTATCTGAGCTGCCTGCAGTTCCTCTGAAAACATGGTTCACTAACTCCTGGTATAAATAATGATTTCCTGTGCACTGCAGAAGGCCTACTACCCCTGTCAGTGTAATTTAATACAGCAGGAGTTGTATACAGTGGTGTTACCTTAAAAAGGCTCATTGAGTTGTTTTGTGAAATTCACTCAATTTTTCTAAACCGGTCAAGTTTCCTTCACATACTAATGACAAACAGTCAAACTAAAAGGATCCCGAAGTTTTACATACGTTGGAACATTAATGAGTGAGTAACCAACGATTAAATTTGGTTTTTGAAACTTTGTGACCAGACATTTTCACATTACTACATTCACATGCACACAATCAGAGCAAATAACGGTCAAAAATTCGAAAAAAATTGACAGTTTTCATATAACTATTGGATGTGAAACTTGATTAATTATGCTACTTGTGAGTATTGTCGTGTGTTTGTATACTTCAAAATCACCGCTATCTTTACTGATATCAACTCAATGAGCCCCTTTAAAGTTCTTAGCGCCCGACTAAACCGACCATAAGTTACTATAATTTGAAGGGGCGATCAGATGACAAAAATCTCTGAGACGTTATGCTGACTATAAACTAACAAACTTTACCTGTGAAGAAACAAACTTCGAATATAGCCTAGACAAAACTATTCAATATTACTCACTAACCACAAATGGGGAGGATTATATCGATATCTATCAGTTTTATAGTCGGGATAAATAGACAATATGCGACTATGTCTGTTTAAAAGGGGGATGAAAAAACTAAAGGTGGAAAACAGCATGAAAAAAAAAAAATTTCAAATTCATGGCATTTACAAATTTTGGAGAAAGTTTCTAAAGTAAGATACATGTTGTGATATGCAATTGTTTTAAGTTACAGATCTGTATAAATTTTACAATTGATGTCACTGTGTCAAAAAAAAATTGTATAGAGACGTGAAACTGATATGCATGTCCACCAGCTGCAGCTGGCAGCACCTGTTTGAATCAAACGAGTGTTCCCCATAAAGACTCACTACAGTATCCCTAGCCATAGAAACACAATGGGAGGCTCCATGGTAAAGCTAATGCTACTGTAGCTGCTAGATCACAACCTTCAACACAGCCAGTTTCCTACAAACTCAAGTCTTGAATAGAAATATTTACGCCTTTAGGATTGATAAACGATAAAATATTTTTTGAATGTTTCTTTTACAACTTAGAAAACTATGCAATCTATGAAAAAGTGGCTATTCATTTTCACCCGCAAAGACATGAGCACATGATCTTTGAGCCGGTTAGGTTATTTGCTCTATACCTAGTCACATTAGGATATAATTATCGTAAATTTTCCAAAGGAGTCATATGCTCCTTTGTAGATTTTTTAAAAGAAACTTTTGTGTATTCTAACTTGCATGTTTTGAAGTCTAGTTTATGCATGAAATCTGTAAGATTTTGTGGAGCTTTCAAATTTAAAGCAATGTCAAATATTTTTCGAATCAAACTTCTGTAATACTGAAACAGAAACTTGCTAAAATAACGTCTGTAAAGAACATTCTTGTAAGCGGGAAAGTTGAAAATGGGGAGAAAAAAAAGGATATGAAAAGTGAAAAAAAAAACTGTCGTATATGTTGAATTTGGAGTCTCTCTTTTGACACCTTGTTGAGGAGAGAAAAGAAACATCCTTATCAAGTACAGGAAGGTGTATATCTGCACCAAAAACAATATGCCTCTTTGTTCCTACTAAAATGGTGAATAGCCTAAGAATAAACTACTCTGTTGGCACAATCCCACTATCTCATTAGAATGTGTGACCAAAAAAAAAATTCAGATTTGATTTTTCTTCCCCTCTGTTTTTAAGTAAAATGATGTCCATAAATTTCCGTCGAGCAGGGTTGCTTGATTTAAATCAGATCACGATTGAAATCTTGATTTCGAATCAAGAATTTTTTATATGAATCCTAGTGGCCTAGAGCACATTACAGTAAAATGGGGTTTAAAAGCAAATTGACTCAATTAAAGCCACAATCAAGCAAACACCAGAGCATCAAAAGTAAAAACCAGGGCTAATTGATCACACCTATATTGACCAAAACTTTTTACCATATAAAATACCAATGTGATAGAAAGTTGATGTTTGGTTTGTTCCCATTCTTAAAGAGGCTCATTGAGTTGTTTTGTGAAATTCACTCAATTTTTCTAGACCGGTCAAGTTTCCTTCACATACTAATGACAAACAGTCAAACTAAAAGGATCCCAAAGTTTTACATACACTGGAACATTAATGAGTGAGTAACCAACAATTAAATTTGGTTTTTGAAACTTTGTGACCAGACATTTTCACATTAGTACATTCACATGCACACAATCAAGTAACGGTCAAAAATTCGAAAAAATTGACAGTTTTCATATAACTATTGGATGTGAAACTTGATTAATTATGCTGATTGTGAGTATTGTCGTGTGTTTGTATACTTCAAAATCACCGCAATCTTTACTGATATCAACTCAATGAGCCCCTTTAAAGACCAATACATCTGAATTCAGTGGTCCAGTTATCTCCACTATTTCCACTTTCTCTATGAACCTACTTGTGGTTTTTCTACATCACATGTTGGACTGCCTCGATGGATTATAACCGACTTACAAATTGCCGGTAAAAGCAGACTTGTAAAGCATTTTGGGGTGGACGTTTGGAAAGAGAGCACTGTACAGGGCCACAACAAAAGCTAGTTTTGCATTACTTTACCTACAATGCTAACATGTTTACAATTTCTGCTGTTCATTTAATATACATGAAACATCGCCGTTAGTTTTAAAATCAGGTGTGAAGTATAGCTGCAGACCTTTGGTGGACATTGACATGCCAATAATGTACTGTAGCTAAATATTTCAAACTGTATTGTATTTGAAACCAGAAAGTCAAAGGACTTTGTGATTCCTTGCCAATATTTATAACAAAGAAAGGATAACCCACACACCATACCCTCCTTGAGATACCATGTCTACAACAAATTGGTCACTGATATGTATTTTCCTTACAAGGTCTTCAAACCCCACTGCTAGTGACCTCAATTGACCTCCATGAAAAACAATAGAGATCACCTTCTCACAATGGCCAAACTATACACTAAGTTTGAAGTTCAAACAACTTTTCCTTCTTGGGATACAGTATTTACAAGGTTTCTAAACTATGACCTCTACTGACTTTCTGTGATCTTTGACCTCTCTAAAACCTAACAGAGATCATCTAATCATCAAGAGCAAACCAAAGTTACGAGTTTGGAGTTCCAGCAACTTTCAGTTGCTGAGATATCCTCTGTAGGTTTTCAGACTATCCCTGCTGGTGACCTCAAATGACCTTTGACCTACCTGAAAAAGAATATGGACCATCTACTTGCAATGGACTACCTACACCATTTTTGAATTTCAAGCAACTTTCTGTTCTTGAGATATCTTGTTTACAAGCCAAAGCATCTCACACACACATGCATACACACGCACACCATTGCATAGATTCCTTGCCTGCCTTTGGCAAGGAATCAAAAAGCTCAAATGATGAATCCAACCTAAAATTCACCAGCTATATATTCCACCATGGTTTTAGAAGTTGTGTTGCAGAAGGTATAGCAGCATTTATAGTGAAAATAAAAAAGGATTAAAATACACACTACATAACTCATTTAACCGAATCTGTACATCTGAGTAGTCCAAAATTTAAGATTAAGTGCCCTGTAGCAAGTCGGGAACATGAACTTGTCCAAAGCATGACATGCTTAGCCTTAGGCTAGTACATGGTTCTATGACTTATACCTATCAGGGAGGGAAGTTTTAACTCACCAAAGCAGGCATGGTCGCTAAAGAACAGAGGACTACAAAAACCGTACTGTGTCTAATAATGCATTTCAAAGTATATAGGCCTATATCATGTCCAGTAAATCCGAAGACTGCACTAGCTGGCAAGCACAATACAGACTTAGAGTACCAGTTCGATATTAAAAGCCACTTTTTACTTTGCCACTTAGCTGTTTATATTTTTGTTCACCTTTTCACATAGCTCATTGAATTATTTCTATTCTATTCTGAACTCATTCATCAAATACTGCATATACATGCAATTAATAAGAATTATGATTTAATAAACCATACGCTAAACATTTCTTTGTGCAATAATGATGCAAACTTTTACTAACCCCAAATTCAGATGGGATAAATTGCCTCAGTCTATGAAATTTTGAATTAACTCGGTCAAGAAACCAATACACAGTGCCAAGAGACCACATTGCGTTTTCTTTTTTACTTTTGGAAATGCCCTTCTACTAGGTAATAGAATAACAGATAACAGAACAACCTTTGTCACACAAAAAACAAATCCTGCAGAAGTTAAAGAAATAAAGTCCATCGCATTCAAGCATTTACCTTTATTTGTGAACGCTAGCACTATTTCTGAGAAATCGTTGCTTTTTTACGAGGGAATAGCGAAGTATAGCAGTCGTGTTTCAGCCTCTTGACAGTCTCTTGACAGTCTTGACAGTCTTGACAGTCTTGACAGCCTCTTGACAGTCTTGACAGTCTTTCCTTTGCATGACTGAAAATTCTTTCAAATTAACCAAAAAAAAATTACTTAAAAAGAAACTTTTAAATATGTATAACAATTATTGTATGCTTTTTAGAACATTCTATAGGCTATAACGTTGTAAACATTAACATTTCTGAGGATTTGCACAACAAAACGACTGTAAAACAAGGAATAACACCCCTTTCCACCGTTTTGCGAACGGCTGTTCCGTATGAAAATCTCAACCCTTCACTGTCGGTATTCTGAATTTTTTGAAATAGATTGTAGCGAACTTTGGATTTTATTTTTTTCTGATAGAGGAATGTTGTATTAAAATTCAGTTGTTAATATTTCAAACCAGGAGGGTTAACACTGCATGCTTACGAACTGGTTTGTTTTATATCCCAATAAAAAGCAAGATAACAGGTGGAAACGCGTCGAGCTGTTCTGTCAAACTTTGCATATTTATCTTCATATATGCAGCTCTCGTGTGTGTGCCGTACTTCTGCCCTGTTGCACACACATGAGCGTGGACCACAATACTGTACATGTCCACTGTCAGTTCCACCAGGCAGGGTAGCAAAGATTGGCAAATGTGTGTTATCGTGACCGTGTTGTCTTTTTCTTCAAATTGTCATTGACACTAGGCCTAGAGATAATGGTGTGATAAGCGTACGGTTACTGCCTTTTCAAACGTTCATATGTATCGTGTCATGATATAGAGTACAAGTTTACTGGAACTTAGCCAAGTGTAGCATAAATTGTAACTGCTAGGCTAGGCTAACTCGACTCGAGTTTAAGTTAGCGAACGAATTCGTCGTGCTCCTAATCGTAGACTGAATTGTGCGCGTAGCCTTTTGTGCTTTTCAGTCGTAAGTTAATGGGATGATTGGTGCTCCTTTTACGACCCTAGACTACTAGTTACGGTTATCATAAGCCTGTAAGCAGTAAACCGCAGTGCATTACTTGAGTGATGCCAGTCCGTTTAGATCTGCAATTCGGTCCATATTCGCGAGTGTGAATTAATGCCTCGCATTCTGGTTCCCGGTGGGCTCCGGTAAATAGGTAGTGGCCTAGGCTATAGTCTCATGAGAATGTTTCATCGTTTTGAGAAAAATACTAGTTTTTATTATCACTAAATGCATAGTTTCACATATCTAGGCTAAACCAAGACATTTGTTACACCCTATCTGTTAAATGTTACGCAGATGGTGATACGTCTTTATTAAGTAAAGGTTACGTCATTAGGACTATGCAATGGCTAATTAATGGCTCCGATCATATGACTTGGTTGTGAAATCCCTAACTCAGGTCAGGGGCCTAACGTTATTTCGATACCCGTCCCAGGCGTTCGCTCACCTGCGCAAACGGAACTGGTCAATCGGCATGTCATCACAGCACGGCACCACCACATTCACGGTCCATGTTCGCCAACAAATGCCATAAACATGAAAAACTCGTAAAATATGCTTCGTCTAGGCGTCTTAACAACTTTTTCACGAACTCAACTGTAACATACAGCAACTAACGTTAGCCAACTTGTACTTGGGTAACTTGCTCCGATTTTCGTAGACTGGCCTATACTAACTAGGCCTAGGCCAGAGTAGTAACTGTCACATAATAAGTTCAATTAACGAACCCGCTCCGATAAATACAGCTCCTTTGCAACTTTCACGATAGCAACACTACTACTTGAACGCTATGACCTTTTATCTATTTTTCGGCACCAGATAACGCTGCCAAGTTCATCTTACTCTGATGTGCATGACATCACTGAACTTGCGGGATATAAATCTACGGTTCAGACGTCGAAGTAGTTACTCAGAATATATTAAAGCGTTGCTTCCTAGGACAACACGACAAGCATTCTGAGCAGGAAACTCTGGTATGTCAAATATGGCAGGAATGTGTACGACTTTTCGGGACACAGTAAGTGTAAGCGATGGCGGGATCTTTTCTCTCAGTCATTATTGTAGAATTGAACGACCTAAGGCGACTTTATAATGTACGGAAGAAGTTTTGTAAAAGTAAACTTCAAAGCAATGTTATTTAACCTGATTTTCATACTGAGGCTGTAAAATACTAAAAATATATTGGAATATTTGACTATACTATTAGAATTCAATTCAAACTGTTTGAACATACACACTGAAGGTAAAATGATTAGGGAAAAATAAACTTTTGAATAGTGAAGTTAAAAGGGATATGCAGTCATTCCAACTTGGTTAGTATAGTCACATATCCTTATTCATGGATGACTCTTTGGCATCAAGTGAGAACAATTTTGGTATTGGATTGCTAAATTTGTTCAAATTATTTGTTTACTTTGAATACACAATAGTTCCTGAAAGATACTCATAAGGTATAGGAAATTTGTAAGATTTAGCTGTTGCTTCAGAATTAACTTGGGGTGACTGCTTATTTCCTTTAAAACTTTTTTTTTCCTGCTAAAAAGTTAACCGAACCAGACACTCTGGTTAAAGTGACGTGGCACTTCTGTGGCATTACCACAATGAAAACTCCTAGGCAAATGCATTTCTTCTGAAACTTAGGTGACATATGATGAAATGGACCATAATGTAGTAATTTTTAAAGATTTTTACAACTGCATGAAATAGGCTATAACAGTCCTTTAGTGAACTTGAAGGAAAATGCAGGAATAACAGCACATTCTGCTTTATAGTAGTGCATGCAGATTGCCATTGAGGATATCTGTATGGGGTATACTTACTTTTTAACATTTCTGTGGCATCATCCGTGTAAATGATCCTAGTGTGCAGCCATGATGCCAAAGGAAGACAACTTACTTAACCATCCCAGTAATCCATGGCCACCATGTACATACAAAATCATACATAGTGTGCACCAAAATATTTGTCTTCTCACACGTCTCAGATGGCACTTTCCTCTGGGTTCTAATTCTGAAATTGGGAGTGGTGTCTGAAAATCATCCAGGTATTCCAAGTTGAGGGAGCTGATCACTAAAGATCATGCTGGGCATCGTCAGACGATCGTCCATTACAACACAAGCTGCAGTGCAGCCAATATGTACCATTTGGCAAAACAAGACAGAGCAGTGAGTGGTTCCACATGCGTTCATTCCTAACTAATGGCAAATGCATATAAGCAGTAATGGTATTGGTAAACAAAATTTGTGACTGCTTATGATTGACTTTTCTACATCTTCAGTAATATTTTATGCAGTGTAAAACAAAGTGTTGCTGCAAATCACTGCCAAAACAAATTAAAAGCAGTAGACTACCATGGGCAGGAGTAAATTCGCTTCCTAGCTCCAACAACACACACTGCATGAATGTTGTTGGAAATTAAGTTTCAGGATGGAGGAATATTTATCATGCAGCATCTTAATGAAAAAAAACTAGACTGTCAGGTTGACAGCCGGACAAATGGCGTTAATCCTCATCACCCCCCACCCCCCCCACCCCCATTTCAATCTGGAAAACGTTCAGAGCATATATTCACCGATTAGTTTTAAAGCCTATGTAAGAGTGATTTGGTTGGTTTCTATTTAAGTTCACACTTATGTTTGAATGGGACCAAAATTGACTCCCGTATCTGCAATCCACAGTAATGGGTACTTGAATACCCCAAAATATAATTTTATATTAGACTATGAGTGTGTAGTGATGTCTTAATATGATATTTTGCTGTGCATGCTGATATAACACTACATTATGTAGGGGCATGATAATGCTTCTCTTCTAGGGTATGAGATAGTACTCACATATGAGAAAAAAACAAGTTTCGCCTATCTTAGAGTATCGTGATTACAGGGAAGTCTCAATTTGATAATGTTGACTCCTTTTACCTTTCATCCCCCCAAAAATCAATGAGGTGCTTAATGCTTTCAATATGTCCACACTTCTCGTTCTTGAGATACCTTTACAACATTTTACTACTTGACCAATCTTGAATACCAAATGGCTTTTGACCCCCTTAAAAAAACAATAAGGTCACTTTTTTTCTCATTAAAAGTACCTACAAACCAAGTATGAAATCTATCCAAGCTTCCTAAGTCTTGAGATGTAACATTAACAAGTTTTACAGAGTTTCACCTTTGGTGGCCCCAAATGACCGTTGACCTCCATCAAAACAATAGGGTTCCCCTCTCACCACAATCTACATACCACGTGTGACATTTATCCAAGCTTCACATCTTAAGATCTTGTGCTTATAAAGTTTTACAGTGTGACATCTGATGAGCCCAGATGATTTTGACCTCCACTAAAAACAACAGGGTTCTCCCTCCTTACCATAAAGCATCTACATGTAAACTATGACATTTATTCACCCTTCATATCTTAAGATATTGTGGTTACAAAGTTTTCAGAGTTTGACCACTAGTGGCCCCAAATGACCTTTGACTCCAACCAAACAAACAATGGGGTTCTTCCTCTCAATATGGGGCATCTATATCCCAAGTTTGAGAACTATCAGAGGTTCCCTTCTTGATATATCATGTGAACAAGCATAGTAGCACATACACATATACAAGTTGACATTACACACAGAGTGAGGACTTCATTCAATTTTGCTTTGCTGTTGCTTCCTAAACCCTAACCCTGATAATACTTAACCAAATCATATTCATCATATCCCACACCAAAGGTTTCATTCAGTGATATCAAGTTTTAAATCATCAAAAATATACAATCAACAAATTAGTGAAAATTCAGAATTCTTTTTATTCAACAGACCCATCTCCAAAGTCTTTGTTCATCTTTTGAAATTCTCTCTCCATTCACCATTAAGATTATTTAACAAACAATACTTCTGTATATTCTTTTAATCTTAGCAATTACAAGTAATCTTTTACATCACCTTAGTTTACAAACTGATATTACTAACCTTGGTTATCCTCCCTTATAGGTAAATGTATTATATGAAATGAATTTGCCAGCACTGTGTAGATATAACCAAATTTTGATTTTCTTTTCAGGCTCCTTCAAGTCCCCACCAAACTGATAGCAAAGTTCAGGAATTCATAACATTACATACTAAGATATTTTTGAAGGTGTTAAGGAGGATGTTAACATTAACAGTAGCTATGAAGAAAGCAACAGAAGATAATATAGGATTACTTTATGTCCAACACACTGGAGAAATTTTTCATGGCACAACAAATGTTCTTTCACTTAATATACAAGAGCAAGTGTGTTTGACTTTTACCATGTTTAAAAAACAAAGGAAAATAAAAAATATGATCCAACTACTGCCACAACTCATGAAACTAACAGCAAGGTCAATGGTCTAGTTAAGGGTACCACTGATTGGCATTTTGTTATTGTTTTCTGCTTTCACTATTGATTGTGGTTTGCAATACTATTGTGTGCAACAGATAACTGCAATTTACTTTGAAGTTTAGTAAACATCAAAAATATGTAATGAATCATTAAAATATATTGTAAAAACATCAAGATATCACCACCATTCTCTGTATTCATTTCCAATTTTCTCTCACACTTCCATCACATTTATGTTTCTACTGGATTGAAACAACAGTTACGACAGCTTTGTATATTAGAACACAAGGGCAGAATGTTGCATTACATAAAAAAAATTTGAAGATAGTTTCAATCAATATTGTAAGTACTTTGTATCATTCTATAGCAAAAAAACTTGTCTAAAGATACATGCACTCGTATACTTACATGGATGAAGCCTGTTGGATGCATGACTTATATGTGCAAGATTGTAATGAGCTTATGTTTCTTTGGTACAAAATCCAACTCCGTAAAGGACATTCTGAGCAACATGAGGTTTGCATTTATGAACTCATAATATTCAAAATCTATTTTTGCACTCTAACGTTTGGTTGGACATTTCACCAAGAATAAAAAAAACCTTTGTTAGGTCAGAAGACATTAACTTATTTAAGGCAGACATTTTAAACAATTTGATTACATACAACATGAGATATACTCATGCAAATATTCAAAGTAATCAATTTTGTTTCCTGGTAAACACAACACAACAAATACACACATTTATAACACATTTCATAGTCATTTAATGGTTGAGTTGTGTTATGCTACGGTCTTAACAAATAATGTTTCTATAATCACGAAATGTCCTTAATCATAAACTAGTTCCATTCAAAACAAGTTGAGCTTCAATCAACCTTAAATTTTTCTGAGCAAGCTATTGTCCACTCTTGTAAACCTTCTCAAGGCAAGTGATCATATACAAAGGAGAATAAAACCCTGGTATCTTTATAAAATATGGAGCAGAACTGTTTGAAAAACACTTCTCATTTGATGAAAAAATATTCTTCCCTCCCCAAGTTGCACACTTTTGAAATTCAGAAATGGGTGCTGCCATTTTTGTCTCAGTTGAAAATAGACTTGAGTATGTCAAACTTTGATATCACATAACCCCTGATAGCAGAAATTTTCTCTCTTCTTATTCCTTTCCTATAATTTCCATGAATGCAAATACACTTGCACACAATTTTGCATTGAATTGCTGAGGTGTATCATGCACTGTTGAAATTATTAATACTTTGATTTAAACAGATGCAGAATTGCTGACAGTATTTGTCAACAAATTATAAAGAAAGACAAAAGCTTCTAAAAACAAGCGGTCAGATTATGAAACACAATCTAAGAGTGGCAGCATCCTGATTGCTTTTAATGAACTTTCAAATTGCAATATCTTGAAAAGTAAACAAGATACGCACACGAAATTGTGATAGTGATCACCATGTTAGTCTTTCATTTAAAAATGATGTTTCATTGTCAAACATTCTGGCTTTCATTATCCTTTAACAAACAATAGACAGAGTCTCAATTATCACCCATCTTTGGTACACTGATCACAAGACAGCAGCCAGCAACTGGAATCTGTGCATATGATCACTTGGCTTGAGAAAGTCTTAATTGGCAACTCCTCAATACAAGTCTTGTGCAAGCAAACTCTATGTATAGTAAAATAAACACATTAGTAATGCTGCACAATCAGAAAGCAAATTGAGATCCAAATTCTTTCCAAATTTCCCTAAGTGAAATTTTTCTTTGCCATACCATCAAAAACTATGCAACTCTGAATTTTATAAAGAAGATTCACTTTACAGTTTGGTCCAGTTAACTTAGAAAAGGATTTAAGTTACCACATTAGTGCAAGGTAAGACAGGGTTCAAGGATAACTGTACACTTGTCTTTAAAATGTCAATACTTGCTAGCTACAGTTAAGGTCTCTAAGCAAAGATGGTGTAATTAAATATTAAACTTTCAAAGTTATAATTGTGTACAGAATTGTTTAGAGGAAGAAAAAAAGGAACCAAAGGTTTTTCCAAATTCAATATGTTCTTCTAATCTCAAGTACTGCCAAAAGGCGAAAAGAAATCCTTCATGACTGACTAGAACTTAATTTACTTAAAACAAATCAATAAGGTGAACTAGTTTGCATAAAAAATGAAGAGACAGTGAGGGGAGCAAACTATTAACAACATTTTATTACAAAACCGGAAAAAATTAGATATACGTATGATGCAAATTTATTGATAATATACTTTTTGCCAACCAAAAAATTGAAGAAAAATGGAATTTTTAAAACTCCCTAACACCTCAAACCATTTTCAATTTGAATTTAAGGAAATGGATTCATCCCATTCTTCCTTTGTGACAAAAAAAAATTGCACATGACTTTAAAATACATCATTGTTTCTCTCTGACAGAAGAAAAAGAAGCCAACACCTAAATCTGTTAAATCAACTATATCATCTTCAAGTGTACCATGAACCACACTCTAACAATATTTTCTTGTTTTTCTTTGTTTTTTGTTTGTTTTTTTCTAATGCAGGATGGTAGCAACTTCTACAAGATTCTCACCTATCATAATTAAACCTAACTCAACAGGCATTCTTGGGATTGGCACTATACAGGAGGAGAACACTGGATTCATGAGGCAAGTGCAGACACATGTCATTTAGTGTACTGAACACCTCAGATTAAGTAGGTATGAAATTGTATGATTTGCCAAAAAGTTTAAAAGAAGACACAAACATGGTAATTGTTGGGAAAATATTATTATACTTCACACCTCCGTTCAGTTCAGTGAGAAACATTCAATATCTCATACACTTACAGAAATTCTCATATATTGGTCTACATGACCAAAGATGACAGCTTATTTCATTTCTATTTTATTCGCTGTTAACTACAATTTTCTCGGTATTTTGTTATGATTTTTATTTCAAAGTGATGCATTGATAACACACTTTAGACTGAATGCTCTTTAGTTGTTGTAATACCATCATTTCACGTAATACTAAAATGTAATTCCAACATATAGCACGAAAAGGCTCACTAATGATGACTAGAGCAAAAAAGTAACATTAATTACAACTAAGGCTGTAAATTTGTAGCAAAATCACTAACAATTTAATCGAAAATATTTGCAATCGTTTAACGATTTATCACAATTAACTGTTGAGCGGAACATGACCTGATATTATTGTTTCACGTCGCATTCATGCTATGTGCAAGCTGTACAGTACAGAGTATACCGGAGGTATGAATCTAATATTTGTCTACCAGGTAAGGCCTTCTGTGTCCAGCGTTTGAGAGTCATTTACAAACTGGAATGGTAACACAGAAATTTAAAGACTGTGGGAATCAAAGTAGACACGATACATAAAAACCAAAAGACAAAATTTTATTTATTTCTGTGTAATAGAAAACAGGGGAAATGATTAATAACAAGTAGCTGTTTACTGACCATTTGTTCCTCTTGTGATTGTTAGCGATTAACCCCTACACATTCACAGCTCTAGTTGAAACTGTTGTTTCATTCCATTAATACACATGCTATGTATGTGACAAGTCTCAAAACAGAATGATTCCAGTCAATTTAAAAGAGTTCCCCAATTTCAGAAGTTATCCATTGGCTGACAAGTGGAACATCTCTCTCAAACCATCAAGAATATTTATGCTCTCTTCCACAGACCATCACCTCATGGTGGGGTATTGCCGTCTGGCACCATACCTTGAGGGTTTGTTAGTGCTGGGTGCTGGGAAGCTGGAAGGCTGAGTCATCTGGGAAGGATTGAACATGAGTGGGGCACCCGGAACTGAGGTTGGGATTGCTGCTTCTGATGAATTCTTTTGTGGTGGTTCCTTTACACTCTATGTAATGAAAACAAAACCGACATCACAGATGAATTTAATGCGTTTTATCAACAAAAAGTTACAAAATGACGATTATGTCCAAATTAAAAAATATACTTACTGCAAAATTGTATGCGGTCACAACCATGATGAATGTACTAAAATTTGCCAAAGTAAATATGCCTCTGGACATACAAGTCTCCATACAACCAGAAATAAAACTGCTTTGGTACACTCTTAAGTTACAATACTGCAAAAACTGAGCTACACTTAAATTGAACACTTTAATGAAAGCATCTCTGGGGACAACAGGTTGACAGCTGCCTGAGTAACATTGTAGTAGCATAACAAAATATATTTTCTTTTATTCTCTTCTGTTTGGGGTTAAGGGACCTGTGTAATTGAGGTATACATCGGTGTGGGAGCTGTCAGTCCCTTCTGTAAGTGGCTGTTACTTTTAATTCCTTATCTCCACTCTATGGCACCGGACAGAAGTTAATGTAACTTCTGCTCCCACTTGCAGTGTATAACCAGAAAGCCAAAAGGCTTTGTGATTCCTTGCTACATGGTTATATTACAACAAACATGAATTATTCAAATGACAAGTATAAGATCAACTGCAGTTATTTTTCTTGATACACCACAAGCCTTTAACCCAAAATGAGCTTTATTTTGGTGACCTAAAATGACTGCGACATTTGATGTCCACCAAAAGCAATAGGGATCACCTACCCAGGCCATACAACCCACACATCAAGTACAGTATGAGTACGGTATGAAATCAGACAACATTATCTCTGAGCTCCAAGAAACACACAAGTAATCAATGCTGCTTCTAGTCTTGCCTGTTGTTAGTTGAATCAAATAACTCAACCTTACCTCATCTGAACTCAGCTTGTCTGCCATATTTACCTCAAAATTCTTCGTAAACCACCAGGATAATTTCTTCCTTGTTACAAGTAGCTTTTAACACACTCAAAGTCCTGGTAAGTTGACCCTAAGTTATGATTCCTCCTGCAATATTTTTGCTTCCTCCATCTTTTCCGACATTGTGAAATATGATTGAAAGCACTCCAATTTGATTGTTAAGAAACCTTGTTCTGCTACCAGCTGTTCCTCTGGATATTGATATTATCGAAATAAATGACAGAACAGATGGTTTTTGTATTTTCTTCATTTTTTTCATAAACCCATTAACATTTCATTGCATGCTTTTCTATCTGACCCCATGACCTCCCACACCAAGACTCTCTCTCTGGACAACTTATTAGCCCCCCACACTAGAAGTTACTCAATAAGTTACAAATGCAGTACTGTAGGGAGCAATCCCATTGAGTTAACTGTGTGCGAGAGAATAAACACTTGCTATTGCACAATGTAGATCAATATATATTTGCACGGTAGTTTATAATAACCACAGTAATGGTGTTTAGGCTATTATTATTGTTTTATAGTGAAAAATTATCCCTTCCTCTCTATTAATAAGCATTAAATTTCACAGGAACATGAACCTGTTAATAACAGACAACCTTATCAAGTTTAAAACAAATCTGACCCATGGATAAGGAACTATGGCAGTTTTAAAAAATTTTATGTTTTACCCCATAACCTCATTAATATGGAAGATTTGGACACCAAAAACAATAGGGATCATCTACTCAATATGGGCAACCAACATGCCAAAAATGAAATTACTCAGAGTTACCCTTCTTGAGATAAGAGTGTTTACGAGCAACCGTCACACACACACACACACCCTCACGCACACATACACACACCCATACATACCCACACACGACATCAGGACTGCATAGATTCCCCTGCCTACGGCAAGGAATCAAAAACACTTGGGTATTCAATTCTATGTTCAAGAGAAATCCACTTCTGCCTTTTGTTTTTATGTACCTATATTTCCCTCATTGTTGGGGGAATGGGGGAGACTCAAGTGGGGCCTATCATAACTTGCATTCTAGGAAGAATTGTGGGCTACTTGAGTGGAGAGGTAAAAAGTACCCCTAGATTGCGGGATATTGCCTATGATGGTGGCCTGTCACTCTTGCAAAAACAGTTGCTGAGGGAGGGTAGGGAGGGAGAGGGCATGGCCGTCCAACCACTTGGTACAACTTGAGAAGTGCCATCATTGTCCTGGGTAAAGGCAGGGTCTCAGTGAGGCAAAGGGGGTCTACCTCTTTGGAATGAACAAGAAACAATTTTCGCTATGTTATTGATAAGTAGAGCACAAAATTTTTGGAATTATAGAGAAGTTACAGAAAACAAAATATGTTCATTATTAAGCTTCTTATTACTTTTGCTGTAGGTCATAATGGGGCCCCCCATTTACTAGTAGTATATACTATTTTCTATCGATTTCCACACTGGGGAGAGAGGAACACTGACCCTTAGTGCCCGTCTGGTTACGAGCCTGATTTCCTATCAAATTGTTGGTAATTTCATATATATCATGAGCATATGTTACATAGTCTGCCATTGTATCTTCCATACAAAGTCTTTACATAATTTATTTGTGCCCGTCTGGTTACGAGCCTGATTTCCTATCAAATTGTTGGTAATTTCATATATATCATGAGCATATGTTACATAGTCTGCCATTGTATCTTCCATACAAAGTCTTTACATAATTTATTTTAGTCACTTTTCATTCATAAAGGGTCATTAACCAAATTTTTCAACTTCAAATATCTCAACTTCCTCACATTTCTCACAATCAATTTCAACTTTGTGCAAGGGCAAAAGCTATACCTCAAGCTGATAGGGTGGAGTTTATAAATATCAAAGACACCATTTCAATCAATGCAATGAATTGAAGATGTGGATTCCTACAATATACAGCAATATCCAATTCATTTTACAAAGTACAAACAGCTGTGAATTTTTCATTTAAAACTGGTTCTGCAAATTGCAATAAATAAATATCACATCTCCAACCCTTTAGTCCACCCCACACTGACAGCATGCCCTGGAGGGGACTGCTAAGACCACCGACTGGCTTATTTTCTTTCACTGAGTCTTGCCCACCTCTCAAATTAAAAGCCATTTACATCAATGCACACATCAGCACTGAAGCATGAGGACGTCAGCTGATCCAGCCAAAACTTGTCCTGTGTGACCACCTATAGTACTTCCCACAGCACTGCTGCTTCTTCATTTAATCATAAAACTACTACCTCACGCTGTACTTCCATGATTTGCTGAAGGGGGCCAGATGGAACATATAAGCATCCATAGCATAAAAATGGAACAAAGGATTTTCAGAAACCAAAAGTCAATTGCCCATAGCATGCACAAGCATTCTAAATTTTCTGTACACTATTACACAAACTGAAGCACAAAATGACAAAAATGCTGTAGACATTGAAAATAAAAATGCCATGGTAGGGTAACTAATATCTAAGAACAACTTCCTACCACATTTGAGGCAAATCCCACGAGGCACTGCAAAGATACTGCAATATCAGGAATTTTACATGAAGTCCCACCCACTCATTAATATGCAAGGTATAAGCGCCAAAACCATACAGCATTTCCACTCAATATGATACACGTACACACCAAGTTTGAGAAAAATTGAGTACTCGATTATTGAGGTATCATGCCACATACCAGGCATTCCAATCATGACATTAAGCCCTGCTCAGTCATTAATATGCAAGATATGAGCCACAAAAACGATAGGACATACCAACTCAATATGATAAACATACACACAAAGTTAAAAAAATTGAGCGCTCGATTAGAGAGATATTGCGCCAAAATCCTCGCATTCCAAGGGCATCACACATACACACACACACCGACTTGACTGCATAGGTTCTTTTGTTAGCACATGGAACAAAAAAAGTGTAACAATATCTTTAAGGCAGCAATAAATATAGCACGTTGTCGAGTGTTTCCATTGCACAGATCAGTAAACCAATGTTAGGTATCACGATGCCTCTTGTGAGTATCACAGTAACATAATTGTTACTTGATGCATCTGTTACAGTTACTTGACTGGCCTTAATTTAACCACATTATGACACATTGTGCATTTCACATTGCATGTACCAAAAGGGGTTTCTGGTTATTTTTCAAGACAAATGACATTTAATAACCAGTTGATGAGGTAGGTAGAGTGCTAAAAAATATTTTTCAAAGAAGCAGCCTGTCAAGCTATTTGGTGACAGATTGTGGTAGCCTGTAACCATTTGGTGTGCAACCTACATGACTTGGTTTAAAAGTTGAAACTGTGTGCATATGTACGTAGCAGCCTACAAAACAGCTCCAAGGTAATCAGGGACATGCCCTTTTTTGAGACCCCCTTAGAATTTGCAACAGAGCTGGCCATCTTTTATTCCGCTGATTGCACTCTCTCACCCTACAGTCACAGGAAATGCTGTTGTGTTGTTTTGCTGCACCTACACTGCAGTAATAATGCTGTTGCTCACAGTTTAATCCTACTATACGACTCTTTGCCACTGGCTATACCAACTGATAATAGGATTTACTGTGCTGAAGAACAAACACATGGCTTTCTGAATGGTTATGCTTGAATATAACTAGTAAATACATCCATTTAAACATGCATCCCAAATATTCAATCCACATTCAATCTTTGGCAACAGGTAAAATAGATTACATACTTTTTACCCATGCTCAATAATTTTCAAGTTATGAATGAAACAACGTAACTATTTCCAAAAGGTCATTTACCTCCTATCCCAGATGTAATATCAATAAGAAAACATAAGCCTAGTCATGTATATGCAAAGTGATCTGAAGCATGGCACTTAATTATAACTTTTCAAACATTCCAAAAGTGTTACCAAACCAAAGTAGAGAGGTGCCAAGAAAAAAACCAGAATGCAGAAATGCATTGTGGTTTCGATGATCTATTTACGAGAAATTTTATTCTGAATCTGATATAATAGCATTAGTATATGTCACATTAAGCTACATATGCTTTATATGAAATATGAGATCGATCTGCACAAGCTTCCTTTCTTGAGATCATATCTACATGTTCACAATTTGACCCTTGTTGACACTGAATGACCTTTACCTCCATTTAAGACCAATTGGGTCTTGTGCTCAATGAAGTACAACTAATTATTGAATATGACATCTGTTCTAGCTTCACTTCTTGAGATAGCATGTTTACAAGAATTCCATACTGTGACCCAAAGTTCCATTGTCCTTCACCAAAGACAATGGAACTTTGTATACTCAATGAGATACACCTACAATCTAGGAAGGTACAGTGCATGCAAATGTCGAAGTAAACAGCGTCAATTTCTCAAAGATCTTTAAATGAGAATAAATTTGCAAAAAATGTCTGTGATTGTGTTCAGTTTCATGTGTGTACTCTGCCTTTGAGTAGACCTAAGAGGATCTAAGAGATAAGGTCATGTAAAGCATAACATTTAGGAGTTCCGTAGAGTTCTTTCAACCCATCCCCTGTGACTATGAGCCAATATGATTGAGCTTGATCTCAAATCCTTGGAGTTGTTGAGTTGTTGGTTTGTTGTAACACTGTTATATATGATGAAACATTCTCCACACTATTTTTAAGTTGAATGTACAAAGTTTTAGTGTAAAATATGCCATCCTGTTCCTGATAACCCAATATAAGCTTAGCAATATATCAGGCAATATAAAGCACATTTTCAAGCAACTTGGATCAAAGTTTACTTCACAATCTTAGTCTAGTCTGTTCCTCTACTGTAAGTGTAAGGCACAACAGTTAGAAATACATGTATTGGCTAGGCTCTATCACAGTGCATGTTTATATGTTAGGCTACAGTGAAGGTCCCAAGTCTTGTTGCCCTCAAGTGACCATTGACCTCCATTAAAATAATAGCGTTCTTGTACTCAGTAAGATACACCTACACACTTCATATGACATCTGTCCAAGCTTCCCTTCTTGAGATATCATGTTTACAAGTTTTTCACAATTTGACCCCTGTTGACCCCAAATGACCTTTAACCTCCACCAAAAACAATAGGATTCTTCTACTCGATGTGATACACCTACACACTAAATATGAGAAATGTCCAAGCTTCCCTTCTTGAGACATTGAGTTTACAAGGTTTTCACAATTTGACCCCTATTGACCCCAAATGACCTTTGACCTCCACCAAAAACAATAGGGTTCTTTTTCTCAATATGGTACACCTACATACCAAATATGAGATCTGTCCAAGCTTCCCTTCTTGAGATATTGTGTTTACAAGGTAGGGCGTCACCCACACACATACACACGCATACACGTTTAAGTCGCCTATCAGGGACATGAACTTTTCCTCACGTAAACGGGGATATCCCCACTTTGCATCTGATGTCCCCAGTGAGTGGTATTTAGTCTTGTATGTATCCCCAATTCATGCCAGAAACAGGATTGTGTGTATAATTTTTTACACACATACACCCCTATACACAGGTATAGATCCATAAAATAGGTAACTGGGGAAAAAGTTACATTCACCTATAAAATTGAGGGCGCATATCTGAAACCTCAATTTGCATTATGTTAAAATATCCAAAAACGGGGATATCCCCGTTTTTCGGCATATCCCGGTTGCAAGCTTGAAGGTCCTGTGTGTGTCCCTGTTCGGTGCCCTAAACAAATCCACACACACACATATGCATGATTACAGAAGTTGCGATTATCATCGAAACCAAAAAATCACCACAACATTGATGTATCATGTGAAAAGGAGACTTTTCTTGTGCTTCACTCTGTTTTTGCAATAATCTGACAAAATTGGATTGTCTATTTTCAAGTAGGCCCATAAGTAACATTACGTCACCAAAATTAGTTCAAGTGTTACATGAAGCAAATGTTAGCTGCTAGGAGAGGGCAAGCTGACATTATCATAACATTTGAAAATCAAAGAAAAACTTCACTGATGTTTTGAAATCATAACAGGTAAAAATGTCTTTGAATTTTTTTTTTAAAGGAAAATTTCACCTAGTGGTATGTATGCAGTAATTCAGGAAAATACTGGCACTATTCGTAGACCCATTTCAAGGGATGATTTCAAATATTCAACCTAATTTTACACACAGCTAAGCCACTTTTCTTGTCATAGTATGTTGCCTGCATGATTGCAACCACCTTTTTTTTTTAAAATTACTGCCAAACTTCATTAATGTGCAGACATCATCACAACTGAAATATCTCATTTTCTTTTATTTTCACATGTGAATGCTGACTATTTGTGTTTGTAAAGTACTTTTATAAAATTTTAGTTTTGTAAGCCATTTCAAATGTAACAACACATGTATGTGCTTCACAAAGCAATGTTGCTTCTACAATTGTTTTAAACAGTGAGTCAATGTCACCATCTTGCACTTGATGTGAACAAAAATACACGCATATGGTCTATTGATGTTGTTAATTGAGATACATCAGAAATCAGACTTGCTTTTAGTCGTTTTCAAATTCCAGTGTTCAGTGATTAGGCAGGCACAAATATTAATACATAATCAACATTGTAAAAGCAGTTCTCTCCAAATGCGGTCAAATAGAAACAAGCCGGTACAGGTCTTACACAACATGCCCAATAAGAAAAGGGGTTTTAGCATTACATCTTAGCTCAGAGAAGTTTCTAGCAGGCATGCACCATTTTTTATTAATCTTGATGGGGAAATTTACAACACAAAGTAATAGACCACTGTACTACATTGCAGTTGTCAATACAAGTAACACAGTTTGGAAGCCCAAACACTGGTATTGGTAGCCCCACGCACCCAGCAAACAGGATTTTTTGAGCACTGACATATACTGTGCAAAACAAAAGAAGCAACCTATTGCACTGACCATCATCCTAATTCATAAATGTACTGACAGTATGGAAATTTCATGAAGTTTATGATAGTTAGGGTCCTCCAGCAACAGTTAATGCACTTCAACAAAATGATTGGGAGATTTTAATCGTTCACTTTGATGGGAGTTTAATGGTACTAATATGAAACATGTCATGATGTCATACATACCACACTTGTCAACTTTGATGAGTTTTAACAAGGCATCAACCTCAGAATCAACATCATTACATGCTTGTTGTGTATTCTGTGTTTCCTTATATTCATAACATGCATTAATACCAAAATAAATGTAGCAATATCCCAGTAAGTTAGAATAATTTAATTGTTCAAAGAGAAAAAAGAAAAGCAGATCTTTGAGGATATTTCCCCAAGTCTGTATAGCTTATGAGCATCTGTGAATGTGAGATTATCAAAGTTAGGCAATTTTTCCTGTCTAATTTAGTGTTAACGCATTTGAATTAGACTGAGGGGTATCAGTTCCCTGTGAGAATGTTGACTGAAACATTGTATTACTTGTGTTTCAATTAAGTAAGTGGTGAGCTTTACTGTTAAAGAAACATTTCCACAGGTATTTTCCAACAGAAAAAGTTAGAGGTACTAGTCTAAGCCATCATAAACACAACAAAATGATTAAAATACAATTTCAATACCACTTGCCACTATCCAGCATCCTCAACATCTTTTAAAAAGAATACTGATGTAGCTTAGTACATTACACAACATTTCACAGGCAGACCTCTAATAAATGACCATAGACCACAACCAGAACCAACAGACTTCTGAAGATTATGAGGAGCTACATGTCAAATACATGTTTTGCTCTAATTATCCACTTTGAGGTAACAGTGTTAAAAAAGGCTTGAAAGGTTAAACATATTGGCTTACCATAAATGTATGTTGCCAGCTGTTTCATAAACATTGATATGTGAATCAGTCATGATTCTTCTGTTTTTTATTGTAAGAGCTTCCATTTGTAAAAGTTTTCACCATATTGATCACTGTGATCACAAATGCTTAATCTCCACCAAAAGTGACAGGGCTGTTATGTGGTTATGATGAAGTGAAAAATCAAGCCAAATATGAGAATTGCTGCACTTAGTTACCCTACCTTGGGATGATTTGTTTACAAACTAAAAACTGAAGGCAATTAACAGACATGCAAATGCACACATGTACAAACACACAAACTTTATCATAGGGGGTCTTGCCAGCCTTTTAGCAGATAGGCCACAAAGTAAGGAAACACAATAAACAGTACTTTTAAGGTTAATTACTTACGATAAAAAGGTTCTTTAAACATTGTCAGTACCAGAATTTCATACAATGCCACAATTTTCAATGTTTATTTTTTGTACAAGCAAAACTTACAATTGTATTGTGAGATTACATTTAACACTGCTTGACAGACAAAATGGTGCATAACAACAGGAGAAAAATATATTTAATAAGTTCTGTAGACAATAGTTTAATCCAGCTGCAGTATTGAAATGAATGCTCCTACTATTTTAAAATGATCAGCATGCTCTTCTACCTTACTACTAAAATACAGTTGTCTATGACATAATGCAGTCCTACACTACCAAGCATAGTCAAGTCATTTGTATGTATGCACCTAAATGGAACAAAAACATTAAAATATCCTTTGGTCACTGTCTTAAAGTGAGATCTCCTGTAAATAAAGTGACTTTGTGAGTCACAAAAAATGACTGACAAAAATAATTTGCATAAATGCAAATATTACCCCACCTTCTGAAACCATTCAAAATGAAAAATTGACAAGGGATACATCTCACTGACCATGGAAAAATGGAAATAAAAATAATTCATGTGATGAATTCATCATTAGAGTGAAATATGAAATGTTACAATAGGCAAATTCTCAACTGTCACAGGACTGAGTTCTCAGTTTATTCCAAATAGCCCAAAGCAACTACAGTATCAGACATCAGCTACGGTAGTAATAGTAAAAGATGAAAGCCTGACTTGCCAATAGTATGAGTTTACCTACCTGCATTAATCAAATATATGCAAATTTAGAAGGTTAACAAAAACATCTAAGCTTTACAAAAAGTGATTTCAAGACAAAAGCTATCACTGGCTCCACTTTATAACAGATTCCTGGTAGTAGACTAGACAGATAGAACAACAATGTGATGAAAGACATAAAACCATTTCTTCCATAATCACAGAACTTGTTTCACTTACGGGTAATTCTGTTTAATTAGGGCCCAAGTTTGGTGTCCCATAGTTACTCTCAAACTAACTAAAACAACCTCTGTTTGATTTAATGACTACTTCAACAATTTTGGTTACAAATGTATTAAAAATGCATTAAAAATGTACTAAAAATGCTGTCATTAAGTAAGGATTTACCAGCTAAACCAAACACACAGAAGACGAGACCATTGCTTTCAGAGACAACAAAATGTTAAATATTTGGTACCCTAGCAAAAAAGAACGGACCTTTTTTTTTTGCAAACACGAATAAACCCATAACTTCTGGTGATATCCCCCTTCTAAAATTAAACTGATTGAAAGAGTTACTGAAGCTAGGGAGCTGTAATTTAAAAGAAGATATGTCAAAAAGTTTATTATAAGCTAACCCTTCAGATTTTCTCGGCTGTGATAAAAGTTACAATTCATACAGAAGGGGTATGATAACTTAGGGCACCCTTTAGTTTTGTGTGACACATTCAATTTCTTGTTGGTAATCAAATAAGCTTTAATCATAAATGCTTTAACCTTATGAAAAAGATGTTAAAGAATGGCAAACCTGTTGCCAACGGTTAAAGGGAAATAGGGCGTTTAGAATACACCAACATGACATGCAAAAGAAACAACTTTAGTCATTGTTAAACCATTCAGTCTCATCAATAAACACCTGCCAAAGCTTCATCTCCTCAAAACATTATGCATGTGATGAGTAACGGAAGATGCATCATTTGAATTTTGAAAAGTTTGGGTGAACAAATTGGTGTTGAGCAACAAATAACTGAGGTTCTATCTGTCAGAAACTTATTTCTTGAAAAGAAGGCTACTGTCCTTCCTTATTTCGAATAATCTATCATTCTGCGTCCACAAACATTGGTTTACATAATATGGATGTTTTCTGTAAAACAAACGCCCTATTTCCCTTTAAGTCAGAACTACTGTCTTACACCAGAAAGCCAAAAGGCTTTGTGATTTCTTTGCCACATGGTGATATAATAACAAATAAATTATCCCCATGAAAAGTATGAGATCAACTACAGTTACTGTTCTTGAAACACCACATTAATAATGTTAACCCAAAATGACATTTTTTTTGCTGATCTCAAATGATATTTGACTTCCAACAAAAGCAATAGGGATCACCTACCCAATATGGCCAACCTATATATCAAGTATGACATCAGTCAACAGCACCCTTCTGGAGATAATGTGTTTGCAAGGTTTTCACAGTTTGACCTCAGGTGACCTCAAACCTTTGACCTCCAACAACTAGAAAGCCAAAAGGCTTAGTGATTCCTTGCCTCATGATGTATATTGTAACAAACATGAATCGCCCACATGACAAGCATGAGATCCCACACAGTTATCCTACTTGAGATACCATCTTAGTAAGGTCAAAACCTTTTGAAATCTCGTGACCCAAAATGACCTTTCACCTCCACTTAAAACAATAGGGATCACCTACCCTATATGGCCATCAACATACTAAATATGAACAATTCACAAGCTAAGTATCAGATCTCTCACATTTATCACCCTTAAAATATCATGTATACAAGGTTTTGACCTTTTGTCACCCCAAATAACCTTTGAACTACACAAACATGAGAAAACTCCCAAATAGATAAGATGCTGCAGGGGAACAAATTATATTTTGTCGTGTCTAATAACTTGATAAAAAGGTAAACATGTTTATTTAATCAAAATTATAGCACTTTATTTTGTGAGTTACAGCTATTGGTGGCAGCTCTTTCGTACTTGATTCTTTGGCATGATGCCCTTCCCAATGGCTATGAGGTCCTTGAAAATTAGCAAAAACTGATAACCCTATTAAACCAGAATCTAGCATGACTTGCAATTTTGCCTTTAGTCTACTTAAAGACACAACACACAGCACAAGTTTCCCTGGTTTATACACAGTAGTCAAAGCTTACCTGAACTACTGTAAAGTGAAATAGGGCGTTTAAAATACACCAACATGGCGTACAAAGAAATTCGCTTTAACCATTGTTAAACCATTCAGTCTCATCAATAAATACCTGCCAAAGCTTCATCTCCTCAAAACATTATGCATGTGATGAGTAACGGATGCATCATTTGAATTTTAAAAAGTTTGGGAGAACAAATTATTGTTGAGCAACAAATAACGAAATTTCTGATCTGTGGGAATCTTATTCCTTGAAAATAAGGCTACTGTAATTCCTTATTTCGAATAATCTATCATTCTATGTCCACAAATAATGGTTTTAAAAATATGGTTGTTTTCTGTAAAACAAACGCCCTATTTCCCTTTAAGGGCTAAACAGAGACACTGTAAACTTATACAATAAATGGTCCATTGAGTGCCTGGCTCAACAGACTGTATGATTTATTCTGGACATTGTGGTTTCTACTGGCAGTCAACTGTGATAAATTATGTCAGATAACAATGACCAATTTGAACAGAGGTGGGTCAGTTACAATTTGATTCATTCAATTAAGCAATCACAGTTCATGCACGCTCAAGGGTATTTGATCCAAATAGTCAGTAATTTAGTTCTTTCTATAAAGCTAATAACCTGTGGTATATTTAATCAATTCCAATTTACACTTCATGCATGCTCACATGTCCTTATGAGGACAGTGGCATAAGGTTTGCCAAATAATAATCTTTGATACCAAATTTAATGTTGTCTTCATCTTTTCTTTATGGTTATTGAAGAGACTATGTTGGTATGTCCTAAAAGAAGTTCTCAAATCAACAACAGGATTCCACATTACAAGTATAAAATTCACTAGAAGGACCATTCTTTAAATATTGTAGATTCAAGTTTTTCACATTTTGACCTCCCATGACCCCAAATGACCTTTCACCTCTGCCAAAAAAAATAGGGATCATCTACTCGATCTGGGCAATACACACGCTAACTATGAGATCTCTCACATTTATCGTTCTGGAGATACCGTGTTTACAAGCAATTTTCAAGGTATTTACTTTTTGACCTCTGGTGACCCTTGCACTCAATAAGCTACACCTACACACTTCGTATGACATCTGTTCAAGCTTCTCTTCTTGAGATATCATGTTTACATGGTTTTCACAATTTGACCTCTGTTGACCCCAAATGACCTTTGACCTACACTGAAAACGATACGGTGCCTCAACTCAACATGGTACAACTACATAATAAACATGAGATTTCTACAAGCTTCCTTTCTTGAGATATCGTGTTTACAAGGTTTTCACAATTTGACCCCTGTTGACCCCAAATGATCTTTGACCTCCACCAAAAACAATACGGATCATCGACTCAATAAGGGCAACCTTCATGCCAAGTATGAGATCACTCAGAGTTACGCTTCTTGAGATATCGTGTTTACAAGCAGGCGTCACACACGCACATACATACACACACACATGACATCACCATCGCCTAGATTCCTTCTGCCTTCGGCAAGAATCAAAACACGAGTCTTCTACTCAGTATATACAATCCACACATAAAGTATGACATCAGTCAACGTTAAAATTCCTGGTAGTATTGTGTTTACACATTTTTACAGTTTGACCTTGGGTGACCTCAAATGACCCTTAACCCCACCAAAATCAATAGGAACCTTCTGCTTATTATTACCAACCCACACATCAAGAATTACATCAGTCATGGTTACCCTTCTGGAAATATCGTGTTTACAAGGTTTTTAAAGTTTGACCTCTGGTGACCTCAGATGACCTTTCACCTCAACCATAAACAAAAGGGACCATCTACTCAATATGACCAACCCACACACCAAGTAGGACATCAGTCACAGTTACCCTTCTGGAAATATCGTGTTTACAAGGTTTTAAAGTTTGGCATCTGGTGACCTCAGATGACCTTTCACCTCAACCATAAACAATAGGGACCATCTACTCAATATGACCAACCCACACACCAAGTATGACATCAGTCACAGTTAGAGTTCTTGAGATACCGTGTTTACAAGGTTTTTACAGTTTGACCTCTGGTGACCTCAAATGACCTTTGACCTTGACCAAAAACAATAGGGATCATCCACTTAATATGTCCAATCCACACAGTGAGTATGACCTCTGTCACCATTACCCTTCTGGAGATATTGTTTACAATGTTTTTACAGTTTGACCTCTGGTGCCCTCTAATGACCTTTGACCTCAACCATAAACAATAGGGATCATTTACTCAATATGAACAACCCACACACTAAGTTTGACATCAGTCGCAGTTACCGTTCTTGAGATATCGTGTTTACAAGGTCTTTTACAGTTTGACCTCTGGTGACCTTAAATGACCTTTGACCTCGACAAAAAGCAATAGGGACCATCTACTTAGTATGACCAACCTACATACCAAATATAAGATCCCCCTGAATTGCACTTCTTGAGATATCGTGTTTACAAGCAAAGTGTTACATACACACATACACACACACGACATCACCATCGCATAGATTCCTTGAGCCTTCGGCAAGGAATCAAAAATAAAAGCAACTGGTCTTCCAAATCCAGATAGACTAATGTAAGGCTTATGCCACATGGAAATGTGGTATTAAAGTCACATTGCACAAGACTATACATCATAAGACTACAATTCACTGCCGCATTCTATCAATCTCTCAAAACTTTTCTAGATTGCAGAAAGTGTAATCATTTTCAACATAATACACATCAAACTGGTCTACTGTGATAGGTATAAAAATGCATCAGAAGTTGAAACTTATTTTCAAGAATAGCACCTGACAATGTTAAAGCTCAAATTTACGATGTAGCAGACAATGTGATACTTTTATGTTCAAGTTTCAAATAAACTAAGTTCATTGACTCAAAACAGATATCCTTCGTGGCAACAAGTCATGTTCAAAGGGAGGTACCTGATGTGTTTACTCCTAAATTGTGGCTCCCTGTTCAAGCAGCATCTTTGAAATTTATCAATCTGCATTCAATCATGCTGTCTACTATCTACACTAGTGAAGAGATAATAATGATCTACCATCTACTTTCCTTTGAATTCAAGTGATATCTTTAAAGCACCCAAAGGAGAGGTGACAACCTTTAAGGACTCTATAACATCTTTTTGATTTCCTTTTCAATATCAACACTACCCCCCCCTTTTTTCATCCAAATGTCTAATTATATATGAAACCAGCGAGCTACTTCTATGAAGAGAACTGCAAAACTGAAAACTACAGACAGAGGTTTAGCAGTAATGTCATAATTTAAGTAGGTAATACTTTTATGGCTGGAACATGGCTGTATCAAAATAAGTCCTACCATAAGAGAGGTAGGGATGGAGGGGGTAGGGTAAAATAGGAGAGGTAACGGTGGAAAAGTTGAGGTAAAATAGGAGAGGTGGAATAGAGAGGGTGGGACAAAGAAGGTAGGGATGGAGAGGGCAGGGTCGGATAAGAGAACTGCAGATAAAAAACAGTGGGGTGGGATAAGAGGTAGAGATGGAGAGGGTGGGGTGAGATAAAAGAGGTTGGGATGGAGAGGGTGGGACAGTATAGAGAGGATAGGTAACTCCCTGTAGACAGTACAATTAATGAAGAAATATTGCACTAATGTTAGGGAAGAGATTATTATACAACCACTTCTGCAAAATGAGTGTTTTAAATATAATGTATTTAACTGTTAACTTGATGTTATGCTCTCAGGAGTTAAGAGCCATGCAGTGATAATGGAAACGTCCAGTTTGAGATAATGTACAGTAAAAAATAAGCAACTATAGATGAGAAGCATGCCAAGAAAATCTTTAATTATACCTGGCTGGTGAGGTGACTGACTTCCTCTGATAGTGAACTCATGGAACTAGAATGGGATAACTGCGCATGCAGAGAATAAAATAAAAACAAGCAAAACATCTAAAATACCATCACCAATAAAGCAAGGCAATTATGAAAGAAAAAAACTTGCAAATTGGATCAGGGGAATAGCAAAAAGTCTTAAGGAAAAGGATCACAAATAACAATATCTTTGTATTCATGGCAAAACATTAACCAATAAAAGAAACAATATAAAAACAATCAACAACATTGCCAACATCTGTCACAAATTGATCATGCAAGTTTGTTTTAGCATAATCACCAATCACTGATCTGGTCCCCCTGACTAACAAAGTCACCTCATCAAATTTCCTCTCATAATCACTCAAAACATTGAATTCTTCTTCCTTAATGTGGTAAATTACCCAACATGTACAACATATTACATATCACTACATCATGCAGTTGTTTAAGGACCTAGCCTTGGCAATATGCAAAGTACCCCACTGTAACTGTTACTATCTTACAATGTTATTGTTTGGATAAATTCCACAATGTACGGTTGCAAAGTTACTCCATGCGTATGTTGTTCACATTTGACCACTTCAATATTGATGAATGAACATCAAGAACAATTATGTTGTCACATTCAGTGTAATGCAAACATTTGAACGGTAGAGAAACTACATATAACATCATGTTATTAATGCAAGCATCACAGTTACATACAGCCCACATATACACAGACACTTGCACACATTTTCAGTTAAAGATAAGGTATTACAATTCACTTTGTGATAACAGTTATACTCTATAACAAAGAATATTCCATATCTCAAAGGTAGACACCCTCCCTCAGCTGAAATTGTTTAAAAAAAAAAAAACTACAGAGAACAAGAAGATTTCTGAAAATAAACGTGTTCCGAACTGTTACGATGTTGCAGTCCAAAGAGTTCACATTTCTGAAGAGCTCACCAACTTACTGTATATTATGTTCCCTGTACATATGCATGTTGTTGTTGTCACATAAATTATTTGTCATGCAGTCTAATGTTACGATTTAACAAGTCAGCAGGAAAAGATCGATCTAAAAAGATGTAGTGACAGTCAGGAAGAGATGCTTGGTGCTAAAATGTGAAGAACATACCAAAGGAGCAAGTGAAACTATCCATGAGGAGTTACTGTGCAAGTAGGCACAAAGTTGCCTTATCATTATGTGTGAAACAGAGGTGCACATGAACCGGGAAGGGCCCTTACGAGCTTCACATCGCTCCTGCTGTTCCTTCGTTTATCGACTTCAGAATCTTAAGTTAGTTATTATCTACATAATAGAAAGACCGTAAATCTTCTAGCTTAGGTTTAGACTCTGCAGAGTCTGCTTGGGTAATCTTGGTTCCGCCAACTCTGAAGGAACATCAATACTGTACTGCTCTTCCAGAAGAGTGTTTACTTCCCCCACTGATCGCTGCCCTCGCAGACTCTGGACACTTGTTTTAATTATGCACACAACTTTTAACTAAAACCATTGTTTTTCACTACCAAATTCGGTAGAAGCCAATCACGGCCATCGTGAGAAATGATGGGAGTGATGACGGGGAAAGGACCGACGACTGATTAGCTACGTAATTATCATGGTAATATTCTACTCTCCTTCAACGTTTTAGGCCTCTCTTAGCGATATCCTATTTCTGCCATAGGCAAATCCGGTAAAAGGGTCTGGGTACCACTATTTTATCTCATTGTTCGATCGCTGCTATTGGCTCATTTCATGAGACCAACGCGTAGTATTTCAATATGTATTAACCGTAACATCAAACGTGACTATTCATTTGTACATAATTATATCGAGTGTCCAAAGTCTTTCCGGCGGGCGGCGATCACAGGGAAACGTGATTACTAGATGAATGCATATCCTTGGTTGGGTATAGGTAGGCCGCTGCTTAAATTGTGAGGAATGTATCAAAGGAGGGGAATTCATTCGCCGAGAAAGACTTTGCAAAGTCTAGCTTAGTGTAGGTGGAAGCACTTTCGTTAATGCAGGAAATTTTTCATGGTGAGCTGTGATCTTTTCAGATCTATTTTTCAAATACTGAGGGCAACTGAAACATTGCTTACACTGACCTAACATTCGGTACGTAGGCTAGGCCTACTGAACTTGTATTCACAGTTCACACGAATATATCGTGGTAAAACTTTCTTTCAATAATACACAATTTTGTCATAATTTAATATTTTGCTATTCAATAAATTCATAGCTGACTTACCATTGGCTAAATCCGAGAAGTTTTGCTTACAATGGAACTTTGTGAAAGTCACCTGAGCCAGTGGTCTGACTCTGAGCAGGTGACAGTTTTTGAAAATGCCTGCCCAGATAATACAAACTTTTCCATTTATTAAAGAGTTTTGTTTCGTCCTTGGGAATTTGAGAAAAATCAACCCACTATTGTTGTATTGCTACAGTCATAAACAACACGATGCTTTGGTCATTTTTCCAGCAAGTCTGTGTGTATTCAAATGAGGTAAGCTATAACATACCTTTCTGACATTAGCTGAGTACACAACAAACTTTACTCAACTTACGTAACGTTAGGCTAGCACAAGTATAGTGGCCACACATGTCAGTTGTGTTGGGGATATAGCTTAGTATTGCATGTTGTTCTCTGCAGCGCGAAGTGCGACATGGAACAGCTGGTTTGTTGTTATCCACTCCTGAAGTCACCTTTCAGACTTCTGGAAAAGCACAAGAAGTCAGCCTCAACTGGCGAAAACTAAGTTTCATACAAATCATGCCCAAAATCCAATTAATTACCAAGTTTGAAAAAAAAAATGAAGTTGTACATGTCATAAAAAAGATGTTTGATTTTCCTGAAAGCGTATCTTGCATCGTAATATCATAGCTTTAAATGTCTAGTCTCTTCATCCTTGTAAGCAGTCACCATTGTGAATGAAAAGCAATTAATCCTTTCTCTTCATAACAAGCCTCTATGAATCAGTGTTTGCACCAAGTCCAAAAATTTGGAACTGGCTACCCAAAGGCCACGTTTAGTCGGGTACCCAGGGAACCAAAATTACAACTTCTGTTATGCTATGAGTTTGTTATGAGGGCAAAGTATGACATTCTGCTTTCTTGGTTAATATTACACCATCTAGCTTGCACAGGAAGCATGACAACAAACTGTTCCAAGTTAGAAAGAAAGCACGGTTTGAGTCTTTTGTCAAATGTGAAATATATGTAAGTGAAACTTTGGTCCTGAGTAGCAATTTCAGAACCAGGTCCTGATGCAATAGGACGGATACCCAGGTACCTGATGTGAACACTACTGTGAACACATACATTACATGAAACACCCACAATGAAGTACAGCAATTTTGTAATTACTTTTGTTAAGTGGTTGGTGACTGTGTTACTGTGAATTTGTTTTGTAAATAAACTTCATGAAATGTAAGTGTGCAGTAACACCAAATGAAAGATATCTATTTCTCTCTAGGGGAACTTCAAACTGATACATTTCTCTAAAGAATTTACCTTTTAGTAATATGATTAACTGAATACATCAGAAACAGAAATTTCTATTCACACAATACACACCAAAATGAAAGATTTCTGCCATTGTCATTGTCCTCTACAAACAACAATCGACAACTGTCACTGTGTGGATTACAACAATAAGCTTCACAACCTAAAACTTAAAAAAGTCATCTTTTTTAAGTTCCAAAAAATTTCTTGGAAATATCTTGACTAATACCAACAGGCCGTATCAATTTGTTTGGGTCACACTTTACCTCTCCTCAACATGCATATCTTAAGGGAAACCAAGCAAGCAAGAACTTTGGAGTGCACATGAAATGTTGCTATTCATGATAAATATTTTTTTCTGATGTTTACTCTGAAGTTTTAGATATTATTCAAACATTTTAAATTTCTCCCCCATATGAAGTCACATAGTTTGCATTATTACCATAATACTGAAGGTAAGTATCTGTCAGCTTCTTCCAGAAAGTTAACATTCATTGGCTACTTTGTCAGTGGAATTAGGTGTGGAGGTGGGGCAATAATTTCTATAACAGCATACTTTTTTTTTACTGATACAGGTAAATCCTTGAGTATGGAATAAAATTGTAGTGACTCCCTGAATTGACCTGTTTCAAAGGAATGATGTTGCATAAGACACAATGGAGTTAAACTGTAGACATAATGTGTATTCCTGTTCAGTTTCCTTATATTATGAATATATACATATCAGCCAGTCACCTACTAACACTGACAGTACCAATATGTTTTCTTGTCTGCTCTTGTATCCCACTATCAACTGCTTAGTATATGTCCTTTAGGCCTGTGACAGGTTATCGTTGTCTGTCTAAATCTTTTTATTTTGTGCAGCTGACAAATGAGGTCATACAGAGTATACCTAGCACAAAGACCTTTTATTAAGGAACAAAGTTATGTGCACTCCAAGTATCGGCACTGGCAAATCCAAGTCCTTTGTTTGGGAGGGACTTTAGTGGTGGTACTCCCCTTTAGAAAATATTTCTGTAGCCTATAACAACAAACAGTACATTGCCATTACACATTATGTGAAATCTGTCCAGGTAAAGAGTGACCAGATTATTACCTTTCTGCAGTATTATTCATATAGTTGCTTACACCTACTAGTTCTACAGAAATATCTGGGTGCCATATTCAATACTAGCACAGGGATGGTCAAATTCACAATAAATTTCTTAAACTCACAACTATATACCACTATGCTACATGACACATGAAAATCAACAGGGTTCTTGTGCTTCACAGCAACAAACTAAATATGACATATGTCCAAACTTTGTTGGTTTTCAGTTTGACCAATGCTGACCTCAAAATGAGGTCAGTCTAAGCATCCATTCTTGTCATATTGAGAGTTAACAAAACTTTGCCTCAGCAAACCTAAGAAGACCTCTCACCTCCAAAAACAACAGGCTGATTATATTCAATGTGGTACATCAAATTTGGACATATGACAACAGTACCAGCTCAAATTCTTGAGATATTGTTTACAAGATTTTCATATTTTTGTCTACTGACCTCAAATGACCTTTGACCTCTTTAAAAAGCCAATAGGTAGCTCACACTCACATTCAGTATACTTCATACACATACCACATATGAGTTCAGTTCAAACATCTTTTTGTGAGAAATCCCATTTACAAGCAAAGTGTCTCAAACACATGCACACAAACTTACTCATAAGCCACACACATTTGTTAATACAAGGTTTTCCTTCAGACAACCTTGGTTAATGCTTGAGCAAAATTAAAATTTTACTTACAGTACAGTATCTGAAACAATCTCATGATATGTCACAATGACTTGCTAACAACACAAAGTAAGGGTTGCATGTTCATGCTAGACCTAGCAATAACCTGGAAACAAGTCATTACATACTTTTTGGCAGGACAACTAAATTTTGCAAAACGCCAGTCACATTTTACGTAATACTTATCGCTTGGGGTAACACATAAATTGCTGAAATTTCAGCCAGGTAGAGTATGATTATAGGCAAGGTAATTTTTTTTTTATTGTAGTACCTCTTCCAAGAAACAGTGATGCTACGATTTAGTAGAAATTAATATCATTTCCCTAAGTGTATCTTGTAAACAAAACAAACTGTTGTTTACTGCATGTTGTGTATATGGGGACAATCCCTCCTTGATTGTGCATACAGGATCAGTGCGTAGATAATACCTCCAGAGAAGAAACGTTTCGAAAACAAAAGGCCAATTTGAACTTTAAAATTTTTTTTCTTAACTTCTTAGAGAAACTTCCACTATAAAAGGTAGTTGTGGAATATCATGCTAAGCTATAAAGTTTCATACATGCAATGGGAAGAAACAACAATTTCAAAATAATGTAATATCATACACAATCCAAAAAGTGCATTTGACAAGGCTAAAGTAAAGAAAAGCAGTTTTGAAAAGTACAGAAAAATTATCATGCCATGAGCCTATTATTCATTTCTATAGGAGATATACACTCCTGAAAATTGTAAGAAAAACTAATGACAAACCTTTAGTGTTTGTTATTCTATTCTTTTCCTTTTAATTTAATAACAACTTTCTCCACAATGAGTACATGCAACAAGTCCTCACTAAGTTCACAACTGATTCTCATTAATTGTGGATTTATTCATCATCTTTATGATGCATCTAAGTTAATCTACTACTAATGTTACCATGTAATAGTGTACACGTATGGACAAGGAATGGTGGAAGTAGGAAGGAAATAGGCCAGGGGGATGGCAGGGTGTAGAGGATTAAGACGGTATATGAGAAAACAAGTATTACAGAACAATAACTTTGTAAAAATAAAAAAATATTTGAACAAAACTGCAACAAGAGTCATGAAAGTGCAACTAAAAAAGACTGGTTTCCTTTTGTTATGCTTAAACATTATGCAATACCTTCCACCTACCAGTGGTCAGCTACTCTTCCATTGTTATATAAGAACATACAATGCATTGTTGAAGAAAGTACTGTAAACATGTGTAGTAGCTCCTGTGTATACTCAAACAAAGTGGAAACAGTTATTTCTAGAAACTGCAGATAAATTATGTGAACATCAATCATGAAATTGAGGGAATGAAAACAAATGTAAATGCAATGGTTGAGAGGATGAAAAAGGATGCAAAAACAGAACAAGGCGTTACTGCAAAGCAAACAGAGTCAACATATGCAATGGTTTGGAACTTACATTTTCATGCTGAAGTGACTGCTGTGAAGAGGTTGGAGGAGCATTTGAAGTATTTATACCAAAACTGTCAGGATTAAAAAACTGGGAATGAAATGTAACATTAAAGAAAGAATGATCATTGACACAGCAGCTAAGCAATTAAGTATCAAGCTACTCAAAATCAGAGCTGAAATATTAGGGTTGTCACTTGAAATGTTCATTGGGCACAAACAAAAACTTGAATCAGGTCGTAAGGTTGTCCAATAGTTTACAGAGTGTGGACCAACACCCTCAATTAGGTTGATAATGAAATGTTAGTACAGTTATAAGTTACAACATGAAAAATTCTCCAATTCTGAGTTCAATTTTGTCCTGAAGAATACTGATCAACCAAATGTACTCCACTACCATAGAATTTATCTGAACTAGAAGGCAGCATGCAAAGTCCTTTATTAAACTGCTGAAAAAAGGAATGCTGGCTATTGCAGAAATAATCTCACCAAAACCAATAGGAATGTTAATGACCATCAACTGGAACCTGTCTTCCCCCCTCCCCTCCTCTGTTGACCTATATTTTCAAACAGGGGTTTAATGTCTAAACAGCAAGCTGCCTCTCTGACGTGACTGACTCCAGAGAGGGAAGGTGATTGACAGGAACACAGGTGGCCTCCTTCTTCCAACTATAACCAATACATCTTAATAAAGATAAACTAAATATATTGTGAGAGGAATTACCTATTTTCATGATTGAATACTACCTATTCAGCAGAGCATGCTATAATGAAAACAATGACTGGCAGTATAGCCCCTCTGTCCCTAAGAGTGATGCTGATCAAAGGCTTTGAACAATGTAATAATTTATGGCCCATTTTGAACTTGGACCCACAAATGTTGAACACTGCCAAGGGCTCCACTAACACAACACTAATTTAACAAACATTACACATTGTAAAGCAAAATATGCAGAAAAAAAAAAGGATTTTGCATCATTTCATGAAATGGTCCATATGGCCCATATGAACAACCTGAAGGGACCACTACCATAGTTGTAATGTGACACAATGTCAACTTAATACTATGCAATCTGTAGGAAGGGAGATATTTTGCATGTTTTCATAAAATAGCTCGTATGGCCAACCTGGACCCCAAAATCTTGAACACCCCGGGTTCCACTACCAAAATACTAATTCAACAAACACTTCCCGTTGTACAGCAAAACATGCAGAAAAGCATGATTTCATAAAATAGTCGACGTGGCCCCCACATGGGACCAATGATCCTGGACAACCTGACTGAGCCACTGCCACAGTAGTAATGTGACACAATTTCAATTGAATATCATGCAATCTGTAGGCAAAGAAGCATTTTGCATGATTTCATAACAGGGCCCATATGGCCCATTTGGGTTCCAAAATCCTGAACACCCCCCCCCCTTCGGTTTCACTATGAGACAATGATAATTTGACAAATCTTTCACATTGTAAAGCAAAATATGCAAAAAAGGAACATTTTGCAGGTTTTCATAAAATGGTCCATACGGCCCATATGGGACCAATGATCCTGAACAACCTGAAGGAACCTCTACCATAGTAGTAATGTGACACAATTTCAATTTAATACCCTACAATCTGTATGAGAAGAGGCATTTTGCATAATTTCAAAAATGGCCCATTTGGACCTTGGACCCCAAAATCTTGAAAAACCCAAAGGCACCACTACCACACCATCTACATGCCAAGTATAAACTTTGTCCAAGGTTTACAACTTGGGATATCCTGTTAAAATGGTTTTCAGAGTTTCGTCCCCAGTGCTGACAAATGACTTTTAACCTCCACCAAAAACAACAGGGCAAACCTTCTCAAAATTTCAGATGTACATCCCAAGTTGGACTTTCATCAAACTTTCCCCTATGAGTTAGAGTGTACCCAAGCAAGTGTCCCAGAAATATAGAGTTTTGCCCCTAGTGTCCCCACACAACCTTTGACTTCTACCAAAAACAATAGGGCTCACCTGCTCAATATGTTCGACCAACACCAAGTTTGACCTTTATTCCACTTTCCCCTGTAGAGTTAGAGCATACCCAAGCAAGTGTCACAGACACACACAAATATGCACACACACACACACATGGACCCACACACACAGAGCAACCTGACTGCATAGGTATCTTTGCTGATGCAAGGAGTCAAAAACAGGTTGAAGGAAATACATTTTTCAAATATTTTGGGTGAACAATATAATATCAGAAGATGAGAATTCAGTATAAGGTGATTCAAGTAGCACTGATTCTGATTTAAATGCAGTAAAAGGCACATCAAAAATGAGGTACAACAACACTCCTGGAATTTTTTACATGAATCAAAAAAAACAATACAAGGGATGACTATCATCAAGATTACACAGACTCACTAAGCATGAATATTTCAAGCTACATGAATCACTTTTCATTTTAGAAGCGATATAATTCTAACCTGAGGTGCAGCTTGTGTGCTTTTAGGTGTTGGTGGCTCTGAATCAGGATTACCCACTTGTTGCTGATTGTTTTGTTCCTTAGATTCTGGAGCTGCAAGCAGATGAAATGAGTAGAAAAACGATCAAAACATGCATATCTCATATTGACATTTAAGTGCAGCTATAACACTCTTCTTAGACGGAATTTGTAAGTTGATATCAAAATCAGTTACCACGTAAGATAGAAAGAATCAGGCTTTATAAGCACTCAAAACTTGGGACTTTTATACTGCTTTTGCTCACAAAACAAAACTTGAGGTCACCGTGATCACGAGAACAGCAGCTTTGTTACTTCATCGCTGGGAGTCCACACATGTATTATCATTTTTCTCACATATTGCTTACATGCAGTTACCTAATGCACTGAGCAAAGAATGACAACACAATGTGTTCCTTCTGCCACACTACCTAAGCAGTGCTACACCCACTAGTTGAGTGAACAAATATTTGGAATTATATGAGATATTTGGGAAAAGAATAGTATTCAAACTAAAGGTTTTCATCAGCCAATAAAGGCTATACAAATCAGAGGCAAAGTGGTGATGAGAGCCTGAGGATGACTTGGATGAACCATATGGTTTCTCATTTTGTGCTGACAGTTTCAGTAGCTAACTGTTACTAAACTAGGCTAAATATTGCACTGATACTTATTTACTTAGGGCTGGCTCACATTCTTGATCACCGCTGAACAGGGTTCAAGCTGTTGCTACCCATCATATGAGAGCAGCAACCAGCGGATAATGAGACACACCTCAATGCTCACACTTCCTCTCCTGCCAAGAGAGTGTTGACAGTTGCATGCAGAGATAGAGTTGATCATCTCTTATAAACACAAAGAGTCTTGTAAACACAAAGGAATATAGGACAATAAGCTACTTGGTTCCCTCTGTTCTTTGGTAACAACTTGGCTCAAAGATGATGTGAAGGATGGTTTATTCACTGAGCTACTTAAGTGCAATTTACAATAGGCCTACAGGCCTTAAGTGTTAAGTCTTCAAGTGCTTAATTTAAACCCCCAGCAACCCAATTCCCATAAAAAATGGAAGCACAAGCTGTTCGAGACTTAAAACTACCATGAGAGGATATTCCCAAATTGCCCTTCCTGCCTGTCTACTCTCTGTTATTATATGGTGCTGTAAAACTACTGCAGTCAGCATAACAAAAGAAAGCTACAGGTCAATCAAACAGAATCATCGTTATTGCTTGAAAAATTGAATGCTCCACGAAGAGAAACACATGTAATGCGAACTGCATTTTATACATTTTTGAAGTTTCAATGTACAAAAGTATCTTGTGAGAAGAAACACACAAGATCATGCAAGCCCTCCGGAAAATTTAAAACAAGTATATCCTAACGTGTTAGATGTGTAGCTGATAGCCTAAACCACCTCGGAAATGGTTGTGTTTTCAAAGGGAACGATCAAAGATTTTTTACTTGTGGAACAGTTTATTTACTTTGAGAAAAAAAAAAGAGATATTTTATCGGTTTGCCCACTGAGACTAGTGTCTTGAAAGAGTTAGATTCAAGGTGTAAATTTATAGTAAGATGACTTAGTTCTGGTTGTGTTCATGTGCTACGAAAGGGGGCCGCCACGTATCAGCTTCATCGAAAGTTTCAGTGTGTTTTCATGGCAAACACACCATATCAAGTCTCTATCCACGTTCCTGCACGGTGTGTCAAAGCAGGCATTTTGATTATTACTACGTGGAACTTGGTCACTGACCCAATTCTAGACTATGAACAAATTTTACTGCTAGAGTTTATTGGCAATATGCCTAGAATTTTAGGCATTAGCAGCAAACAGGTGTTTTGATGGTTGCAGCTGGGCTACTGGGGTTCCACTGTGTATCATATGTGCCAAGTTTCACATCATCTTAAATAGTTGGTTTCTTGATGTTGAATGAAAAATGAACAGCACAAAAATAAAATAGTTGCACTGCATGCACTTTTTGTTATTTATTAAATGAATTAATTCACTCATTGAGCTGGAAAAAAGGGATCGCTGAGGCAACTGGCAGAGCGTACACACCGTCAGAGGGGGCCCAATCAACTCAAATACCATATTAACTTGCTCCTTTTCAGATTTACATCAAGCTTTTTATACTAGTTAGCTGGTACAGTTTCCTTCGTGTTAACAACATAATAGATATGATAACGGGAGGGGGGTGGGGTAGGTGGTTATACACTATCTATTGCAACAATAATGGCAAACATCCAAGGCCAGATTAACAACAGTTTTAAGACTCAAACATCCTTAATGCGATAATGTCAAGAAAATATCATAACACATACTTAACTACAGAAATGAATTTACAGCATGTAATTCCAGGAGTTAATTGCAGTAATTTTATTTTTTTTTTTGCAGGAGGGGAGGTGGGGAGGTCCCTGAGAATACTTTGCTAATTTTAGGAGGGTGGGGGTGTTGCAAAAGGAAAGGGACCTGTTTTCAAGAACCTGTGGTGGTAGTGTTTTACTGTCAATTAGCCACACCATTTTTACACTGTAGATGAAAAACTGCAGGGAAATGGGGGATTGATGAAGTAGGGTAGGGAGAGGTAAAAAATTGGAACTATCACTTTCTATGAGTGCATGTAGACTCTTTCACCTATCCTCTCAATGTATACAAGCAAATATGTATCTGAGATTAGTTTCAGTCTCATCAGGTTTAGGTAGACTTGGAGCCCTGAATTTGTATCAGTTTGTCGAAACACTTTCGATTATTTCTTAAGTTTAATACAGAGCCCCAGTCACACTAGCACGATTCAACACGCGATTCAATTTTCAAATAAACTTGCACAACTTTGCTTGCCATTTACATTAATGAACGCAAAATATGAACAACAATATCGATTTTTCGCTTTCAATAAATCTAGGACTGAGAGAAATTGTTATGCTATTTTATTCTGAACAACTTTTATGACCAGCTCAGTTTGCACTTGTTTAGTTGAAAGTTGAATTGCGTATTGAATCGCGCTAGTTTGACATTGGGTTTAGACCTATATAGCTCTCCAGTAAAGACAAGTATAGGTTAGGCTCTTAGTTTATACATGTATGTTAGGAAACAGCCAAAGCCCCAAGCGGCTATAGACAAAAATAACGAAAAGGAGAAAGCCTTCAAAAAAAGTTTGTAAATCTAGTGCAGATTGTTATTTAAGGGTTTTTTCCGAGTAACTGTCTCAGTCATTCCTAGCAGACTCGGCTATTTTCGATACAGTTTTGACAAGCGATATTTTTCCTAAATGAATTGGACTAGAATACAGTACAACATGTATAATAGATATAGAGAGCAATGTAGTTTGTAAGATCGAACGAAGGTTTCAGAGACTGAAATCTCATACGTCTTGACTGCCCAAAACTTTACATGGATTATCATAGATTTTGAAAACTATCTTTGAAATAATGTCAACACTTAATGTTATTTTCTCCAGTCATTTTAAAGTGATGTGGTTAACGTTTCGATCATGGTAATGTTGAGAGGTAAGTAATAAGCGTATCTATCCTAGTAGCTACTGTAGCTATTGCAGTACTGCAGTTTCAACCTGGTATGCTACAACCATTGTTAAAAATAAAATTGCATTACTCCAAGGAAAGCTATCTCTGTTGATGAAAAACAAATAGTTTTGAAAACGCAAGGCTTGCACTAGAAAGAAAAAGAAAATATCTGCTGTGTGGAGTGCGGACAAATGTTGGGGAAATTTTGGTGAGGTTTCCTTGTGGTCTACAGTTCGTTTTACATATTGCTGTGAGGCGTCTTCTATACATTCTTTTTGTTTGGAAAGGATTTTGAAAAACATCTAGTGGTATGTGATGCTTTTATTTTGAGCTAACCTTGTTTGCATATTTATTTAGCAGTTACAACCAAGAGCAACCAAAACTTTCTTTGACAAATTGGCCTTTTGTTACCTAAAATGGGACCTCTACCTAGTCCAAAGACTGCTTTTGTGATTAAACAATAGCAGTAGCGCTGAACTGGGAAATGCCAGGCTCATTAACTCTACCAGCACTTCCATGCTTCAGAGCACTCAAACACATGCATTATACAGGGTGCATAATAGGAAGTGACCATGCACTGTAAGGGATGGGATCAGTCACCAGTCAAGGATGGGAGGATTCCTTTAGGTCTACATCAAACTCAGGAGTGACTTTTTGTGGTGGATGACTGCGCAACATTGAGGTATGTAATCATGGCAGTATTTTTCTTTTCTTTATTTAATTAGCATAAATTCAAATTAGAACTTGGCTGTCTGTTTTGATATGCATTAAATTGGTCTGCAACAAAATCCTAGCATTTTAAATAATACCCTCAACATAGGTGTTAACATGCAAAAAAGGCTAAGCATCTTTGAATCAAAGATGGCTAGTATCTCTGAATCAAATACGGCTCAGGAATTTCTGAATCAAAGAACGGTATACAGCTCTGAATGGAGCAATACAAATCCTAAATTCCCCTTCCTTTTACATGCAGCTACAAACCAGCAAATTAAACAGTATACTCAAAATTATGAATCAATGTAAATAGTAACAAAGAGAAAAAAATTGAGATAACAAGCAGAAAAGAAACGCATTACCTGCTTCTGGAATGTAGAAATTAACAGGAGCAGTAGGATGACTCTGCATGGGCGGCAGCATAGAGGAAGGTGATGAAACAGAAGGAGCACTAGACAAGGATGAATCCTTATTGAGAACATCAACATAACGTGCTGCACCTGGACAAGATGAAGGATGAAATATGAGAGACGAGTTTGCATGCAAATAAAAAGAAATGCCGATTGAATTAGAAACATCTTCACAAAAATTCTTTTAATAAAGCAAATCAACAGCAATGGAAGTACTTATTCTCCTCACCCCCACCCCCAGCCCCCCTCACTGGCTTGCTCATGTTTGCATATATGTACCCATTTCAAGACCACACATATCCCATTCCCATACAAAACTTCCTGTAATTTTTCTTTTAAGTAACATAAATTCCACAAACATTCCTGCAAAAGCTCAGCATTAAGGTCTTTTATATCATACTGTAAAAGTGGCTTCATTTTGTTCCTATTCTAATCAGCAAAGTACAATGACCATTTAATCCCAATAGACATGGCAGTGACACAGAAGAGTCATACAAGTTGAGATGATACATTACTGCCAATGTACACATGTATCATCTGTTTCTTGTGATATCAAGGTAGGAGTGCAATGTCAATATGTATTCTTAAGATGTCATTGTGGTGACAAGGGTAAAGTGTAAACATTAAAGTACCTCCTGAGATAATAAAAAAAAGGCAATGCAAACAAGTGTCATTGTAGTTCCAAGTGCCAAGACAGAAGAGTAATGTGAACATGAACCATTTTTTTCTCTCGTGATACTGACTCAACATCAACCTCTGAATAATAAAATAGGTATGTCCAAGCTTAATGTTTGAGATGACATGTGTATGTGGTTTTCACAAACCAACCCTCTTTTACCATAATGGCCTCCACCAAATTCCATTGATTTTTGTGGTCAATACAGCACACCACTACACCTACATAACAAATGAGATCAGTGAAAGCGTCATTTTTTAGATATCATTGTTACTAAGTTTTCACAATTTGACCCCTTTTGAACCCAAATAGCCTTTGTTTGACTTCCAGCACAAACAAAAAGTTCTTGTACTCACTATGGTACACCTACATACCACATGTAAGATCTTTCCAAGCATTGCTTCTTGAGACATTGTGTTTGCCCCTTTTTTCTACAATTTGATCCCTCTTGAACATAAATGACCTTCAACCCACCAAAAACAATAGTATTCTTCCACTAAATGTGGTTGGCTTCCCTTCTTCAGATAACATGTTTACCAGGTAAACATCACAAACATACATACACCCACATACACCATCAAGGTTACAAAGTTTACAATTATCATTGCAGCCAAAAAATGTAATAATAGGAACATAAGATGAAATTTATGAAAAAACTTATGAAAGAGTAAAGCTAATGTACAGTCTTGTGAAAAGAAACCAACTTACCAGAAAAGGAAAAAAGGAAGGCAAATTACATTAGATGATATTCTGATTGCCAACACAGTTTCAGGTAAAGGGAAGTGTGAAGAAAGGAGTGTTTGCTTTCATGCATGACCTTTTCTTTAAAAACTATTTTACAAAAAGAGGCCTCTATATTGATTGACCTACATATTTATATGACTATACATAACCGCTTGATACCTACTTTGATACAATGATCTCACTGAGGGAGAAATTAGATACATCTTGATGAAAGACTCTTTCCATATGTCAGATTACCATGTCAGACATCACTTAGACTGAATCAGCTTTGTATACTTAGAGACAGACTGGAATAACGGCTGCTCGTAAACTTAAATCACATTATACAAGATAGTGGCACTTGTTTAACAACACCCCACTATTTGTAAGACTAAAACACTTCCATTCCAGTTGATGTGCATAAGAAGGACAATTGCCATGTGATGTTTATTTTTCTACATCACAGTCATTGCTTACAGTTGAATATGTTTCACACAGTTCAGTTTTAATGTTAAGAGATTAACAGAGATAATATCTATCACTCTCCAACAAATCCAGGAATTCATTTAATGCACTGAAAACTGATTGGAGGGTCAACTCATACCCCCCTAAATAGATGAACAGAACAGTAGCATACTTGTTTTCCTTGAAAACTTGTTCATTCCAACAGGAGGAGCAAGAACACCAGGTCCACCTGTTTGCTGCTTGGTTAGCTCCATGTCCGACGGTGGAGGACCTTGTGGGCCTGTATCCTGTACATGAAGAAAACAAGTAATTCATGGTAAAGATTAAGGATCCTAACTGAACTTCTGTGCTGGATGATAACTTTATGAGTTGCTCTACAAATTCCAACAATTCTCTACATTCTTACTAAAGATGAGAGCAAAAAGCAAATATGACTTATGCCAATATTTGACTCCACACAGGGCACTGTAGCAAGACTTGGCTCTCATAAGAGAAATATTAACCTGATTTCAGCAAGATCAACAGTAAACTACTCTAGTTGCATGAGTTACTGGAAAACGACACTTCTTTCTGAAGTGTCATTTTTCTGATTGAGGTTTCCTGCTATGTACATCACTGTTGGACATACATAGCATACATACATAGCGTAGATACATAGCATACCAGAAATTCATGATCTAGACAGACCCAGTGTTGCCAGTTCCCTGCCCTGTTATTCATCCTCATCAAAGCAAAAAAAAGACCCCAAAACAACAAAGACATCAAGACTACAACAACAAAAAAAATGAAAATTGATCAAAGAGACAAAAAAAAAAACCAAGAATTAGAAAATTTTGAATGGTTTCAATGACACATAACTTTTGGTTATTTGGGAGATGCCAATGCAATTGTGTTTTGTGATAATATAGCTGTGACCATGTGAAGATGTAAGGAGAAAAAGATGTCTACAGTCTTAATAGCAAGAAGTTGGGGGGATGTCTTGGAATGGCAACATCAAGTGATCCTAAGGTAGTTTTTTCTTTTTTTCATAACTGAAATATGTATTTAAGGTAGCCAATTGTGGCTACTATTCTACAATACATTTGAGTTGATTCGACAGAGAGTTAAAACACAAATTGAAATTACTAAGGTTTATTGTAGTCTTATGGAGAATGTGCAGAGCAAGTGATCATGAAAAGTATGTTTGCTTAAAAATACTTGAATACTTGAAGGAAATACTGGCCAAGTGAAGCACATAAATAAGAAACAACTGACACTAGGTATACTACAGTGTATTGAAATGGATGTCATGGTACAAGTATCATTACATATGACTTTTTGCCAAGAGTGCACTACAAATTGATTTAAACTGACACACTACAAATTACATCTTTCGATGATTTCATGCTTGAGATATTGTGTTTAACGAGGCAGGTGTCATAAACGTACACAGACACACACTTACATACACATATACATTGGTACATGATTACAATGGCTAGGACATTAATTACAAGCAGTGACACAAGGAGAACAAGAGAACCAACAGGCTTAGTATTTCATTGCTGTTAATAGACCTGCCTGAATTTTTTCTCAGTTGTAATAGGTAATGTAGTAACATCATATTCTTTGATCTGCATGACTTGTATTGTAATAAGTTTTTATTTTTTTTTGTTTTGTTTTGCAGTTAGACTATTGCAAATTTACAGGACAAATGTACTCCATCTTGTTTCATGACAGAACAAGAGAGATGTCTAAGATAAATGATGTGATTCATCTGAGAAAAAGCATGTCAATCTCTCTCACAATTTTCCACAGAGGTCATTGGTCAATTCATTTTAAGACAATAACTTTCTCATTATACTAAACCACCAACATTACACAAGAGAAATAGTGGGACTGCACAATTTGCTGAATTTAACTAAAACATAATGTAACAAACTAAAACACTAAAAGTGTGGAAAAGATTGAACTTTGTTGATAAATTTGTGATGAATTTAATGGGTAATGCCAAATAACAATGCTTGTAATAAGCTTCACTGTTCAAGTTCATATCCAATAATTATGAAAACTGTTGATTTGCTTTTTAATTTTCTCCCTGGTTTGTACTGGGTGTGGGCACATGAATTATATAGTACTGTAACATAAATGGCCCTTTCAATCCGCTGTGGAGCAAGCAAGCTGCTTACAATACACAGTACACTGTGTGAGCTGAGTCATGAATATTCAATTTGTTATGCAAGATGTAATTATTGAGTTGGGGTAGAACTAAAATGACAAAATGTGCTAAATATACATACCAGACATGTGTGCAAACTTTCATGTAAATATTATTGTTATTATAGGTAAGTACCTAATGGGATTGTCATCAAACTAAATGTTGCCACTCTTGGCAGGGTAGATGGGAATGCATTTATATTGTTGAGATAAGTGAGTCATTTGCAAATGTGCAGGGTCAACTTCAATTCAAAATGCAGTACGCAGTACGCAAGTGGACCCCAGCAGACCAGCTGCAGTTGGCCAAAACACCTGTTAGAATCAACTGTGCATTCCCCATGAGCGTGTGCACTGACTACGGTATGTTTAGCCTATGCTCGAAGTAGAGGCGGTAACTTAGTAAACAAACATATTTGCTACTCTGGCGCCACAATATATCACAACTCATCAAAGTTCTCTTTCTCTACAAATGCAAGATTGAATCTCAATATTGAAAACAGTAGGATACATTTATATGTTTCTTTAAATAACATTAACTCTGTATCTAACAAACAGTCGGCTGTTCTTACACCAGGAACGAAATACGTACAAATTTCCAAGGTGGATAGGCTATTCGCAACATACCTAACTATGTTAGGATATAATAAGCGTAAATTTATAGAAGGATTTGCACGATCTTTTGTACATTTTTATTGAAAGTCTTTTGGTACATTTAAAGCTTAACAATACATGTAATATAGTTTGGTTTACATGAAATATGCAACAAATCGTGGAGCACTTAAGTTTTGAAGCAATATCAAATGATTTCTTTTGATCAAAATTTCGTTACCGTGGTGAAGTGGTTTTCGGCCTAACACTAGAATGTTCATTAAATGGCTATTAACACACATGCGGGCAATTCTCACAAGAGTAATGAAAGATCGCGGAGACGTACAACTGGCGTTTAAGTCTGAAACAGAAAGTTGCAGAAAGTGGAAAGAAATAAAAACTGGAGGAATCTGAGAAGTGAAAAGTGGGATATCCCACTTTGTGACGCAGAAAATCAGAAAGGGGGGCTGATTGCAATTTTCACTCGGAGTTAACAAGTATTCATGATTACTATAAAAAAACAAGCAAACAAACTGAAAACGGCACAAGACAACAAAAGATTACGATTAGTATAGTACATAGTACAGTACATTTACAGTAGCTCTCGATCATTCATAGTCAAGTCCTACATAACGTATACCATTTAAAGCACATTTACTGTTCCACGAAAAAATATCAGTATAACCAGTATTATCTGCATTTTGAAGTCGGTATATCAATATTTTTATTTCGGAATACCAACCCACCTTCGCTCCATTTTTTTAGAAATTCTTACTTTTACTTAGCCTTATGGGAATTGTAATTAGAAAAGTAGAATGTAGATCTGTATTTATGACACATGTTGTTATTATAATTTAATGTTTATTAAAGTTAAGGTGATAGTGTGGCTGAATCACTCCTAACAAGAACATCTTGTTTCCTCTAAGCAAAGACTTAAAAAGAGTGATAAGTATCCTAATGTTTTCTGAGATGTTGAGATGCAGTTAACGTTACAGTAACATTTTATTTTCAATCTCCAGTGTGCTTCACATCTACTGTGGTGCCTTTCACTTTTAAAAAACAATCAATGGCATTTTTACCATGCCTTTTTTTGAAGCTTTGTGACGTTCAGTGAAACTTCTTTTCAAATTTCAATTACTACTCTAGGTAGTAAACCATTGGGCATATGCCTAGCTGAGAAAGTTAGTACGGCCTAGGCTAGCAGGACTAGGAGATGGACTAGGCCTAGCCTGAAGTTCACTAAGTTACCCTCAAACCAAAATGACTACGAAAAGAAATGCTTACATTTAATGATACCCACATGGACTGAACACTCCAAAAACAAAAACCCAAACACTCTAGTCACAGATATAAAAATAAAAGGTGATGTTGTTTCCGTGCCTGATATACAATCGAAACAACTACGAAATGACCACAGAGTTTCAAACAACGTAGTGAAGTGCGACCCAGTGTTTCCACATTTTGAATTTACCTTTCATGAAATGAAATGCAAATTTCCAGAAATCAGATCGGCATTTCCTGAAATTTTCAATACCGCATGTGTAGATACATTGCAGCGAGGGGAGTGCTGCTCTGACTTGGTTGATTACGCGTAAATCCCTCAACAGAGTACTGCTCTACTGAAGAATTCAAACACAACATACACTGAAACAAAATGCAAGGGAACTATTCTCTCAAATTTCAAAGGAATGTTTTTCTTCAAATTTCCAGATTTCTCGGACTATTGCTCTGCCTTGAAAGTTTCCGAAAGAACACTTCGATGTCCGGAATTTCGGGTTATTTGGGTAAAAGTGAAAGCATTGGTTCAACCAACATTTGCAAAATCAGTCACCATACATGTGTACACTCGTCTATAAAAAAAATCATCCAGAAAAACCACAACACTACAAATGGAAACCTCAGATATACGTACGTTTTTTCCATTTCTTTGATGGAAACCTCCAGTTTAACTCAGTCGTGGTTACCAAAACAGTAGCATTGTTTCACACATTAACATAAATCTGTAATGAGCCTACTCCTGATAAAATGTCAATGGTAGTTACTAAAAACCAAAGAGCAACACACACACTGCAAACGTACCATAAAGGATGTCCCCTTTTTCAGATGCTCTATTCACAAGGTTTTCACTATTTAACGCATTAAACGCACATTTAACACTAACCCAAACATTAACCCAAATGACCCTAAATCCCCATAAAAAATGATAGGTTTCATACACTCAATGTAGTTCACCTAGATATTAAGTACCACATAGGTTAAAGCTTCCCTTCTTGAGATATCTTGTACACTACAATTCCACAAAGATTTTCACAATTTTTCCCCCTTTTGACACCACATGACCTGTAACTTAAATTAATACACAAAAATATTGTTAGAATCAAGATACTACACCTACCTTCCAAGTATGAAACATGTTCAAGTCCCCTACTTTTAAGATATTGCATTTACAAAAATTCTAGAAATTGCCCCTATTGTCCCTGAATGACCTTTCACCCCCACTAAAAACAATAGGGATCTTGCACTCAATTTCATACACCTACATAGTAAATATGAAATTCATCAAAGCTTCCCTTCTTGAGATATCCTGTACACAAGCAAGATGTGCTCACAGACACACATACGGATAATTATACAGGTTCTGATTTGATCAAAACCAAAAATACAACTGCAATAATTATTTTCTTACATCATCATCTCCACCTAAAGTATTCACCCACTTCTTCTTGTCCGGATCCCAGACGATCTATTAAGAAAGAAAAAATACCAACTATAAAGTATATTTCTTCACAATCCCAGTAATCTCTCTTTTTCTTAAATACCATTTCACAGAATTTGCTGATGATAATGTAAGGCCCCTTCCAATGCACCTTATTATTAAATGCTTTAACAAACACGTATAGAGTCACACTTATATCATGAGGATGGGTTTACATGTAGACATTCATAAAGCTGAAGTTAAGCTGTTATCAAAAACACCTCATGTCTTCTTTTTTTTCTAGGACATAGTTAAAAAAAACCTCTTCTTAGAAATTGACAACCAACAACATTACTGCACAATCTCTTTGATGACATGTCATTATAATAATTGTTTTAGAAGATTGTTAACTTACAGTCTGTGATTTATCATCTGGCAGATGGATTTCTTTCCCATTCTTTGATCTCAGCTTGTTAAATAATCCACTGAACCAGCCTCCTCCTGTAGCAGATCCAGCAGCACCTCCACTCTGAGCCTAAATGGAGCAATAACACAAAGTAAAGGTGACAGCCGCTGCACACTTTCTTTGTCCGGAAGTGAAGTAGATTCATGTATAACCAGAGCTGCTAATATCAAAAGACAACTTTCAGAGTGTAAGTGCACCTGTAGTTGATATGGACGTCTGTTTCCCATACAATGAATACCTGTGCACACATCCCAACCACTTCATACCTTTCATTACAGTAACAGTTAGCTAAACATCAGATTAACTGCATCTCGCTCCCCTACAGATACTGTACAGTAGTTGGAGGGCCGTCGTGGTCACGGAAGGGGAACTGCGGTAGGATTAACTCACAACTGCTCTTGCCAGTGTGATAAGAAGGGCGCAGCTGACTGCCACAACAATACACTTTTGTGTGCAGATGTGCGATGGTAGGGACCTTCAAGGACCAGTCTTATTGAATGGAAGGCCTGACCATTTCCTGACTGGATTCAGCGCATCTAATCTGTCAAAGCAGGTTAAGTAGACAGTTATGGATGGGGTCAATGTGTTACAGGTTCACCAGTAGCTGTAAGCTTTGATGTCTCTCTTGCTTTAGGCTGGGAGCAGTCTTCTGGTGCCTCGAACCCTAGATGTTCCCAGAAGATGTCAACTACCTTGACAGGAAGATCTGGTGAGATAGCTAGGCACCCGAGTTCAGTTTCTCTGCCATGGGGGAATCAGGCATAGAGTTCCCAACGTGGAAGGTGTCTTCCTCTTCTTCCAGGTCCTCTCTATCATCTAGGCCTGAGAGTGCCATCAAGGTCTGGCAGTACAAAAAGTCTTCCTCATGCCAGGATTCCTCCCTGTGTGGTCTGCTTGCTGACTGAGTCCTTGCATCCGGATCGGGGGCCAAAGGTGGTACCGGGGCCAGGTGTTCAAGTCAATGCGTTTGAGGCCAAGCAGTCTGATTCATTCAGGGCCGGAACCTTTGTTGGGGCCGATGCTCTCTCTGTTTCTCTCTGCATGGGCGGGGCCAGCAGACCAGTGAGCTTAACCAGCCAGGCTAGCTCTTCGTCTGCTCTTGACGATCTTCTTCCCCTTCTAGCTCTGCGTCTCTCCTCCAACTCTGAGTTGGAGCTGAAAGCTACCCTCCTTCTCGACCTTCTTTTGGGTGGTCTCAAGCGTGTTCTGGAGGAGCTGCGGGTCCCTGTCTGGGGCGGACCAATCGCTGTTGGCAGGGCTATGGTCAGTCAGAAAACCTGCACTTGGTTCGGATGTCAGGTCCGGATGTCGGGTCTGGTACTGGAGCAAGACCGGGCTTCGTGAAGTCAGGTCTGAGCCTCTTCTTGGCAATTGACTTTCCTTTCTACGGAGGAAGGCTTTTCCTCTTTTTCCCTTTCAACGGCGTGAGTTCAGACAATGCTGGCACCGACTGGGGAACAGCTACTCGATCCAGGCGCTCCTGCTCTAGTGGTAGACTCTCCTCTACTACTCTCTCTACCTCTCTTAACTTGGATCCCGTGGACGGTTCAGGTAGGGCCTGCGGATCTGGTGCGAGAAGTTGATCCAGTTGGGCTTGGAGCTTACTTCTCTGTCCCAAGTTTCAAGTTCCATGCACTGGGACGGAGTGAAATCAATGCAGATGGCACAAGGGTCTTTTCGGGAGCTGGACCTACACTTTGGGCAGGCACTGTTGGTGCTTGTCCCGGAGTCTTCTGGATCTAAACATCGACCAAGACAAACATCGTGGAACCGTCCTAGAAGCCATTCCTGAGCGGTACATTAAGGAACCAGAAAAACAGATGTGTCCACAACTGTGCCAAAATTACTGTCCGTAATGTTAGCAAGTTTGCATATATCTTACAAGCAAACACAAGTACAAACTACGTAGCAAAAAATATGTAGTACAAAAACATAATAGAATGCGAAGGTACATGAATACAGAATACAGTAACGATGTACAAAGCCTGTGAACAATGAATGAAGCCTTCTGGTATGAGCAAGAAGGCTTGAAAATCCTTCACAAAATTGATTGAAATGTGAAACAGAACAAGAATGAAGGCTTGAAGCTACACAAGAGAGCCTCCCGGTATGAGCCGGAAGGCTGAACCTGTGTTGAAAATTAGGAATTGAGGTAAAGCTATATCAGTAATTGAAATCGCGCAACCGCTAGGCGCAAACTAGAAAGCCAAAAGGCTTAGTGATTCCTTGCCTCATGATATATATTGTAACAAACATGAATCGCCCACACGACAAGCATGAGATCCCACACAGTTATCCTACTTGAGATACCATCTTAGTGAGGTCAAAACCTTTTGAAATCTCGTGACTCAAAATGACCTTTCACCTCCACTTACAACAATAGGGATCGCCTACCCTATATGGCCATCAACATGCTAAATATGAACAATTCACAATTTAAGTATAACATCCCTCACATTTACACCCTTAAAATATCATGTATACAAGGTTTTGACCTTTTGTCACCCCAAATAACCTTTGACCTACACAAACATGAGAAAACTCCCGAATGGATAAGATGCTGCAGGGGAACAAATTATATTTTGTCGTGTCTACTAACTTGATAAAAAGGTAAACATGTTTATTTAATCAAAATTATAGCACTTTATTTTGTCGAGTGTTGGTGGCAGCTCTTTCGTACTTGATTTTTTGGCGTGATGCCCTTCGCAATGGCTATGAGGTCCTTGAAAATTAGCAAAAAACGGATAACCCTATTAAACCAGAATCTAGCATGACTTGCAATTTTGCCTTTAGTCTACTTAAAGACACAACACACAGTACAAGTTTCCCTGGTTTGATACAGAGTAGTCATTTGTTTAAAGCTTACCTGAACTACTGTAAAGTGAAATAGGGCGTTTAGAATACACCAACATGGCGTACAAAGAAATTCCCTTCAACCATTGTTAAACCATTCAGTCTCATCAATAAATATCTGTCAAAGCTTCATCTCCTCAAGCATTATGCATGTGATAAGTAACGGATGCATCATTTGAATTTTAAAAAGTTTGGGTGAACAAATTATTGTTGAGCAACAAATAACTAAATTTCTGATCTGTGAGAATCTTATTCCTTGAAAATAAGGCTACTGTAATTCATTATTTTGAATAATCTATCATTCTATGTCCACAAATAATGGTTTTAAAAATATGGTTGTTCTCTGTAAAACAAACGCCCTATTTCCCTTTAAGGGCTAAACAGAGACACTGTTTATAAAGTAAATGGTTAAGTCCATTAAGCACCTGGCTCAACAGACTGTATGATTTATTCTGGACATTGTCGTTTCTACTGGCAGTCAACTGTGATAAATTATGTCAGATAACAGAGACCAATTTGAACAGAGGTGGGTCAGTTACAATTTGATTCATTCAATTAAGCAATCACAGTTCATGCACGCTCAAGGGTATTTGATCCAAATGATCAGTAGTTTAGTTCTTTTTGTAAAGCTAATAACCCGTGGTATATTTAATCAATTCCAATTTACAATTCATGAATGCTCACATGTCCTTATGAGGACAGTGGCAGGTTTGCCAAATAATAATCTTTGATACCAAATTTAATGTTGTCTTCATCTTTTCTTTATGGTTATCAAAGAGACTATGTTGGTATGTCCTAAAAGAAGTTCTCAAATCAACAACAGGATTCTACATTACAAGTATAAAATTCACTAGAAGTTCTATAAATATTGTAGATTCAAGTTTTGCACATCTTGACCTCCCATGACCCCAAATGACCCTTCACCTCTGCCAAAAAAAAAAATAGGGATCATCTACTCGATATGGGCAAACCACACGCTAACTATGAGATCTCTCACATTTATTGTTCTGGAGATATCGTGTTTACAAGCAATTTTCAAGGTATTTACCTTCTGACCTCTGGTGACCCTTGCACTCAATAAGAAACACCTACACACTTCGTATGACATCTGCTCAAGCTTCTCTTCTTGAGATATCCTGTTTACATGGTTTTCACAATTTGACCCCTGTTGACCCCAAATGACCTTTGACTTCCACTGAAAACAATAGGGTTCCTCTACTCAACAAGGTACAACTACATACTAGACATGAGATTTCTACAAGCTTCCTTTCTTGAGATATCATGTTTACAAGGTTTTCACAATCTGACCCATGTTGACCCCAAATGACCTTTGACCTCCACCAAAAACGATAGGGATCATCTACTCAATAAGGGCAACCTTCATGCCAAGTATGAGATCACTCAGAGTTACACTTCTTGAGATATCGTGTTTACAAGCAGGCGTCACACACGCACGTACACCCGTACACACACACACGCACACACACACGACATCACCATCGCATAGATTCCTCTGCCTTCGGCAAGGAATCAAAAAAACTTATAACCAGGCCTAACAAAACACATGGGATTTTTTACTGAAAAAGGAAAGGATACTTAGCCAAGCTGTGAGAAACTTGCTGAAAAGATGGTTAGACAGCCAAAAGCAAGCCAAGGAAAACCAGATGAAGTCACAATTAAACGATATTTCACAGATAGAGAACCTACGAGACTATCACACCCCTAGCACATAGAAGGGCAGAATGGGAAGGAGGCGCTTGTCCAGTATTAGACCGGAGGGCACCAAGGGTGGTGCTAAAGGTTACCAGCACTCTTGCACTGTAGATGGGAGTGCAGTTGTTGTGTTGAGATAGGTAAGGGATGAGTGGAGTAAATACATAACTTTCAGAGTACAAAACGGTATCGTGTAGAATTTTTGAAAAAGTTGCAAATTACCATGAAATATCTTCAGCATGCTGCAGTTAGCCTTGGACAAGGAAATTAAATTGTGGGAGGTACAAATGATTTTAAGAAAGACTGGATGGGTAGAAGTAAACTTTGGTTGGTGAATTTTGAGTGATGACAATATGTGGTCTATGAAGCACTGTAGGGTGTGGGCAAATGTAAAAAGCCCTAAAGTAGAAATGTTCCTGGTGTGTAATTGTATCCTACTTAACAATTGCATCAGCAATTTTCTTACACAAATTTCCTGTATAAGGATGGGTTAGATGTTGGGGTAAGATGTACCGTTGTAGTGCAAATATGCTTCAGTGTTATGACTCACAGAGAAAGTAGTGAACCTCCCACCCCATAGCCTTAAACAGATGGTACAAGCTAAATAAAAGAAGACAAAAAATAGCACAACCAGAAGGTTATTCATTTTATCAACAAAAATGGGATAAAACAAGAAAGTTGAAATGTGGAGAATAAGAATAGCAATCCGGATTCCACACTAGTTTTGACACTGATATTTCAAGAACATAGACGTTTCTGAACTCATTGGATCGATGCGCCAGCTGACTGCTGGGAAACGTATCTATTGTGTTGCTTAGGCATGGAGGATTACTTCGTAGTTTCCAAGCAAAACCCACCGCCGCAACTCAGACATTTTTTTTCACATGTTCTTTCAATGGTAGAGAATAAGTGGCCTAACAACATTTCTTTTCATTCCCAGTTGGACACAGTTGAATGACCGCATAGTTGATTTTGGCTACAGTGCCTAATGCTAACAAGAGCCCAAAGGCACTTTGGTTCCTTACATGAAGATACTTTAACTTAAAACCCAGCCTCAGATAAGGAGGTCAGAAATTGCTGGGCAATGGTAAAAATCAAGGTCATTTAGCAGACTTCCTATCATATATCAAAGTTTGCTGTTACCATAGGGCTTTTCTTTGTTTTGTTTGGGGGGACAATGATCAATCTAGATCAACCAGGTCCTGATGATGAGGACAGAAATGCCCACTTACTAAAAGTAGAGTACAGTAGTTTTGTGTGTGTATCTTCAATGCAGAAGCAATGACACAACTTGCGTACCTATGCATTTAGCACTACCTGTGCTACTGCACTTACTTTCAAATGTTTTCACTAAAATGTCAGTAACTTGACTTAAAAGAATCATGGGAGGGTAGTTTATCTGGATTTTTGGTTTGTCTTAACAAGAGCTATCCATGCATCACAGAAAGGTCACAATTGTCAAATGAGGTCAAGTGAGGTCACATGAGGTCATCGTATGCACTTCACATAGACGAACAAAATTTTCCATTTCACTATCCCTTAAAATATTTTGTTGGAGATATATCAATAAAACATCACTTTCCGACCTTTTGACCCTTTCATATTAATGACACTAATGTTGCTGTATTTTCTCCTCCTACCAAGCTATCTTATCCCGAAATTATGTCACCGTTTGAACAATGGACAACAACTTACAGCAACTCAAATTCACTTTTTAGTCTCTGGTGATCTCAAATGACCTTTCACCTCCACCAAAACAATGGTGGTACAGCTACTCAATATCATTCACCTACAAACCAACTTTGAAGAACATTCACCACTCGCTTATTGAGTTGCCAAGTAACTTATCTCACAGTTTTATCCATCACACACACATACGTCAGTGACTGCATAGGTCACTTTGCTACTGCAAGGAACCAAAAATGATCTTTTCTTTCAGACAGGAATGCTTACACACATGAAGGTATTCCTATAGATCTGTTAAATTACCTTAGTAGAATCTCTGGTAGTGTCTTTATTAGCTTCTTTAGTCCTGCCTTCAGATCTGTTTGAACTCCCCGAAACTGTCCTTGATCGTGGCTGGTGAGTGCTTGACCCTGACTGTGACCGTTGTCTTTGGCTGGCGCCTGTTATAGTATCTGCTGTGTCAGCACGATTCTGTGGAATCAATTTAAATCTTCATATTACAAACAGGGCTTGAATCTAATTACAGAATAAAACTGAGCTGGATCAATCTAAATGAAACCTTTCAAATATTACACTTCTGCACAGTGCCACTGATTGTATAAACATCTATATTATAGTTTTATTCAAATATAGGACACAATGCAGCTTGCCAGCAACTGGATGATATAAATCTCTTCTATTGGAACTAGATCAAATGTTAAATTAATAAAATATCAAATGGAACCAATCATATTGAGGTCCAGGTACTGACAGAGGGTTATCATTATGGATACAAAAGGTGACTTTGCATAGAAGACAGGGGTATGAATACAAGAGAAGAACATATGAGGACTTCCAAATGTCATTCGACATGATAAATTGATAAAAGACAATGTGAGAGATGTGAGGGGTCAATATGAAACATTATCAGTCAGTATTAACACTAACAACAGAGAAATTAAAGTTTTGGGTATTGTAGTGACGTGAAAACTAAAACTACTAAATGTCACTTCCCATTATCTCAGAAACTGAATGGATTACCAAATGTAACTGAGCACGCTGGACAATATAAGTACTATCAAAAATCATAAAAGAGTGTGGGTTTGTAGAATTTGTGTAAAAATTAGCTATTACTGACATTTATATCATATCAAATTCAAACAGAGTATCTAGATTAATTGACCCTCTTTGGCCTTGTATTGTGAAATTTAACAGAATAATGATCAATCATCATCAATGATCATCAGAACCTGAGATGATTTATAGAAATAAACTTGAGCCACCTGCATTATTAATGATCGATAATGAATCTTGTCAGAGCAGTCTGATGAAAAACGTCAAGAGATTCTCTTAGATAGCCTTAAAGTTTCCCAAATGTCATCCTTACTCGTTGAATACTGTGACCATAGTAATCGAATCCTGCCTGCGACGTCATAGACTCCCCATAGTCAGTTGTATCTTCGGCAGTTTCTGTGCCTGCAGTTGTACTGTACTCACTAAAATTGCTATTGGCTGATGCAGCAAGGTCCAAGTTACCTTCATTGGAGAAAAAACAAACAAACCTAAAACAATCAACTTTGTGCTACCTTACAGGTCACATATTAAAAATGCTCTGTCCAAGTAATAACTGACAGCCAGAAAATGTAGATCAACCTCATACCTTGGTTTTGCTGTATTTGCTCTGTACTATACTGATGAGTCTGCCAATGTTGGCTTGTATACACATTCTGCTGTTGTGATGTATCCTGGCCATACGTAAACCCAGTTCCAGCATCTGATGTCGGAGTAGGCTCAGCTCCTTCTGTTGCAACCAAAACAAAATTGAAAGCAAAATTTTCCTGCACATAACACCTCACAATTTTCTTTTCCAGTCTTATTTTGCTGTATTTTATGCAAGCTTAAATATGGAATTTCAAGCAGTTGGCTAACTAAACCATTCTTATTGTTCTACAGACAATAGCTGATTTGTTCAACCTTACTGTCTGTATGAATACAACTAAATGTGTCTAGAAACTTTCCAGATCGGAACACTTCCCAGGACAAGGAAGGTTGACTTCTAAATCAATGTAATTACAGATACAGAAACCCTTGCAATATGGACCATTAGACAGCAGTATGTAAGGGAGAATCACAATTTAATTTTGCACATCTAGGGTCACAGCGGTGTGGGGGAGAGGGCATGAACAGTAGGGCTTACCTTCAGTGGGTTTACTTGTATCCTGGTAACTCTGGTATCCCCACTGTTGATTTGTTCCATAATATTGATCAGCATTCTGGTCTTGGTATCCTTGATTATAATCCACTGGCGGATACGAGGGATGTCCGTCTGCTGTCGTTGGTGTGTGCTCTTCATTACTCTCCCCACCTATCGTACTTAGATTGGAATATGACTCAACCCATGGCATAGGTGTATCTGACTTTGAAGGTGGTTGGATGGTTCCATCCTACGAAAGACACATATGGATAATAACCTCTTTTTACAAAATACAATATCTAAATGCACCTTCAATCTAGAAGTGAAAGTAAAAGTTTAATCACAGCTTGAGTATGTGTTCTTTTTCCATGCATACCTTAGCCAGTATGCATTAGGGTAGGTCAGTGGTAAGAAATAAATTTACTAAATGCTTTTGGCTTTAAACACTCTTGGACACACACACATACACATACATACAACTGCAAAGATTTTTCCCTTCTCACACAATCAAATGCCTAGTGTAGCATATCTTACGCTACAGGACTGCCTCAGAGGCATGTTTGTCCTGGTAGCCCACTGATAGTGTAAGCCTTAAGCATTTTGATCAGGCAGAAATTTATAGTAACCAGGATTTTGCGACAGAGTGGCAGAATGTACCCTAAAACAACATATCTAAAATCAGAAAATTTCATTTTGGAGCAAATTATTCATCTAAGGTAGCCACCAAAATAACCACCACCACATACACATCAGCTCTTGAAGGAGATAAATCGTATTTTAAATGAATTCTACTGATTGATACCTGTAAATACCAAATGATCTTTGACCTGAATCTGGTATCAAATACAAAATTCGTACAGGCTTCTGATCTTGAGAAAGATTGTATGTACATGGTTTTCATAATCTACTCAATGGTGTCCAAATGACCTTTGACTTCCATAAAAAACAATAGGATTTTTGTACTCGATGTGGTATATCTAGACCAGTCCAAGCTTCCCATCTTAAAATATCCTGTTTTGCTATTTGATCCATGTAGATCCCAAAATAACCTTTGACCCGCCACCAAAAACAATAAGGATTTTGTACTCAATGTAGTACACCTACATACTTAATATGAGATCTGCCAAGCTTCCCTTCTTGAGAAATCATACTGAAAAACTTTCACTATTTCACTGCTGAACTCAAATGACCTTTGAACTTTAACCTTGTACTGAATGTGGTTCACTAACATACTAAATATGGGATCTTTCCAAACTTTCCTTTATGACATATCCCATTTACAAGGTAGGCATCACTAACATACATATACATACACACATGTCATCATGACTGCAAAGGCTGCAATTGACATTGTACTTTCACAGAGATTCAAACTTAGCCAAAAACCAGAGAGTCAAAGGACATTAAAATTCCACGCCAATATTTATGAAAAACAAAGGATAAGCCACATACTAATTTTTAAGTTCAATCCCCTTACTCTTCTTGAGATACCACGTCTACAAGGTTTTCAAACTATGACTTTTGCTGACACCATCTTTCACCAGCAGAAAAACAAAAAGACACAGATCATCTACTTATCAAGAGCTGTCAATGTTAACATTTTGAAATTCCAGCAACATTCAGTTGCTGAGATCTATATCTTCTTTAAAAGGTTTTCAGACATTCACCGCTGGCGACCTGAAATCACCTTTGACCTACATGAAAAACAATAAGGATCATCTACTCACAAGGGACAACCTTTACATTAAGTTTGAAGTTCCAGCAACTTTCACTTCAGGAAGTGTTTACAAGGTATTCTTAACTATGGCCTTTTCTGACCTCATGTGACCTTCGACCTCCCAAAACATCCTCAAATCACCTTTAACCTTCCCAGAAAAGAATATGGATAACCTACTTACAATGGACTACCTACTTACTAACTTTGATGGTCAAACAAATTTCCCTCATTGAGATAATGTGTTTACAAGGCTTTCAAAATATCACCTCTACTGATGTCATGTGACCTTTGACCGCATCAAAAGTGTACAGAGATCATCTTCTTATCACATGCTACCAATGATTAAAGTTTGAAGTTCCTAGCAGCTTTCAGTTGCTGAGATATCCCCCTTAATAACTTTCAGACGTCCCCCTCTGGTGACCTCAAATGACCTTTGACAAACTTAAACACAAATAGGGATCATCTACCCCCAATGGACTACCTACACACCAAACTATAAAGTTTAAGTAACTTACCAGTCTTGAGATAATCATGTTTACAAGCCAAGGCATCTCACACACACACACACACACACACACACACACACGCACACAACTTTGTTTCCATTCATTCCGAGGACCTCATTGTGCTTCCTTTTGTTTTTTTCCTCAACCCTAACCTTAACAATAGACTGTCTACTATTAATGCTGAGAGGACCGGAGAAACGTATTGAATTTTCTACAGAGGACCTAAAATCTATTGTTTCGGTCCTCGATCCCACCCGAAAACAAGGGCACACACACGCACACAGCACATACATACACAGTCTTACGGTGTACTAATAACAGTTCCCAGGGAGGAAGTCATGGGAATCCCCATTTAGCCAATGAGCACATTAGCACGTGAATGCCTCAAGAGAGGGCAGGCTCTGGGTATCAGGTGACAGACATTGTCGAGTAGCTAGGCCAGTTATGAGCTCAACGTGAGCGAGGAAAGACATGCAAGGCTTAAGCTCTCATGAGCAGCCGGTACCTGCAAAGGCATTGTTCTTAGGTGCCCACACCTACATACACAAACACACATGGAGTCAGGACTTCATTGAATTTTCCTTTGTTGTTGCCTACTAAACCCTAACTGTAATACACTCCGTCTTGTTTTTTTCCGAAGAAATTTACAGAAATTCTGAGGACCTGAAATTCTTTTGTCCACCATCACCATCAAATTCTTTTGTACAACCATCACAATGGTTCCTTGCCAGCCTTTGGAAAGGAATCAAAAAGTTGATAATACAAGAAAATAAACAGATTAAATTACAAACAATTAAAAAGTGAACTGCACCTTCATCTGCAAAAGGATATCCTGCAGTGCTAACAACCATTGTGGTTCTGTGAGCTGAATTCCATCGTAGTATTGGGTATCATGATATTTCAGTCTATTAGCAAGCTGTAAATTGAAGAAATACACAATAAGTTCATGGTTTGGCAATGAAAGGGCAATAATATTGCCTATGCACACCACCTCTCCTAATGTAACCACCTCCTCCAAGGCACGCCACCTTTCCAAATGCACACCACCTCCTCTAATGAACACCACCTCCACAAATGCATAACACTTCTCTTAATGCACACCATATCTCCCATCAATACCACCTCTTTCAATGGTCACCAACTCTCCCAATGCATATCATCTCCCTCCCATTGCACACCAAATCTTCAAATGAACACCACCTCTTGTAATGAATCCCGCCTTTCCAAATAAATACAGCCTTTCTAAATGCACACCACCTCTCCAATCAATCACACCAGCTCTCTCATGATGTACACCACGTCTTCAATGCACACCAACTCTCTAAATGTACTTTCTCACATCAACGCCTTCCAAATTACATTCTCCTCCTCTACTGTAGCTTTAAAACTTTACTGCATGGAATTACCTTACAAATTTGTTCCACCAAAGTACAACTGTAATGTTCTGGTTTATACTGGATTGACCCTGCAATCACCTCACAGTATCGTAAAGCCTGTATAAATATAAAGGAGGTAAATGTATTAGTGCATTTGGGGGAAAAAGGGGAGAAACAGGGAGAGAGGGGGGAATGGGTAATAAAGAATGACACACACATGTATAATAAAAATTTCAAAATGCACTCGAGTCTGGTACAGACAAACAAGACAAAAGAGACATGGAATTCTGCACTATCGCTTCTCATGTCTCTTAAAAAAGAAAGAAAAAAAAAAAGAAATATCTCATAAAATTCTGAAAATCAATATATGTTCGAAGTACAAGCCTAGTGCTATATATCAATTACTTGTGAGGAAGTACCGACAAATCTGGTTTGTGGACTGCAATACACTTCTGACCTGTTATTTGGTGATAAAACTTAGTTTCATCAGGGAGTGATATAAACCAATGTTTCCAAGCATTGTTTTGAGCCAGAAAATTGTTTAAGGATTAGTTGATTGAAATGATGTTGCTTGGTAATCAAATTGAACTGCAACTGACAAATAAAGCAAGAAATACCTAAGAGGCACCAACACAGCTTATCTTCACTCCATTTGGAGGGTCATGAACTATGAAGATTAATCACATTTTCCCTTCATCTCAATAACGACTCAGTGATTTAAGGAACAAAAAGTATCTTACTGAATGTTCATGTTCATGAGGCGTTCATAATCGCTGGATTAGAGAGTTTGGGACTGAGAGACCTTGCTTGGAACACAAAGAGTACAAACAAAGGCACAATAGTATTGTGTCGGTTCAACGTCACACATTTTTGTACAGAAGCCCAACTTTCAAAGTGGTACTTCACAACTAAGAAGCTTCTATGGGCAAAATAGTTATGGATAACTTATACAATTTTACAAAATCCCATATATTACTTAAGGTTTTCGCTCCTGGAGAATTCCTTTAAGAAATGTGGATAAAATAGGTGAGAGAGAGTTGCATGAACAACTTACTGACATCCCTACACATGGCAGGCATGAACAGTTGTTTCCACATGGACCACAAATGAGAGTGTAAAGTTCTAAACAAGCTTTGCTATTGTACAGTTCACATAAATTGCTGTTCATGGGAGTGTTTGCCTTTGGCGTCTATGGAACTTTTGAGCAAAGATCACATTCCAGCAGCATTGGATTCAATCTCACTCTGATTTCTGCAAGGGACAGCTTGAATCTCAAAATGTAGCTGAAAAAAGCCAAAAAATGTCAACCAGTCATTGGCGTGACATCATTTTAGACACTTTTTTTTTGACAGGGGTGAAAACGGTCAGATTCATTAAACAAAAACAGAGATGCTTACCAGCATTAACAAAAAATCTGACAATTTTCTAAAAGGGGTCAAACTGCTCGATAGACAATTAAAGCCCACCTAAGCCCCACCATGGTTGGGGCTAAGGTTAGAAAATCTTCATGTTTTTGCCAATCCGACATTAGAAAATTGACTATTAAATACAAATATGACAACAATGAAAAAAGGTAATCAGCTACTCCATCCTTTGCTTACAGAGCAAAAGTGCATGACAAAAATATTTCACAATATAGTATGCATTAAACTTCATTGCCTTCCTGCTGGAATAAAGTTTCAACTACACACTTTCTCATGGTTTAAAAACTAAACATCCTCCACAAAGTAGAAAAGTATGCATCCCACAAGAAACTCCCTCATTAGCCATACAGGTAAAAATAGTACAACATATTTGCAAACAAAAGGAAAACCAGAAAACTCAAAGGCATTGTGGTTTTGATGATTCAACTCTTGGTAGTTTGAATCTGACATACTGCATAATGGTGAGGATGTGAAATGTGCTTTGTCATTAAATGTTTCAGTAATTGTGTCAAAAGTCCAATGTTACAACAACTACATACACAACACTTGCTATCTTAAGATAATGGCTGATTGGTAGGTCTATCATAACTCAACATGTGCACCTTCATAAATGGGAGATATGTCCAGTGTTCCTGTATGTGGAATTCCATGTGCACATGATGATAAAAGATGACCCTTGTTTGAGCCAAATGGTGTGAGCCACCAAATATAATCTACACATATCCAATCCATACTACACTTGCCACTAACCTCTACGTAACCAATATGACATCAAGCCTCCCTCCTTTGTGATAACATATAACACATGGTTTTCACTATTTAACCCCTGTTGAACCCTAATGACCTTTGACCTCAGCCACAAACAAGCCTTTAGATGTTCAAAAGGGTACACCTACATACCAAATATGAGATCTGTCCAAGCTTCTCTTCTTGAGATATCATGTTTACAATGTTTTCACTGCTTGACACCAAATGACCTTTGACCTCAATCTTAAACAGATGGCTACTTGCAAGTGATAAGATACACTGACATATCAAATAAAAAGTCTCTCTAAACTAGCTCAAACTAGTCCAAGTTATTTGACCTCTGTTGACTGCCAAATGGTCCATTCGATGACTATTGTTTCAGCTTGGGCAGCAGCTACTGAGAGGATTAGTATGTGTTTATTGCAGTTTAAAATAAGATTAAAACCACCCATGTTACACAAAAGTGCTGTCACAATTAAGCAAAGGGTCCGCCATATAAAAGGAGCTCAGTTCTGCTAAATGTTTATATGGATGTCCTGCCTAAACTTACTCAAAGACTTTCAATTTTTTTCACTTCAATATAAGCCATTCAATCATTGCAATCTGCTGCATTTTAGCAGCATAAAAGCAGCGAATAAACTGTTGTTTTTATGGCCTAATCACCATGTCCCCCTGCTCCCCCCCCCCCCCCCGTGATAATCCCCTATAAAAATGCGTGGCGGAAAGCTCATTCCTATCCCTACATTGTAGCTAATCCCCTAATTACTGCCCTGATTCTTGAACGTAAACCATGTAAATAACAAAAAGCACTCTAAGGTTTTTATTAAATCAATGCTGCAGCAGGACCGCTGATTTTAAATAGAAGCAAATTCTGTTTTCAACTGTTTGATTCCTGCTAATTCTTTTCCATTTCCAAAGAGACTGACTGGCATAAAATGTCATAGTGTGTTTGAAGTAACTCAATCTATAAATGAAGGTTTTGCCAAGTCTCTTTCACAGTCACTTTTGTAGCAGGAAAGTATAGCGTACCAGGTGAAAACCCAAAAGTTTGATCAGAACAAAATCATTGATAATGCTTCAAAACTAAAACGTTCCATGAAACGTCGCACATGTCATATAAAGCAAACAATATTACCAACATTTTTGAAGTTGAAATGTCCCAAAAATTCTCGTGAAAAGAAACAGGTGAGATTGTGTAACACGTTCAGAAAATTTCAAGTAATGATATCCTATCGTAGTGGTTGTGTAGCAAATTGCCTAACTGCCTTGCCGACTTGTATTTCCATATACAGGGAACAAACACCTTTTGTATGTTGTGGACTAGATTTTTTCAAGAAACATTTAAATACAATATTTTGTTTCATTCATTGATCCTAGTCACTTAACCAGAAAGTCAAAGGACTTTGTGATCCCTTGCCAATATTTATGATGAAGAAACGATGACCAACAAACCAATTTTGAAGTTCATTCACCTTACTCTCCTCGTGATATCATGTCTACACAGATTTTTGTTGACCTAATGAGGTCTTCAAACTACCACCTCTGACCTCAAATGACCTTTAACCTCCATGAAAAACGATAGGGATCATCTACTCACAATGGACAACCTAAAGTTTGAAGTTCCAGCAACTTTTCCTTCTGGGGATATGGTGTTTTCAGGGTTCCTAAACTATGGCATTTACTGACCTTGCGTGACTTTTGGCCTCCCTGAAATATGGCAGAGATCATCTACTTATCAAGAGCAACCAAAGTTGAGAGTTCCAGCAACCTTCAGCAGCTTGGATAGCTTACTTAATAGGTTTTCACGGTTTCTCCTCTGATGACCTCAAGTGACCTTTGACCTTCCTTGAAAAGAATAGGGATCATCTCCTCATGATGGACAACCTAAAGTTTGAAGTTCCAGCAACTTTTCCTTCTGGGGATATGGTGTTTTCAGGGTTCCTAAACTATGGCATTTACTGACCTTGTGTGACTTTTGGTCTCCCTGAAATATGGCAGAGATCATCTACTTATCAAGAGCAACCAAAGTTGAGAGTTCCAGCAACCTTCAGCAGCTTGGATAGCTTACTTAACAGGTTTTCACGGTTTCTCCTCTGATGACCTCAAGTGACCTTTGACCTTCCTTGAAAAGAATAGGGATCATCTCCTCATGATGGACAACCTAAAGTTAGAAGTTCCAGCAACTTTTTCTTCTGGGGATATGGTGTTTACAAGGTTCCTAAACTATGGCATTTACTGACCTTGTGTGACTTTTGACCTCCCTGAAACATGACAGAGATCATCTACTTATCAAGAGCAACCAAGGTTGAGAGTTCCAGTAACCTTCACCAACTTGGATAGCTTACCTAATATGTTTTCAGGGTTTCTCCACTGGTGACATCAAATGACCTTTGACTTACCTAGAAAAGCAATAGGGAAAATCTCCTCACAATGGACAGCCTAAAGTTTGAAGTTCCAGCAACTTTTCCTCTGGAGGTATGGTGTTTACAATTTTCTAAACTATGGCCTCTACTGACCTTGTGTGACTTTTGACCTCCGTAACAGAAATCATCTACTTATCAAGAGCAACCAAGGTTAAGAGTTTCAGCAACTTTCAGCAGCTGGGATAGCTTACTTAACAGGTTTTCAGGGTTTCTCCTCTGGTGACCTTAAATGCTCTAATGGATGACCAAATGGGAAAGCTATGTCCTCTACTGACCTCATGTGACCTTTGACCTCATCAAAACTTGTGAGAGATCATCTACTTTTCAAATGCTACCAATAGTTCATTTGAAGTCCATTTGGAGTTCCAGCAACTTTCAGTTGCTGAGATATCCTCCTTAATGGAGTTTTAAGACTTTCCCTCTGGTGACCACAAATGACGTTTAACCTACCTGGAAAAGACTAAGGACCATCTACTCACAATGGACTACTTACATACTAACTTTGAAGTTCAAGTTACTTTCCCTCATTGAGATACCGTGTTTACAAGGTTTCAAGGTATGTCCTCTACTGACTCCATGTGACCTTTGACCTCTTTTAAACTTGACAGAGATCATCTACTCATCAAATGCTACCAATATTTTACATTTAACGCTCCAGCAACTTTCAGTTGCTGAGATATCCTCTTTGAAAGGTTTTCAGACTTTCTTCTGGTAAGCTCAAATGACCTTTGATCTACCTGGAAAAGAAAGGGACCATCTACTCACAATGGACTCCTACATACCATCATACCAACTACTACTTACATACAAACTACATAACAACTTTCCCTGATTAAGATACTGTGTTTACAAGATTTTCAAGGTATATGTCCTCTACTGGCCTCATGTGAGCTTTGACCACATCAAAACTTGACAGAGATAATCTACTTATCAAGGCTACCCATATGTTTAAGTTTGAAATTCCAGCAACTTTCAGTTGCTGAGATATCCTCGGCAGACTGAGACTACCTACGCAGCAACTTTGGAGTTCAAGCAGCTTTGGCTTCTTGAGATAACTTGTTTATAAGCCAAGATGTCGTACACATACACGTACGGACACACGCCATCACCATCACCTAGATTCCTTGCCTGCCTTTGGCATGGAATCAAAAATGTTTAGATTAAAGGTTTGAAGTAGCATAATGTTGGCATTGTGAAGGGTTTTGATCATGTTCATATTTGTTTTCCTATGGGTTGTGATATGTTTCGCTGTCACCTTGCAGATGGTGGGCGTAGAAAGCCTAACGTTATTTTTTAGTTGACATTGTACGATGAGTTCTTTTCCCTGTATGCGATACACAACAAACCCCCAGTAGCCTACTGTATACTTGTGCACTGCAGTATTTTTATAGATCAAAGGCATGGCAGATATTTCCTCTGGGTTTATTTTGTTTGCCACACCTTGTCACTTGAGAGATGCCCATAGACCACTCTCCCATATGTATCATGACTGACAGCTTGGAAGCGGTGTCACTCACAAGGCCATACAGAAGTGTACCAATCATATTTCATGTCATTTCATTGGCCAGTCACAAGGTTACAATTGTGGTGGGCAGGATCTATTTCCCTGGCTATGAACTTATCCAAGGGTTGAATGCACAGTAATTGCTCTTTACTGCAGGAGTAAAACTTCATTTCATTTTTGTGAATCTTGGGCTCATGAACTTTTGGAGACATTCAACATGATTGTCTGTGGCACTAACTGACTGCTAGTTCACACGATACGAACAAGTACTGAATAGGTGACAACATCTCACACCAGAATCTGTTACATTACCTAACATACCATCCTACATATGTAAAGAGAGAGGAAATTCAGCTGGATTATCAGTTCAAATGCATCTTTCCTATTCCAACATCATACTCCTAACATTCAGTTCTCTTCAAAACAACCAGTATACAGACATTTACAGACATTTACACCACTGTCACACAATAAGGATGTTCCATTGTGAACCAAGGCAATGCTAGTAGCAGTATCACCCACTGTTCACTTTTTCTTGTAATAGCTCCATCATTAAAGAAGGTATACTGTTGGAAGACTCCCCAAGGTTCACAATAATTGCACTTCAACACAATTGAATGACCTGGTACAATTGAACCTGTTATAAGCATAGCTCTGCAAGCTGGCATTGACCTTTAGGAAACACAAAGCCACTCACAATAGTGCCCTGTCCCTTAGGTGGTCAGAGAGAGGCAGTGTTGGTCATTTGCTGGTAACTGTGATGTACAGCTGTTCTACAGTATTGTGTGTGCACACAGAAATCTGCACAGTGCAATTGCCATTAAAATACTCGATAACACTGGGACATACAGTACTTGTTTGCTGGTGAGTTAAATACATGCATACCTTGTCATGATACTTAAAATAGACTGTATCTGGTCCATCAAGAAGCAAAAGATTGCTTTTCTCAAGACAGAGGTGAAATCAATTAAGAATCAATAAACAAAGAAGTTGAGGAAAGACTTTAAGCATTTAGGTACATGTCTCTAGGTATATAGGCCTACTGTCCTTGCAAAGTAACTATAAGTGATTGGTATTTATTTCCACTACATGGTACAGTGAGTTGTTTGAAGCAATACTTGTTTGGTTAAGCTTATGTATGTGCACATGACAAAGGTGAGCAGAAAGTTGGGGGGGGGGGGGGGTGAAAGCCATACGATCTCTTTCAGCATAATGATAGATACTGTATCTTTCCAATGCGTACTTTCACCTCAAAATTTTTGGCACATTTACAAAATATGAGCAAATTCAGAACAGAAGTATGGAAACAACAAAACAGGAGAAGCATCTGCTCAGTGTTTATGATAAAAAATATGATGATGTCACCTCAGAGCAAGGCAACTGGCATGCCAGCCTTTTCCAAAAGAGCCAGGGAGTCTTAATTACCAGTGAATGCATTGTGCATATGTAAACAATTTTCTAATACTACATGTTCAGTTTACATTTGTTACTTCTTCATTAGTGTACAGTACATACACCACTCCTGAAAGAATGATCTTAAGACCTGTACATCTGCAAGGATGGTTGGAGGTATCTCTCAGGAAGAAGCAGTTGACAACTCTACAAGTATTAAGAGGCAAGAGAAGTATCAAGAGTCACACTGGGTTGACATCCCTTTCATCCATCAAGGTAAAATACACTTCATGGAATATCTCAAGCATTTTTCCAACTGTCAAGATCTTCTAAGCTTCCTTCAATGGTCAATTCTTAACAATGATAACTTTTTTTACCAGTGGTTTAAATACTGATTGACATATTGCAGTTGAAGCAACAGGTGCTGTGTGGATTGGAGATGCAAAAATATGTTCAGTTGGAACCAAGTACCAGTTAGCACTATCCAGTCACATAACAGGTACTCAAAGCAGAACTACAGTAACTCTGGATTTAGGCCAAGCCATGAATGAATGAAAACACATACATGATGTGTGCTACTATACTGTAGCCAATGTAGGCATACAAACATAGCACTATCACAATCCTTAACAGAGCCATCTTTCTATAAATTCAAGCCTTCATCTAAATATTAAATGCCATTAGGATTGATAAATGATAAATATCATTCTAACATTTCTTTGCCTAACATGAATTCCACAAAGTACTCACAAATAGTTGGTTGCTCATTTTCAGATCCAATGAATACCAAAGTGGTTATGTATTTAAGCTATTTGCTACACATGGTACCACACTAGGATATGTTTACTGTAAATTTTTAAAAGGCTTCACATGATCTTCTTTGTTTTCATGTGACACTTTTGTATATTTTAGCTTTATGTATACATGTATATTTTAACACCTGTATGTAACATAGTTTGGCTTTACATGACAATTGTGACATTTTGAAGAGAATTTAAGGCAATATCAGTGACTTTCTTCTCACCAAATTTTCACCACGCTGAAATGGCTTTCATCATACCTACCTTGTCTTCATATCAAATTTATGTTGTTCAGAAATCAGGATGCAAACAAATTGCCATTACTCATGAAATATGTACAGTAGTTGAGAGATTTCTGTCGTACAGATGTTTACCTATTTTGTTCATTTGAGTTGCGGGTACCCATATGTTGGGTCAGGTAGCTACATAGTACTATAACTAATAATAGCAAAATGACATTCGATATGAAGTTCATAGACCTAACATTAGACGTAAGCCTTGGGCTTAAGCTTGCTGAAAAGTAAATACTTGAATCTAAATCATAGATCAATTTAGCAACAACACAGTAATAATGTCAGAGGAAATTAAGGTCCGTCCATATATCCATATTATCGATATATCCGGTATTGAACGCCATACCGATAGTATCAATATTGATTTTCGTTCATACCAATCTATAGATAACATCGATATACAGTTAAAAAAAAACAATATATTGTACGTACACACCGATATTTATTTTAAGCGCCAGCTTATGAGATTGTAACAGCAGTAAAAAATGAACAATTGAGTCTTTTTGCTTGAGTATCTTTCTGCGCAATCTGCGGCACTCCTTTGTCAAAAGCATCTAGCTGTGCTATTGGACACCAGTGAATCTCTGTTCAAAGAAAGCCTGGACATATTCTTTTTTACTTCATCGTGACTTATTCTCTGTTGCTTTGTGCCTAACTCTATTCGTACCATCTACTGCAGTACTGCACAATGGTAAGGTGGCTGTAGCGTGAAATCACGATATATACAGCTTCCCGCTCGTCACAGCAAGAAGCTTTTTACTTGGCAAGCGCAATCACTGTGGGTTCTCAAATGTCAATGCAATCTCTGTAAATGGTGAAGGTACGGGGAGTTGCCATCCTGACTACAGAACGCCTTGCATCAAATTATGAAAGTAAGGTCTGCCTGCAACTCGCATGAATTATAATGTCAAAAATCGTGGGAAAAAGTAAACAAATCCTATGGGTTCCCATTCACTCCACGCCTGTCAGTCATTCCAACATTGGTATCTTGGGGGCGGGGCATACACAGCTGGTTCAGATCTAACCCAGCGAACAACAGCTGAAAATTCTCCATTGAAAGAGCACAGTGATTTGCTTGCTTCGAGCAACGGAAGTACTGTACAATGCATATACGATACAGCAGTTGTGTTGAATGGTCCAACATATATGGCCCCCTATTATCCGCGTTTCAAAATGGAAAATTCTGTGTTTTTCCATTTTCAGCTTTCCCATTTCCGTGAATTTCCGTTTCAAATATAAATGGCAATTGCAAGTTACTTGTGTGAGAATTGCTCCCCATGTGTACAAAAGCGCAAAGAGATAATAGAATCCATTTACACAGTGTAGCGTAAGAATGAAAACTACATCAGCGTAACGAAGGTTCGATCAAAGAAATCATTCAATACTGCTTCAAAATTCAGATGCTTCCCATAATGTTGCATATTTCACATAAACCAAACTTGAATTGATTACATGCATTTTTAAGGTTAAAATGTACAGAAAGGCCTCATTCGAAAAAATACAAAAGATTTCCCAAAGCCTTCCGGAAAGTTACAGTAACTATATCCTAAGGTAGTTAGATATAAAGGGAATAGCGTAACCACCTCAGAGGTTACGTGTACAATTCATCGCCCTAAGAACAGTCGACTATTTGTAAGTTAAAGAATTCATGTTATTTAATGAACAGTCAAATGTATTCTACTGTTTTGCAGTCCCAGAGGCTGAAAATATTGAGATTCCAGACTGAATATGTAGAAAGACGACTTGGTGAGGCAACGGTAGCATTAATGCTAGTAACTTACCCTCCTCAAGTTTTCGAGGGCTAGGCATACTGTAGTCAGGGCTAGAGCGCATGGGGAATGCAAGGTTGATTCAATCAGGTGTTTTAGCCAGCTGTAGCTGGTCTGCTTGGGTCGACATTGTTATTATGCTTGCAAAGTGTTACCGTAGTTTCTTTGATATATAGATTGCAAAGTTTATGTGAGGAACTTAAGGAATTCTCCACCATCGCCTCTTATGTCTCTTAAAAAGATGCAAACATTATTGTAGATAAGTCATCGTTCTCATTTTCAGGAAATGTCTCAAAGAATTCGCAAAATGAATTATTTTAGTGAGTATTCAAGGTACGAGCCTGATGCTAGAAATCAATCGGTTGTGACGTAGCACCGGCAAATCTAGACTGAACATTGCCCTTGATTTATAGCTCAAGCTGTGGGTTATAGTACTGTTATGATCTCTCAATTGTTGATAAAACCGTTGCTTCACCAGGGAGTGGTGTAGACCTACCTTTGAAAGCATTGTTCAGAGCCGGAATAGTTGACTTAAATGACGTTAGTCGGTGAATGATATTGAACTAGTACCGAAGAATAAAGGATAGAAATACCTTTGAGCTAATTATGCAGCTTACCTTTGCTTGGTCTGGTGGGTCTTGAAGTATAAGAAGCAATCAAATTTTACGTCCATCACAATAACAGCTCTGCTCGTTTGATGTGCTTTGTAGGTTAGTATCTTGCAGAATGCATCTTACTGAAAGCATCTTACTAGATACAGACATTCATAGGGTTTTCTTTATCTTTGAACGAAAGAGTTTGTGCGTCCAAGACCTTGCCAGAAACGGGAAGAGTGCAAAAATGGAAAACGGTTTTTGTCGGTTCTACATCACACATTTTCAGGCTTGGGCTGAAGCCCCACTTTCAAAGCGTTATTTCACATCTAAGGACGCTTCCTCTGGTAAAATAGTTATGTTTAACTGAAAGAACGGTAAAGAATCTCCCATATTATGTGAAGTTTTTTTGTTGGTGGAGAATTCCTTTAGGATGGTAAACCATGTACATTTTACCTTTTTTCTACCAAACGATCTTATTGTAGAAAGTTTCTCTAAAATTGGTAAATTCGGTGAATTTCCATCGATCAAAAGTTCAGTTTCCCGTTTTTACCACGGAAAATCGGTGGCCCTATAGTCTTTGTAGTGTGTATGTTACGTTGTTTTCGTATCCAATCGGTAGTGTTGGTGGATTAGCTTTTATATCTGGAGGAAGTCTTGAGAAAACAAAACAGTTTTCAAGGATTATATGTAATGAAATAAGCTGTATGTTATGCACAATAATCAGAACCTGACCTTAGAATTTACTGCTGAGTCCGTGAATTTCTAGGTCCCAAACAGCAAGTGGTATGTGGACACTTGACAGATGATCACATCGGCAAATATTTGGGTCGCATTTGTGACTGATTTAGTCACTGTGCTTGTGCAGCACTGACGTTTATGGCCCATATGTCTGACTTATTGTGTATGTACCAGTTTCGCGAAATTTCACAGGAAAAACCCATATATCGGATATTATCGATATTTTCAAACTGATGTATCGATATCGAATTTTTTAAATGCCGACGGACCTTAGTGGTAATTCTTCTGACAGTAAATGTCACCTCTCTAAATTTCAGAATTGTGTTGTGCGAAAGCTTATTCAGCAGATTATGATCACCCTTGAAAGTTTGATAGCCTACTGGAATAAGATTTTCTTCGATTCTACAGAGACGTCCAAAAACAATTCCTTACGCAATAAAATCAAAAAGAGGACGAAGGACTGCAATCCATTGCCATCTTGAATGGTCTCCATTTTTTTTTTTCAATAAAAATGGGGTTATTTAAGAACTAAATTTCCTTCCTTGTCTTTTTTTTATCATTATCTCATTTGTACATATATGAACAGGGTTAATCAACTTTGGACGTGTGTACTTACTACATGGGATAATGCATGATTGGGGTTATCGCTGGATGCACCCTGGATGCGCCCTTGTGCATCACTTACATTAATGCCGGAACAGGCATTATCCTGTGTAGTTAATACATGGTCCAGCGATGAGTAACCTTTAAAGGGAAATAGGGCGTTTAGAATACACCAACATGACATACTAAAAAAATAGCTTTAGTCATTATTAAACCATTCAGTCTCATCAATAAACGCCTGCCAAAGCTTCATCTCCTCAAAACATTATGCTTGTGATGAGTAACGGAAGATGCATCATTTGAATTTGAAAAGTTTGGGTGAACAAATTAGTTTTGAGCAACACATAACTGAGTTTCTATCTGTGAGAAACGTATTTCTTGAAAAAAGACTACTGTCCTTCCTTACTTTTGAATAATCTATCATTCTGCATTTGGAAACATTGGTTTTAAAAATATGAATGTTTTCTGTAAAACAAACACCCTATTTCCCTTTAATTTCATCAAGGGTGCAAGAAAACCATTAAACATTCACTGTTCTCTTTGTCTAAACCAGCAGACGGCATACAAGGACCAACATAATCAATTCCCTTTAACCAAAGAAGAGGCAATTGCATATCTTGAAAAGGTACTTCAAATACCACAACCTTTAAAGCAACTTAAAACTCTCAACAAATTTGAATTTCTCTGCAAAGTTCAAAGACAGACAAAGATTGTCCAGCCATTTACACTTTTGCATTACATCCTTGGAACAAGCTGTCCTAGCATGGAGCAAACCAAGAAAATGATGTTCGAAAGACAGGGTGGTGGATGTGTCCAAATCAACATGTTTACCAAAGTTGTGTTGCAACGACTAGGTTACAAAGCATATGCTGTGGGAGGTTCCCTGCTTAAGATGAGGACACCTGTGTATACAGGACACTGTGGATTTCTAGTCCAGGATGTCACACACAACGGTAGCCTCCATCTTGTGGAACTTGGCACACCATTGCCAATCTTAGATCCTATACTTTTAGACTTCCCACGAACATCTACTGTCCATCAACTAATTAATCACAGGATACGTTTATTTAAAGACTGTCCTGGCATTGTGAGGTTATGTCTACCAATTGGAAAACAGTGGAACCCACAAACTGATGGAAACATTTACAATGAAGAAGGGGAGTTGTGGAGGACCATGATAATATATCGTGTACTTGAGGAACTAGATTTGGAATACTGCTGCAGGATGGTAGATATCCTAGCCAGAGATGCCATGTTGATACCAGATGCACATAAAGAACTTGTCATATTTGGGTATTCCAGTTCAGGGTTGTGGACAGAGATAAAAGGAAAGTCATTTGTTCAGTATCACAAGAGTGGCCAACAAATCACAAAAGATTTGAACACGAATGAAGAAGTTGTTAAAAATGCTAATAGATGTTTTCCCCAGTACTCAAAAGATTCGTTACAGTTCATTGTTGAGTACAATGACAGAGTTAAAGAAAGGTTGCATACAGGACAGTACTAAATCCATTTTTAATTCACTAATCAAACATATTTGCACTAAAACCATACATACTGTGGTGTGTGACCTATCAATGTCCCTTGCATGTTGCTTTCTGCCATCAAGGTATTTAACACCTTGATGCCAGCAGATCTGGTGTAATTTGCATTACTGTACATATTATTGCAGCAACCTTTATACAGTGCAACACAGCTGGATAGTTTGGTTAATTTCTACATACAACTTACACCAGTTGACAATACTTAAGTGCATAATGATGACATTTATCAAAAAAATTAAATGAGGAACAAATTAATGACAAACCATATCAGATGCAGATGAGTGACACACGATAGCTCTCTGTCCATCCTCCTTGATAATTAAATACTGTGGTATACCAAGTACTGACATTTTATATTTATTCTGGTGCTGATCTGTGCAAGCAATGAACCTCAGAATTTCTTGGTACAGGAGTTGGTCTAAGCAACAGCTCCTTCACACTAACTTCACAACATGTAATAAATCATATATTCATAACCAGATTTGGAATTAGTCAAATATGTGGTGTAGCAAAAGTGCTGCAAAAAATGGTTCTGTATTGCTATTTTTTCTTTCAATGAATTTTCAACCATCACTTTTCATGCCTCTTAAAAAAGAAACATTTTCAGAATTCCTTTATGTGTATTACCTTTGCCTGACAATAACTTCCAACTGATAGCGTACAGCTCTTGAAGCTCCCAGTCTGAGTGACTGTCGATTAATATGAAAGTATGGAAACATCACATCTATTCAATTTGCATTTTAGGGGATTCTTTTGTGTAATAGCACTCTCTTTTCACTCAGATTAACCTGCAAGTCAGGCATAATAGTCATTATATGTAGTTACTTTAATACTAGACACCATGTCATCACTGTGAACAATTTGAATAAATAACACATATACATCGATCTTCTTCGACTGACCACTAACATGTTAGTGGTTGGGTTTTTTTTGTGTGTGTGTATTTTTTTCTTGTTTCTTCGGTATCTGTTTCAATATCAGAGTTTCAGCCGAACGTATGTCATTTGTAGTACTCAAAATGTTTTAAAGTAGTTTCCTGGTCGACTAGATGCATTGGACTTATGATGTTACCTCCTCAATGACTGTATTGTATTTAGCACATTTGGTGCAAATACATGGATTTGACTGACTTATTCCTCCCTTCATAATAACACAGAGAACATTCACACAAATATTATTACAGTTAACCAACTTCAATATATGCCCCAAACATGCCGAACATGTAATGCTGATGTTTCTTGTTGCAAGGAATATCACCCCACCCCACCTTCCCCCCCCCATGTTGCTGTTTAAGTTATTTCAATTTGATGCTTTTTCCTGTACCCCACGCATGCTTCTGGCCCTTCACAATTCTCAGACAATCTCGGACAAAATTGTTGGGACACTGTCATACGTTGCAAATATAATGCTGAATTTAAGGTGAGAGGATAACATGAAACCCCCTGCAAAACCCTGCACCCCTTTCCAATGTTGCACTAGAGGAGTGAATGTACACTTTGAACAGCAATCCAATAGCCAACATTGAACGGAGAGCGGGTGTCCCAAGGTATTTTGGCCAAGATTTTAGCTATCTATCCGTCCACAATTGTTCAAAATGCTTCTTCTCCTACATGCTCTCATGGATTCTCTTGACACAATGTATTCATAAATTTGTAGTCAATGCCTCCATGCGGGCCCTATGGCCCATTTTATGAAATTTTGCAAAATGCCTCTCCTCCTACAGGTCCTCTTGTGCAATGTTGATGGTTTGTCATAATGATACTCTAGTTAGTGGTTATCTTAGAGTGTACATGAATTTGAAGTTCAGGGTTCAATGTAGGCCCTATGGCACATTTTATTAAATCCTGCAAAAGTTTTCTACTCTTATTTTAAATGTGCCCCTTTAAATGCCATACACATCTCAGATAGTACCTATTGTGCATGCATGGTAAGTGAGTAATGGGAACAATGGGTCAGATTGTTTCCCAACTGAAACCCAATCTTGTCTGAGGTACATGTAGGTCTGAACAGTAAAGGGGTACTTTGAGCTATTCTGGTCTTCCCAAACCCATAAACTTTGTGTCAAGTTTCTTATAAAGGATCTACTGACAGATCAAGGATCAAACAAATACAGCCTCTATGTGACACATGCAAATGAACATTAAACGAGCAAGTAGCTAATGATTTACAAATGGTTTTGGCAAATTTGTGACCACTTTTCCACATTAAAACTAATTCATATGCCCACAGCCAGTGCCTACCAGCTAACCAGAAAGCCAAAAGGCTTTGTGATTCCTTGCCACATGGTTATATTATAACATACATGAATTATCCACATGACAAGTATGAGATCAACTGCAGTTGCTGGTCTTGAAACACCACATTAATAAGCCTTTAACCCAAATAACCTTTATTTTGGTGACCTCCAATGACATTTGACATCCACTAAAAGCAATAGGGATCACCTATCCAGTATGGGGAACCCACACATCAAGTATGACATCAGTCAGCATTACCCTTCTGGAGATAATGTGTTAGCAAGGTTTCACTTCGGGTGACCTCAAACGACCTTTGACCTCCACAAAAAACAATAGGAGTCATCTACTCAATATGACTAATCCACACACCAAGTATGACATCAGTCACACTTACCCTTCTGGAGATATTGTGTTTACAATGTGTTTACAGTTTGACCTAGGGTAACCTCAAATTAAGCAGTAGCGATATTCCAAAAAGAAAATATCGATATATCGGCAACAAAATATACATAATATCGATATTATCGATAATTTCGCAGAACAGGTACACACAATGTGCTACTGCACATATGGACCCAAATTGTGGGCTTAACACATGTTTTACGATACTTCAAAAAAAGAGCAGTTTGACTGACACAAAGTGTATTGAAACTTATTTTTTTTCTACTTAATTTTCACCCCATCCTCGTATTCTCAAATGTTCCTTTCCCCATGTGAATTGTTTGAGGTGTATGTGTGCCTACTTGAACCCGTTTTTACCCTATCCTGAACGCCTTACCTGAATAGTGTAACTTGTGAACCTACGCTCCGTAACTACAGTACTATATGAAAACAAAAGTGGCAGTTATTATTGTCTTTCAACAGCAGCACCTTGTACATTCGGTAAAAAAAAAACTGCTATGCATCGCATGCTCATCATGCTACGCGAGGGGTATTTTGGTGAGATGCTAGATATTCTCATACACTGGTGTGTTGTTTTGGAAACCGACTGTCCAATCAGATCGCTCATCGCGAACTACCAACAGGTGTTGTGGGTGGGGAAAGCTGGGGCAAGAGCCATACATGGATGTGAGCATGAGCAGGCCGCCGCTTGCCTTCAGTACTGACCACATGCAATCGCATGACTACAGATACTATAGTAGTTTCTCTGTATTATCGCCGTTTATCAAACACGATAAAATACAGACTTTTCTATAATATAGTCTCGCCGATAAAAATCGGCGCAGTGAAAATACAGGTAAACATAAATATACAGACATTAGAGTAGTTTCTCCCTATTATCGCCGTGTATCAAACACGATCAAATAGAAGCTTTTCTATAATATAGTCTTGTCGATAAATATCGGCGCGATGAAAATACCGATTTTCTAGTGCAGCGCATCGTGTTGTAAAACGATAAAATATAGACTTTTCTGTAAATATAGTCTGTGGATAAATATCGGGGCAATGAAAATATAGGTTTTGGGGGAGTGAAATGTTTCATTATATGCGGAATTTGTGTGGCTTGTAACTGCGGGTCGTGCGGGATGCTGTACCACTGGGCGGCATGTTAAAACGATATATAGACTTTTTCGGTAAATATAGTCTCGCAAATAAATATTGGTGTAATGAAAATATAGGTTCTCTGTGAGTGGAATGTGTGCGTTGTTTACATACGGAAAGGGTTTATGTGGCTTTTACTGCAGGTCGCGGGATGTACTGGACTATTGGGGGACGTGCATAAAACGATAAATACAGACTTTTTCTGTAAATATAGTCTCGTAGATAAATATCGGTGCAATGAAAATTTAGGTTTTCAGTGAGGAAAATGTGTGTACGTTACATCATGCGGGAAGGGTCTGTGTCGCACACAGTGAGTTACAGGATCGGAGGCGGGGCTTTTCCAGAGTATATCCAATCAGTACTGTGAACACGCATACCCCAGTCATTCACTACACAACAGCTGTTTTAGACGGCGTGAATCTGGGCAGTTTGACACAGAAATAAATTATCTGGATGTGCTTTGACTGACTTAGCGTGAACTTTGGGGTAAATCTTGAAACAGGGTTTCCATGAATGTAGGAGTAACGATATATAGTTATAGATGTAGCAGTCTATATTATCGATATTTTTCTATATTACAGTATTTTCTATATATCAATATAGTTCCAAGGTGGATATCGATAATATTCCTGAAAACGGGATATACATATTATCGATAATATCGATATACCGCTACTGCTTACCTCAAATGACCTTTATCTTCCATCAAAAGCAATAGCAATCATCTACTCAACATAAACAACCCACACACCAAGTATGACATCTGTCACAGTTACCGTTCTTGAGATATTGTGTTCACAAGGTTTTCACATTTTGACCTCTGGTGACCTCAAATGACCTTTGACCTCCACCAAAAACAACAAGGATCATCTACTCAATATGACCAACCCACACACCAAGTATGACATTTATTACACTTACCCTTCTGGAGATATTGTGTTTACAGGGTTTTCACATTTTGACCTCCAGTGACCTCAAATGACCTTTGACCTCCACCAAAAACAATAGGGATCATCTACTCAACATAAACAACCCACACACTAGGTATGACATCAGTCACAGTTACTGTTCTTGAGATATCGTGTTTACAAGGTTTTCACATTTTGACCTCTGGTGACCTCAAATGACCTTTGACCTCCACCAAAAACAATAGGGGTCATCTACTCAATATGACCAACCCACACACTAAGTATAAGATCAGTCATGGTTACCCTTCTTGAGATACCGTGTTTACAAGAAGTGTTACATACACACACACACGACATCACCATCGCATAGGTTCCTTCTGCCTTCGGCAAGGAATCAAAAATGTAAAACTGGAGCACCAATGGTGCAGTAGCTCAAACCAAACTAAAAAATAGATGCACTGAGGATTCATTGATCTCATTAGTATGAAGTCATAGCTTATTTGGACCTATTTAAACTAATTGATGAACATTTTATGACTGCATGGTGTCAGTGGGGTACTGCAGGGGGTGGACATCCCCTCCTGGATTGTCCATTATCTGTACATGTATACAGCATGCTAATAGCAAAAGTTCAGGGTATTTCTGGGACATACAGCATGTGGCTTAAGTTTAGGGTTGGCTCTCCTTCCCTCAACAGAAATGACCCACCCCCCAAAAAAATAGTAGAGTTGGTGTAGACTTTTGGAAACTACTGTAATTTATTTTGCAATGGACACTGTGTAGAACAGTTGTGAAATGACCACCTGTTGAGATGTTGACTTTTATCTTTAAAACCCCTTTACTGTGGGTGATACTCCCCTTGAGTGTGGGTGATACTAGCCACCACCTGGTGAGATGTAAACTTGTATCTTTAAAACCCTTTCAGTTAGGGTGTGTTCTCAGACACAGCATGAGAGTTAATACTTAACAACTACAGTGATGAGGTTTCAAGAAAATCTAACATTGCAGGAGGAGGAATTTTGAATGTATTTTCAAAGAACAGCCCCCTCCCAAAAAGTGCAAATGGGTGTTAAATCCTATACACCCATGCACGTCACCAAAACTAAAAGATTCCTGTATCAAATTTTGCATTGTCATATCCCCCTCAATGTCCCTTGCACTTACATATAGGCCTTTCAAGTGCTTTGTGCAAAGCTGAGGGTATTTGGGGACATGTCCACCCTCAGGCAAACTTTGGGGTTGGCTCTTCTTCCCCTCGCAAAATCCTGTGTACACCACTGCATGCTGTGATCACAGGTAACATGCTTAAAACAAATACATGTTTTTCCCAACATTAAGATGCAAATAAAAAATCAAGACCTAACTCTCCCTCATCCCCCTTACCCCCTCATTCTCAAAAGCAAGGTAGGTAAATGCCTCCTTTGTCCCCAGTAAAAATAATAGAACTAAGCTACTTTAAGTTCTTATCACTACCATACCAGTTATGTACGTAAAATTATGCTGATCAATATCACAGTGATCTACAGTAATCAAGACACAAATGAACAGAACAGTTTCAACATGAAGCAATATTGATAAACTTACATTTGTAATACCACAAGTCACAGGTCCAAAGATTCACACTTAAAATCTGACAATATTTTCGCAGTGGCTAAAATCCCCCAGCCCTACTTGATAAGCGGCAGAGGACAAACCCTCTTTTGTATCAACTTTGTCAGTTTTGATTACAGTCTGACTTTAGCAGTGGGATCCTCTACTTTCAATCAGGGAGTTCCCCTGTTTCAAGTGCTAGATTTCCTTGAATAACAACTCACTGCCCATCTAATTGTCTAGTAGCTCCTGGTATTTACACACATTACTATACAGTTGCAGTTAGCAGTAAACAATCTGGTATTGGCTCTCTGCTGCCACAAGGAACTTAAAATAAACAGTTGTCAGGAGATCAGGTAAATTTGCAAGAAAAAAAAAATTGTTAAAGGGAAATAGGGCGTTTAGAATACACCAACATGATATACAAAAGAAAATACCAGTTATCATTGTTAAACCATTCAGTGTCATCACTAAACATCTACCAAAGCTGCATCTCCTTAAAACATTATGCATATGATGAGTAATGGAAGATGCATCATTTGAATTTTGAAAAGTTTGGGTGAACAAATTCATGTTGAGTAAGAAATAACTGAAATTCTATCTGTGAGGAGCTTATTTCTTGAAAGAGGGCTACTGTCCTTCCTTATGTTGAATAATCTATCATTCTACTGTCCACAAACATTGGTTTCAAACATATGGATGTTTTCTCTAAAACAAACGCCCTATTTCCCTTTAATTACCACTCATGCACGATGATGAATTATGATGCCAACAGAATCACTCCCTCAAGCAATTTACACTCGAATCAGAAGTAAAAAGAGCCCTTTGTCACTAAGCTATCTACTAATATTTATAGCATTAAGCACCTCCCTTCAAACTAACCTATACAACCTCACAGGACTGACGTCTTGTACACAGACAATTTTGAAGAGAATGCAGTGTAAAGAAAAACAGGGAGTAAAACTGATTTTGTGAGAGTGGTAAAAATATTGGGATGGCACAAAATTTGCTAAAAAGGTACTAAAAGTATGCTTTATCCCAAATTGGAGAAGTACTTGGTAATCTGTGCATGCCAGTTGTCCTTCTAAGTAATTTTGAAGATAATTTTACAATGCATCTAGGAGAGGATAGCATTTCATAATATTTACAACTATGGCCTCACTTGAACCTTGGATGACCTTTGACCTTAATTTTTACACCACCCTGGAAGCCCTTCAAAAGTCGATTAACTAAACCATGTTTGGTAAATATCCGACTCACAGGCTCAAAGCAATCCCTTATCAAAGATATTTCCACGTTTTGACCTCTAACAACTTTGTATGACCTTGGATCAAAAATCTGTGTACAACCCTAAAGAACCACTACGTAAGAAATATTAAGACCTTGTTTCAAGAACATACAGTGCTATTTGTGGGAGGAGATACATTTTGAAGATATTCACATAATGGCCTGTAATGACCCCTAAATGACCTTTGACCTTAACGTCTTTAACACGACAGGTAGCCTAATCTTCAACGACCAATGTGTCTGAGTTTCGTTTAAATCCATCCACAAATGTGCCCCTGAGAGCAATAAAGGCAATGTGGACAGAGAGACGGACGGACGGACAGACAGACAGACAGACAGATAGATAGACAGATAGACAGAGTGACGATGGCGGATCACAATAGCTCAAACAGCTCTTTGAGCTGGTTTGAGCTAAAAAATGAATTTCATAATTACTGGATGACAAACTGGAAAAGTGATGCAATTGTAATTTGGTAGTTCCCATCAAATGCATTACAAATTTAATGACAGAAATCCAACTTCTGCACTGTTGGTGCTCTAGTTTATGTTACTCTGCAAATTATGCAGTCCTACAGATTCTGTTGTACATGCAATATGTTGGTGATTCAATATAATGATACTTCTGGTGGTTATGACATGATATTCTCATATGTAAATGGTACCTTCAGGGGTGTTCAGGTATCAGCCTCTGCAACATTGCTGCTCTAGTTATCTGCTTCAGATGCGTATGTACGTACGTGCATATGTATGTATGTACGATGACTCTCACTTCTTGCAATCGAAATTCTGCACACCATATAGCTGCTTTTAAAGGAAAGAGATTTCATTAAAGGGGAGTTACTGCCCAAGTTTCCTGTCTCTGTAGTAATGACACAGACTTGATCATTTTGAAAGTGGCCTGGCTTATTCTTTAAGCGTGTTTCTACAGCTAAAGAAGCCATGTTGAAAGGTTACTAGCGTGCTATTTATCAAGCTTGCACAAACAAATCCCAATTGTTTGCACGAACTTATTTTTTATGAACTGATCTTTTGATATTAATTAGATTTGTCATATGAGTGTTTCCATAAATACCAGAGTCCCTTGCCCTAACTGTCTGTTTTTTACCATTTTGTGTTTCTTTTCATTAAATTTCAAAGTATTTCAGAATGAATTATCTTTAATTACAAAGACCAGAAATGTATCTCTCATATCAAGAGATCCCAGCTTAAGTTTAATTTGAGCGTCAAAGTATACAGTTGCAAACTCATCATGGGACATGATTTTTGCGTGAAATTTCATGCCATGAAAAATTGTGATTTCGTATCCTCTTTTTACTTGCCTTTCTTCTTACCTAATCCATTGTAATAAGCTCAAACAGAATTAAAGCAAGCGTAAACATTTCCAGCACAGGCACTCACATGCAGTATCAGTTTGTGCTTCACAACTTACATGATTATTAAAACAGGTTTCACTACGTACATTTTCGTGTCCAACAAGTTTACGTTGTGAATCATCTCTGTTCACCATAATGTTTGAACCTGTAAAAAAGTGGCCCTGATATTCCACATTTCTCAAATACCCCCAGTCTGGACTGCAGAGAAGTTAATATGCATAGAAACACCATTCTGTCATAGTTTGTCAGACTTTAGTTACAAATCACAAAACATTTAGCATCCTGCATTTTTTAGCATCAGGAGTTTTCTCCCATTGCCTCTGACTCGTATACATGTACTATTGTAACACAAACAATACATCATGTATTGTACTGCACGCTAACTATACTAAAACCCCTGCACTTCCACATTTCTTGTGATGTTGCCAATCTACATCATTAAAATCTTTTGGTATCCCCTTTTACGTGGTGATGTCACATAATTACTATTTCCATACAAATTTGGTCGGAAGACATATTTTGGCTCCCCAAATGGGTTTTTCTCAAGGAAAGAAATTTATGTTCAATTTTAAAAATATTGACACTGTACAAAGTATCCCAGTTGTACTAGCTGCACTTGTAAGCTTAGGTTGAACAGGACACAACCTACTGTCATATTTATATACTTTCAAAACTGCATTGAGATCGCAATACGGTTCAACTGAATCGTTTGATTAGCCTCCTTGCGGTTCTAGAGGTCTTATAATGGATTAATTTTGTTTCAGAAACTTCATTTTAGGGATACTTTTTAATGTGAGGCTTAAAAAAGGGAAAAGAATCGTTTTCTACATGTTCCATGTTAGAACCACATACTGTACCACCTGGGTCATACCATTTTCATTGGACTGATAAATTAGTCTGTGCTTTTGTCTACAGTGTTTTATTGTCAATTTCATTTCAGTTTCTCCTTAGCGATCGGATTAATTTAATTACAACTAATTACGTGCAAAAAGTATCACATACCGTATTGGAAAAGATAAAGCAAATGAAGAACTTAGATGTAAGAAATTTTATCACCTTTCAGCATTTTAGGCAGCTATACTGTTATGATGTAGCATTCATGGCAAACTTTTTTGGTACTGACCACTCTCTTAATGTGGGAGTCGGGTTTTTGTACCAAATTATGAGAGGCACAGGAAACTATTCTCTGACATTTATATATGTAGAATTGTATAGTCATATACCGAGAAAAAAAATTAACATTTTTATTTTGCAAATTTGATAAGAATAGTACACTTATTAGGAGTAGTAAGATTTGCATCCTCCGACATTTGACTGTTTTTGACCATTTTTTAATTTATAACCTGTGGAAAGGTAAACATTTTTCAAAAAGGAGGGACAACCCTATTGGTTTTTGTGGGGTTCAAAAAATATCTGAAGTCACCTGAGGTCAAACACTTAAAATTTAATTTCTTAACACAATGTCCGAATAATAGAAATCCTGGAAAAGTTAATATGTAGCAGGTTACTTTTAACATTATCAAGAAAATGGATTCAGCATTATTTGTAGTCATATACTGCATATCAAAAACCACATTTTCAATTATACACTCTACAGAGGTCTGTACATCGTCGTAGAAAAGATGAAAGAAATGCAGACTTGGTTAATTTGCTTCTCGGGGTAATAGGACTTTTAAAGAGAACTTACCTTCCATGATATGCCAATGTGACTTCAATATCACAGAAACCAATACTGAGACATTCCTACTGTAGTTTCTCCTGTGATAGAGCCATCTCCTATATGTGTACACTGCATGTAACTTTTATTTTTAATTACTTGATGTTTCAATTCAAAATAGTATTTTTCTTAATTGCCTAAATTGCTGAAGCCACAATGAGTCTCTGGTTTCTTTTGCAGGACTTGGAAAGTCAGTGTCCCATTCGTGCAATCATGCACCTCATGATAAATATTGGTCAGTGGTACAGGGCTGACAGTTGTGGGAGTTTTGATGTGTGTCACGAAAACAATTTGTAATGGAATAACATATTTCTGGGTCAGGGCAGCAGTGCAATGCATGCACTGTAGTTTGCAATAACTGGGCAGCCAACTTTCCTACCAAAGAACCAAAAACAGGACCTTGGTTGTCCAACAACCATGAAAAGTTGTTAAAATGGAGGACTGTAGGCATGACACACACAATGAGCTCAACTGTACACTGCAAGGGGGGGGGGCCAATGCTATTTCAGTTTGACCTACTAGTTGGCCACCTATATTCTACTTTGGTCATCTGTATTATCCCCACTCTCTATTGAGTGTATGTTGGTAGTTGTGGTATTTTAGGTAAGTCAACAGGACAATAAATCATTTTAAATCCCAATCTAAAGTAGGACACCAAAGTTTTGTTTCTGTTTACACAGGGAACCAAATCTTTAACACATCATAATTTTTCTGCTTGCCAAATTCAATCCTTTTCTTTGCTTTGCCTTGTGTAAAGGGAACCTCCTGGGGTCCTTACATTGTACAGAAAAGAATATAAAAAGAAAGAGAAATAATCATAAAACAAATGTTAACTTAAAATCTCATAAAAGTACATCTTTCACTAAAGCAATTGGTGAAAAGAGACTGAACGATGTAGTCTACACTTCTCTTGTCTTTTTTTCATGTGAAACCTTAGCCTAAAAGAAGCTATTAAAAGAAAAATTATGTTTAACTCACAACTTGCTGAAAAACTGGGAGGGAAACAAAGTTTGGATTTGGTGTCCCGTTTACATCAGGAATTTTGTGCCTTCAGTTATGTTTGAATTTTCTTTTTTTTCAGTTCTTGATATTTCATGATACATATAGCTAGAACATTTTTACCCTGTTACTGCTCTGGCGGTGAGCATTTTGGTCTGATGGACCCTTCAAAGTACTTTCGAACACAGGCCAGGCCAACAGTGTAGTGTAATGCACGAAGGTCTATAGCTATATATGCATCTGAACCTGCTGATTTCCATCCACTTTAGTCTCTAAGCAATTCATGTGGATCACATCTCAGAGTAAACATAATAGCATATTTTAAAATTTATAAAATAATTGTTAATAATATACTTTTACATATATTTTGATGATTGTTGTATAACCTCTTGTCTTATATTGACAAATAGCATTGAGCTCTAACTTTCCTTCTTCTCTCCTAACCATTACAATTTCACATAGCCTAGGCTTACATTACAGGAAGAGCTAGCCTAACTTAGACCTAGGGTTCTCACTGGACACTGAGACCTAACTTAGGCCGAAAGAGAGAGACAGACAAAGAGACAGATTGAGAGACAGACAGACAGAGAGACAGACAGACAGGTAGACAGACGGATGGACGGACAGACAGACAGAGTGATGCCACATGTTACAATGGCTCACATCATCATGCTGGCATGAGCTAAAAATTTATCCAGCCATACCCAGTGCTTAGTCTCCGTAGAATACCCTGTAACTATTATTAAACGAACATGGTTAAGGCCTCCACATTAGATCGTGATGGTCTCCTGCAGTATCAAATCAAATCTTATCACTCCCACATCCACTTTTGTCTCCTAATTCCATTCCTGTATTTTTTTTTTCTCTCTGTACCTTAAAAAAATTTGTCAACAGCCTCTATAATGACGTACTTTCCCGAGATCTCTTCTGGAACCCCCATTCTGACTTCTGACAGCCTCCCAACGTGAGATCTATCCTCACCTCCTTCAAACTACCAACACATAACCTTTCATTATTTTCTTTTCTGATTATTTTAATGATAGAGCACACTAAAACTAATGACATAAATCTTCTTAAACAAGTTATAGCTTTAAGGTAAGATGTACATACGTTTCTTTGTTTCTATCTTCTTATTTTAATTCATATTTACACAGAAATACCTATCAACTATTTTCATCTCAGTGAACATTACCACCAATATCATATTTCATGAAGCATCACAACCAGTCAATACTGTGTGGCCATATATCATTATTTATAGGTTTGAGGTCTTCAGTTCATCAGACCTTTTACAGTGTCTATAATTCTAAGACATAAGGGGAAAAACACCCAAAACTTGGTACAGTAAAACCCCATTTATCCGAACACGTCGGGACCAGACGTTGTTCGGATAACGGAAAAGTTCGGATAAACGGGGTTTCATGTTTATCGTTAATATGGTACCCCCCAGTGAAGCATCATGCTTATTAATAGAGTGATATTAACCATTGTTACGTTGTCTCCGTGTTACTTCTTTGGTTTCGTATTAAAAAATAAACACTTGTTGAAAATTCAAAGTGTTTCATGTGTTCTTCTTAGATTGAACTTCCAAGGAGGATAAATTGAATGAGGGCAATGGATGTCCGTCTGGGTTGCGATACTTTGCTCGGCAACAGGATAACACTTAGCCTACACACGGAATCCTAACATTATAAACCAAAAGCAACAGTAGCCTACATTTTCAAAAAATGCGCTAAAATAACGAACATGCATATAAATTTTACCTCTACAAACGGTATAAACACTTGCCACATGGAAAAGGGAGATGTCAAGTGAGAAGCATATGCCACTTCAAAACCCCGAAAGTCTAACCGCTATTACCGCTACTTGCGAATTCGGGCGGGCGCTAGCTACAACATTAACAGTAACATTAGCAGTAACAGCGCGGTTATTTGCCTGGTACTGTTTGAAAGCTAGGCCTATCGAAATGCTGGAGTCTCGGTGGTAGAACAATAACGTGCTCTGCTTAATTTTTTAAATAATGATTGGAATCAAACGTGGCAAGGGATAATTCGCCCATATGTCTTGAGTAGGCCTACGGCTCATTTTATTTGTTTGAATCGTTTGTTGTATCGCCTTAATTGGATATTCAGGAGATTTGAAAAGTTTGATCGACTTTATCAAAATGGCTTAATCGTTTCCGAAGTTTAACAAGGTTTAAGAAGCTTGCTATCTTTTACAAGCTTGTTAGGCCTAAGTGTTAATGGGGCTATCGGTTCCCTTGCCACAATGCATGAATGAATTCAAAGATATTGCCGAAAGATTCTCGAAGATGGGATTTATTTGTTTTGAATTTCAAGCTTTAAAGCTTGTTAACTTTCTCACCTGGGGCCATCAGTTCACTTTATTCTCACCTATTACACCCAGATTTAAGTCTGATTGACATTCTTCCACACGTATATTAATTCCAATCACTGTATTGTTAGGTGTAAAAAGAACAACTGTTGGGCAGCGCTAACGCTAGCGCGGGGCTTTGCATGAAAAGCCTAAGTTTTGTACACTTTGATAGGCTATTGTCAGTATGGACTTAGTGACGCTATTGTGATTCTACGCCGACAACCAAGAAAGAAAACACACGGACAATTAGCCGGGTATTTCTGAATCATGTATTCATCCTCCGGCTTGGCGGTTTAAGTTGGTAGTAGAGATAAACATTAACAATAGCTGGTTTAACTACAATAAAGATCTTCGAGGATCGAAAAAAGTTAAACAGAGAGGTAAAATGTTGTCAAATCTAGGCTGAAAGTTTACATTGCTTGTGTACGATGCCAGTTTTGCGAAACCGAACGGCCAGTTCGGATAAACGGGGTTTCGGATAAACGGGGTTCGGATGAGCAGGATTTTACTGTATTCCCATAATGAATTCCAAATGCACTGCTGTTACTTCAACTTCTATCACCTTTTTGTGTCCATGCCCAAGAGATAAGAAATGTAATCAAATGTTGCAGACAGCAGTGATGCATCTCATCTTCAATTTTTCAGTAGTTATATGCTAATCCAGAGTTTTCATTTCTTTGAGTTCTTAACATAATTGTAAGGAGACCTCACAGAATAAACACCAATTTATCAATGTGAAGAGCTCCTTATTTCGATTAATTTGAAATTTTAGTGCTTGAGTACATCCTTTAAATCTAAGAATAATTCAATTAAGATCAATTGCTAGCCTATAGTGATTTATATTAACTTGTTAATCAATTCTGGGATGCAACGACTTAACAAAAGATGTTGCTAAAAAAAGTATGTGAGTTGCCACTGTGTTAAGTTGAGACATCCAGCCTCCACAAGAATAGTTTCACAGTTGAAGAAGCCCTGCCGTGAGACTATTAGACTGGTTTCAGAATTGTATGACTATAGCTCGTTGCATATGAAGAAAGATATTGTATATGGTCTGAAAGAGTCATTCATGCCAAACTTACTTCACCACAACATGTTTCTTCCAGGTTTCACATCATCAGGTGGTACAGCATAGCTCATGCACCAAAACAATGTCAGGTGGGCAAACAATTTCTGTTTTTCAATCTCAAAATGGCAAAACAATTACCCCTTACCTGTTCCAGCATTCCATGCTCTGCTAGCCTGGTAGCATACAAGAACTTGTAAGCTTGAAAGTTTGGTAATAGGTAATGCTTGTTTCCTAGAAGCTGAGCATACTCATAAACTTCTGTAAGTTGTATGGACATGTTTGTTGCAAATTCACTAAACTGTAGCCTGTGTTAAAAGAGAATGTAGAAGTTAAAAACTACAAGAGTGAAAAGGAAACCAGACTAAGGACTTTATGATTCCTTACCGTCATTTATGAAGAACGACCCACTTCAGTACCCATACTGAAGTTCAAACATGTTGCTCCTCTTGAATTGTCACGTCTATACCTTTGACCTCCAAAATAAAATGACAGCCTATAAATCTAATAATCTTCCTTTCGCAAGTTAACTTGACCTAATCTGGTAAGAATTGTACCTCAAAATTTGTTATTTTATTCAACATTTACTTAAGTTAATGATATGATGTAAACCTGCCAAATTTTGTGCACCTCACTAACATTAGCATGACAATCATTACATGAAGGGTGTCCTTTAACAAATTCTATACATGAACTTAGAGCAATAACCTGTGAACGAGCTAGAAACATAAATGGTCATGAACAGTTCCACTGAGTGATCAAAATGATGATTTGGAAATGTGTAACATTAGGCGGCAACTGCCAATAGGATGCTTTACGCCTAGCCTTACTCTCCTGTGCAAATGCAACACCATAAAGTTGACTAATCAGACAAGGACAATTAAATAAACAATGTCTCAGCTTTCAAGGTATGATAGTCAAAACTTTGTCAAGGTGCTTAGGCCATTGCATTTTCAGACTTATTTTTTAATGGTGCATGAACTTTGACAATGCGCGAAGTTTGGTACATGTACTTATACTTCATACCGTTGTAAAACAACACAATGTCAACTTGGTACTATAGGCCCTTGGACCCAGACATACCAAACATTCAGAAAGACCTACCACAGTAAAGATGCAACACAGCCTTAACTTGTACCATACAACCTGTAGGAGAAGCATTTCACAAATTGTCATAAAATGGCCCATTTCAGATGCTGAACCCAATACTGCTGAACAACCTGAATGTACAACAACCATACCAGTAACATGACACAACTTCAATTTAGTATCATGTAATCTGTAGAAGTTTGCATTTTGCATCATTTCATAAAATGGTTCATTTACACACCTTGGACCCTAAAATATTGAGCAACCCTAAGGTGTCACAACCATAGTAGCAATGTTATACAAACTCAACTTAATTGTACAATCTAGTGAAAAGCAATTCGTGTACTTTCAAACACTGGGCCCTTAGGGCCACCCATGGCCCACATGTGACCTCTCACACCCACATTTTGTACATTCACAAAGAGCTCCTAACCCAAGGATCATTTTCTTAAGAAAATGCATCAAACATTGTTCGAGAGAGAGAGCAATTCACAGCAATTATGAGAAGATAAGGCCGACATATAGACAGCTGGAAGCCTCATCACAATTACAGCTCACACAGGGTAAGAAGTCACAAATGTTTAGTTACCTTTTATTTTGTATCACTGCATAGAACCTTCATTGTTCTTACACTAAAGCAAACTCAATCATTACAATAATGAACCATATAAGCATCCATAGCATGAGAAAGAGAGAGAGGGGAGAAATTGCCTCTCTGACAATCACCTCCATATATGCAGTGTACTGAGTGATCAAATTTCCCCTACACTGCTGATATGCAATGTCGCAGTAGAGACGATACACAATGTAGAAAATAGGAGTTTGAGGCAAAAGTGGTATGGTCGACCAAGAGTGCCACAATATCACTGTTTAAAGCTAAAACAGGCCCCCTGTCCTTTTCCTCCTGCTTGACCTCCACCAAAACGAATCAAATTTATCATCTCACTATAATGCATCCATGTACATAGTAAAAAATCTCTCCAAGCTTTCTACCTTGAGATATTGAGTCAAAAATGTTTTCAGAGTTTTTCCCCAGTGCCGCAGATGACCTTTGACCCCCACCATAAACAATAGGGCACACCTTCTCATTATGGAAGATCTACAAACCAAGTTCCCCTCATTGACCGACTTTCCCTCATTGAGTTAGAGCATACCCAAGCAACTGTCACAGACTCACACACACACGCATGCACACACATCAACTGACTGCATAGGTTCCTTTGCTGATGCAAGGAACCAAAAATCTACTGCAGATAGTATGAGAAACTAAGAATTTGAAAGTAAAATTGTATTCCCTGATTTTGTCCAAACACCACACTGTACACTGACAGTACGTAACAGAAACACAAAGACAAGGCCACAATCCTCGATATGAATGATGGGACATTTGTACAAAAATGTGACAATGTTGAAGTAGATTCATTCATCTTTTCCATGTATTTTTCTCAGGGATTGTAGGTCCAATGCGGTATTTCATCCCCAAACTGGCATGAAAGTATCACTTTGACATGCCATTTTATGAGTGTTTCTTCTTGTGCTTCATGTCTACTTAAAGAGCAAATGAACGAATTACGTAACTATTAACCAAGCTGAGTATTTCTTACTCTCTTTCTAATTAACCACTAATTAATGTACAGAGTTCTTCATATGTTCTTCATATGTTCTTCATATGTTTAACTACAACTGGTCATTCTTCACTGATTTCCAGATTTGACTATGAAATGTCCACTTATATAACAGTACGCATGATATATCATTTTCTTTTTTACATATCAACAATACACAACATGAATTAATTACATTTGTGTCTAATGAACGTAAACCTTGATAGGTCTTATGGACGTGTGATTGCAAATTCCTCACCTATGACTAGATCCAAGTAAAACAATCTTGGTAGCTTTGTGAGTGTAAGGACCAAGTCCAACTTGAGCCATCAGGTAACAGAAATGAGATGCATAGAGGAGTCCTCTTGTAGCTATAGGGGAAACAAAAAGATCATCATGAAATGGAAAAAAATAAATTGATTGGATCATTAACGTCAGTAATCAGTAAGCATGAATTAACACCTATGCAAGATTCAACTGGTGATCACTTCTTGAAATAATTCACATAGTTCTTATTTACTCACAATGCAGATGAACTGCTAAACCTTTCTTACTGTTACTCATATCTGGTTATTTAAATGAAAACAAGAATGTCTTAGCAATTAAATATTCCGAATGGAGAATCTGCTGGCACGTCTGCCTACTGAACCTGGTGCAAGTATGTATTTTAATCAGGCCCAGGCATGACTAAAAGGGATGGAGTACTTAAACATTGCAGCAGCACTTACATACATCCATTATTCTGTTTGAAAGGGAAACCAGAAAGCCAAGAGGCTTAGAAATTCCCTGCCTTTAATATACTTGAATATCCAAATGCCCTCCTAAGATACTGTAAAACATAGAAATTAAGTGTGAGACCCCATCTAATTTCAAGTACTCGTCTTTTCTGTATGTTTACAATGTATACCATGTGATGTGGCAAAACTGAATCATAACAACTTCTTGACTGTGGTGAATGCAGTGAGACAGGTTTAACAGTCATAGTCTTTTTTCTAGTGTAAAAGGCTTTGTTCTAGTGTATAAGTATGAAATTGAAATTTCATAGAATTTTTCCTACAATACCCTTCCAGGTTTTCTGATTGATTGCCAAGAATTCTGCAGCCAGGAAATGATATATTACACTTAAGGTTATATCTTTGTGAAGTCAGTCCATTACAGGGTAGCACTGACTCTTCCCCTGGCTGAAAATACACAAAATATAACAACTATCTGATCATATCTCACAAGTAAAACAAAATCTCTCATAGGCAATCCAAACTGACATGACAAATCACTTCTCCATAAATGTGTGACATATTCCACAGCATCAATTGTTGGATAAAGATCTCTCAGGGAATGATAATACCTGTCTTCAGTGACCTCAGAGGTCAATGGTCACTTATCAGCTACAAAAATTCTCTGTACAGGAGGCATTATGGGTTAGTAAAGCATAATCAAGAACCAATTAATTTGTCTTCAGAGAATTTTATACTTGTAACTATCAAAATGCTCAGTAAATAGTAATAGATTTATAATAAAAGGATGACAAAGGTATGTGCTGCTTTCTGATGTGCATTGCATTAAAAGTTCAAATTTATTAGACCAAACATACTGACTGAATTTTATAAAACATTACAAGTATTGCTGGTCTTTGCCAGCTGGTTACACCAAATACTTGTATACCCACAAGTAGTAGAGAAGAGTTAAAGTACCTGCTGAGAGCTAACATTTTGCACCTCCTAGAGACCCAAATAAACTTCAGTTTACACCAAAACCAAACCCCCAAAAGATAATGCACTGCATCGTAACCCCACCTGTAAAGTGCAGGTTTACTTCCCCTTGGAATGTAGTGTGTTCACATGCTTTTCACTGTATGACCTCTGATCTTCCCATATGACCTCTGACTTCAAAAAAACCTACACAATCCTATTTACTTAGAAGGAAGTACACACTCTCCAAGTTTGAAGTCTATGCAACATGTCGTTCCTGAGATACTGCAGAGATTGGTTGCCTACATTCTGCCTACTGATGACCTCACATGACCTTTGACCTGCACCAAAAACAATCCCAGCCGAGACTTTTATATGTCCTCCCCACACACCAACTTTGATCGGTCTTGCCTTCAAAAGTCTCGGTCTTTCCTTCAAAAGTTACAGCATAAATGAACATACAAAAGACTTTCACATTATGGCATCTAATCACCCCATTCGACCTTTGACCTGCAAAAAATCATCACAATTTTATTTAATCAGAAAGGAGTACATACCACCCAAGTTTGAGATTCATGAAACATGTAGTTCCTGAGATACTGCAAACATACTTTGTCTACATACTGGCGGCTGGTGACCTCATACGACCTTTCACCTATACCAAAAACAATCCCAGCTGAGATCTTTGCATGTTCTACCCACACACCAACTTTCACCTATCTTATACCTTTCCTTCAAAAACTACAACGCTAACAAGATTGCTGTTACACACACACAGGCACACACGCACACACACAAACCGAACCAAAATCACCATCGCATAGATTCCTTGCCTGCCTTCGGCAAGGAGTCAACAAAATGGCAATTATTGTTCAGCAAGGAATCAACAAAATGGCAATTATTGTTCATGTGCATTTTAAACAACACAATCTTTTACTTTGATCACCATTAAAGTTACTCATTCACCAGTAAAGTTAGCAAGTAGTTGGCTGAAGTAAACTCAAAACTAAAATAAGTACAAACAAATAACCAAGCTTGCTCACCTAAAGAGTCCCCCAGGGCAGTTATACTTTTGATACCAAGCTCAGAATCGGACGAACGAAGGTTGGAAAGAATCATGGCCAGGTGGGGCCGCCAATCGCCCCATTTTTCATCACTACAGCTCTGTGAAAAGATAAATCTCTTAGATTTAATGACTGACATAGTGACTTCAAAATGTGGAACATGCTTAACTTTCTATACATGAAAAACTGATTCATACTCTCTCAGCAATCTGGGACGGTTTTGTACACGTTTCTAACCATGAGAGTAATGTAAGGAATGCATGCAAGGAATTATCTATTAGCTACTTTTTAAAAGAAAACATTGCAGCAGTCTTTATCCATGTGTAATCAAGTCTTATCTAAATGCAAAGGGAATGACCTTGGTCAACTAAAGGTAACGAACTAATCAAGTGCAATGCAGCATAAAATCTTTCCTGATCTTCTACTGGCATGTTGGGAAAGACTAGATATTGAAAATTCCCTCTAATGTGATTACTCATTGAAATCAGAAGAGTGACTTAATTTTGTTCTAATAAATATTTGATATAATTAAAGTTTGAGCAGTTTTAACAATATCATAAAACAAAGATGGCCTGTATTCCTTGTTCAAACACAAGACGAGGCAACGTTAGAAGAAGAGTATGCATCAGGGCTAATGATAAGAGAGTTTAGGACTTCAATTATTAAATGTATACAGACCTTTTATGCATTAGTCCTTTGAGTCCATTTCAACAGCATAAGCATTTTTTTCTCTTTTTGTTTGGGGGGGGGCCAATTGCAAGACCAGGTGACACCCAATAAGTCATTTTGTAGCCTAACGGTTTGGCTCTTTCATGCCAGCTGAATACACTGAGCAAAATTCTACTGACAATGAAAGTGGAAGCAATCAGCTGCAATGTTGTCATATAAACAATAAACAGACCCATTGTTTGTGAAATTGGTTGCCAAATGCTAATCAATGAGGAGGAATCTAAACTTGTAACTGTGACTTGTGTAAAGGTAAATGCTATGTTTTTTTGTAATGGATAAGTGGGACCTTCTGCCAAATCGAACTCTTGGTTATGTCTTAACTGTGTGAAAGATTTTCTGTGTTGCTACAAAATACAACTTCAGGGCTCAATGCAACCCTAAAAGAAGTGGATGGATAAAAATCAAATTTAAAAATCTAACCAGAGTGGTACCTATGAAAACTAGCAATGCTGCTGGAACTACCGCAAAGATAAAGTTTTCACTAACTCTTTCGCCAATGTCATGAGCTATTTCTCAAATCACAACAGTTCCCCAATTGTCATCAATACAAGTCATAATTTCTGTCAAGACAGGCCTACAACTCTACCAAACCCTGGTAAGACCTTTCGGAGGAAACCTACCACTTGTGAGTCCTTGAATGATCTAGAAACACTCGTAGTTGGTGATAAAATCATTCAAAACATTAAAAAAAAATCACATACATAAAAGTTGGGTTCTTTGTCTCAAGGCTACATGACAGAGAATTTATTTTTCCTTTTACAAATGTTCTTCCTTCAGAAAGCTTTTAATGCAGAACGATGTTCTTCAATTTGGGACCAATGATTTCAGTGTAGATATTCAACAGGATGAACCGTCTACATCCTCAGTATAATTGTGGATCTCATAAATTGAAATGTCCCAAACTATAGAACAACACTTTCTGGTCTATGCCAAAGATAAGCTGATGAAATTGATTAAGTGAACTCATAAAATCAAATATAAAGTCAGTATGTCATGCTTAAGTCATGTCACTTTATTGACAACTTCTTTTTACTTTTCAAAATGGATGTGTGGATAATTCGATATTGCAAAGAAGGTCCACCTAAACTAGTGAGGTTAAACCACCAACATACCACTGCAAAAAAAATCCATTCTTCCACAAGCTTTTCTACGATAGTCATCACAGTCCGTTTCTCCCATAAATAAGCAGCCCATACTTAATGGATGCACGGTAAATCAACACCAACACCCCAGAAAGAATGCCACAAATAGACAATACAATTTTGGTTTGGTCCCCCAATATCATAGTCTTCAATAACTGTGGTTCCAAATACTGCATGTACAATCTACTTGTAGTGTCAAACAGTCTTTAAACAACCAAGGCTGCTTGAAGAAGACATGACATGTAAACTAACACTCAATGGAAACTAGTTTTTTTAAATATTTGGACTTCCTTCTTGAAAAACTTGTTTTCTTTTACAAGGCAGCTTATGAAAATCATGTACAATCTTGGTCATTTGTCATAATAGTTCTTTCTTAGTGATCTGCTTATGGTGTTAATGAAGTTTTGATCCATGCTAAAGGGTGGATCCTTTGGCCCGTTTTACAAAATTCTGCAAAATGTTATTCCGCCTACAGATCGTTGGTTTTATTTTTCAACAATTTCTCAAATATGCTATCTAAGACATTGTGTCAAAAGAATGAAATATTAATGCTGGGTGATTTGCCGGGTGATTTTATATTGAAATGTTGATCCCAGTGAAAACACATTCAACACTTACTACAGACCTTTACCAAAGAGAAATATCAATACCTGCCAGGGTATCAAGTACAATAACTCATCTTCATTGAAGGAGAGTTACAAGGAAACAAAGGTTACATAACAAATATCAGTGATTATTCTTTAATTGGCATAGTTGTGGCTACAAAAAATCAAATCAAGAGCTCCAGTAATTGTATCGTGTGTAGAAATTTTATAGAACTCAATGGAAATAGCTATAGAAATGATCCTAAAAGTTTCGGGTTTTGATAGTTTTTCCTGTGATAATGTTGATCATACATGACAACTTTGGTGGAATACGTTTATGAAAGTTGTTGATAAACATGCTCCCCAAGACAGTTAGAGTGCAAAAATACCCTTGTCCATGATTGTCACAGTTACCTTGTTAAAATGATGAATGAGAATGAGCTTTGTCATAGGAAAGTGATAAACATGTAACTCCCCTCTGATAAAAATTGCCACAAGGGCAATAAGGAATATGGTTAACATAGGGTTTTAATGGTTCAAAAGGATTTTCTCTATACAGAGATTTCCAAAAATAATAATGGTGAAGACATTGGAATTGCTTAACCCTTTCAGCTACAATTTACCATACAGTTTTGTACTATTTTTCTTTCTATCACTTTACGCTTTGCAGTTTTTCATGTTCCTAGCAAGAACTTGATTTCTTAACTTACATGGTTTATCATCAAAGTGTAACCATTTCTAAATTTTGTTTTTTATTATTTGTAGTTTGCTTTCAAGACTAAACTTTTAATTTTTGTTCTCATGTTAGTCTTCCCCTGATACTTATTGTTAATGTTAAATCCAGGGCCCCTGGGAGAGGCAACTTTAGGTTCAGTGAGCAACTGTCGTAAAAAAAAGATATGAAAATAAAAATACTAAAAATGTCTCCAAGATATGCAGACCCTACGGAATATAATTGGAAAAATTTAAAACTGCTCCCTCACTGGTTGTACTTAACTTGCAAAATTTATGAACTACATGACAAATTGATAGATTTCAAATTCCTAACAGCATACATGATTGACATGTAAAGCAGAAAAAAATCTTGATCAACCTAGACTATTCAAGAGACAAAGTGAGGCTGTTACTGGTAAAATGTAGGAATAATAATCAGTGCCAAATATATCTTCTTAGACCATCTTTCATATACAAAAACGCAATCACACTTAATGATCCCTACCGTGACTGCAGCCGGCTGTCTGTCTGACATAAGCTGATAAAGGGTCTGTAGGGGGTCATTCATGTCCAAACTATTAGCAAATCTGGTCATGACACTGGCATGTGTACGGGCATCCATTTTACCCGCCAGCAGGAGCGCATGACCCCACAGGCCAGTTTTCATGGCAAACTCCAAACTTTCCTAGAAATAAAAATAAAGAGGAGATGATACATAGACAGTATCTACAAATTTAGAATGGAAAAAAATATATCACTGTGCAAGAAATGCAGTGTGAGGTGTATTACAAGAGTAAAACATGTCCATTGTCAGTTTCACAAAGGGCAACCTTGCACCCTTGAACTCTCTCTGTGCACTGCATACAACCTTTAAAGTAACAAAGTTGTTTGTCCACAAGATTAACAGAGAAAAATGCTGGAGTATTCAAGGAAGCTCCATACTGTATTTTAATTACAGGTCATGTAGAAATTCAATAAATATCCCCCAATTTTTCTAAGAAATGTTCAGTATTGTAAATTTAGCACTTCATTTTTACTAATTTTAACCTGATATCAAAATACAAACAAACAACTTTAAATTTAAGCAAAAGTTCACAATATAGCTTCACCAAAAGGCTTAGTGATTCCTTGCTGACCAAATTTGGTTTGAAATCTTGACGTAATGATCCAGCTAGATTGTGTTAATGTTTCATGTTAACTGGTAATTGTGGTAACTCGTATGAGCCTTGATTGCAAAGAAGGTGTAGCCTTCAGGCAGTACTGATAATGGTCAATAAGATGATTTCGTTGGAACTTGAGGTCTATACAATAGTTTGGTTTAGTTTAGAAATAGTGTCCTAACAAATCCAGAGAGCATGGAATAAAAATCTCTCAAAAATACTTCCTTTACATGACACCTCAACCTATTTGTGCCTGCGAAGTAATTTGATAAAATAACAACAGTATTCGTAAGCCACAAAGGAACAAATAGAAATAAGCCCATATGGGTCTTGCAGAACATGCCACGTACGAAAAGGGGTTTTAGCATTATCTCAGCTTACAAGTTTTCAGCAGGCAGGCACCATTTGTGATTGATGTTGATGGAGAAGTGTACTACACAAAGTAATAGAAACACTACACTACAGTTGTCAATGTCAGGAGCCTTACAGGCTTTCCAGTGACAATAAGGAACCAAACACTGGAATTAGAAGCCCCGTACACACAGCCCAGTATGGCCAACCATCACTCAAAGTATGATATCAGTCAAGGTTACCTTCTGGAGATATCGTTTTTACAACATTTTCACAGTTTGACATCTGGTGCCTTCAAATGTCCTTTGACCTCCATCAAAACAATAGAGAGCATGTGACTTTGCATGGCCAACCAATGCTCCACGTATAAGATCAGGCGAGTTTACCATTCTTGTGATATTGCTTTTACAGTGTTTTCACAGTTTGACCTCTGGTGACCTTTGACCTCCACCAAAAAATGAGCATCATTTGTTCAGTATGACCAAACCACATGTCAAGTATGGGGTCAGTCAAGCTTACTCTTCTTCAGATATAGTGTTTTACAACGTTTTCACAATTTGACCTCTGGTGACCTCAAATGACCTTTGACCTGAACCAAAAACGATAGGAATTATGAACTAAGTAAGGTAAACCCACACAAGACGTATGATGTCAGTGAAGGTTACCCTTTTTGAGATATCATGTGTACAAGGTTTTCACAGTTTGACCTCTAGTGACCTCAAATATTTGACCTCTACCAAAAACAACAGGAATATCTAAAAGTATGACCAACCAACACACCAAATATGGGGTCAGTCATCTTTACCCTTCTAGAGATATTGTGTTTACAAGGTTTTCAGTTTCACCTCTGGTGACTTAAAATTAGCTTTGACCTCCACCAAAAACAATGGGGATCATCTACTCAATATGACCAACCTACACACCACGTATAAGGTCAGTCATTGTTACACTTCTTGAGATATCCTGTTTACAATTTGACCTCCAGTGACCTAAAATGACCTTTAACCTTCACCAAGAACAATACGCATCATCTATTCAGTATGACGAGCCCACAGAATAAGTATGAGATCAGTTAACATTACCCCTCTTGAGATATGGTGCATTGACAGGGTTTCACAGTACAACATTCATTAAGCCTGTTCCTTACAAGCAACAAGAATTTCCTAAAACTGTGCTGTATCTTTTCTTATCTACAGTGGTAGCTATTGCAATAACATTGAAACCATTTTCAGAGTACCTACCTTTTTCCTTCCATACAGTAATAAATTCCTGAACTGTGCAGTATCTTTCTGTATATTTCTGGCAGGTACTCTGTCCTGAGATGATTCCTCCTCTCCCTTACTCGCCTCTTCCACTGGCGTGAAGTGATCTCGCAGTAATAGTTCTGATATATCAGTCTCCAGGACAGACTGGTTGATAAACCAATGACAATCAGATCAAAATATTTACACAGTGTAGATCATAAAACAACCATTGTCATACAAAAACAAGATAATATAGAAACCATTGACTTACAGACTAGCTACGCATGTATGTATTCTGAATTTAGTAATGTTTCAGGAAATGATTGAACCATAGAAGTTAAATTTGGTAGAATGTTGAAACATTTTAGTGCACTTGTGAAAACACAGAAGTTTGTTGTTTCACATAGAGAGCAACTTGTGCTTCACACTACACGCAAAGTATGTCAGGCTGTTTTGTGATATTACGTTGCAACTAAACTATGAAAGACACTAGTTTCACTGCTGCCAGACTAAGAACTTAACTAACAACCTTCTGTTAAAATGAAACCCCAAAAGCTCAATACCACCATCCACTTTCAGCAAACAAAACTCACCCCATTTTGTCTGCAGAGCAATTCCATTAGCTCCCAAAGGAGAGCCACAGAGTCCCTATCTGGTAGTGTAGTGCTTGATGCAGCCTCCCTGGCTTTTCTCATAGCAAATCTAATCACATCAGATTTATGGGTCTCTCCTCTGTTGAAAAAACAACATAATCTTCAGGATTTGTGGCATATCATGTTTTTTTTTGTTTAGAATATAAACATAGTTAGTATACATGCACTAATCAGTACAACAAGACCCTGATGGGCTCTGTGTGAAGAATATTTTAACTACTTGCAGTTTCATCAAAAGGTTAAGAACATCCCAACATTATCTCCAAATGCAGTTTCTGGTACTCTTTACACAGAGGGGGTTTGCCCTGCAGCTACTGTATCATTGTATACTATGAACCAGGATAAATTTTCAGCTTCATAGGAAACACCCTATCCTCCTTTACAACAAATTGGCATGCATTCATTCCACCCCCAATGAATAATGACCAGTCCATGATGATTTGGAAGTCTAATTGCAGTTAACATTGACACAGGTTTGACAATTTCACTTTGATTTACAGCAACGTCTTCACAGTCAACTGACCCAGATAATATCCCTGTAGCTCACCCCTGGTTTTACTCAAGAACACAAGGCATGTCAGTCATAAGAGGTCATTTAGAAATATGGTGACATTAGTGCTAGCTCCCATGTGTAAAATCTCTTTTACTTAATTGCATTTCAGAAGTTGTCATAGCATTGAAATAGTCAAGAACTCTGCAATATTCTTGAGAATGCTTCCTCATAATTCATTCATTCATATCAGAGGAATGTGCCTAAATGTGAAGAAAAGGACAGAAGTTGCAAATACAAGAGAGGTCTATTTCTTTGACACCACACCATAACAGTGAGATGTCCCACTAGAAGTAATCTGAAAAACCCTCAACATTGTCACATGTTATCTGTAGAAAAACTATCACTTTGCACAATGTAATAATTTGTGGCGCATATAGCCCATTCAGAAGTTGGACCCACAAATGTTGAACACTGACTGGAAAGGATTTTACCACCACAATGCTAATTTGACAAACATTTCACATTGTACAGCAAAGTATGAAGTTAAGCGTGATTTCATAACATGATTCACGTCGGCTCATATGGGACCAATAATCATGAAGAACCTGGAAGAACCACTACTATAGTAGGAATGTGACAAAATTTCAACATATCATACCATCTGTAGGAGAAGAAGCATTTTGCATGATTTCATAAAATGGCCCATATGGGTCCAATTGGACCTTGGACCTCTAAATCCTGAAAACACCCCGAGTTCCACTGCCACAATGCTAATTTGATGAACATTTCACATTGTAAAGTAAATGATGCAGAAAAGAAACAACTTTTATGATTTCATAAAATGGTCCATATGGCAGATATGGGACCAATAATCCTGAAAAATCTGAAGCAACCACTACCATAGTAGTGATATGACACAATTTCAACTAAAAAACATACAATCTGTAGAATTGGATTTTGCATGATTTCATAAAATGGCCCATATAACCCATTTGCACCTTGGATCCAAAATCTTGAACAGCCTGAAGTCACCACTACCATATGCATCCATAGACCAAGTATAAACTTTGTCCAAGCTTTATAGTTTGAGATATAGTGTTAAAAAGTTTTCAGAGTTTTGCCCCCAGTGCCCCCAGATAACCTTTGTCTTCCACCAAAAACAATCGCGCAAACCTTCTCGATAAAGCGAGCCTAAATCCCAAGTTTGACTTTCATCTGACTTTCCCCAATTGAGTTAGAGCATACCCAAGCAAGTGTCAGAGACACAGCTTTGCCCCCAGTGTCCCCAGACAACCTTTAGCCTCCACCAAAAACAATAGGCACAACTTCTCAATATGGCGAACATACATACCAAGTTTGACTTTCATCAGAATGCAGTGACGACTTCATTGAATTTTGCTTTGTCGTTGCTTCCTGAACCCTAACCTAAATAATACACTCTATATTGTTTATAATTTCTTTACATGACACTTCAGCCTAGCTGTGTCTAAGAAGGAACTTGGTAAAATACCGGCATTATTCGTAAGAGTGTTTCAAAGGATGTTTTCAGGTATTCAAGTAAACATTACCCACTTATCAAAGCAACGTTGCTTCAGATCCTTTACCACAATAAGTCAATGGGTCAATTTTGCACTTGAAGTGAACAAAAACATACCTTTATGGCCCATTGACATTGTTCTGAAAGAAACGTCAAATCAGACAGGACAGGAGGGAATACTACAAATAAATCCCCATTGTCAAAGTAGTACTCTTCAAATGTGGACACATAGAAACGAGCCAGTAAGGGTCTCGAAGAACATACCACATACAAAAAAAGGTTTTAGCATTATCTCAGCTCACAGAGGTTTTCAGCAGGCAGGCACAATTTGTTATTGATGTTGATGGAGAAGTTTACGACACAAAGTAATAGACACACTACACTACATTACAGCTGTCAATGTCAGGAGCAAGAAAGGCTTCCAGTGACAATTTGGAAGCCAAACACTGGCATTAGTATCCCCGGGCATACAGCCCAGTTTGACTAACCAACACTCAAAGTATGATATCAGTCTAGGTTACCTTTCTGGAGACATTGTTTTTACAAAGCTGTCACAGTTTGACATCTGGTGACCTCAAATGAACTCTGACCTCCACCTAAGCAATAGGGATCATCTACTTCACATGGCCAACCAACACTTCACAAATGAGATTAGGCAATTTTACCTTTCTGGACATATTGTCTTTACAACAGTTTTCACAGTTTAACCTCTGGGGACTTTTGACCTCCACCAGAAACAATGAGAAAGGTTAACTAAGTATGACCAACCAACAAATCAAGTATGAAGTCAGTCAAGCTTACCCTTCTTGAGATGTCATGTTTTACAAGGTTTTCACAGTTTCCCTCTGATGACCTCAAATGACACTTGACCTCTACCAAAAACAATAGGGATCACCTACTCAGTATGACCAACAACACAACAAGTAAGAGGTCGATAAGGGTGACTCTTCTTGGGATATTGTGTTAATGTTTTCACAATTTGACCTCTGGTGACCTCAAATGACCTTTGACCTCCTCTAAAAACAATAGGGATTACCTACTCAGTATGAATATCCCACACACTAGGTAAGAGGTCAGTCAACATTACCCTTCTTGAGATATTGTGTTAACAAGGTTTTCACGGTTTGACATCTGGTGACCTCACATGACCTTTGACCTCCACCAAACACATTAGGGATCATCTACCAAACCACACACCAGGTATAGGGTTAATCATGGTTACCATTCTAGAGATATCATGTTTACAAGTAAAATGACACTTACATACAAACACCCGTACATCCGCAAACACACACACAAGATATTACAATTGCATAGGTTCCTTCGGCCTTACCGTATGAGAGGACCAGGGAAAGACTTCAGTTCAACTGCTTCTGCAGATTCCTCCAACATGTCCTACGTTAAAAGATGAGAGGAAAACAAATGTCAAATCACTAAAAACACAAATTGGAAAACAGTACAGCAAGCCACTAAATCAAAAGCAACATATCTACTACCAGAGCATAAAAAAAGACAGCAGCAAGATGTTATTCTCAATGTAATGATTGTATTGTTACAAATACAATGTTGCAAAGATAAATAATAGAAATGGAGGTATTAACAAATGAGTAATATTTAAAATTTAATAGTTCACTGGATGTTAATCTTAAACACAAACACTACAGTTCTTAACCAGTTGACAATGTATGACAAGTTTATTCGTCATGCCCTAACCTTCACGCACTGGGTATGTTGAATATACTCCCCTTGTAATATATATCCACCAGACTGCATCACGTAACATCTAACCAACCAATGACACATCCTTGAAAGACTGTTTGCTGTGTACAGCTAACATTCTAGCCCTATTAAATGTTCACTAATGTCCCAAGATGGATATACTTGCCTTCTTATTGAGACATTGATCAAATAAGTTGACCCAGAAGTGTTCTTGAACGTGCTGGACTTGTTACAATTTATCTCTGCAGGGATCACATGGGTGTTTTTTCTATCCAATTTCAATATTACAATGGGACCTTCTATTTCAACTAAGCAGAATTCCTGATTAAAGAAGCTTTGCAGAGTTTATTTGACTTGAATTTCAAGTAAGCTAGTGACTCAGAAAATTAGACGAGGAAGGGTTTTCCTATGTTTTTAAGAAAGAGCCCCTTCAACCCTTGCAAGTAAGATGACACTGTTTTTTGCTTGTATATGCTACCCAACAAAAAGAAAAAAAGGTGATGAATATTTTTGTGTTAAATTTTTACAATGTTTTAGTTTTCCATTGCTAAGTTTAGATATTTATTTTTGCAAAATTAAGTCCACAGTGGAATGAAAGTTAAGGTATTTCACTTCTGCAGTTAACTGGTAAACAAAGAATAGAAACCATCATATAGACAGTGTACCTCAACACAGTGGATCTCTACCCTAGAAGACATTCCATCTCCTGGTGTGTTTGGTAAGACTTTTATGAGGTGCCCACCAGGGCTAAATCTTGCTACTACATGAGCTATCCCAAACTTGACTGGAGTCATTCTCTCTGGAGATGGTGGAGACACTAAGGGAACAAAGAAAGAAGATGAAGGAAACAACTTTTACACAATAAAAACTATGCCATCCTAAAGCTTCGTATCAGGTGTTCCAATCAATTCAACCCACAAAAATTTGTGTCTTTGGAAATGATCAAAACTGCACCTTTCTATGGGTTCAACACATTATGTATTAACAGTGTGCTAAGAATTAGCAACAAATGTGAACAAAGACAAATGTAATGAATGTTTTGCAGACCTTCCAAACTCTTCTTTGCATCAAAGGAGTCAAAACACAATTAATGAATAAAGTGGTAATGCAAGGGAACGATTTAACTTGTTCAAATATGAAAACAAAGCAGAATAATCCTTGCAAACTCAAGCCTCAAATGACTAAGGAGCTTGGTAAACTATTTTGTCTGAAACATGTTTAACATCTTTGGCATTTGCACTAAAAACGGGTTACATACAGCTATACAGATAAAAGGTTAGCAATACCCATTTGAGTTGGTTCTGTGGTGTCAGCATAACCACTGTAATTCTGTGAGTAGCTGTCAAAACTTTGATTGTAGCTCCCATCTGCTCCCATTTGTGCATCGAACCCTGAATTGTTCTGCCATCTCTCATGGTGGATGTATTTTCCATCTTGTATCCTGCTCTGGTCAGCTCCAAATTTTTCAGGAGTACCTCCTCCCGCATGATGGAAATCAGAGGTAAAGCTGTATTTGTGAAATGTAAAACCATAAACTGCATGAAATTCAAGGACGTTTTCACAAACAGTCCCTACATGAAACAAAAGAGACACACATATGTATACTTTTTGACTAACTTTTTCAACTTTCCCAGAAATATTACAGCTACTTGGCCTTTACTTATTCATTCACTTCTTCTGTACATAGACCTTAGAACCAGGCAAATGGATGGACAGAAAAAGTAGCTGTAAATCATTGGCTTGTGTAATTTAGTTCAATATCCTATTAATCATTCTAATTATGTCAACTTTTAATGAAAGGTTAACCAACACAGAACAATGCACTAACCATGAAATAATGCACGATACAGGGTTAATGCAAGCAATGCAAGAGGGCGCATCATGAGCACATCCAGCAACAGCATTAACCCCCAGCATTATGCCCAGCTCGCGGTCAGCGCCTCGTAAGCGCACCCTCGATAGGCGCACCGAGTCGTCGGACTCGTCTAAATCCGGCCAAGATGCGGTCCTCGGCCAAATGAAGGACCTGCTAGAGCGCTTGTTATCGGAGCGAGCGTCCACGGCACTGCAGGGCCCGTCGGCCCCACCCTCCAAACCGGCGCGTCGTTCAGCATCGCCCTTTTGGGACGCCGACTTAGTTTTTCGAAGCGGGGCATCTCGGGAGACGCCAGCCACGATCACGCCCCCGCGAGACCGCGGCGATCCTCTTTCGGATGGAGAGGATGACCAACCACTTCGCGGCACGGATATTTCCACAGAGGCGTTCGAGCACGCCGCCAAGGTTCTCAGGCGAACACTCGGCTATGCGCCAGACCCAGCCCCGACCGCGGCAGAGGCCTCGGCATCGCTGCTCACACTCAACGCAGCCTCGTCTTACGCGCGAGCCAGTAGTCGGCTTTTCAGCGAGATGCGGCCCGTGCATTCCACGTAGAGGAAGCAGACTGTGTAAACCTGTTTTCAGTCCCGCACATTCCCGCACGGGTCCGGAACGGTTGCGCGCGGCAGGGACCCTGGACGCGCGTGATAGGTTCCGGGATAGGAACGCGTGCCGTCTAGAGACTAGCCTCTATGACATGGATAGAGCTTTCAGAGCCGGACTTAAGTATGCGTGAGCGCTGTTGCTATTCGCGGAACTGCTCAATCGCTCATTCACGCAGGCTCATACCGCAGGCATCTCCCGCGCGGACACCGGCGCGGTCAGCGCTCTCTTAGGTCCAGTCGCCCGTAGCGTGTCTGACCAGTTTGCACGCATGTCAATCAAGGCCACGACTACCAGGCGCGACCAGGTTTTAGATTCGTTGGACTGGTCTTCGCGCACCACGGTGGAGGCCTTCCGAGACCTACCCATCCTGGGAAATGACCTCTTTGGAGGCCACTTCGATACTAAGTGGCGCGAGGAGGCTGAGCGTCTAAAAGCCCTCAGAGAGGCAGACAAACACATGTCACGCTTGGGTAATCCCAGTAGCTCGCAACCCCGCCAGCAGGGTTCTGGCTGCAATCGGCGGGCAGGCCAAGGACGATACCGCCAGGGAAAGGGCGCCCAGCAGCGCTACCAGCCCTATTCGCGGCAAGGCGGCTCGGGCAACTGCGACAACCGGTCGGACAACCGACAGCAGCAGTCCAATCAGGGTGGCTATCGTTCGCGCAACAGGGGTGGCCGCTCCAAGCGGCCCTAGGGATGTCCACCCCACCGTTTTGCAGAAGCCGGTGGGGGGCGGTTGCAATATTTTCTACAGGCTTGGAGCAACATCGCGCCCGACCCATGGGTGCTCGGAGTCATAGCCGAGGGCTATCGAGTCAAGTTTACCGCCCCTCCACCGTCATCTGGCCTCGTCCGGCCAACACTGATTCCGGACGAACAGGCCAAAAAGGTCGTTCTCGAGCAAGAGCTGGAGGACCTTCTTGCCAAAGGCGAAGTGGTGCAAGTGAAGGAAGATAACGACCTTCTTGTCCATTCGACATTCTTTCTAACGCCCAAGAAGAACGGCACGTGCAGGCCAATTCTGAACTTCAAGCCGCTCAACAAGCGTTACGTCAGACCCCAGGGGTTTCGGATGGAGACTGGCAACCATCCTCCCCCTCCTGCGCGAAGGGATGTGGGCAACGTCTATAGATCTGAAAGACGCATACCTACACATCCCGATACACCAAGCATCAAGGCGCTTCCTCGCCTTTTGCTACAGGAATGTCGACTATCACTTCGTGGCCCTACCAGTTCGGTCTCTCGACCGCTCCGCGGGTCTTCACTCGGGTTACCCGCGCAGTCCTCACTTACCTGCGCAGGGCCGGGATCACGGTATTTGCGTACCTCGACGACTGGCTCGTGTTAGGGTCGTCAGAGGCGGACGCTCAAGCAAACACAACCTTTGTTCTCGATACCTTGCACAATCTCGGGTGGATTGTAAACAAGGAAAAGTCGGCCCTTACCCCGTCGCAGAACATCGTATACCTCGGCGCACGCCTAGGCCTCTCCTCCAGGATGGCGTTCCCGACGGAGGAGTGCGTATCGGACCTCCGGGCGGTTGCGACCTGACTGCTGTCGGCTCCGCAATCCCCTGCCCTGCTGTGGCAGCAGCTTCTGGGCAGGATGGCGAGCCCAGTCGACCTCTTAGGCCTAGGCCCCCTTCACATGCGGCCTCTACATAGACATTTCCTTACGTTCGCGCCCATGCCGGACCCTGCACCCGGGCACGAGGATTCCCCTCCCGGGGGACCTGCGCCCGTTCCTCCTCTGGTGGGCGTACGGGGACAAGCTCACGGCGGGCAGGCCGTTCCGCGACAATGCTCCCCTAGCAACCATTTTATTAGGTCTCCCTTCTTCCACACTTCACCCTCTACAATCTGTTCAGAACCAGGCAGCGAAGTTAATTCTGTCCAGAAACAGATATGATAGTGCCCGATCTTGCCTTTGTAGCCTACACTGGCTCCCAGTGGAGCAACGTATTAAATTTAAAGTTCTTTGTCTTGTCTATAAGTGTATGAAACAGCAAGCCCCTGATTACCTTACTAATCTGTTCTCTAAACGTTCTTCTTCATATAGTATTAGGAGCATTTCTCACACTTCATTATATATCCCCGCCACTCGCACAAAACGTTCTGGCGACCGTATTTTTGCTGTCTCGGGGGCTGCTCTCTGGAATGCTTTGCCAGAGGCAATTCGCGTCTGCTCTTCTTTTTATGCTTTCAAAAAATCTTTAAAGACACATCTCTTCAAAGAAGCTTTCTAATTTTTGCTCGTTCTGTGTTTTTGCTGTTTATTATTATTGTTATTGTTTCTTTCCATTCTATGTCTTCACTTTGTTTTCGTGTATTCCTGTTCAGCGCCATAGAATATCTTTTTAGTTATGACGCTTTATAAATGTCTTAAAATAAATAAATAAATAACCACCGACGCGTCTCTAACGGGCTGGGGCGCGACCTGGAACGACCAGGTGGCAGCGGGGGTTTGGGGGCCTCACGATGCGGCCCAACATATCAATGTCCTCGAAACGCAAGCGGTAACCAACGCGATTCGTCACTGGCGCTCGGCCCTACGCGGGCACACAGTCACGGTCCGGTCGGACAATTCAACGACGGTCGCATACATCAATCGCCACGGGGGGACGAAGTCCGCGGCCCAGCTGCGCAAAGTGTGGGACCTCCTGATGTTATGCCAGTCCCTTCAGATCACACTCCGGGCGTCACACCTCGTGGGCCAGTACAATGTCGTCGCCGACGCCCTCTCTCGGGGCAACTACGACTCCGGGGCCTGGACCCTTGCGCAGCGGTGGGCGGACCACATCTTCGCCGTCTACGACCGGCTCTTCGTAGACATGTTCGCGTCACCGACCGACGCACGCCTTCCAACTTACGTGTCACATTACGCAGCTCCAACATCGTGAAGGTCGAAGCCCTGTCCTTCCCGTGGACCGGCCTCTCCATGTACAGATTCCCCCCGTTCGGGCTTATCCACACAGTGCTCTGCCGGCTCCAGAGCAACCCGGCGGACATGCTGCTCATCGCGCCGTGCTGGCCGAACCAGCCATGGTTCCCCCTCCTCCCACGGCTGCTATGCGACTCACCATTCCTTTTCCCTCCAGTCCCGGACCTGCTGACACAGAGGAGCGGAGCTCTGCGGCACCCGCACCTGTCCACCCTCCTCCTGGCTGCATGGCCTCTATCCAGTCGACCCTCCAGGCGGCAGGCTTTTCTGAGGAAGCTGCAAACATTGCCGCGGCAGCCAGGCGTGCCACGATGGTTCGAACTTACGATTCGCGCCTGGAGCAATACTTCCAATGGGCAGCCGACAACTCTCTCGATCTCATGGAAATGCCAGCACCAGACCTGGCCAGCTTCTTCTGCGCCCTCTTCCGAGAGGGGAAGCAGGTCAGTACCATAAGGAACTACCGCTCAGCCATAGCCGCGGTCCACCGCAGATTTCCGGACGGATCGACGATAGGTACCAACGCGGCTCTTCGACAACTCTTACGGGGCATGTTCCACCAACGCCCATCGGTCCGACGACTTCCGCCGTCTTGGTCCATCAACGCGATCCTCGACAGGCTCGCCAGTGCCCCATACGAGCCGTTCCATAATGCACCGCTAGATCTGCTGACGCTCCAAACACTCTTCCTCGTGGCGGCAGCCTCAGCCGGGCAGAGGGCCTCTCTGCACGCACTCACTCTCCAGCCAGGGTTTATCCGCTTCGACCCCGCCGGGGTTCGACTACTCCCTGATCCGCAGTTTCTAGCCAAAAATCAGTCGATCTCCTTCACGCCAGGCGAAATCAAACTTCCGAAACTCAGCACCGCCTCCTCGGTCGCGGAGGATAGACTGCGTTTGCCCGGTACGCACTCTTAAGAGGTACATCGAGCGCACCAAGAGCCTTCGCACCTCCGATCGCCTGTTCATTTTGCCGCACCGTCCGTTCTCGCCGGCTTCGAAGGAAACACTCTTGCGCTGGATAATCTCGGTGATCCGGCCCCACGCCGATTTGTCAGAGCGCGTTCGGGCGCACGAAGGGACTGGTGTCATGCATGTCATCTCTTGATTCTGTTGCAAATAGACTTACACACTAAACATACCTGCTGCCATCTGTTTTGTTTACTTCTTCTTGTTTATCAGTCTCCTCTGTTTGATTCCTCCATTCTCCACTCTGGTCACCTTCTCTTGTCCAGCTTTTAGCCTGTTGCGCCCTGGCCCTCTGGTAGTACCACCAGTATTCCTCTGAACGCCGCCATTTGTTGTTGGGCCATCCCCCTCTCTGGTGGTACCACTGTCTGTAATAGTCTTCTCTCCTGGTGTCATATTCTTCTCGATCTGAAAAAAAAGAAGTCAAATCTTAATCATGGGCTAGAAATTTGAAACTATACACTGCAACATCATACATAGCACAGGTCACAGGTGAACATTTGACTGATGACAAACAAAGGAATAAAATTTTAATGTAAAAGCAATGCGATGTGGCAGTTGCTTGTAACATTCATGTTTCTTTGTTTTTGTTTTGGGGAGGGTTCCATTTCTATGTTTAAAAACTTACAAGGTGCATTCACCAATGCCTGCAGTAAGTAAACTATCATGATTACCACATACATAACATGTTGTTATATTTTTATTCACCCTCTAAGCCTGTTCAAAACTAACATTTCCAAAATACTTGTGAACATTAATGTTACATTTCATTATTCCATCAATCAAAAATCATCCACACCCCTGGCAATCATTCTAGCAACAACTTTTCCATCGTCAATGTTTCTTTCTCTCTCTGACTCATCATTCCCTTTGTTATGCAATCTAACGTGGTCATATGTTTTACACCTTCTGTGGTTCTGTTACTGTTGGCTTACAAATACCTTTTAACCATTTTTGGTAGTTGTAGCTATCTGGATAATCTCCTTGTTGAGCTGCCCAACCTTGTCTTGAATGAGGTCTCTCCTGTCCTTGCCGTGATGGAGGCCTGTTGAAACCTGACCACCCAGATGATCTGTCAGCTCCTTGGCGATATGGTGACTGCCGACCATACTGGTGATGTTGATACTGATCTGGTGGCATTGGCACTCCTGAAGAGTCATATCTGGTGCCATAGCCTTGCCTTCCATACCTCTCCCATCCACCAGGGTATCCCCCGTACAGGGAATTGTAGCCACCTTGTCCATGGCTGTATGCTCCATACATGTGTGGATACTGGAAATCAGTGAAAGGAAACGCAAACTTACACAGATTATGAGTCAACTGACATTCAAAACATTAAGATCCAAATGTTAGTCCAGATAAACATCAACAAAATACATAACTGAAATACCAAGTAGAATTTAGCCAATAATTCACATCAACTTTTTACTATACACTACCTATCATTACTCAATGCAAAATAATTGTTTACACACAATATGTTACACATCATTGTATGCTGTAATTGAAAACACCTGAATCAATACAGGAGAGAGACATGACTCATATGAGGGAGACAATAATTTATTAGATTATGTCATAAATCTTTTGTAACAAAATATGTGACCTCTGTGTTACTCTATAAACAACATAACCTTGACAAACCTGTTGAGGGTACATTGCCCCTCCAGGATGTTGTCCTGGGTATCCCGGATGAGATGGTGGTTGCTGTTGATTGACTGCAGATTGACTGTGATTTGGATCACTTGGTGTTCCACTGGTTGGTACTTCAGAGCCCATGATAGAATCTTCAGTATTTCCCAACTCTGCTTGGAAAGTTGGCTGAGACACTGTTGGTGCAGTTGCTGTAGAAGGTGGAGGGTGCTGGTATGGTTTACCAAAATCAAATGTTGGTTCACTGGTAGGTGGTTGCTGGCTTTGTTGCAAGTCAGTGACCAGAGCATCTGGTGCTGCTATCTGCATTGATCCCATTTGCTGGGTAACACCACTGACATTAGTTACAGGTTTGCTTTGTTGATTTCCTGGAGCTAGGGCATCTGCTGTTGCCCGCAGAGGCATCGGATGTGGCTGAATCAAACTTGGTTGTGACTTTCGTTGCAACTTCACAGGCGACGGGTGAAGCACAGGCATTATAGAAGGCTGAGACAGTGCTGGTGCAAGCAAGATATTTCCAGTGGTGGAAGGAACTCCAGTGGACCATAAAGGTGGAGAAGGATTGACAGCTGAGGTCTGTTTGGGTGTGTGTCTGCCTGAAATGCTACGAAAGGCACTTGTATGACTTGTGGCAAGATCAGACGATGATGGCGACATTGCTGTTGTTGTTAAGGTAGAATGTCCTAAAGGAGAAGAGATAGCCTTATCAGTTGATTCAACATTTGTTATATCTGGCTTTGATATCTGACTGTTAGTTGGGACAGTAGCAGACAGATCTGGATGGTTCTCTGTAACTCCACCCTCAACTAGTCGATCACTTTGATTTCTGTCTGTTCTACTCTCCTCAGATGCTGGATCAACAGGCACCTGTCGATTCTGATCCCCTGAAGCAGCAGGAGGTGACAAAGGAGGAGCAGTTGGAAACTCATCAGGTTCATCCCCAACTTGAAGGTGACCTTCTACACCAGCTCCTTTGCTAGCACCCTCAATGTCAGAAATGAGATCACTGCTTTGAGTACGTAACCTACCCCTGAAACCTTGTCCTTCATTTGGATTGACAAAACTGCTTTGTTTTACAATTTCAGGCATTCCTGCTGTTTCAGCAGTTTGTTGAGTAGTTCCATCACCTACACCACTAACAGAGGGTAGTTCTGCAGCCTTCAAGACAACCTCCCCTGCTGATGGTGGAGAAGATGAATGATGCCCTCCTCTATAGCTTTTTCCCCCTAGGTCCTGTTCACTGCCACTAGACCCTACGTTACGGTTATGTGGGGTGCAATTCAAATCTAAACCTGTCCTTACACCTAATTCACAGACATTTCCCTGACCATAATCAAGTGGATGCTGTGATGACATGTCGGCATTTCCTGGTGTACTTTGTCCAACGTCTGGCAAACTACCAGCAAGATTCTCTGATACTCCACCAGAGGCTCCTTCAGGAAGGTTGACTGATGGGTCTGGGTTCATATGTTCAGTGCTAGATTCCTGAGAACTGGCAGGTATTATGTCTGGCCCTGATAACCCCATGGGGGTGGTCCTGTCACCTCCTGATTCTTTTCCCTTTGGGTGAACTAAGTCAACATCATCTTCATCTCTGTCTTGGAAAAACCCAGACAATCCTCCACCACTGGACACAGACTCATTGTCTGCCTCCGAAGTTGGCACTCTCAGAGGGTTCAATGGGTCAGGCTGGTGACCATGGTGTCCACTTTGTAGATTTGTGGGACTTAAGTGTTGCTGGTGGTTACCACCATGGTGGTCTACAGGTGGATCATTATATCTCCAGGATTCTGTGTATTGGTTATGCATACCATGTGATGGATTGCCATGCCATTCCTGTCCTGGTGCATTGTGGTGTCCTTCTCCACCATAGTGAGGCTCACCTTGATTAGGCTTATCACTTGGACAATGGTTACTAAATTCACTAGGCTGGGAGTTCCAGGACTGATTCACATACCCGTTGTTTTCCATTCCATTGGGAGGGTGCTGGCCCTGTTGCCAGTGGGTATCTTGATAGTTGGTGACAGGAAGGGTGATTCCAGTGTGTTTTTGGTAGTCCATAGGATTAAAGAAAACTGGCGGTCCTTGTGGCTGGAAGGCAGGATTCATGGATGAAAGGGTGTGCTGACTTGGTGTTATTTGAGGTTGTTGCTGAGGGTATGAATTAAAGAAATCTGCAGCACTCCCTTCCTGATAACCTGCAAGAGGACAAAACAATTATCACTTGGCAATGGATTACTAGAGAAACAAAATCAGGCCTTTTCATTGTCAAAAATCAATTTCAATTCTCGCAAACAATATATTCCTTGACCTTTAAGCTATAAATATCACCAAGGAGTTTAAAGTATTGTGAATGAATCTCTTTTTCAAAGTTTATACTTAGAGACTGAGGAAAGAACAAAAGTTAAATAAGCCAATTTTCAGTCTCATAGATAGGGAGAAACTTTTGAATACATATTTCATTCACTCTTAAGATACCAAGACAGAGATAAAACAAAAGTGTATAGTTCATGCACCACTGATTACATGGGTTGTTAAGTTGAGATAGGTAAGTGGAAAGTAAATAAATAGATACATAATAAAAAGTCAAAGAGTTTTTATATTTAGTCATGATCCACTGTCTTCTATTACTGTGCTGACCACCCATGAAGTTTACCATTTGTGAATAGATGTATCACTACCATGATCACCAATTTACTAAGAAATACACTGATATCTAATTGTCATCTTCTCATTATGCATACATCACCTTAACAATACTTACACGCGTTTGACCTCTGTTTCAAATGACTTTTGAACTGCATCCCAAATGACTTGTGACCACCATTATCAACATTAGAGATGATCATCTACCAAAGGTTACCTCCATTACAAATCAAGTTTAATCATGAAACTTTTTTACCATGTTTGCAGGACACAACCATGCAAACACAAACCATCTCTATCAAATAGATTGCTATATTGTGGATCCTCAGAAAGAAATAAAAAACAGCAAAAACAAAAAAGAAAAGAAAAAAATAAGATTATGTAACCTCTCTCAACTGCTGATTCAGGATATTGCTGGTTAGAGACATTTTCATTGCCTGACATATCTGTAATAAAGCAAGAAAACATAAATTTCTCAATTTGCCAACACAATTCAGAAAGCATGTATGTATTAGATAAAAGTATGGAGACACTTAGTCCTTGTACACCACTGTCTAGTAGAAAATCTTGAATAAAGGCAACCAACCATTCATCAATATTACTGACATCTGGCCTCAGTTATTTTCTGTCATTTCCATTTTTTTTCTTTTTCTGTCTGATTAGAATTTAAAAGGGGATCAGACAATCATAACCTTATAACATGCAGTACACAATATACATGCAGACATCATACAAAGCCATGCAGAGGTATATAAAAGTGTGAAAGTGGGAAATGTTACCTGTAGCACATGTAATACTATGTAAATCAACAAAACATTGACACAGAATTTTGTAACATACTGCAAGCAGTTCATATTGCATACAAAACCTTGGAAAGTTCTCTTCCCCTTGGCCAACCTTTTCCAGTCTGCACGATATTCCTATGGAACGCCGAAAGGGCAATACATTCTGTTGTTTACTTTGATGTTGTTTCCTTTTATGCTGCTGTATCCTTTAATGTCGATGTCTCCTCTGATGTTGCTTACTTTGATGTCGTTGTTTACTTAAATGTCTATTTTAAAGTTGTTGTCTCATTTGATGTTGACGTTTCCTTTAATGCCGTTGCTTCCTTTCATGCCGTTGTCTCTTTTAATGTTGTTGTCTCATTTGATGTTGTTTACTTTAATGCCGTTGTTTATTTTAATGCCGTTGCTTCCTTTCATGCCGTTGTTTCATTTGATGCTGTCGTTTTCTTCAAGTTTTTGTCTTCTCTGACGCTGTTGTTTCCTTTGATGCAGTTGTTTACTTTGAGTTTGTCTTCTCTGATGCCGTTTCCTTTCATGCCGTTGTCTACTTTGAGTTTGTTGTCTTCTCTGATGCCGTTTACTTTGATGCTGTTGTCTACTTTGAGTTTGTTAACTTCTCCGACAATACAGGCCCACAGAATCTCCCATCCAGTAAGTTGAACATCACTCACACAATTCAACAACGTTACATGCATGTACACCATATATGCCCACACCCACATATGTACCTCCCACTGTATGAACTATGATGGAACGACGCATTCTAGGCTGCAGCCACCCGAACAAGTAGGCCGGTTCTCGTTGAAACCGAATGTAGCCACTAGCCTAGCATGTAGAAAACTACGATCAATTAAGCAGAATTTACCCAGGCTGACCAGGTGTGCTTCAGTTTGAAAGTACAATCGCAGTGTGTAACGTATGGCATTACCGTCAAATACTACTGGGCCTTGGACTCAGAGCTTTCACCAAAGGATACTTTGTGTAGATCTAACTTCAATAACTTTTACATAACCTTTTGCATTCAATCTTTCTCATCTAAACTCGTTGTAAGTGTTAGTCCTGACTCAGTATACTTGTAAGCAAAGACACAAAAAATGACATGTCAATGAAATAAGTCTGTCAAACAGTGCCTCAGTTGGGAGAAAAACTTTTTTTTTTTAATTCTTATCCGGATGTCTCATACAAGGCTAGATAACATCCATGGGTACAGTAGGCCACAATGTCATTATTAGGTTGATGTCTCCCTGTAGCCCGTTTGTTCGTGGGAGGAATTTGCCATTAGCTGTCCCTTCTCTCTTTGAAATCGGGCCCAACGTGAATCCAAGATTTCTGCTGTTAGAAGTATTTTGATGCACCTAAATGGACACTTTTTAACTTTTGTGGAGTCGTATGTGAGCAAAGTCGAATAGCACAGTAGCATTAGCCATGAGGTATATGTATCATGTAAACTTAATGTCTAGCAGGTGGATCATCATTTTTGAAAAATGGTGGTATACTGAGGTGTATTATGGGTTGTTTCGTTGAAGTGACATTTGAAATGAAGATACCAAGCTTAGCCTTTAGGCAAGGGTGAAACTTGAACCTCATTAAAGAATCAGGAGTGTTACATGCTTCATCAGCAACATATTATGAATATAATTGATTCCTTGGAAGTTCGCTCTATAACGTAGAGCTAGCTCTGCATAACATGAAACATCAACTCGAGCCTGGCACTCCTACCGTACCGTACATCTACGTGCGCACAATCTGCGGCCCGCCGAATGGTTTCAATAATGAAACAGTATTGCAACGTTTGCCCGGACCGGTCGTGTGGTGAGAAATAAGGTTGGTGAAGGGGTAGGGAAGGGGTGAGAACCTGGAGAGGCAGGGGCTGGATGACACCGATGAAAATAAATGAGGACACTAACGGAGCATGTTAGGTTTAGAAAATATAATTCAAGTCATCACCACTGTCGCAAAACCAAGCAAATGAAGAGGTGCTAAAATAATTCAACAAGTTAATAAACAGCAAGTGCAGTAAACTAACACTCATACTATGCTAATGCAGCTAACGAAACTTACGCGGCGTAAACAGTACAAGGTAGTGTGAGGCATTGCTCAGCGGCTGAAACGCAGCGCACTTGAAAATGAGCAGCCAAAGCTCAGCTACTAAAGCCCAGCGCGGCTGGAACTCAGCAGCTAAACCCAGGGCAGCTGAAACTCAGCAGCAAGACTGAATTTGATGCAGCTCAGAGGCTGAACATACGCAACGCAGCTGAGAGTCAGCAGCGTAAATACTACGCAGCAGAAACCGCTCCACTAACAAGTCAGAAATAAACTAAGTCCCTAAAAATCGCCCATCACAAGATGGATAAAAATTCGGCATAGATTCTGCCTAGTAAAAGTACAATTACACCCTAAAACTACTCAATAAAATCGTGCCGTACATGGCATTATAAAGGACCCCGTTATCGTGTAAAATCCCATACGAAACAAATTACTGTGTAAAGTCCTATACAAACAAACTGACAAATTACGGCACATCAAGCCAGATTGACATACACAAAGGTCTAATCACACAAAGTATTCTATCCCGCATTACGTAAGCAAACTAACCCCACCTCGCTGTCTGGACGAACCTCGCTACTTCCCCGCTTAGGAGAACAAAGCCGACCTTGTGAACCTGAAGGCTGCAAACTCCGGCAGTGCTGAATCACCACAACGCCATAGAAAAAAAACAACAAACTCAAAGTAGACAGCAGCATCAAAGTAAACAACGGCATCAGAGAAGACAACAAACTCAAAGTAGACAACGGCATGAAAGGAAACGGCATCAGAGAAGACATACTCAAAGTAAACAACCGCATCAAAGGAAACAACAGCGTCAGAGAAGACAACAAACTCGAAGAAAACGACAGCAGCAAATGACACAATGGCATGAAAGGAAGCAATTGCATTAAAATAAACAACGCCATTAAAGTAATCAACATCCAATGAGACAACAACATTAAAAGAGACAACGGCATGAAAGGAAGCAACGGCATTAAAGGAAATGTCAACATCAAATGAGACAACAACTTTAAATTAGACATTTAAGTAAACAACGGCATCAAAGTAAACAACATCAGAGGAGACAACAACATTAAAGGAGACAGCAGCATAAAAGGAAACAACATCAAAGTAAACAACAGAATGTATTGCCCTTTCGGCATTCCATATATTCCCAGTATAAACAAATTGTATCTTTTTCATTCAGAGTCTACTCTCGGATTGTTCTACAGTACTGTACATAATTTATAGGAAGCAAGCTCAGGGAAGGCAATGGATAAATATAGTAGTACAATGGAAGCAGTATTAATGCTTTACTGTAACTACCCATGATGATGGTGAAGAAGATACAATTATTGTAATTATGTAACATCATACTATATTCCAGTTTGATACTGACCAAGTCATACTTACTGAAAATACTTAAGGTGAAAAGTACAGTTTGATCCTAAACTGGAAAACTGTTAAACTGTGGACCAATTACAATGGACCAACACGTTTGCACTTTTGTAGCAAAGCACTTTTTCACACAATGAAAGATGCCAGCAAATTAGCAAAGCACAAATTGCAATATGCATGCATTTAATGTTGCATTGAGGAACTTTTTTATGTTTACACAACTGCTTTGAAATAACAGTATTTTATACAGTAAATGTTATTGCATCCTTTGTGCATGTTACTGTAAACTGCAACAGCACAACACACAACACAATAAAACAATCACCTTGACTACATTCACAAACAGTATACCATGTGAATTTGTTATTTTAGTTTACTTGCTTTCACAAAAATGTCAAGCTACTTTGTCTACAGCCTTCTGCTTTATGATTAGTGACAATGACAACAATTAATGTGAAGAGGTGAAATTCAGCAGTAGTCCTGGCATCCATGGCACCTAATTCTTCTTAAGGGCAACCTAACTAGTAACATTGTTGTCCGTCAGACAACTAAACCAGGCAGTGCATCAGCCATTTTAATTTTTATCTCAAATACCTGAAACAACAGGAAAAAATGTGAAAATACATTTGCACTGTAAGCAGCACAACACAAGTGTGTTCATAGAAGAGTAAAACAAGGATGTAAGTTGTCACTTGGACTACCACATAGAAGTAGTTAAATTTTATCACTGACATGCCTTTCAATGATAACATGGGAATGATTTAATAATATGTCAGTTCATTATTACTATCAGTGGTTATTGCATCATAAAAAAGCAAATGGACAATCTAAATACAGAAGTGACTTCTGATAGTTTCTTTTGACAAGTTAACTTCAGCTGTAACTCGCTACTTGTCACAGCTCCTTGAAATTCCTACAACTAGGAATTTAAAAAAAAAAATCTTGAGGATCAATTTTTGTGTCCTTAGCACTTTCAAACTTTTTGCTACTTTAATAAATTACAATGTAACCCAGTACAACTTTTTTAAATACATATTGTTGTTGTCCAATTAGTGCTAGCCTATGAATGACAACTTAGATTACTAATGAGTAGAATTAAAAAATGTTCCTGGGCGCTACATTGTCTATGTATGACAATTCCTAGTCAAAGAATACCATTTTATTATGTATGTGTAGGTGCAGACTTTATGACATCAAGGAAAACAATACCAAAGAGGAGTCATGAGTAGAGACAGAGTCACAACTTTCAGGCTGTGAGTGATCAACTTGAAAAATGTTGGAGTCACCCAATTGTAGTGAAAATGCTATAAACAGTGATTTCAGGAACAATACAATTTTTTTACATTCAAGCATATGCCAATGTTTCATGGTATGACAAGAATGTACTGTGCTGCAGTCATTGCATTCATACTGTAACACATCTTAACTTACTACTCAATCACTCTTAAATAACTCACCTAGGTGGTCAATAGATCAAGATCACAGGGCACCAAGCAAAATAAAGTGTCTTGTGTGAAGATCTAAGCAAAATGAAACTGATGTAATTTTTTTAAACTTGTGCTTGCTTTGTATCTTATGATTATACCTATGTGGCCAAGATGCACTTCATCAAACTACAATCATTGTAGAGAACGTAGTACTGAGGTGTTAATAGTGCACTCCAGTGCCAAGTTTTCAGGAATTTTTTGCTTGACAGGTTTCTTTCTCATATCAGAATTAGGCTATCAAGTTTACAGTTCTAAATTGTTACAATTTCACTGACAGTCTCTCTGAATCATTACCGACTTCTGAAACAGAGTGCACAACCAGACAGGCCTCAGGTAAACATAATCAATGATCCATCCCAATGGATTATATTTAAGTAATCACAAGTTATAACTTTTAACACAATTAAAAAGTATAGTTGAGATAAAATTGGTCATAATCATGGTTACTTATGATACAGGAAAGCCCAAGTGAGAAGTGCAGCAGATTCAATATCTTCACTTTGGTGGGCTGTCATTTCTGTCATTGCAAATCAGGCATTTGGTTTTACTACTTGCACATTTTGTTCACTCAGCCCCTCAACCTGATCACATCCTTGCTACACTTTGGTTGACTTTACATTAAATACTTACTACAACAATAACAGTCAACCTGACCAAATGCAATCTTCATCTAAATTACAAAAATTCAACCAGCTTCACTCATAAATTTTCTAATTGAGGTGGAAGATAAGACTCCTAGTAGCAGCTATTGGTACAATTGGTGACAATTATTGGCATTTGTATGGTATGTATGTTATTTAATGTTGCTTGTAATATCAGACATATGAGTAATAAATCTTTACAGTGTTTTCCACAGACTTTCAAAGGAAGCCAAACATGTAGTGCATACAGATCTTGGAAGCGATCACTCAGGGTGGAGTTTCAGAGGACACCTTCACCTCCAGAAATTTTTGATAATTGGAAAGAGGAAATGATGCCACTTAAAACATTATCTTTTTCTCTTTTTGAAATGGCAGTAGGCTATTGCAAACTTTTCTTCCAGTCGAGCTAAGCATTTGGGGGAAGATATTTTTTCAAGGGCATCTGCTACTCCAGGGGTGCAGTGATTTTTCACTTGGTTGGCAGGCCGTCCAAACCCCACATACCCCCCCATCCCCAACGAAACTGTCCCCGGAAAAACACTGCTTTAAATGTGCTAAATCAATCTATAGCTGTAATCATAAAATCTGAAAAAAATTGTAATCTAAATCGATAACATTCAGATACAATCACTCCAAGCCTGCAACCAACCAGCAGCACTGATATCCACCATTCTGTTTTGACTGTAATGCAAACTTTTAACCGACTAGTTTTCGCTACACTGGCTGCATTCAAATCAATTAAGCCCATTGCTACTAATGATAAGAACTTTCAGTGATCTTAGAGGATGTATTCTGCAATACAACAAACCAAACAATAAAAGTGGTTTCTGCTGAACACTATTTGCTCCGGGTAACAGGTGCATTGAGCAAATGAGACAAGTAAACATCCCTACCAACAAATACGTATATACTGTATCCCAAGAGCATACTGAGTACGGACATCTGAATCTGCCACACCCTCATACAGTGACAAAATCTCTCAAAATAAAGTCAACAAAATAAAGCTAACATTGACAGGAGATACCATCTACAGTAATTCATCTATTGCCACTACCACAGTACACACAGAACACAATAGCAAACACAATGATAAACACAATTATAGCTACAGCGAGGAAATCTGTGAAGTTGTGAAGGTCCTGTATACATGTAAATGTGTCTTGCTACTACTCTAACTAAACACAAACAGAGCATTTGTAGAACAGCGTGCAAAACTGTTCATAATTGAAGCCTTTGGAAAATGCAGTTTATGATAAAAAAAGTGATTTTAAAGTGATTGCATGTGTTCTGAAAAAAATCACAAAGATAAAATAATGTTTGATCTTAAGTTTTTCTTTATTTTTAAATGCCCAAGCAAGGTTGAACATGGGAGGACTACATCTTTTAGTGAACAAAATGACAGTGATTATTTCAAAAGCCACAAGGTTGGCAAAAAAACAGTGAAAAACAGAAATCATATTTGAAAATTAACTGTTCTTACTATGAGCCCCTTTTGCATGAATAAGTACAATTCACTACCACTGCAGGATCAATTGCAGACTGTAGTATCCTAGCCCGCTTGAAGTGTTTCAACCTTTTTTTGACAATGAAGTCTCAGATCTGTTGGTAACTGAAACTCATAGGTATGCCAGCCAAGTAAGTTAAGTAACCCCACTCCCCAACCCTACTTGGACATCAAACCCCATTGATCATGAAGAAATAGATGCATTTTTTGCTCTCATGATGGGAATGGGAGTCTCGAGCCTTGAGGCATTGACATGTACTGGCCAACATCAGATATTTTGCATAATAACTTTTACCCTCCAGTAATGTCTTGAAAAAGGTTTTGCAGCACTTAAAGACATTTGCATCTCAGTGACAATACAGTAAATCCAATTGCTGACAACCACGATAAGTTCAGAGAAGAACATGCCCCCCACCGGTCAGACTTACAAGTGGCAAAATTCAGTTGGTGTAAACCCCTAGGTGGGATATTTCCTGGGATGAGGGCATGCTACATTTCAAAGGATTTTTAGGTTTTATTCAATACATGCCCATGAAGGCGATCAAGTGGGGTATGAAAGCCTGAGCCTTACAGTTTGAATGGATCCACCTGGAATTTAGACATGTACACAGGCAAAGATGAAAATCAACTCCCTCGAAGGAACGCAGCAATCCCACCTCGAGTGGATCCCCATACAACTCATCGAGGACCTGAAAAGTTGTTCGCAAGTGGTAAAGTTGTCGAAGGTTGTTGAAGGACTGACAACAAAGGTTATATTATCTATTGCGATAATTTTTATACATCTAAGGTCTTTGTTCTGATATTTAGATTGGATGTAATTGAGGGGTTGCTGCAATTCTGGCCACGTAATGTCATCAACTACAGGAGGAAAGCTTCATTCCTCGACTTCACCTGCAAGAATCGTCTAGCAGTTGCATGTGCCTGACAAGGTCAATGGGAATTCCAGGCCTGACGGCATTGTTTGTTCTGATTGCTCAGCAGGGCGTCGTAAACAAACTGATATAAATGCAAGCAATGTAACTGCCCAATGTACCCTGTCGGCCTGTCCTATGTTTTGAGAGGTATCATACGCTGCTAGACTATAAGTTGTAAATGACCAGGTGAGACCTGACAATTCTAAGCATTTTCACTGCTAAAAAAACTCACCCTAAACTGTCAACATGAAGTGTATCAAACACAGAAATATAATTTTCAGTTGCATAACTTTTACATCTTTCATGCAAATTCATCAATTTTGGTTCCAAAATGAAGAGAGGAATGTTTTCTTCAACTTTCTGTACATTCCAAAGTGAAAGCACAGTGTTTTCTCACCTAAAAATCGACCTAAACCTTGCTACCTCCAAATGCAAATTTTCGTAAAAACAATAGGTCGCACAGAATAGGTAACACTACAAAATAGGTGGCATTGAAAAGGTTAAAAGACGTGTATAGACGACACTGGTTCATACTGCCATCCTACAATACGTTCCACATACTGCAATTTATGCATGTATTTGTTTGAAAATGTTGACAACCTACTGGCAAAGAATCAATTTTAAGGCACAAAAGGTGCAGTGTTGTTTTGAGTGCTGGATATTGTTTAAACAGGCAACTGTGACTCACAGCAATTCTACAGAATCTAATTCATTTTTCAGCCATTCATTTTTAAATTTTTAAAATTTGATATTTTTCATTCATTCATGCTGAACCCCTATGAACTAGTGTCTCCATCAATTCCTACAAAAGGAATCAGGTAACTTCTCACACCCATCAGGTACCTGACCAAAACATTGGCTATATCATTAACATTGGCATTTCAGCAGTACAGTTCATCACATTTGTGTTCAGTGTCCTACCAGTGTACAACATGCACCCATCTACACCACCTCATTAATAGGATCAACAATTTTCCCTGAGAAAAAGCAGAAAAATCCATTTTGAACTATTTGCTGTTTAGTAGGCTAAATTCAGCAATCTGACATAGTGTTCATATAACAGTTGTGTTGCTTTTTACTTTATGAAGGAATCAGGGAGTAATTTTGGATCCAGGGAGTAAAATACTGTGCGGGTACCTGGACACTCCAGCTAACAGTGGAAACACAACTACCAACTGTAAAAATGATATCATTCATTAATAAATTAAATCAGCACAAATGCTTCACTGAGATCACCTCAAATAAGTTGTTCAATCAGATTCACAAAATGACTTGCAGGTATAATTCATGGTCAAATAAATGTTGTGTGATGCTATGACAATTGTCAGTACTTTTGTCTGAAGATGATAATCTTAGTGCCGGCCAGAAAAAAAAAATTTTTAGGCTTCATGGTCAACAAGATCTAGTGCTGATTAGGCCAGACCAGCGCTGCAACATCCATGAGAAATGGTGCACATCCCATTTTGCACAGTTTCATTGACTCTGACCCAAAATCGCCACAAAAGAAAACAGCCAACAGTATTTAATTACATCAATAGAAAATGCTGTATTAAGGCATCAAACTTGGCTATTAGCCTGAGCATCATTCACAATCATAGCAAATTGGACTGATCACATGGCCTCAACATTTGGAACTCTGATTGATCACTCATCTTGGAAAATAAAAACTAAACTATTAGATGTACCAGGACCGCACAAAGGCTGAAATGCAGCTAAAGGTCTTAGAAAGATCACTAATGTGCCCATTATCTGTGCGCAATGGAAACAGTAGCTTTTATTACACCATTAAGTTGAAAAAGTCACAAGCAACACTTACAAGTAAGAATAAAGTTACTGACAAAATTTTGACTTTGTAAACAAAACAGGTGAAAGATTTGAAGAGACAAAATTTAAGTGATATATTGTGCATGAGCAACGATGGTTTGGCATATATAAGTCAGTGAGTATAGAGTAGTATTCAGAATTAATTCTCCTTTAAAAATGCAGTGACAACTAAGAATCTTGCAGGTACTCCTCCACAATCACCACTGATTTTAGTTTTACTGTATCTAAAAGTGATTAATCTCAAGAAGTACTACCATATGTAAAGGGTATTCCTCTTCTAAGAAATTCAAAGAAGTTGCAAGTCCATACATGTACAGGGTAATGAGAACCTTTCATCCAATAAGTACCATCACTTGGAATTCTTACTATATCTGGTACCTTATCTATTTATATTTTATGTATCCAACAATAACTTGAAAGAAAAAAACAAGTTTTTTTGGACAGAAAAAACAAGGAAATGTATGAGACATCTTCTCAAAGATTGCTACTGTTTTACTAATATACATTTATTTTATACTGATGAGAAACACTGCAAGCACATGCACAAAATGACAGAGAGAGACCAAGACCTGACATTACACTTGCACCATGAGAACCAACACAATGCATGCTAAAAGTTGGACAGTATCCCTCCAATATTAAAATATCTATGATCTTTCACACTACTTGTGGCATTAATAGTGAACCATAACCAGTGTTCCACTTTCCACCAACTGTACTCCTGCAGCTAATAACTCAATGCTAGAGTAGAGGCCAATGTAATAAAAATGTACAGGCAGCTTTGATATGGTCTAGTGATTGTTTTGGAATGACCTCCATGGTTTAAATCTCTTGTAAATTGCACACTGTAACAACAACTGCATATGACAAAGGAGTACTACCTTAAGCTATATGAGAATTTCATATTAAAAATCTGATTCATGTTGTAAACCCTGAGCATTCTCATAAGGGTTGGACATTAGGGACTAGGAAAACCTGCACTGGTATTCTTTTTCCAGAAGTACAAACAAATTTGCTGTCAGTGCCGCTTATACACAAAAACAATGCAACTTTCATGATACAAGCACACTACTGTATGTGCATCGTATAGCACTTTTATCACTCGCAGCGAGGCCTTGAGGTTTGTTGTTTATGAATTTTTGTTGATTTCTTGGGGACAGGGACAGTATCAGTGCCGATATTTTTCCCTGGTACTGCAAGGTATTCAAAAGGACCAGTACTCGCACACACAGATTCGGCCGCCAGTACTACCAATACCAGTACTGAAAATACCAGTACTGACTAGGGTACAGGACTACCACCCAACCCTTATTCTCACACTGTGGCTCATATGTATTTTACTCTGTCTAGTGTCTGTAGGTGCATTAACTCACAGCAACAGTAATACACTAATACATGTTACAAATTTAACTGACAACCAGAATGCACAAATGCATTGTGGCTTTAATGATCCAATTATGAGCAATTTTTTTCTGAATCTTACATTATAGAATTAGTATGTGTCAAAGAATACCTATGCTTTATATGAAATATGAGATCTGTACAAGCTTCCTTTCTTCATATCATGTCTACAAGGTTTTCAGTTTGATCCTTACCAACATCAAATGACCTTTGACCTCTCTTAAAGACCAAAAGGTTCTTGTGCTCAATACGATACAACAACATCCTGAATATGACATCTGTCAAAGCTTCCCTTCTTGAGATATGACATTTACAAGAATTTCATGATGGGACCCTGTTGACCACAAATCACCTTTGACCTACACCAAAGACAATGGAATTCTTGTATACTAAATGAGGTACACCCACAATTTGACCCCTATTGGCCTCAAATGACCTTTGACCTCCACCAGAATCAATAGGTATCTTCTACTTCATGTAGTCCACCTACAAACCACACATGAGATTGTCCAAGCTTCCCTTCTTGAGATGTCATCTTTACAAGGTTTTCAAAATTTGACCCCTATTGACCTCAAATGACCTTTGATCTCAACCAAAGTCCATAGCGATCTTATACTCAATGTGGTTCACCAACATACCACATATGATATTTGTCCCAGTTACCCTTCTTAAAATATTGAGTTTACGAAGTTTTCACAATTTGACCCCTGTTGACCCTAAATGGACTTTACCCTTCACCAAAACAATGGGGTTCTTGTAATCAATGTACACCTGTTGACCTCAAATGAACTCTGACCTCCACAAAAATCAATAGGGATCTCGCACTTAATGTGGTACACCTACATACCAAATATGAGACTTGTCCAAGCTTCCCTTCTTGAGATATTGTATTTCCAAGGTTTTCACAATTTGACCCCTATTGACCTCAAATAACCTTTGACCTCCACCAATATCATTATGAATCTTGCACTCGATGTGGTACACCTACCCACTACATATGAGATTTGTCCAAGCTTCCCTTGTTGAGATATCACATTTACAAGGTTTTCACAATTTGACCTGAAATGACCTTTGATTTTCACCAAAAATAATAGGATTCTTATACTTAGATTGGTACACCTATGTACTAAATATGAGATCTGTCCAAGCTTCTCTTCTTGAGATATCATGTTTACAAGGTAGGCATCACAAACACACGTACACACATACAGCTTTACTTTCCATTCATTCCGAGGACCTCATTGTGCTTTCTTTTGTTTTTTCCTCAACCCTAACCTTAACAATAGACTGTCTATTGTTTATCTTGAGAGGACCGGAGAAACCTATTGAATTTCTACAGAGAACCTAAAATCTATTGTTTCGGTCCTCGATCCCACCCGAAAACAAGGGCATGCATACACACACATGCACAAGCACCCAAACACCACAACATTTGGAACTCTGATTGATCACTCATCTTGGAAAATAAAAGCTAAACTATTAGATGTACCAGGACCACACAAAGGCTGAAATGCTGCTAAAGGTCTTAGAAAGATCACTAATGTGCCCATTATCTGTGCGCATAAGGTGTGACAAGGGCATGCATACGCATGCACAAGCACCCAAACACCACAGTGTGATTAAAACAGTCATGGTTACAAAGATCAAAACCAAAAATCAAACCTTGGCAAGGCATACATATTTCAGTGATGTAGTCCCCTGTAAATGTATGGCAATGTGCTGCTGCAATACAATACTGTAAATAAGTACTCTCAAGTTTGTATCTGATCAATGTGTAATTGTTAATACTACACTACAATTGATGAATTTGTAGGACTGTACATGTCATGTATATCCTGAAACAGATATTGATGAATTACATAAATTGCACACATTTGCCATCAGCTTTATTAACTTGTCCACAACTACTGCACTCTGATAGCAAAGGATTTTTGTTTAGTTAATCCTCGAACAATTTTTCAGAGGTTTCAATGCACACCTTCAAAATCATAACAAACTAGCGTGTTTATCAATCAAATCACATATGTTATGAATCAAATCACTAGTCCTATTGGTATGAGATGTTTGTGGCTGCACTGATTACCTGTTAACTTGTCACAGAACAATTTGGCAAAAAAAATTAACATGAACAGGTTTTCTCATCTATTTCTGGCTGCTGCAATGACTCATTGTGCGAAACATATGTGATAATTGTGATTGGAAAAATCCTTTGAACTACAGAAATTGAAAATCAAACAAAATTTGTTTTATTTGAGTTCAAATATTGAGTGGCAATGTTGAAGCATTTCACTGCCAACTACTGCATGTATACAATGTCAGTGTATAGAGAGAAAAAATGGTTTCTCTTTATTTAGAGCAATATTAAGCAATCGTCTCTACACAGTGATTGCTGTACATCACAAGGGGAATGGATCGACAGTCTTTGAAAGAGATATTAATATGATTCGATTAATCAAATGTTGATTAGACAAAAAGTGTGTAGGAACTGCATAGTCTGTTCATAATGACAACAATATATTTGTATGGTAGTGCTGAAAAGAACAGTTTCTGCTGTTACAGTATTTTCTGTGAATTCATGACAAGGTGATAAATGACTCGTTTAGAAGTACAACAAAGAACTGGCAGATCTCAAATGATGTATCCCCCACCTTTCAACACACCAAGGGGAATGCATGCCTTCTGGAAAAGTTAAACAACCTTCAAATTGCACAATACCAGACAGAGAGAGCTTTCTACCACACAATAAAATTTAAAACAATAAGTGAATTTACAGTGGAAAGGGCTAATAATGAGTACAAAGCAAACAATTACACAGTATACATCACAGTGGCAATGTTTCTTTAAATTTGAAACTAAAATCTCTGAAACTTACCAAAACATGTTCCTAATGAGGGTGTCTACCTGTAAAGTACAAATACACATTTAGCAAAACACCACTTGTTTAAAAAATTTCTCAATTTAAAATTTACTCAATTGTGGATAAATGACAATGCCACATGCACAATCCCAAACCCTCACAACTTTACAGGTGCTTTTCAAGCTAAATTGTCACTCTCTTCAATGACATCCTCAAAAGTACAATAGAATTTACTGACAGTATACGTATTTACAGTACTACAGACAACAGATTCATCTTTAACCTTAAAGGGAAGGAAACTCTGGGAGTATCTTTATCAAAATGAAGCAGAAGTGTTTGACAAACATCTTCCTAAAGTTCATTCAGAGATATTGTTTTACATCCAAGTTACACACTTTTGAAGTTCAGAGAAGGGTGCTGCCATTTTTGCCTAGGATGTATGTAAACCAACTTGAGTGAGTCGAATAATGTGACATAACAACTGATAGCAGAAATTTTAAGGTATCTCTTTTTCTTTCCCTTCAATTTCTATAAATCTGCACACACTTGTGCACATTCTGTGTTGAATTCATACATAACTGTGTCTTACACTGATTTGAATCTATTCATAACTGTTAAAAATATATTGACAATGAAATACAAAGAAAAGGAAAAGCTGTTCAATCACATGTGGTCCAGTGATGTCATCAAAATCTCAAAGTGGCAGCTTCTGATTATTTTATGAACATTCGAATTGCAATATCTTGCAAAATAAACAACATATTGAAATGGAATTTGGTGATGGTGTTCACCCAAAGGTAGTTTCTCAACTAACATTGTAAAATGTCCTGACTTTCATCAGACAGAAAGGCTTCATCTCTAATATACAGTAGTTCTGATCTGTGACCATTGTCATTTATTACTATTAATGATGCTCTGGATGAAGGGATGCCAACTAAGCATACCAACATCAGTAACTCCAATGATGTGAAGCTAGTCGATCTACCAATCTAGCTTGGAGATATTGTTGCATTAACAACTTTATAATACATGCAATACAAATTTCAGGCTTAAACTCACAAAATTGTAAAATTTCTCTGTACATACTTGTACCACAAAATGACCTCCTCTGTCTAGTATTTGACTCATTTAACTCATAAGTTCATTCAATACATGACCAGTTATGTTATTACTTATATGTATATAATTCTTGAGAGAATTAAAAGCACCTGCAGGTTTGTGACTTCTGGATAGCAGATTTCAATGCATTTACTGTACATTTCTATCATGATTACATTAGTTATGCACCTGTGAGGTCTCTTCCCTCACAGTTTCCACCAAAGTTCAGCTTTCCACACTGCTGTTTTGCCCCAATTGCAATTTGCACATTAACAATTCAAAGTTAAAGGGGTAAGATTGTAGCACTGCCCTGAACTTCATTGTGTAGTACTGTAGGCTTATCAGAGCAGAGAGATTTGTATTGATTACTACGATTACCACAGTATGATTAGTATGATTAATACTAAGAAGAAAAGATGTGACAACCTCATTCAAACTGTGCTACTTCTTTAAGACCAAGAATGCTGATCTAGTCAAAGGCACTCAACTACCATAGTACTAATATGAACAAGAGTCAAGAGCCCAAGCATACTGATATTCCTTGCACAGTTGTAAATTATGAAGAAAAAGGAGCATTTTGCATGATTTTGCACAATAGCTCATATGGCCCATTTCTGACTTAGAACCCTCATATCCTGAACATCCACAGTTAATACCTTAGTGCTAATGTGACAAACATTCCACTTTTGTAACATAAAATCTGCAGGAGAAGAAAAATATTTCATGATTTTATAAAATGGTTCATATGGCCCATTTCAGACATTGGACCCTAAAAATCACAAGCACCCAAATGGAACCACTTCCATAATACTAATGAAACACATCATCAACAATACAATGTTACATACAATCTGTAAGTGAGGAAGTATCTTCCATAATTTCATTCAAGCCCTAGAAGAGCTGTATGGTTCCTTGCATTAGAACTTTATCTGTAGTCACATAGTCTTAACAAAAGGTAACCCATGGTTTTTCACATCCCAAAAACCTTTCAGTCCCATTTTGTCCCGTAGAATGCTGATCAGACATAGGCACTCGAACCATAGTAAAAATATAAAAAAAACCATCAACATTGTAACATATAATTTTAAGAAAAGATATCGCTTTGAACTATGTTATAATTTATGGCCATTCGGAAGTTGAACCCTTGAATGTTACACATTGCAAAGGGTTCCACTTCCACAATGCTAATTTAAAAAACCTTTCACATTGCAAAGCAACATATGCAGAAAAGAAACATTTTGCATGATTTCATACATTGGCCAACATGGCCTATTTGGACCTTAGACCCCAAAATGTTGGACACCCCAAAGGCACCACTACCATAATGCATCCATATACCAAGTACAAACTTTCTAGAAGCTTTGTAAGTAAAAATATCATGTTAACCAGTTACCTGCCTAAGACATATACATCTGCCCTGTTATAACTACATACTGTGGCATAACACAGATACATGTCCTGCAATAAATGCACAAAAGTACTTCAAATAACCCCTGGCTAATCAACAATACAACTTTGATCCATCATTCTCTATGCACAGCGAATGTTCTAGCCATATTATCTGTTCACTATTTGTCACAGGACTTGGTATGATCATCTTCAAATTGTATGTTGACCATCTAAGAACCACCTAGAAGAGTTCTTGAGCTCACTGTGTTGGTTCAACTTCTCTCAAAGGACCATGTGGTGTATATTCTTTGTGATTTCAATATTGCAATGGCCCCCTCTATTTAAGGAAAGTAGGATTTTTTTTTAGACCTCAGAAGCTTTGTAGGGTTTTATCTGGCTGTAATGTGGGGTCTAATAGTGACTCAGAAATGAAGAAGAGCAGGATTTTTTAGTGAGACTTGTGATTTAGAAGTAAAAACCTTCAAGTAAGATGTATTGTGATGCATGTATTTGCTGTAATGCAGCAAAAAAATGTGATGACATATTTTGTCTTAAATATTTATTATGTAGTATTTTTCTTGTGATAAGGTGAAATTTAAAAACGAGAGCACTATGCATGTACAAGAGAATCTGTAGGACTGGATGATTGTGTCATAAACTAGAGCACAAACACTGCAGAAGTTGGATCTTTGTCAAAACATTTGTGATAAATTTGATGCGCACTACCAGATTACAATGTTTATAATTGCATCACTATTCAAGTTTAACATCCAATAATTATAAAACTGTCACTTTTGTACATTTTCAACCTGATTTGTACTAGCTGTGGGCGTATGAATTAGTACTAATCTGGAAAAGTGGTTGCAATTTTTTCAAAACTAATTTAAATCATTAACAAATTGCTCATTAAATGTTCATTTGCATCTGTCACATGGGGACCATATTAGCTTGACCACTGATCTGCCAGAAGAACCCAAAATAGGAAAATTGACACAAAGTTGAGCGGTTTGGGAAGAGTAACTGAATAACTCATAATGCCTCCTTTAATGTCTAGACCTACAACTAGATTAAGTTTCAGTTAAGACACAATCTGAGCCATTGCCCCATTACTCAATTATCATTCATGCATGATAGGGATATTTGAGATGTTGTATGACATTTAACGGGCAACTTTAAAGTAGGAGTAGAAAACTTTTGAAGGATTTCACAAAATGGGCTGTAGGGCCCACATAGAACCCTCAACTACAAATTCATGTACACCCTAAGATAGACCACTAACGGAGTATTATTATGACTTGTCATCAACATTGTACAAGAGAATCTGTAGGAGGAGAAGCATTTTACAGAATTCCATAAAAAGGGCCATATAGCATCAATATGGGGACATTGGACCAAGCAGTTTTGCTTACCCAAAATACCCCAAATTTGCCTACCCCTCGGGGAACATTGTGTGTAGGTTACATACAAATCCATCAAAGCATGTGCAAAATGGGGCATTTAGAACAGAATTTCATAAAATGGGCCATAGGACCCACAAGGGGCCTTGACTACAAATCCTTGAACACACAGAAGGTACCACTAATAGAGTATTATTGAAACCAACCATCAATATTGTACAGGAGAATCTTAAGGAGGAGGAGTATTTTCATACTTCAGTGTGTAACAAAAAAATATTAAGTGACAATATTTTTCAGCTTTTTCAAAACTTTTTCTTTTTTGTTACATTTTTATTTATTTTTTTATTTATTTTCGATTGTTTTTATCTTCCTTTTTTTGTGTGTCTGAATGCAGACCAATTTTGGGTGGTTTGCACAGTTTTCCAACAATGCTTGGTATTTCTGTCTAATCCCATTGAATCATTCACAAAAGAAAAGTCTGTTCAATCAATAACAAAAAAGAATTGAGCTGAAAGATAATTTTGGTTTATGCTACATTTTAGGTGGCTCACGGAAAATTCTATCACACACAGTGCGATAGGATCTACATTGTACCAAATCCAGGGGGATCAATCTTCCAAGTTAAAGCATTCTTAGACTGAAGGAACTTTAACTGACCGATTAATTTTGAGAAAGGTACATAAGCAGATGCGATGTTTCACATACAGACGGAACATTGCTACGTTTTGTTGCTCGAAATAGATAACATATGTATAATGTGCACAAAGGGATGCAGGCTTGCATAAACAGATGTGAGATTTGACATTTTGCATTAAGTCTATTAAGAAGATTTAGTTAAAAGTCAAACCAAAATGGCATGAGAAAAATATTGAAATAACATCGTGTAAGATGTGTGAGGTGCCAGCCTAACTTACGGATTAATTTCGAGTAATATAGGTGCATAAACTTTGCCAGGTTACACATACAGACACAAGACATGCTAAGTTGTTTTTCTGTATTCATTGTGTTTTTTCTTCTCTCAGAGACATTTCACAGAAAACTTACAGGTGGTGTGCACAATGGGATGCGAGCTTGCCTATACAAAGGCAAGAGCCTCACTTTTGGTTTGGTGTTCTGTGTCAACACTACTAAGAACACAAATTTTAAAGTGACAATGAACTGGTCAGGTTATAATTTCGATTTAGCAGTACAGTGTTCGTACGGGTTCAAAGGACCATTCATTCTATTACCATACTGAGTTTCTCCTGCCATTGACCCAGAGTCGCGGGTGCAACTTCTACGTTCTGATGGCTCCGTAAGTAGTGTGAATTCAAAGCTGTCATTAATGCAGGCTAAACCAATAGTCTCTATATTAACATAGAGACCATTGGACTAAATCTGGATCTCCTCTCTCTAGCAGAGAAGTTCTGAACATGTTCATGTTCCGAGGTCAGCGTCCAGGTGAATAAGCTTTTGGTACCGTTATTCAACCAGTGTCCAAGTCAATATATACACCACGTTATTAATGTATGGTAGTTCACAAACTTCAACAAAACCATCTTTCTACATATTCAGAACTTAAATCTAATAGTTTTATGTCACTTGGATTTGTAAATAATAAAATATCATCCAAATCTTTGTAGAAATAACACTGAGGTGAGTGAGGTAAACAATAAGTTAAACTGTGTTGCTGTTCCACTTTTACGATGACATACATTGGAATGTGGTTTGGCTCAGACTGTTTGCTAGTCTTTACACCTCACTACTTCAGGATGTGATTATTATAATTTTTCGAAAGGTTTCACACATTCTTTTCTGTTTATATTCATGAGACACTTACACTCATTTTTACTTACTGTAAGAAATTTATGTAATACACGGTAGTTTGGTTTACATCACACGTGTACCATTTCATGGAGCATTCACATGTTGAAGCAATAGCAATGACTTTTGTCTGATTGACCCTTAAGTCATGCTGACATGGTTTCATCCTAAAGCTACACTGTTGTACCTAGGGCAACTGCAAGTTGGGAAAAATTGAAAAATTAGAGTTAGACTTAATTACCTCTTCTGTCGAGCCTCAAATACGATAAGGGTTAGGAATTTTACGAAAGTCGAGTTGCTTATGAAAACGAAATAAGCAATGAAAAATTATGAATCTGATTTTGCTCCTATTTTCGGGCGAAATCGATAGCCTACACAGGCCTAAACATATTATAAAACCAACTAATGGTGTGACTAAGAGGGTGGAAACTTTGGCCTGGCCAACAGAGAGAAAACCAGAATGCAGAAATGCATTCCGGTTTCGATGATCCGATTAAGAATATTTTTGCGGAATCTTATATAATAGCATTAGTATATACTGTGTCACATTGAGCTACGTATGCTTTATATGAAGTATGAGATCTACACAAGCTTCCTTTCTTGATATGATACAGTACCTCCATGTTCACAATTTAACGCTTGTTGACATGGAATGACTTTCTACCTCCATTAAAGACTAACGTTCTTGTGCTAAATGAGATACAACTACACACTGAATACGACATCTGTCCAAGCTTCCCTTCATGAGATAATATGTTTACAAGAATTCCACACTGTTAACCTGTTGACCGCAAATGACCTTTGACCTTCACTAAAGAAAATGAACATTTTTGTAAATTCAATGAGATAAACCTACAATCTAATTGGGAGATCTGCCCATGATTTCCTTCCTGAAATATTGTGCTGAAGTATATATTTTATATATTTTCACAATTTGACCCCTGTTGACCTCAAATGACCTGTGACCTCCACCAAAGTCAACAGGAATCTGGTAAGAAGCTTGGACACACTCACATACCAAATGTGAAATTTGTCCAATCTTCTTGCAATATACTGTTTACAAGTAAGCTGTGTGGGTAGGAGCACTACGCATATATTAGTATACATGGCTGCTCCATACCTAAATGGCAGGAAAATATCCACTTCATCACTTTAACTCTGCAATCAATTAAGACCTGATACATTCTGTAACAACCCTGAAAAAGTGTGCATTTGTTTTCTTTTTAACAAAATAGTGAGGAATCGAGATACACTGAGTGTCAATATGCAACTATTAACTTGAAGAAATTAAGTGCCAAACACATTGGTCGGGGGGTGGGGGTGAGGGATGAGGATGGAAGATACAAGGAAGTTAACATTTATATGGAAGTGCTGGTAAATTATTTACCCATCCCCTGTAGCTATAAGCCAACATGATTGAGCAGAGCTTGGTCTAAAATGCATTGAGTTGGAGTTATAAAAATGTGTTGGTTTGTCATACAACTGTTATATATGGTGAAATTTTCACCACTCTTTTTTAAGTTTAATGTGCAAAGTTTTAGTGTAAAATATGCTATCCTGTTCCTGATGACCCAATGTAAGCTTAGCAATATATCAGGCAACATAAAGCACATTTTCAAACAGTTTGGGTCAAAATTAACTTGAAAATCTTAGTCTGATCTGTTCCTGTACAGTAAGTGTAGGGCACCAGTAATACATGTGTTGGCTATATGTTAGGCTACAGCAAAAGTCCCAAGTCACTCTGAACGAAAATATCTCGAAGAAGGAAACTTTCGAATTAAAATTTGCGAAAATGATGCGGATTGCTAGTTTGGGGTGTTATGCACATGCTATGCAAATGTTTTTGGCAGTTTTGACCGACTGAGATTTTTTTTTTATACTTTCGAAATTCGATTTGTTATCCTGAACATGTGAGAGTAACTACAGGCTTACCAGTCAAAACGTACCTTTACCAAAATGTCCCCGTACCAAAACATCCCCGCCGTTGGTCAAAACGTCCCCGAGCCAAAACGTCCCCATGTCAAAACGTCCAATAGTAACGATAAGAATAAAATCATGAAATAATAGAACTTAAACTTACACTCATCGTGAACATAATTGGCCTTACTTTATCTGACCACAATCAGGCTCAGGCATATACCAACTATGCCCTGTAAAGAAATTCACGTATCCATTTAATAACAATCAACTTACTTATCTAAGCAACCATATATAGCCTACGTTGATTACTGAATTTCTACGGCGTATCAATTTAATTGATCTATAGCCAATTATTCTACTTGAATAGGATATTCGTCAATCCGTTGACCTACCATTTTCAAATTCCTATCACTTTCCATGTTTGATTATCCTATGTGGGGACGTTTTAACTTAACATATATAATACCACGGGGACGTTTTGGTAGCTAAAAGCGGGGACGTTTTGGTAGCTAAAAAGCAGGGACGTTTTGGTAAAGGGACGTTTTAACTGGATACCAACTATAGTACCAAGTGTACACAGACAACAAAACAGCGTGTGAGATCCAACATGGTTTTTGTGAGTGGAAACTCTTACTTTAGGGAGTCTTAAACCTTAATAGCACTCGCAGTTTGCATCAACAGAAAATTGTCTTTGGAATAAACATTGGGTAGGCATTCGTTCCGACCAGGGAGTTGCTATTTGACAATATTAACCCCCTGTTCCGGCCGTACTGCCTTGCATACGCGATGTACTGTCTGTGTACGTATGTCGGCTACTTACATGGGCAGTATGTACTTGGGACGAATCTATCATTCTATGCAACGTTAACAAAACAGACAGGTTGTGCAAATGACTCAGCATAGGGAGATGGTATACACAGATGGGCTCAAAACTGTAGGTGAAAACCTTATTTAGCTATTTTTTTCCCCCGCTTATACAACTGAGATTTCTTTTTGGCGGGAATTACGGGGAAAATGCAACTCCATGTTTCATCAAGACCAACGTTTTCCAATTTGTAGTAACGAAATGGAAACATGCATGCAATTCACTCCTCTTTTTGCTATTCTGACGTATCTAATATGGTGGGAAGTACAGCCATATTGGCCTTTCAACTGTTTTTCTAGGTAGGTGTATGGTACTTCGGATACTCCTCTGGCTCACACTTTGCTTTTGTTTTTTTGTCTGACATACATTGCTACTTATTTTGATGTTCCATTGTCACCAATTTTTTTTCTTTTTACTAAAATGCTAGTTTGTGTTCATGTACACAACTTGAAGAGGTTGTCTTGGAATTTTCTGTAACCCCCAATCACGGACTATTCCAATTACGTACAGTTCAGTTACATACTCTCTGATCGACTAACTTGAGAAGCGAGGGGGTATCAATTGGTTTCTTCACACGGCTTTACTTTTTACGACGTATTATCCATTTTTCCGGGTACACCTGATATGTTTGGTATACTTGTTAGCTGTTAATTTTGATACTGTAGGTGTAGGTGTCAATGCCATACCCACGTATACCACACAGTTTATTTACAAGGTTTTCACACTTTGACCCTTGTTGACCTCAAATGACCGTTGACCGCCATTTAAAAAAAATAGCATTCTTGTACTCTATAAGATACAAGTACATACTTCATATGACATCTGTCCAAGCTTCCCTTCTTGAGATATTGTATTTACAAGGTTTTGACACCCTGACCCCTGTTGACCTCAAATGACCTTTGACCTCCACCAGAATCAATATCGATGTTGTACTCAATGTGGTACACCCAACGCACTAAATATGACATTTGTCCAAGCTTCCCTTCTTGAAATATTGTATTTACAAGGTTTTCACAATTTGACCCCTGTTGACCCCAAATGACCTTTGAACTCCACTAAAAACAATAGGGTTCTTCTACTCAATGTGGTACACCTACATACCAAATATGAGATTTGTCTAAGCTTTGCTTCTTGAAATATCATGTTTACAAGGTTTTCACAATTTGACCCCTGTTGACCCCAAATGACCTTTGACCTCCACCAAAAATAAGAGGGTGTTTCTACTCAATATGGTACACCTACATACCAAATATGAGATCCGTCCAAGCTTTGCTTCTTGAGATATCGTGTTTACAAGGTTTTCACAATTTGACCCCTTTTGACCCCAAATGACCTTTTACCTCCATTAGAAACAATAGGGTTCTTCTTCTCAATATGGTACACCTACATACCAAATATGAGATCTGTCCATGCTTCCCTTCTTGAGATATTGTGTTTACAAGGTAGGGCGTCACGGACATACATACACACACAAACATACACACACACATACATACACACGTACACACATATGCATGATTACAAAGGTTACGATTATCATCGAAACCAATAATACCTTTCAAAGGGAATTAATTAAGCGTTTGCTTTACAGAAAACAACCACATTTTTAGAACCAATGTTTTTAAAGGTAGAATGATAGGTTATCCAAAATATGATAGGATAGTAGCATTCTTTTCAAGAAGTAAGTTTCTCACAGAGAGAAATTCAGTTAACTGTATTTGTTGCTCAACAATAAATTGCACCCATAAACTTTTCAAAATTAAAATCATGCATCTTCGTGTTTTGGGGAGACAGTTTTGCAATTGTTTGTTGGTCACTGAATGGTTTGAACAAAGACTAAAGCTATTTTTTCATAGGCCATGTAGGTTGCTCAAAGCCAGTGGTCAACAATCTACCGCCCACAGACCAAGTCCAGCCCGCCAGTGTCAAGAATCCTTCCTGCGAAGAGCAGTCAAAATCGTTTACAAAAAGCCAAATGTGCAATACTGGCGAGAACGCGCATGTTTGCAATTTTTATTTCAACTATGAAATTTTTGTACATGCGTTGCCACTTGCTAGTTAAACTACCCCTCTGGACCTCCGCTAATTCGATAAGTAACAAGTTGGTCTCCGTCCCCAAAAGGTTGCCAACTATTGTTCTAAATGCCCTATTTCCTTTTAATATTGATCGGAATTCCTTCATGCTAGCGCCTGGGTGTGGCATCTCTACTAGGGCCTAACCTATGCAGTTTTTTACTGCCGATCCGATGTCCAATGTTTTTTCCACAACATCGGCCAATATCCGATCCGATGTTTTCACTATCAACACATTTTCAAGTAACTTTACACTGTATCACAGTGTGATCGGGCATTTATCACCTCTCGAGCTATGCCAACATAGATGTACATTGCCTTCACATTTATTCCTTCAAGTAATCGATGAATATAAACATTCAGTAAACAGTAAAAATAAAACATTAAAAAATATGAAGGAATTAACTGACAGTTAATTTAGACAGTTTTGGAGCAATATGGAATGTATGCATAGGTGAATGTTACAGGTATTGTAACCTATATAGCAAAACTTGAACTATTCTGTTGCCTGCAAGTGTGCATAACTGACAAATCAATATTCAAGTAGATAGCAATAGGCAGTACACTATCTGATGCTCCAGTCGGAAAACCTTTGCACAATTTTAAGGCGAGGCCCAAAGTCATCGTGCGTGATTCCATGCAAAAGAATAAAGGGCTTGTTAAGGAGGTCGTTGATTGAAGGTATAAAATAGTTGGCACTTAAGACCAATATATTCAATATTGTGCACCAATTCATTAAATTGTCATTCTGAATAACAGAAGTAAAGTCTAAGAATAAATATTTCACTATGGTCCCAAGATGAATAGTAAAATCATAACTTCAAGCAAAGAACATATATTCAATCCAAATCTAGCTTCAAATGTAGCACAATTTTGCATCTCGCATACCCTCCGCAAGCATACGTTTTTCAACGGCGAAAGCAGTTTCATCATATCGGAAAGTCACACTCCCCTTCCCTTGATCAGGCTTAGAACCATACTATGTCCCTTGTTTACACACAGAGTTGGAATTTCAAGACATTTCATTTTTGAGGCAAAAGTTTCAAAGTTACTTTACTCCCTAAACATTCAGTAAATGATCCGATACATCTATAGACACGTCCATCTCGCACAATCGCATGCCAGTATACACCCTGCCATCTTGTATCCGCAGTATCGCAGATAATTTATTTTCTTATATTTCTTCTTTTTTTTTTGCTTCTTCACAATACATCACGACTGATTTCAAAGTACATTCACAATAGGCCTAGTACATGTACATTCTATAAACAAGACGACTTAACATATTCCCCAGACATCTTAATACTTTAATCATTCGCACTCAATTTTACTCAGTCTGCTCTCAATTTGCCCAAAATATGGACCTATTGCCTCTTTACCGCAGTTTCAACATTTCATGGCAAGTTGCCAAGTGTATATATAATGGGGTATAGTATGCAAAAGTAGAGTGTTTCTTGTTAATCAGTTGTATGCTAATTGTAAGGGTCATTCTTAGGTCACCAAACAAGACCTACATTGTACCAGAACTGTCAATTTCGTGCACAACCCTTCAATATGAACAAACAGAAATAGGCCATACAGCTGTATACACACGCAGTATAGTATGCACTGAACATGGTATACAGTTAAGCAAAATGTAAACTAGGTGTACCTTGAATCAATCAGTACTTTGAGTCAATCAATGCATTCTAAACTTCAGTGAGATCATGCGGACACAAAGGATTTCAAAAGTAAGCACCCCCCTGGAAACATTTTACTCACCATCAAACTTTAACGTTTCAGCAATATTGCTGACTGTATCATGTTTCATTTATGATACCAAAATATTGACCAAAATGTCTTCAGTAAAACTCTCATTCACAATTTGGATATAAAAAACAATATTTTAACATTTTTTGACATTATTATGTATTTATTTGATAATAAACAGTATTTTTATAGGTCTTATTCTGCCGTGATCGACTCAAGGTTTCATCATAGGCTTAACGTTATGTACAGAGACATTAAATTCAAAACCTATTTCCAAGTAATTACTCATTTTTAACACAACTAAAAGATGTTAAAATGATAAGGGCAGATTTATGAACATCTCTGCCAAGTTATATACATTATAATAATGTTTTCATATTTTTAGGACTAAAATGTTTGTTAGGTAACCGACTCATGGTACCCTCATGCTAGTTGACTGGCTTTATCTATGAATGATTCTCAAAGCTAGCCGGTATCATTACGTGGGTCTACAGAAGGGTTTGGTGTAAACGTAAATGAAGTTCATGGATAGAATAGTGATATTAGAATATCTGCACAAAAATGCGACTAATTAAAGGTCATGGAATATATTGATTATACTTTGCTATTCGAGGTTCATTGCAAATGTCTCGAAATAGTCTGTGAATCTCAACTTGTTTTAAAGGTAAGCATCTCAAATATCCTGCGTCGTTTGTGACACTTTGCAGAGGCAATCAGTCGAAATGCCTAAATACAACAAGGTTAACAAAAAAGAAAAGGAAAAAACATATACTGAAAGTGCTTTGCTGAAATTGAGTTAGTTGAAGCCCCTGTCAAGTAACGCTGTTTCTGTTTAGTTGTGTTTCTTGGCTGACCACTGATCCACAACGTTATGCACCTATTACATCGTTTCAATGTCAATACTAAAGTAAGGCCTAGGTCACTGTTCAAAAAAAAAGCTAATCATTCACTGCCTTGTAAACTTGGAAACTCGCTCGATAGAACTGAAAATAATGTATTAGTAAAACTCCTCCACATCGGCTGATACACCTACGAGTTCTTCACAAAGACTCTTTTGTTAATTGAGGTTTGCTTTTCACGTATTAAACAGATAGGCTTACAAGTCCCTTTGTGTTTAAAGATCGTCCATCTGTGGACGGATTGGACTGTTCCATTTTGTGGCTGTTTTTTAACATGTCTACAAGTCACCCACTTCGTCCGTTTTGTTGGAACTCCTCCACGTCCGCGTCTCATGTCAAAACGGATGAGATGCGAATGTAACTTTGACTGACTCTTGAATAATATTACTTCCTTTGGGCTGGATATTTGACCCAATTTGTCTTTGAAAATCTTCAAATTTGAACAAGTATGCATTTCATGTCATTACTTTGTGCCCCTGAAAACAATGTCTCCTGCCACAAAAATCAAGGGAGGAAGACAATAATTTTTTCAAGGCAGACACTACAGGGGTGGAAACATCATCTAGCTTAGCCTAAGTATAGTGCAAAGTCTACAAGCAGTGGCGGCGCCAGAATGTCAGACTTGGGGGGGGGGGGGGCAAACTGAGGGCAGAGGAAAATGTTGGGGGCAAGGATTTTTGTGTGAAGCGCGAGGCCTTGTGGGTGGAGTCCAGGGGTCTGCGTTAGGGCCCCTGGTGGGGTCCAGGGGCAAAGCCCCGGAATCTCTGAGGTTTTAGCATATCTCTGGGTGGAAAATTAAGCCCCAAGAGAGGTACATTATTTATTTTTATATTATTTATTTTTTCGATTGACCGTACTCCAAGGTTCCCAACTTTTTTCTTTGGGAGTACCATTTCACATTTACGCGGTACCACCGAGTACACACACACACACATAGGCTACATGCACTTCCATTCCTATATTTAGGAAAACAACGACATTCCTATATTTAGGAAAACAACCACCTACCCGCCCTTCCCTTATGCTGGACAGTAAACGTTCCAGAGAAAATTGGTCTGACCAGGCTGGCCTACTGTTGAAGTGGCTACGGGCATGATATGAAAACTGGCAGCCTGTGTAATATAAATTAGGCATTTATCAATCATGGTTCCCTGGAAGCTGTTCTTATTCAGTCCAATGCCAATACATAGTTTTGTGATTAAATTAATTTTGGATGAGGACAAGATCTGATTGGGAAGGGTGACAGCAACTGGGGGCGGGGGGCAACTGGGGGGCAGGGAAACAATCTGGAGGGGCAAATGCCCCCTCATGCCCCCCCCCCCCGTAGCGCCGCATGGGGTACTATGATTCGATCACCTAACAAACATCATAATCCTAAAAATATGAAAACAATATTATAGACTATTTAACTTGACAGAAGTATTCATAAATTTACCCTTATCATTCAAATACCTTAGCCTGTGTCAAAAATGTGTAATTACTTGGAATTTAGGTCTTGAATTTAACATGACCATACATGACACTAGGCTCATGATGAAACTTTGAGTCGATCACGGCAGAATAAGATCTATTAAAATACTGTTTATTATCGAATAAATGCCTAATAATGTCAAAATATGATACAAATTTTGTCTCTTCTATCCAAATGTTGAATGAGAGTTTTACCAAAGACATTCTAGTCGATATTTTGGTACGATTTGAAACATGATGATAGTCAACAACATTGCTGAAACTGAAAAATTTGGAAATGAAAAATAACACGGCAAATACTTGTTGTTGATGTTTTTTTCATGTAAATATGATGAAGGGGGTGCTTACTTTGGAATTCCTTTGCGTCCACACGGCCTCGTTGGAGTTAAAAATGCGTTTATCGACTCGAAGTACTGATCATCTCAAGGTACACTTAAAGGCTGTATTGCATCACCCTAAGCTATATTTTTACCTCCCTGAAAGGAAAATTCTCAACTGGTTCTAAGTTACAGTACTCTTAGATTGCCAGCAAATTTGAAAGATGCAGCACAGCTCGTATTACACAGCGTACACAGGGATCCATTGTTTTGATAACACATGTGGAGGAATGTAAGACAGGCTGAGGAAGGGACTAGAGGTAAGTGGTTGGGAGAATTTAAACTGTCTGGGGTGATGCATTACAGCCTTTAAGGCAACGGCTGGCACAACCGTACGGAATGGTAACTTAGACCTACAATAGCCTTGGCTAGGGACGACGCCACTTAGTCCAAGACTTAGGCCTAAGTTAAGTAGGCATAAGTCAAAGAGTAAAATTTTTGTTGCCCCAGTGCGTTACCATTTTCTGGCTCTGACTGGTCATTATTTTTATTTTAGTACGTTGGAAAAAAGTTACGTAGGCTACGTTAGTCCTAACGTTAATAGGGCCTACGTGCCCATCGTTTTCCTACAGCATAGCCGCTGTTTATAATCACCTCGATACTTGTCTTGCTGAAACTTCGATAGTGTGAAGAGGATGAAATGGATAGCCTTTCGACGTTGTGGGGTAGGCTAAGTCTGTTTCCTACTAATGATCCGATAGTCTATGATACGTCTGGTTTATCGCAGTGTGCAACTCCAGTTTGCAACATCGGGTGCGTTGACTGGTTGATCAAACCCAACTAGCCTAGCCTAGCTGCAGTTTAACCTTAGATCAGAACAGTCGGCTTCTCTAATATTACGTGATATCGATGGACCGCCGAGCCGGGATGTAGTGATGGTGCGGTGCCGCGATACAGTCGATTGTAAGTGTTTTTATAATTATACGTACACATATGTTGTATTTTTGACGTGTTACGCCAGTACAAAGTGGCCTGTATTTTCCCAATACACTTTGCTTGACATGCATATTCACTAAGCTCCGCCCTTACAAAATTGTCTGCAGGTCTATGGCGCGCCTAGCGTGCCAAAAGCCCTTCCATATGTCACTTTAGATCATTATATACCAGTCTCTCGATCCCAATCTGATTTGATGAAATTGTGATATATCAAAGAAACCGGCATCTGCCATTCAGCTCTCTATTCTTTCTTTGGCTGACATACTCACATAACACACATGAGAACTTTGAAAGAAACTGTCATGTATAGACTTAAATCGTACATAAGGATCTGTCAGTTTCTGGTAATCCTAGTGGACAATAAGGACACATGACAGGGCCTAGAATTATCATTGGAAGAAACTTTCATATGCTGAATAAAATTACAATACGCCGATTCATCTCGACATATGACAGTGTATTCTTTTTTTTATTTCAGAAAACTTTCTTTGAACAATATCAAAACGAATATCCTGAAAATGTAACTCAATAATGAAGTATGATATATAGTTCAGGGAGTTCTATGGACAGGTAGTCAAAGCTTATGAGGAAGAAGAATTCTGGTAGTACAGTGAAACAGTGGACTAAAAGCTAATCCCAAATTGCAATAAAAACTAAAACAAAAAAAATGACTCCCACTCCCTCTGCAGCCACCCCGCGTACCCCCCCCCCCCCACACACACACACACACATACACAAGAAAAACAAACAGACACCAGAGAATGAACAAAGATCATAGATATTTCTTGAAATGTTGTTTCTTCCAATCATGGTTCTCCGAGCCGTCATGTGGCGTTATTGAATTTAAAAGTTTGGGGACCAGGATTATGAGCTCTATACCATGTTGATCGTGGATGAACAACACTGGCGAGATTCACCCACTCTTTTCGATAAGGGAACAAAAGTGAACAAGGCAAGGGTGAAACCAGACAATCGCCATCGCAAACCCAAATCTCCCGGGACCGCCATATAACATAGACATAGGACGTGTATTCCCCAGTCTTTTGCCACTTTCCCTGTTGAAGAAGCCCATCAGTTGTACCGAGCAACCTAAATGAAACAACAGGAGTCCAAATAACTCCCCAGCACCACCGTCAACAGCTTTGCTGAACAAGCCAAATTTGAATCCGTAGGGAACTTTTCAAGTGATTCCCCTGGGGTTTTATCCGGTTACCGGAAGATTGCCAGACGATTTTTTTTTTATTTCGACATATGTCAGTTTCTCTTTACTCTTAACACGACGGTTATGTGACGTGGAAATGACATTTTGGAATATTAGTTGTATTGATCATTAAAACTGCTGAAAAGCCACAAATTCCATCAAAATTTATCGAATTTCGACAATTATACAGGCAAATCTCTATCTTCAGCCAATCCTCACATGATATCATACATGCTTATTCCTTCTCTATAGGAACTTACTCTAACCGTTATAGTACAGGTGGTTATCACGCCATGTTCTATCATCTAGAAAAGGTCTTCTCAAGAGATGATTTTAGCACACTATGGAAATTCTGTGAGGACTAGGTGTTGTCTTCATCAATAGTCCACACAGAATTTCCATAATGTGTTAAAATCATATTTCAAGAAAACGCTTTTCTGCATGATTGAACATGAGGTGACATCGAGTCACACCATTATGGTTAGGGATTAAGGGGAAAAGGCGTTTGTTTTACAGAAAACAACCATAGTTTTAAAACCAATGTTTGTAAAGGTAGAACAACAGATTATTCAAAATGTTCAAGTTCAAGTTCAAATTTATTTTCACCTCAGAATACTAGCAATTAGCAATAATGTACGACACAACGTATCAGGAAAACATATTAGCATTCAAGGTGAAATGGACCAGAGAGAAGCAGAAATGCTTTACTAAGTCTGGTCCCCTTGAAAAAGAGAAAATCATAATATAGAATGAAGTAAAGATAAGAAAAAATTACAAGTAGAACAAAAGAACATTTATCCTAACAATAAAGGTTACAACCCAACCTTAAACAATATTAGCAGTGTTGAGAAGAAGCTGTTTTTACTTTACTTTAAGGGAGCATAGGGAAATACAATGCTTAATATGATCATGAAGGGAATTCCATAGAACAGCTCCAGAGTGTCTAATCTGTGACTTTGTGAGACATGTTCTAAAATATGGAATAGTGAGATGCTTTTTCCTAGTATCATAATTATGATAATGCTTATTTTGAACATAAAAATTACTGTAACATTTTGGCAACTTGTTATGAATAAAATTATGCATGAAAACACCAAGCTGATATTTATGGAGGTCAAAGACAGAAAGAATACGGAGTAATTTGAAGAGAGGGCCGGTATGATGAGTAAAGGATACATTACAAATGTTTCGTACAGCTCACTTTTGCAGCAAATAAATGGAGTGTATGTAATCTTTTCTTATTGGCATTCCCCCAAACCAGTAAGTTGTAATTGACATGTGGAAGTATGAGTGAATTGAAAAGTAGAAGAAGGGCACTTTGGGGTAGAAAATGTTTTAGATTATTAACTACACCATTAATTCGGGAGATTTTTCTACAAATAGACGAAATATATTCTTTCCAGCTAAGTTTTCAATCAATAATAGTGCCAAGAAACTTTGTGTGGCGACTTGCTGGGACTCTAGTTTTGTTCAAAGTAAGAATTATATTTTCAGTATTTGGAACTTTATTGTCGAAAACAAGAAGCTTGGTTTTATTCATACAAGGGAAAGTTTGTTTGAATTTAGCCAGTCAACAATGTGTGAGAATTAGTCCTGAGCCAGTTCAAGCACAGTAGTCAAATTTTTGTTCTGGAAAAGTACAGTGGTATCATCTGCAAAAAGATAAAATTGAGCATCTAATGACGAATAACAAATGTCATTAATATAAATTAGAAAGAGGAGAGGACCGAATATTGAGCCCTGTGGTACACCAATTTTGCTTAGGAGAAGAGTCTTCATCGTTTCGGGTAACGTAATGAGACCTATTGCTTAAGTAAGATGTGAACCAGGCATGCGCATATCCTCTCACTCCGTATACATACAACTTCTGAAGAAGAATTCGATGATTTACAGTATCAAAGGCTTTTGAAAGATCAATAAATATTCCAACTGAACTGAGATTGTTGTCAATTAATTGGGATATCTGATCACAGAAGTTTACAGCCGCCATGTAAGTAGAACAGTTTTTACGGAACCCAAACTGACAAGGTGTCAAAATTTCATGTTTATCTAAAAAATTCATAAGTCTTACATGGACTAGGTTTTCAAAGATTTTCGAGAGGGAAGGAAGCACAGAAATAGGTCTGTAATTAGAAAACAACTTTGGATCTCCTGCTTTGCAGACAGTGATAATTTTAGCAATCTTCAGTTCAGTAGGAAAAACGCCAGAATAAAAATATAAATTAATGATATGAGTGAGAGGTACACATATTACATCACATACATATTTAAGTATGGTATTTCCCTCTCTTTAAATTACTTAAAACATGGGTAACTTCAAATGTAGTTGTTGGAGACATTACAAAGGTCTGCAGGTTATTATTTCTTAAGTTATGCATTGGATCAAGTTTTGTGCGTGGTAACTTGTCTGACAAGGACTACGCAACCGATGAAAAGTACTTGTTAAAACCAGTAACAATTTCAACATCATCAGTAATTAGTCGATTATCACCTTCTAACTTAAATTCCTTACATAAATTTTGAGTTTGATTGCTACCAGACACACTATTGATAATTTTCCAATTTTGACTTGTATCATTCTTATTTTCTTCAATGAGCCGACAATAGTGGGTTGCTTTTGGCAGTTCTGATAACACTTGTGAGAACGTTCCTGTATCTAGTATGACGATCTCTACGATACTGAGTAGGGTTTTCTTTCCATTTTGTGTACAATGAATTTTTACGATGAATAGACTTGAGAATACAAGCTGATATCCAGGGTGATCTACAAACATTCATTCTATGTTTAACTTTCCTCAGAGGGCAACAACGGGTAAACGCATTTGAAATAGTTTCTATGAAAGAGGTGTAAGCAGATATCTGTGCATTTTCACAATACAAGACATTCTGCCAATCGGAGTTTAACAACTGAGCCCTTAGCCGATCAATGTTTTGAGGACGCATATCATGCTTGTAATAGGGATTGTTTTTTACAATAGAACTAGAAAGTTTACTGATTAAAAACACAGGAAAGTGAACTGAGATATCGGAGGTAAACACACCAGATTTAATATGTTTCATGAGGTGAATTAGTAAAAATATTATCAATTAGAGATGACTTTTCAACAGACACTTTCGTACTTTTTTGAATGATAAGATAAAAACCGTATGAGAACATTGTGTTTACAAGATAGTTTGTCACACAATTATCTTCATTCAGATCAATATTGAAATCACATGCAAGGTAACATTTCTTCTTTTCCTTAGAAATAATTTCAAGGCAGTTTCAAGCTCCTTAGGAAATACTATACCATTTTTATCAGGTGGTCTGTATACAACACCAAATAAAACATTACATTTAAGAAAGTTTGTTACGTCAATGAAAATAGTTTCAGCTTCAGAGCTAATCGAAGAATGGAAATTATTTCTGACATAGATGGCAACCCCACCCCCACGTCTACCAATTCTGCTATTCAAAACAATATTATAGCCAGGTATGTGGAGATGATGGGGGATAAAATTATCAAGTAACCAGGTTTCAGTTATAGCAATAAACGTGAAATTGTAAGAACCAACAGAAGTTAGAAAAGTGGTTAATTTGTCAAAAATTTTTGTCAGACTTTTTGAATTTAAATACAAAATGGACAAATTATTTTCTTCAGAGATACATGGGAACTTGTTGGCAAATTCTTGCTCAGTACAATACTTACAGTTTGAAGTTATTGTCTCAATTTCTTCCGAATAACTACGAGATTCCATTGAGATCAGACAAGGCTTTTATACTTCTCTTATGATTACATAAATTTACAATCAACATGTTTATAGAAAGGAATTGACGCTGAGTATGAAATATTTGGCTTAATACATTGGATGGATGGATTGAAACTTTGAAGATTAAATCAAGGATAAATTTGGTTTTAAGAAAAGTAACCAAAGCCATATAGAAAAATCGAAATATGGTGAGCACTGCAAAACAAAAATAATATTTTTTTGGAAAAACCTTACATATGCAAACCAGCAGTTCAGAGCTTACCGAGGTCCTTATGGCTCTTGAAAATGAGTAAGGACAGTAGTCTTATTTTCAAGAAGTAAGTTTCTCACAGATAGAAATTCAGTTACTTGTTTCTCAACACTAATTTGTTCACCCAAACTTTTCAAAATTCAAATGATGCATCTTCTGTTACTCACCCCATGCATAATGTGTTTAGGATATGAAGCTTTTTCAAAAGTTTATTGGTGAGACCGAATGATTTAACAATGATGAAAGCTATTTTCTTCGTATGCCATGTTGGTATATTCTAAACGCCCTATTTCCCTTTAACTTTTAATTCAAGGACAATTGAAAATTGCATTTACCCCAAGGATATTGTTTTGGAGGCATGTATTCTCTTCTTTAAAACTATTGATGTCACTTACCTATGTGAAACCCAGTAATTAAGCGATAATAAATAGAGGCCTAACACATGGGTTGGCCATACTGGGTAGGTGATCCCTATTGCTTTTGGTGTACATCAAATGTCATTTGAGGTCACCAAAATAAAGGTCATTTTGGGTTAAAGGCTTATTAATGTGGTATTTCAAGAAAAAGAACTGTAGTTGATCTCTTACTTGCCATGTGAATAATTCATGTTTGTTATAATATAACCATGTCGCAAGGAATCACAAAGCCTTTTGGCTTTCTGGTTTTTCAAGGTTATATGGGTTTGGTCTGATCTTGGAGGTGAGTGTAACATGGATGATGGTATCAGCTGGTCTGAGCCCAGTGGCGTAGGAGTAGCGAGGTTTGTCCAGACAGTGAAGCGGGGTTAGTTTGCTTAATAGAATACTTGACCATCTTGTGATTAGACCTTTATATATGTCAGTCTGGCTTGATTTGCCGTAATTGGTTTGTATAATTGCCGTACTTGTTTGTATAGGACTTTACAATAATTTGTTTTGCGTGGGATTTTACACGATAACGGGGTGATTTATAATTCCATGTATACGGCATGATTTTATTGAGTGAGTCTAGGTTGTATACTTGTACACTTTTACCAGGCAGAATCTATGCCGAATTTTTATCCATCAGGTGATGGGTGATTTGGGAGACTTTATTTTTGACTTATTAGCAGAGCGGTCTCAGCTGCGTAGCATTTACGCTGCTGACTCTCAGCTGCGTTGCGTATGCTGAGGTGCATTGATTTCGTCTTCAACACTGCTGAGTTTCAGCGGATTTGTTTCAGAAACAACTGCGCTGCGTTTAGCTGCTGAGTTCCAGCCGCGCCTCGCTTTAGCCTCTGAGCTTTGGCTGCTCAGTTTCAGCTGCACTGCGTTTCATCCACTGAGTTTTAGGGGCAATGCACGACACTACGCTGGAGTCGTTACGCCGTGTAAGTTTAGTTAGCTGTGATAGCATAGTATGAGTGTTAGCTTACTACGCTTGCTGTTTATTGAATTATTCTATAACTTCTTCATTTGCTTCGTATTGCGACAGTGGTGATGATTTCAATTATATTTTCTAAACCTAACATGCTCGGTTTGTGTATACATTTATTTTCATCGGTGTCATCCAGCCCCAACCTCTCCAGGCTCTCGCCCTCCCTCTTCCCTTCACCAACCTGATTAGTCACCACACGACCAGTCTGGGCAAAGGTTACAAGATGTACACAAGCAGATGACAGATGGAACGAGAGTGTTGCTTTAAAGGGAAATAGGGCGTTTGTTTTACAGAAAACATCCATATTTTTAAAACCAATGTTTGTGGATGCAGAATGATAGATTATTCAAAATAAGGAAGGACAGTAGTCTTTTTTTCCAAGAAATAAGTTTCTCACAGATAGAAACTCAGTTATTTGTTGCTCAACACTAATTTGTTCACCCAAACTTTTCAAAATTCAAATGATGCATCTTCTGTTACTCATCACATGCATAACGTTTTGAGGAGATAAAGCCTTGGCAGACGTTCATTGATGAAACTGAATGGTTTAATAATGACTGAAGGCTATTTCTGTAGAATGTCATGTTGGTGTATTCTAAACGCCCTATTTCCCTTTAAGTTTCAATTCGGATTTAATGACTTTTTCTGACTTTAGGTTAAGACAGATTCAGATTACATTATACACGTTTGATCAGGATGAAACGATATGGGTATTCAGCTAAGTGGAGCTTGATTAACAATTAGACGTAGCTATTGCTAGGGTGGTACCTGGTAACTGGTAACACAACTAAGACCTCAAGACTGCAAAAGGAGTTTAAGGTGACCATAACGCTGGAATGGCTGGATAAAACGTTGGCGTAGAAATCGACTGGCGATTAACAACGGCTAACGGTAACTTGAGCCTCGGAGATTATGTAGTCCAGTATCCCTGTTGGCATCGTCCATGACCTGCATGTAATTTTGGAGGTTATTAGGCATTTTTATGTAGGTCACAAAAAGTGCCTGCCATTGTTAGTTGTACTGTACATAGTCCCATTGTTGTATCGTTCCACTCTCTGAACTATGAAGTCCCCCCTGCATTGCACTGCCCTAACCACTATGACACCAGCGAATTCACTGTCAGCCTTTTCTAGCGTAGGGGAGGGGGAACTTTTGTGGAACGCAACTCTTCATGCCGCAGTGATACACGAAATAAGGGGGGAAATGTGGTTAACATGCAAATTATGCAGGTAAATGTCTCACAATTTCTTATTTTGAGAGATGGGAGAGGAAATGTTATTTCCACAAACTTTCCCAAATTTCTCAATTTTTTTCCCGGCTGGGGGCACAGTTCAGCCTACCCCTGTCCCTGTCCCCCCCCCCCCTCATTGGCCCGCTTCACTACTTTTACAGTAAAAAGTTAACTTACATTTATGGAACAGCAAAGTAATAGGATAAAATCACAATTATTTATGTCTAAAATTTCTGTAGCATTTTCCTTTACTTATACCTCTAAGTATTCTATCAGGGAAAAATGTGACGTTATCTTCCCCTCCAACTAAAAATCTAAAAATACTGGGGGACATGTTCCCCCTCCCTCTCCCGGGGGTAGTGGCCTGAGCTAGAAAAGACTGGATAACCTAAACCGTATCCATTGCCCGCTTAAAAACTCGTCATTTGAAAATTAATCCTTACTTTTCACATTACGACCGATATATTGAAAAGTGCACTGGCAATGTCCCAGCTAACCAATTAAGTACCATGATTCTTTTCAGCCTTTCTAAAAAAATGGTCAATTCGAATCTTGTCTCAAATCATAGCAAAAAGTGATACATTTAGGGTACAAATGCTACGACATATCTATGGTAAATTTATGGTAACCAGGACAGAAATATGGTAAAACCACTGCAACTCTATCGTTAATTCTTGGTAAATCAATGTATTAAATATATTAAGGTAAAGGTGCATTTGGTAAATTTGCGAAAAAAGTAATATACCGTGGTCTTACCGCTTCCTTAGGGCCAAAATACCTCTGAAATTTCCACTTTTTAGGGCAGTTTAACCACGGAGGTGCACTTGAGAAGGAGATACAAAGGACGGTTAAGTTAGGCTAATTCTGCTAGATTTTCTCCTTTAGTGATAACTTTCGATTCATAAAGGGAAGAGAACAGCTCAGAGTGCCTTTTTACTTTTGTGTGATGTATCTTACTTATATGGACATCCAAGTAGTCTTCATTCACACCTGCTTATAATCTTTGAAAAGGATTGCGTAGCGAAAAGCTTTTGATGCGAGGTTCATTGCCGACATTCAACTCAAAACCACTGTCTCTAAAAAATCAAGATCGAGGACTGGTATATAAGAAAGAGACTGGTACATAAGAAATAGACCTTTGCCATATGCAAATGAAAAACGGTCATAAACTGTATTTTACTATTGCATTTTATCGATTTTCGCTGACTCTCGCAAGTTTTCTGAGGGTGTTATTCACTCATGTTTGATAAGTTACACAACGTAAATTTTCTATTGCGATAGGCGTCGGACCGCGTCGGAAGTTGAAAACTGATTTTCAAGAATAATGACTGGCAATGCTATAGCTACAGACAAAATTTTTGGATAGGTAATTTACAAGGGAGTTGACAACATGGACCTTTTAGGTTAAGTTCCTAATACCCTTTAATCCCAATGAATTTGTAAGAGGTGAACAAACGGGGCGATCTCGGTGGAAGTAAGGCTACCTCAAAGGAATGAACTTCTGTTGTACCTCCTTCTCAACTGCACCTCCCTGGTTCAACCTTGTATTTCACTACCGTAAATGTGAGATAAATTTTCTTCTGGACAGTGTAATATCACCTTGGAAAGGCACAGATCTATAGTCATAAATGCAAACTCCTGGTGATCAATTGCATGCATACGGTAATCCCTTTTCCACATGCTTACCAATGTTCTAAGATACAAATTGCAGACGGTGACGAAACGAGCAAGGGTGGGAGGGGGGGGGGGGAGCGCGATGGGCAAACGTGTAAGATGGACCAGTTGATTACATACCGGAGCACACAGACCAAAGAGGGCAATAGAGTTAGGAAAGTGCTGTTTCGCAGGAACTAACAAGAAACTTTGAAGAGGATTTTTCCTGTTCGGTAAACAATTTACTTGGTTATAAGGTAATATCTTTGACAAATATCTAAGAGACGCATCGTGGTCAGTCTAATTATAGCATGTAGCACACGAACACATTTTTTACCAAGGTTACAAGGATAGCACAAATCAGGTTAAGTTCCACACAACAAATTTCAGTAAATAGAATTTTAGCAAAAAGGAGCGGAAACATTTAGTTACTTAAGATAACACCTTTGACACTACCTATAGCGAGCGCCACAATCAGTTGGCGCGAAGCGTGTACGAGAAACAGTTTGACCAGAATGATTACCAGATCGCAGGAAATGGTACTTCACACGTCCATTTTCAACATAGCAAATTACATTCAAGAGGATTTTAAACTGAGTGATCATAAGTTGGTTATTTAAGTCGAAGGAGCGTCTAACTGAAGGGGACCTATAGCGTAAAGAGACGACATAAACATTTCATTCAAAGATTTTTATACATGGATATAACTTCCCTTACTGTCACTACACATTTGGCACTGTCTAAGCGGAACTTTTAATGAGGAGGGAGAAACTTGTTCAGTTATTTTAAATCTTAATGTTACATGTGAAGTAGAGTTTCTATGCACAAAGCGTTAATTTTGTAAACTAAACTGTTTCTGCCGAGATTTTGCCTTAACATGTGATCACTATAGAACAATCGTACAAAGTAAAGGTGTTTGGCAATTTGAGGAAAGTTCATTCAGTGTAAATTTAGCTAGAATTTGCTATTTTAGGGTTAGTTCTCTTGCTCTCATCAATACCGATCGACCGGTGTAGAATATTGTTATGCGAATGAAGTAAAGAACATTGAAAAAATACAGTACTTTCAAGTTAAAAAAAAATGGCATGGAAATTTCCCAATGGTTTGATTCTATTTCATTACGAGAGCATGTGATAAGCCCATGTTGGAAAATTCCATAAAATGTTTTGGGTTCTCTTCTTCACGTAACTTACGTGAGATTTCAACAGTCTACCAATTTGCTTTTAATTTCTTCACGATGAATATCTAAAACAAAAGAGCTGGCGGTGGGAATGATATGATTAGAGACATAAGTTAAATGGATCAATTTAGAATAGAACTCGAAAGGTTTGTAGTTCAAACAGATTAGTCCATGAGACAGTCCAACAAAAGAAATGTAAGACATATGTCATCGGAACATCTTCTTGAGCATCAGTTACTGTTTAGTCCTGGAGAAAAGAGACCTAGTGCTATGAGATGCAGGACTAAGAGATGCAGATTTTTCTTGCCAAGGGCCATTCTCCATCTTTCCAAAGCAGTTTGCAGGAAATAGGTGAATTTTATGGTGAATTTTATATGTACTTTATCCATCATACAGTTAATCTTTTGTAAAAACTCCTCTTTGTTTTGATATACCTTGGATAGTTTTATGTAGCACTGATATAAGTGCATGTCAATTCCTTTCACGGTCAATAAAATTTCGCATCTGAAATATTATCTTACATATGATATACGAACATGCGTGCTATGTTCAACCGCCTGCATGTTTATCCGAATACAGGCGCATTGCAGTGCACGTCAATTTCTTCACGCAATCACGAAGCATTTGATAGGCCTACTGCATTCTGTATCCGTGGTCGGAGATTACCGGGCCTCAAACCCCTCCCCTCTTTTTCGACATATCAGCAATACCAAAATAGGCAAAAAAGAGCATAGTCTTAGTGTCACAACGTCACAATTCACAGTCTCATTGGAAAGTCCCCCCCCCCCCCCTTATCACGTATGTAAAATACCACAGCTCAAAATATATATTATCCATCTGATTGTTCTGACAATTAGAGAATTACAGAGCGTTGTACTGCTCCATCGTCATATTGTTATGTATGCGTGGGTTGATTGTTGGAGGGTTTACAGTCGATCGTGGTGTGGCTGCCCCGGCGACGGATGTCCTAAATGTCACAGAAAGTTTCAGTTACAGAAGAGAGAAAGAGACGTCAGAACAGAAGATTCAGAGAGAAAGATCCGACTTGATTTAACGATCAGAGTTCCATTTATTGATGATTCGACTGGCACACAAAGATTAATGAGAATTAGTTGACGATGATGATTGAAATCAGAGAGTGGTATACAATTAGGTTACATGTCGTTGACGAAAAGGAGATGAACAATACAACCACACAAGTCTACATGGTGAACTGCAGTAAGAGATGGATGATTACAACACAATTACCAGTGTCGCCCTCGACCGCGAGGTTGACGATGCTTCGAAACCACGACGAACCGCTGAGGATCACGGGATATGTGATAGCGTTGACCAATCAGAAAATTTATTACCCATATGCAAATCGTTGAATCAACAAACACCGTAATTATGATTGCGAAATCATTCCAAGAAACAGTGCTTCCCCTTTTCATTTCTAATGTATTTAATTGTCAACAGTTACTGTCTGACGGGAATAAAGGAAAGGTTAATAAACTCGGGTAAACGCCGGAAACTGAACTTTGCTTGACCCCTGGTGTACGGAAGAGGGTAAGATTCACCCTACACAACAATATCATAACACGTCGACTGACTTATATGAAGAAACGTATTTTGAGAGAAGATTGCACAACTCGGGATGATATTTCCAAGCCATGTGTGTAACCAAATGGATTTTTCTGATACGCCCTCCCCCTTTTAATTAAAAATAAAAATGTAAATGGTATTGAAAAACTATTTGTGGTGAAAACTGATTTGTGTCTTTTATGTTATCATCATCCGAGTTTTGAGATGATCGCTCAATGCGTGAAACTAGGAGTAACAACTACTTTCAATTAAGTCTCAACTCATCTATTTGCTCTATCCTCCGGACGTAGACCACTCTGCGCCAAGATAGACCCAAACCAACCAATATGGTCAAATTATCTTCAAATAGTGCTCTGCTTGTGTGAAAGAGCAATACACAATGAACATTAGATTTTATATTTGCCTATATCTACAAGTCTGTTTCGAAGAGATGTGTTTAAACGCCTTTCAGCGGGGAATTTTGGTACTCTGTGAAGGCCCTGTTGATTCCGCTTTTCACAAAAAAAAGAGGAAAGAAATAGTAATCAAAAAGAGAAGAAAAGGAGAAGGGAAGGTAAAGAAAATGCAAATTTGAGTACTTCAGCACACTCCACATCCAGGAAATGATGAAGGTGTTGCAGTAATTTTCTGTCTTCAAATTCGAGCATGTACAGTACTCACTATGAAATATTCAAATTTGAGCCAACGATTGTCTATGACGACATATGCTAATGGTGATGCTACCCGTTATCTACCAATCACCAGAACAGTGTCTAACTTTTCTATTTTTAAAGTATTGCCTTGTCTATATCTGACTGTCTGAGGGGAATAAAGAAAAGGTTAATAAACTCTTGTAAACACTGGAAGACTTTGTATGACCCTCTTGATTACGGTGGCGTAGAGAGACCATCTCTATACAACAATATGAAAGAGGATGAATAATTTATGATTCTTGCATCTTAACCAACGTGATATGTATTAGCATTTTCATAGATTTACTTTTGCTCTCGGCATTAACTTGAGAAATTGAAAACATGAGATCCCTGTTTCATGTGCTTATGCAGCTTATAACACCAAGGAAATGGCGTTTTCCGTCAACTGGTTAATTGACGCCATTTTGCCTCAAACTGTACGACCTCATTCGCCTCAGTGATCGCGTTTTTGGAGGCAAAATAGCGCCTAAAGATCTCAAGCCTATTCTATATAGGAAACCTAATAGTCATGGCGGCACCCCCCCCCCCCCCCCTTCTAATATCCTTAAAAGAGCAGTTGACATTATACATCGCCCCTAAAAGCCATTGTCGCCCCTCTCTGACCGAAACTGCTACTTCCGACCCTGTAGTCTTACACTGTGAATGGACTGTCAATACAAGAGGTTTCGACGGAACGGGACTTAGGTGTCACGGTCTATATAGATTCTTCGTTGCAACCATCTAAGCAGTGCGTTGAAGCAGCTAAAAGAGGGAATATGATTTTAGGTATGATTAAGAGATATTTTAGTTTCCCTAAAGGAGACACGAGGCTTCATGAGCTGTTGGTTGAACTCAATTAGGTATGCTGTGAACTCGAGCTTATTTGTCTAAAGATAAAGATTTACTTGAGAAATTCCAGCGCAGGGTTATTGGATTGATTGTTGCCGTAAAGGGTTTTCCTTATAATATTCCTTTTAATAGTAAGTTAGTCTCTTTTAAATCTCACTTCACTTAAGCTGAGAAGATTACGAGGAGATTTGATACAAGTCAATAAGATTGCTCATGGTTTGGTGGACGGATCATTTTCTGACTTTTCAGGTTTGCTAATAGTAAAATTACTAAAGGTCATTGTCTTAAACTCTAGAAGGTTCAAAGTAGGATCAATATTCGTCGTTACTTCAGTTTCTCAGAGGGTAGTGATTGAGTGGAAGGGTTTGCCGGGGATGTAACGATGGGTTTAAGAATGCACTGGATAAGTACTTTAACCTTTTTGACTGCCGGTTTGAGTTTTGTAGCTTTAATTAGCTTTATCTGTTTGTATTTTTTCAGAGGGACTTAATTGTCCCTCCTGATCCTCAGTTTTTTTTACCACGGACACCTTCCACAATCCCCATCTCTGCTTTCTATTAGTTCTGCCCCCTCCCAAAATGGTCTGGATCACTTGGTGAAGCGTACATGTCCTGCTCCCCCCCCCCCCCCCCCCTCTGCTACCCAAGTTATTGTTGACCTAAGCAGTTTTGGTACGATGTGTTGCAATATGAGGGCATCATTTCAAGTAAACCTCCCTACCAAGCATAAACAAAACGTGACGTAAACGTTCGACGCTCCGCCTTGATGTTTATTCAAACCACAACTAACTCAAAGTGGATGCTACATAACCTACTCGCGCCTGTACGTTTATGTTTTCACCCCATGTTAAACTTAGTTTCCGTACCAGCCCTTTTTTCAAGACGACTGTCTTATTTTTACATGAGTAAAAGGAAAGTCTGACAAATTTTAACAAATTTGTTTCTCATATAACTCTGTAAAAAGAAATTTAGTATGTATCAGCATGATTTTCTGTAATTTATATAAACAAGATTGATGCGCTAAGTGGAACGATTGATACATCTATTCGCGTCTGTGTAGTGAAAGGAAAAAAACCTAATTTATAATCATACACGTATCTCCGAACACTGTATACGTACCTCGACAGTCACAACTTGAACTGTGCACATGTATTATACTGATGTAAGTGGTGACTTTGTCTTCTGATACCATCACCTTACGCTGGGTGGCCAATGCTCTATGTATTCAGACGAAGCAAGAAGAAAACATAAAGTTAGGCCTAGGCCCTAGTTGATTACATTTATGACATTGCCATGGTCAACTGTGGTAAGTGGGTTTGCTTCATTCATGGGTATGTAAAATTTTCTATCACACAGCCGGTTACTGAGTTAGGCCTAGCCTCGGATTAAGTTGTAATGTTCCCGACCGTTGACAACGATGTTGTCATCATTTATCGATCATTACTTTTCAGCAGTCACCACTTACTCATGAAAAATCATTAAAATTTTGCAGTTCTTCTATTCTCATTCATCGTAAAAAAATTTTTTATGTTCGTGAAAATCAGTGTAACATGAGTGAGGTCTTATACCCAGAAATTAATTCAACGTCAAGAATATCACATGAAAAAGCCATTCATGAATTAGCATGGAGGGTATACCAGTTGTGCACCAGGGGGGATGGGGGATTATCCTCCAGTCAGAACCTTCCCCCCACTCAGCTGAAGTGAAGAGAACTGTATACATGTGGCTATTCTTTGTATTCATGATTTTCAAATGGCCTGCGTAGCACAAAACGTGGAAGTATAAAGATAGAAAACACCACAGATTTTAAAGAATACATCTAAACAGTGAACAACTTAGTTCAGAAAATACAACATGCATGTTTCAAAAGGCACTGTTTTCATCGTCAGGTACAAACTGAAATGAACTCTAATGCATGGAATTTGTGACACATTGCAGAAAGAGAAAAAAAAAACATGAGAAAAGTGATTAATGGAACTAAGTGAACAATGGACTATCAAGCTGTTTACACGTAACATGTTTGTTGTTAGAGACAAAATTCCTTTCAGCCTCAAGTCACGCGTGGTATACAAATTCAGTTGCTCAAACTGTAATGCTTGCTACATAGGGGAAACCTATAGACACTTGGCTACACGCATTTCTGAACATCTTAAAGGCTGTAATGCATCACCCCAGACAGTTTCAATTCTCCCAACCAACTACCTCTAGTCCCTCCCTCAGCCTGTCTTACATTCCTCCACATGTGTAATCAAAACAATGGATCCCTGAGTACGCTGTGTAATACAAGCTGCTCTGCATCTTTCGAATTTGCTGGCAATCTAAGAGTACAGTAACTTAGAACCAGTTGAGAATTTTCCTTTCAGGGAGGTAAAAATATAGCTTAGGGTGATGCAATACAACCTTTAAATTTGGCAAGAATTCACATATTTACAAACACATCCAACAAATCTCCAAACTGCACTCGCAAGTGCAATCAAAAAAACTCTTTCAAAATTATCGACTCAGCTCCCACTAAGCTCCAACTTTGTATAAAAGAAAGTCTACACATCAGCTGAGAGAAACCTAATCTAAACAAACAGCTCGATAGTCCATTGTTCACTTTGTTCCATTAATCTACTTTTCTCATGTTTTTTTTTTTCTTTCTCAGCAATTTGTCACAAATTTTATGCATTAGAGTTCATTTCAGTTTGTACCTGATGATGAAAGCAGTGCCTTTGGAAACATGTCGTATTTTCTGCACTAATTTGTTCACTTCTTAGATGTATTCTTTAAAATCTGTGGTGTTTTCCATCTTTATACATTTATAATTTTGCATTTTATGTTTTAGAAAGTCCATGAGTACTTAATTTTTCACCCGGAGGTATGCTAAAACCTTAGAGCTTCTGAAGTTCTTTGGGTTGGACCCCCAATAGACTTTGTTTCTGGTCCCCACAAGGGATTGTAATTTTTCATATCTTAATACTGAAATGTACTATCCTGATTCCTGAGACTTACTTTGTCACCCAGAGAGAGTTTCCAGGGACTTTGCCCCTGGACCTCCACTGGGGCTTTGTCCAACACCCCATGAGGGATCCTAAATCCTCATCCTTTCAACTTAGAGGAGAGGAATAACCAAAATGATAAAAACTATTTTAATTGCTGCATTTATTGATGCACTTTGAACCTATCCTGATGTATAATTTTTCATCGAGGGATATGATAAAAGCCTACAACCTCAGAGATTCCAAGGGGCTTGCTTTGCCACCTAGAACTTACCATGACTTTGCCCCTGGACCTTAAGGGGTCGTAACATGGACTTCTGGACCCCACTAACTTAGCAAATGCTTTGCGCTAGATTTTGAAATTTTTCCCCCCTCACCCCAGCAGTTTCTTTTGCCCTCCAATTTGCCCCCAAATCTTAAATCCTGGTGCTGCCACTGGGGTATACTAATTCATTTTGGGGTATACTAAATCAGTGTGGGGTGACTACATTTTCCCTTTAGGCTGAACTTGTGTGTGTCACAGTAACGAAGAACCAACCCCAGATGAGGACCTGAAACGACACATAATTGATAATGTTAGAATTTAAAAATTCCAGTACACCTAGGCTAGGTGGAATGGGCCCTTGTTCATAGAGGAAGGAAGGCCTAAAAGCAAATGAGACTTAGCTAGCTTAGGGCCTATATTGACAACATTGTATGAAGTGAAAATCAGAATAGGTTAGCCTAACGGTTTACTAACAAGTTTCATTCAGTTTCTAAATTTTAGGTCTAAGTTAAGATTTCATAGAAGATGGCTTAGACAACTTAGACTTGTCTAACATGGTGCAACTGTTGAATGCCTTTCCAACTTCAAACCATTACTGTGCCTCTGGAGGCACGTTCCCAGTCAGATTGAAGTTGGATTATTGTACAATTAAAAGTGCCAGCTGGAGACTTCACTGCCTTCTGAAGGCACAGCTGCAGTCAGACTACAACTGCACCCGTCCCCTAGTTTCAGGTTCATTGACTTCTTTGCAAGGCTTTTCATTGTTTAGCTGTTTCTTCATGGAAGATTGAAATTTCAGTGGACTGAGACAAAATTTCTTTGAGTTTTTAATTCAGGGGCAGTGCCTCCAATACAGCTACAGTACTGTACCCTCCTAGGTCATTCTCAAAATAGTCTCACTTGCATGCAGATGGTGGCTGCAACTGTGCTTCTTCGTTTTCAAAAGGACGTTCCCGTCTATGGCAATGTATTCTGTAGTTACTCCGTGCAATGTTATTGTTACCAGACTTGACAGTGTTCAGCAAAAATGGCAAACCTGGAAGATTCCTACAAAACAAACTGGAAATGGCCTCTCAAACATCTCTGTGTTTTACAGAGTCTCATATAACATAATTAAGAAAAGTGTTTTCCAAACTAGGAAGACTTCAGATGCACTGATCTACAAAGCTGACTGTTTTAAAATTGTGGAAGACTTTGTTCAATATAAATACTCAAAGTATTTTTCACTATGGTCAGTGGGATTTCCACTTTGAAATGGAACTGTAAATGTTACTGCTGTCTTGCAAAATTAGCATTGTCAATCACCTTACAAAGGAGTCGATCACCTTACAAACAGGATGATCTTAAAAATGAAAACACTTTGAAAATATACTGTATGTAGCTTAACATAATATCATTAATGTGCCTTTATCATTCTGCTACAGTTTGGTTATTACAAGTGTTAAAAATGAGAAATTCCCTGGAAATAGGTTTGGAATTTAAGGAGGCCATACACAACACAAGGGTTATGGTGGAACCTTGAGTCAATTACTTCAAAATAAGATCTATGAAAATACTGCATATTATCAGATTAATACATAACAATGTCAAAAACAGTAAAAATATTTCCTCTTCAATCCAAATTTTGAGAGAGACTTTCATCAAAGATATTCTGGTCAATATTTTAGTATGATTTGAGACATGAGAGATTTGAGAGTCAGCAATAATGCTGAAATTGTAAGGTTTGGCTATAAATAAAGTTTTTCCATGAAAAGAAAAAATAATATGGTAAATACTTGTTTTTGAAGTTGTTTGAAGTAAATGCAATGCAGGCGGTGCTTACTTTGGAATCTCTTTGCAATGCATCACCAGAGCTTAGAATGCATTTTTCAACTCAAAGTAGTGATCGTTTCGAAGTACACCTACGGTAGTGTACAGTATGCCCTGTGGCTAGTTAGCAGTATAGGCCTACATGGAGAAGTTTTAACACACATCATAGCATGACATGAAAAACAGCTTATATATTTTATCTATCCTTCAGTTTCTGAGACTTATTGATTTCTAATTGAACTGTAACATATAACATTGTAGTTGGCCTAAGTACTGTTAATGTTGTTGGTAAGTTATGCCAAAGATAAATGCTAAATAAACTGGACAGGGGATTTATTACTGCTAAACCATGATTCCAAACTGGCACTGTCCTTGGCAAGAAATACAAGTTAATTCCTTGGGACAAAAGTTTGCTTCAAGAACCGTATAAGGTGCAATTTAAATGGCTTTAAATGCATGGTATGTTCTTGAAGTTCAAATATTGCTGAAAAGAGTCTTCTTAAGTAGCAATCAATTGATTTGTTTTTGTGGAGGTCAAGCCAAAGGAAAGGGTAAGGGGCTTATTTTTAGCCCTAAACTGTAATATTAGGGCAATATGAGGCTGTGATACACACTCTACAGAATTTGTCACATGTTCTAGTGCAGTGATAGCACATAGCAAATCGTCACTCAGTGATGTACTGTAGCCTCTGTAGATCTGCTCTGGATAAACGAAAAGAAGTTTTGTTGGTGCTATTAGATTTCAGTGCAGCATTTGATACTATTGATCATGACCAGCTATTAAATCAGCTGTTCAATGGATATGGTATAACGGGAAAGGCATTACAATGGATTATGTGTTATCTGAATGGCCGTTCACAATCTGTTGCCATAGGAAACGTTATGTCCGATCCCGTTAGTTTAATCTACGGTGTGCCACAGGGCTCAGTAGCTGGTCCCTTATTTTTTACTTTGTTTAGTGCCCCTTTGCAAGACATAATATCATCCCATGGTTTAAACTGTGTGGTTTAGTTGATGATACCCTAGTGTACTGCACTTTTAATCCCAAAGACCGTCTAAAAGCAATTCAGAAAATTGAAGCTTGTATTGATGACATCCGCTCATGGTGCAAAAATAAGGGGCTGGTATTAAATGATAAAAAAACTGAGCTCTTGTATTTCAAGTCAAAATTCATCAAAACTGAATGGTCTCCTTGTGTCAGATTTGGTAAACACCATAATTGAACCTTTGTCACAAGCAAGAAACCTTGGTGTTACCATGGATTCCTCTCTCAGTATGTCAATTCACGTAAACAATGTATGCAAGAGTGCTTTGCTTAGTATACAAAAAATCGGCAAGATACCCCCCTTATCTGAATCAAAAGTCTACTGAAAAGCTTGTGCATGTCTTTGTGACTTCCAAATTAGATTCTTGCAATTCCCTTTTATTTGATTTACCCCAATGTGAATTGGTAAAACTTCAACGGGTTTAAACATTGCTGGTAGAATAGTTCTTCGCGTTCCACGGCATGAACATATTACACCTATCCTCGAACGTCTCCATTGGCTCCCAGTAAAACAAAGAGTAGGATTACAAAATTTTAATGATTACCTACAAGGCATTAAACAGAATGGCACCTATTTTCATATCAAATCTTTTACTTGTGTACCAGCCTTCACGTACATTAGGGTCCTCATCGGATGGTTATCTAACCATAGTTAATTGTTATACTAAATTTTATGGAAATGGATCCTTTGCTTTTGCCTCTGCTAAATTATGGAACAATCTTCCCGCCAAAATACTCCTTGCTCCTTCACTTGAAAGTTTTAAATCTAGACTTAAGACGCTTTTTTTTTCAGTTGTTGTACAGTGAGAAGTAATTTTTTAATTTTTTTAATGTTTTATTTTCTAGTGATTTTTACAAGTTTTCCATTTTTTGATTCCTTGCCGAAGGCAGAAGGAATCTATGCGATGGTGATGTTGTGTGTGTGTGTGCGTGTGTGTGTGTATGTGTGTATGTGACACTTCTTGTAAACACGATATCTCAAGAAGGGTAACCATGACTGATGTCATACTTGGTGTGTGGGTTGGTCATATTGAGTAGATGATCCCTATTGTTTTTGGTGGAGGTCAAAGGTCATTTGGGGTCACCAGAGGTCAAAATGTGAAAACCTTGTAAACACGATATCTCAAGAAAGGTAACTGTGACTGATGTCATACTTAGTGTGTGGGTTGTTCATATTGAGTAGATGATCCCTATTGTTTTTAGTGGCGGTCAAAGGTCATTTGAGGTCAACGGAGGTCAAACTGGAAAAACCTTGTAAACATAATATTTCCAGAAGGGTAACTGTGACTGATGTCATACGTGATGTGTGGGTTGGTCATATGAAGTAGATGATCCCTATCGCTTTTGGTGGAGGTCAAAGGTCATTTGAGGTCACCAGAGGTCAAAATGTGAAAACCTTCTAAACACAATATCTAAAGAACGGTAACTGTGACTGATGTCATACTTGGTGTGTGAGTTGCTCATATTGAGTAGATGATCCCTATTGTTTTTAGTGGAGGTCAAATCTCATTTGAGGTCACCAGAGGTCAAAATGTGAAAACCTTGCAAACATGATATCTCAAGAACGGTAACTGTGACTGATGTCATACTTGGTGTGTGGGTTGGTCATATTAAGTAGATGATCCCTATTGCTTTTGGTGGAGGTCAAAGGTCATTTGAGGTCACCAGAGATCAAAATGTGAAAACCTTGTAAACACGATATCTCAAGAACGGTAACTGCGTCTGATATTATACCTGGTGTGTGGGTTAGACATATTGAGTAGATGATCCCTATCGTTTTTGGTGGCGGTCAAAGGTCATTTGAGGTCAATGGAGGTCAAACTGGAAAAACCTTGTAAACACACTATCTGCAGAAGAGTAACTTTGACTGATGTCATACTTACTGTATGTTTTGGTCATATTAAGTAGATGATCCCTATTGCTTTTGGTGGAGGTCAAAGGTCATTTGAGGTCACCAGAGGTCAAAATGTGAAAACCTTGTAAACATGATATCTCAAGAATGGTAACTGCGACTGATGCCATACTTGGTGTGTTTGTTGGTCATATTGAGTAGATGATCCCTATTGTTTTTGGTGGAGATAAAGGTCACTTGAGGTCACCCTGAGTCAAACTGTAAACACATTGTAAACACAGTATCTCTAGAAGGGTAAGTGTGACTGATGTCATACTTGGTGTGTGGGTTAGTCATATTGAGTAGATGACTCCTATTGTTTTTGTGGAGGTCAAAGGTCGTTTGAGGTCCCCCGAGGTGAAAATTTTCTAGCACATTATCTCCAGAAGAGTAATGTTGACTGATGTCATACTTGATGTGTAGGTTCCCCATACTGGGTAGGTGATCACTATTGCTTTTAGTGGACGTCAAATGTCATTTGAGGTCACAAAAATAAAGGTTATTTGGGTTAAAGGCTTATTAATGTGGTGTTTCAAGACCAGTAACTGCAGTTGATCTCATACTTGTCATGTGAATAATTCATGCTTGTTATAATATAACCATGTGGCAAGGAATCACAAAGCCTTTTGGCTTTCTGGTTTTATTCTTACTCCAATTTGACTTGTTTATTGGATTTACTTTGTTTTTAGGATTTTTTCTTTTTAATCTCCTTAATCTCTTAATGTTCATTCTTATTCTGAGTTTTCTTCTTACGTTTCCATTTTGAGGGTTTACCTATAATTTACATATTCTTTTACTTTTTTTCATTGTTTATGCTCTTAGTTCTATTGTTTTTATAGTTTTCCTTTTTAATGTGTTTTGATTTTGTTTTGTTTCTGTATAAACTGTTTTTACTTTTTATTGTACAGCGCTTTGAGGCCTCAGCAGATTGCACTTTATAAATTTGCCAATATTATTTTATTATTATTACTGTCAGTTTTGTTATCCAGCTGATTTTACCACATTTCTATGCTACAGATGCTTTTGTGGGCCATCAATATAGTCATTAAATTTGTTTGACTGCAGGATTACTGATCCAGTTAGGAATATGTTAGCTGCAGGTTAAGTAAACATCTTTGTTACACCATGTAAATGGTGTAAGCTTTGTTATGACATTTTCTATCTATTTCTTGAAAATAACTATCAATTACTATCTCTCAAACAATCTTTGATGCAGTTTCAGGTTAAGTTACTCCCTCACACGAACTTTTGAGCAAGCAAAGGGCAGCGCAAGAGACAGGTTGTCACTTCATAGCTTTCTCAAAAATTTCGTGTGAAGGAATAGATGCAAATATAGATCAGAGTCAACCTTTTATAGACATTAACTATGTATCTGGCAGCATGCTGCATATTGTTGTCATTGTAGATGGCTGTTACTAGCAATTGCTGATGTATCCATAACTTAAGTGCTTGCTTTGAAGTCAACTTTAATTTCTTTAGACAGACATATTAGTAATGCAATGTTTTTGTAAATGATATTTGCATTTAAAGGTCTCAGATCTATGACAAGTGGAAAGCTGTAGAGACTTGCACCGCAAATCTGTTGGACCACCACAGAAAGTTCATTTCATACCCTGCCCTTATCCTCAGTTCTATAAAATCAGCTGAACATCATGGTGTTAATGACAATGATAGCAAGAGTGGCTGATGGACTACCTCTGTCAGCATCAATGCAAGAACATGAGCAGGTTGGTATATGGTGGTGCAGTTCTAATTTGTATCTTTGATTGTCTCCCTTTTGAGAAAGTGTATGATTATCAGTATTCAAAATGATGTTGAATGAAAGGACACGCAGTTGCTGATAATGTGTGATTTGCATAATATTCATGTTGTTGCTTGTTGCTATAGTGGCATTGCTTGGTGATCTTGGAACTATTTTATTAAAGCTAACAAAATATTAACCTCAAATCTTTCCAAGATGTGAGCTGTAACTGCCTTTAGGCATTGGAAGTGGAGCCAGTTTGTTCAGGCTAATTTTAAGGATTAATAATATTTAAATATAGTGCATAGCTGTAACACCATTTTTATATATGCTTTACCATGCAAAAAAAACACAAAGTACACCTGGTATCTCTGAAAATAAGAAAATTAGTAACCAATAATAGAGAGATATATGAAAAGATGGAAATTGTGGGTATGTCAGAAAAAATTAGATTTGAGCTGGGATATGAACTGACTGATGGACTTTCAAGGCCATAGCAATGCTGGGTGTGATTGCCATATGCTTAAGGCAGTCACTACACAGTTACACAAGACTTTGTGAATTTGATCTTGATATTTTTAGCATAGTTGTTTAGATAAGTCATCAGAACAGATTCAGTATCTAATATTTCTCTACTGAGCAATCATGTCAAGTATGCTGGTGCCTGAATTATGAAAGCCTTGTATGTTCATTGGAAGGTATAAACTTTTGAAAGAAGAGAAGTGAATGTTGCCAGAAGTTCAAAGTAAAAACAGCATTTGTTCTGATCAGTAGATAATCTTTGTCATTTTTAGTCTCAACAGTCACTTGAGGTCATAGTTTTAAAATATTGTAAACATGGTATCTCAAGAAGGAAAAGTTGTTTCAAGAAGTGACTGCTCACAGAATTTTACTCTCAGAAGATCAGTGGCTTACGATGAGTGCAGATGATTTGTTTGTTTTTTAATGGCGGTCAAAGCTCACTTGTGAATGAAAGAAGAATTAATCTTTTGGTTATTAACAAACAGAGTCAAAGAGTTGACATGTCCTTTCACAAGAAAAGGAAGAATCAGATGAAGTGAACACTGTGTGTGTAAAAAAAAGATATAACAAGTTTTTCAACACCACTTTCTGTCAGTTGATTAAACTCTATGAACATTACACTAGCTGCATCCATCAATTGTCCAGAACTTACCAACAGTTTCATTAATTTGTCAAACTATAAGTTTGATTATGGAAAAGTTGTTAAAATTATTGGGTGAATGTATAGCTGATGATTTTTCAGGGAGTGGCATTGACTTCTGTTGCTGAAAAATTGAAGTTACCAGCTTGAACAACTTTCTTCGATTGCCACTTTATTCATCCTTTTGTCTTCTGACATTTTCTCACTAAAGCATTCATCTTGCACTCACACAAATGTTTTGTTTGAACATCATCTATGTTTCAGGACACCTGTCTCTACTCCAAGTTCTGTCTGCAAGTCTCCCTTCCATCCTCTCCTCAAGTGATTGTTTACTGTTGATAACACAAGCCTACTTATTTCACTGCATTTGAGCATGTTTGCCCAGTAGCTTAGATAGATATATTTGGTTAATTTCTGAATCTCATTTCTGAAACATAGTTAAACTTGCCTATAGTCTCCTCAGGATTTTCAGGGTCACCTCTGAAGTGTTCTAAGTTTATGTTTTTCACTGGCTGGTAACTAACGCATTTCCTGGAAGTGGTAGGTCTCTGAGCTTTAGCATACCAATGATTCAATCAGTTGTCGTGAATGAAGCAACCAGAATCTGGGGGTAATTTTTCCTATATATCCATGTTCATTCTTGTCAACACCAAGTGAAGTGTGTTGCCGTATGTATTAGTCAGTAAACTGACATGTTTTACCAGCAGTCCCCACATTGACAATTGTCTCACAATATTTCTGACAAGAAGTCTCATTTAGTTTCCATGAATGTTCAAGTCACCAGTCAGTGACTTAGAGTAGAAAGGGTACAAAGGGTTTAGAAGCTGACATTGTAGTTACAAGGTATCAAGTGAATTCATTCACAAAAGTCGCCAATGTTAACAAGGTGATAGACTGGGTGTGATAAACAATAAATTTTGTGAGTCCCAAACCTAAAGTTTGGTATATTAATGAGACATTCTGAGTATTCAAACGAAGTAGCCTCTCCTGTCTGAATTTATCAATGCTGTTGCTTACCTTGTGAACTAAATAGGCTCTTCAGCCAGGGATTTCATGCTCTCTGGGGTTATCCACAAGTACATAACCATGGAGTGATTCAGCACCCTCTTTTTGATTCCTTGCCGGAGGCAGAAGGAATCTATGCGATGGTGATGTCGTGTGTGTGTATGTGCATGTGGGTGTGTGTGCGTGTGTGTCTGTGTGACGCCCTGCTTGTAAACACGATATCTCAAAAAGGGTAACCATGACGGATCTCATACTTGGTGTGTGGGATGGTCATAGTGAAGAGATGATCCCTATTGTTTTTGGTGGAGGTCAAAGGTCATTCAAGGTCACCAGAGGTCAAAATGTGAAAACCTTCTAAACACAATATCTCAAGAATGGTAACTGTGACTGATGTCATACATGGTGTGTTGGTTGGTCATATTGAGTAGATAATCCCTATTGTTTTTGGTGGAGGTGAAAGGTCATTTGAGGTCACCAGACGTCAAACTGTAAAAACCTTGTGAATACAATATCTCTAGAAGGGTAACTGTGACTGATGTCATACTTGATGTGTGGCTTGGTCATATTGAGCAGATGATCCCTATTGTTTTTGATCGAGGTCAAAGGTCATTTGAGGTCACCAAAGATCAAACTGTGAAAACTTTTTAAACACAATATCTCCAGAAGCTTAACTGTGACTGATGTCATACTTAATGTGTGGGTTGTTCATATTGAGTAGATGATCCCTGTTGTTTTTGGGTGGAGGTGAAAGGTCATTTGAGGTCACCAAAGGTTAAACTGTAAAAACCTTGTAAACACATTATCTTTAGAAGGGTAACTGTAACTGTTGTCATACGTGGTGTGTTGGTTGGTCATATTGAGTAGATGATCCTTATTGTTTTTGGGTGGAGATCAAAGGTCATTTGAGGTCATGAGAGGTCAAACTGTAAAAACTTTGTAAACACAATATCTCCAGGAATCTAACCTTGACTGATGTCATACTTGATGTGTGGATTGTATACTAGGTAGTAGACTCCTTTTGTTTGTGGTGTTTCAAGAAGAATAACTGCAGTTGCTCTCAAACTTGTCATGTGGATAATTCATGTTTGTTATAATATAACCATGTCAAAAGGATTCACAAAGCCTTTTGGCTTTCTGGTGTTTTTCATTTTGACATGTTCCCGTCCCTTCTCCACTGAGTTGCTTTTGTTGGTAAGTGATTGTGTGTGTGTGAAAAAATGAAATATCGGCAAGGAATCACTAAGTCATTTGACTTTCTGGTTTTGGTTTAGCACAGTCATGTATGCTTTGGTTTTGCTCATGTATTCATTTCCATGTTATATGTAGGCTAGGTTATGTGTAGGCTAGGTTATATGTAGGCTAGTTACAAACTCTACCCTTGTTACATATCTGGTATGTACAGTAGTCAACATGTATTACCAGTTCTAATTAGTATGAATATTGCATGTACTTGTCAGTTTTATTGTAGAGAGATTGCTATGGTTTACTTGAATGACATAGTTCTGGCTTAACTGCTGTTGGTTCTTAAATGGGCACCGGATCACACACCACCCTTTGCAAGTGTTATCCTTGAAAATATGACAGTCCTTGTCTCTGACAAATATGGATCTTTTGTTGTGATTTGAGTGGAAGTACGCTTTAAGATCCATTAACGCTTCCCTGGAATAATACTGAGTACCAGTATCAGATGGGTGGAAACAAATCTGAATCGGGCCCTTACAGACGGTAACTTCATTCGAGTAAACACGGAACTTAGAGGTACATTGGAAATCAAGATCTTCTTTGGATAGGAACATTTAGCAGCTCACTAGAAATGTTGATGAAAGAGCATGCAAACCCACCAAATGATGGAAAAATGGCCACTGCTTGTATGAGGCAGTCAGCTTTAGTGTGGGTCATGTGCTACTACACAAACCATAAAAACAAAACAAAATGTTGTACATGTGCACAGGTATGCAAAGAGATGTGCAGGAAGCATCTAAGTCTTGCAATTTCAAGCCACATTAGTAGGTCCTCTACCTTGATTGAATGAAATGAAGGAATCAATGGTAAAAATGAATGGTAACATGGAAGGTGAAAGAAAGACACATTACTTGGTAAATGTTTTGACAAGATGATACAAACAAACAATTCAATATGCTTGCCTGAAATGCAATTGCTGGAAAAATGCATGGAACTTTCAAACAACCCCAAATACAGGAACAATCATGGAGTAGGGTGAATATTTGATAGCAGAAAAAGTCAATACACATTTGTACATCTCACCAAATCACAATTTAGACTTTTGGCTTTTATTCTTGTGTCTCTAGTTGATAAAATTCAGGAGCATTTCCCTGACATGTTGCTGTTGAGATAAATACTCTTACTCTTATAGAGCAAAAAAACTCTCATCTCTCATTTAATGATGTAATTCACAAGGTATTATATTTTTCAAGGATCACTTTGTATACAATAGACGATTTTAGCCTCTTATGTATTGTTGAGCCAAAAGAAGAAGTGATGTCAGTTTCTGCTTCTCTGATATCTTAAAGTTAGGATCATCAATGATCACAAAAGGGGAGCCCCAGAGTAAACGCTCAGTGTATATTGGTGTCACTACATTGGGAATGAACTTACCAGTGCAATGCAGGAGTGTCCATGATACAGCAAAGCAGAGACAACAAGTTTAAACGAATGAGTTAAAGCGTATGTGTGGCTCAAGAATTTTCTCTGATATGATAGCAATTGATGACTCTTTTAATTTTACATTCTGTCATCAAGTCTGGGACCAATCTCATGGATTATCAGACGCAGGCCAAAATGCTCTTTAGGAAATTGGACAAGAACTCCCCAGACAGATGCAGCATTCAGACAGGAAAATACATATTTCAGTAAGTTCTTGTTACATACTTCAACATTTATCTCCTCCTACAAAGTCTTTTGCATGATGTTGAAAGTTGATCTTAATTTTTCCAAGGTAGCTCGTCTTCTGGGGTGTGCAAGTATTTTGGATCCAAGGTCATTTATGGTCTTGGTGAAAAGGTTAAATAAACCTAAATAATGGATTAAAGATCCCTCAAATGCTCATTCTTGGTCAAATTTTGCTGAAACTGACACAATTGCCTTTGGACATAAGACCTTTTTTGTGTGTATGTGTGGGTGTGAATATTTGTGATGCCCTACTTGTAAACACTTTATCTCAAGAAAGGAAACTTGGACAGATCTCATATTTGGTATTTAAGATGTACCTTAATGAGAACAAGAAACTCATTGTTTTTGGTGGAGGTCACAGATCATTTGGGTCAACAGGTGTCAAATAGTGGAAACGTAAACACTATCTCAAGAATGGAACCTTGGATAGATCTGATATTTAGTGTGTAGGTGAACCATATTGAGTATAAGAAGCCTATCATTTTTGGTGGAGGCAAAAGGTCACTTGGACTCAGCATGGATCAAAAAATTAGAAGTATTGTAAGCATGAGTATCTCAAGAAGGGAAGCTTTGATAGATCTCATTCTTGCTTTGGATGAAATCGTAACATTTGAAGTCACTCAGTGGTGGATGTGTGTGTGTGTATACTTTTGTTGTATTTCTTAATCCAAAATGGCTATTTTTATAAGCCCTTCAAACATATGACCGGTATACAAGATTTTATCTAAAAGTTATGTTTGAATGTTTTTTGAGGTAAAAAATCAAGTTCATAGGTCAAAGTTTAAATCTGACACTGAAAAATTTGCATTTGCAACTCCAAGACGTCAGTGCTGATGTCAGTCAAAGTTGGTACTGTAAATAGGTGACCCATTGTCTGAAGTTGTGTCTCCTGTTGAAATTTAAGGTCAGAGGTCTAATCTAAAATTGGCAAAGTGTTTTGGAAAGTGTGTTTGGGATTTCCCTATAGACAGTATGTCTAATGAACTTCATACATGGTTGTTAGGTACCTGAGTATGATATGTATGATATGGTTGTTTGGTTGTTAAGAGGCTCATTGGGTTCATATAGGTTATTTTTCGACGCGTTTGAAAAAAGCCATTGCATGTCAGTACTTTCCATCAATCTCATTGTTCACGATTTTATTCTTACAATTGCTGAAAATGTGATGAAGTTAAGATTTTAATAACCATAGGTTGCCAATGATTAACATGCTATAGCAAGAAGTGTCTGGTCACAGTTTTTCAATAAGTGGTTTTAATCATCAATTACCCTATCATTGTTGCTTCAGTTGTGTGTCAGTTGTTTATAAACTCTTAGTTTGACCATTTACCATCAACATATGAGTAATACTCAACAGGTGTGATACAATATTGTGAATTTTGTGAACCAATTCAATGAGTTTCTTTAAAGCACATGTATAATTCAGTGAGGAAGGTGGGTACAGGGTGTCAATGTAACTGATTAAATCATTGCTTTTTCATGCAATTTGTCTTTAATATTTCAACCTACATGCAACCATGTTTAGGCTGAGCGATTTTGTTTAGCAAAGTCTCTTTCCATGATTTTGGTAATACCCTCACTCAGTAAGTTTTTACTGCCATGTATACACTAGGCAAGGAGTTGAGATGTTAACAGTACATTTTGGCAGGAAAAGAAATTGAATATATATATAATACATATGATCATAAGGATTACTTTAATGCACTCCTAATTCCTGCATGAAAATACTTTGACGCTCTTTGACGCTCAAGTTTCACACACATACCCATACACACATCACCTGCGTGGCCTTTAACGCGGGCATGGTCAGGTGTAAGTATGTGTGTATTTGTCTATAATGTAAAATATCAGTCAATAGATCAGATGTGCTGACTGTAAATGTATATTGGCTAAAGAAATGAAAGAGGTAAAACGTGGGTGCATAGGGCCATTAAAGGGACACTTGAGTTGTTCCACTAAAGTCAGTTTTTCCCATTTACGTAGACTACTATTGACAAATAGTCAAACTAAGAATACATCCCAATGTGTCACATGTTATGAACATTAAATGAGTGAGTAGTTAAGCACTCTTTTTGGGTTTTTTTTGTGACCAAACAGTTTCCACATTTTTGGTTCCTTGCGTCAGCGAAGGAACCTATGCACTCAGGTTGGCGTGTGTGTGTGTGTGCATCTGTGACACTTGCTTAGGTTCGCTCTAACTCAATAGGGGAAAGTCAGATGAAAGTCAAACATGGTATGTAGTTTCGCCGTATTGAGAAGGTGTGCCCTATCGTTTTTGGTGGAGGTCAAAGGTCATCTGGGGGAACTGGGGGCAAAAGTCTGTTTTGCTTTGGGTATGCTGTAACTCAATAGGGGAAAGTCAGATGAAAGTCAAACTTGGTATGTAGGTTTGCCGTATTGAGAAGGTGTGCCCTATTGTTTTTGGTGGAGGTCAAAGGTCATCTGGGGGAACTGGGGGCAAAAGTCTGTTTTGCTTGGGTATGCTGTAACTCAATAGGGGAACGTCAGATGAAAGTCAAACTTGGTATGTAAGTTTGCCATATTGAGAAGGTGTTCCCTATTGTTTTTGGTGGAGGTCAAAGGTCATCTGGGAGAACTGGGGGCATAAGTCTGAAAACCTTGTTATGCTATGGATGCTCATATGTTCCATCAGTCCCCCTCCAGTGCATCATGGAAGTACTGCTTGAGTTAGCAGTTTCTTGATCCAGTGAAGAAGCAGCAGTGTACTGTTTGCATTACTGTAGGTGCTCACACCAGACAAGTTTTGGCTGGATCAGTTTACCTCCTCGTGTGTGAGTGCTAATGTGTTCATTCACGTAAGTGTCTTTTCAATTAGTGAAGCGGGCAGAACACAAAGAAAATAAGTCAGTTGGTGTTCTTACCAGTTTAAACTAGACCCCAGGAGTTCCCTCCAGGGCATGTTGTCAGTTTGATGGACTTTAAAGGGGCATAGATGTGATAAGCCTTATTGCAATTTGCAGAGATTCACAGCTGTTTGTGTTTTGTAAAATGAATGAGATATTGCTGTATATTGCAGTTCTAAATCAACATCTTCAATTCATTGCATTAATTGAAATGGCTTTTCTGATATTTTGAATTCAGGCATAACATTTTACAGTATGTGTATTTCAAGTACAAGGAACCATAGTGCCCATAGTCTGTTGTGAAATCATGCAAAATACTTCTTCTCTTACAGATTGCATGTATTACACTGTTGATGGTCACATTAGTGCTATGGAAGTGGGTGCATGTTTGTCATGTTTGGGGTATGTGTGTCATGTTTGGGGTCCAATGTCTGAAATGGACTATTTTATAAAAGCATGAAATATGTTTTTCTCTCTACAGATTTTGTGTTACAAAAGTGAGAGTTCATGGTCAGAAATGGACCATTTAGGCTATCGTACAAAGTAATGCAATATGCTCCCTTTTACTTCATAATTTACATTATGTGTTCTCCATCTGTGCAAGGAACCGCAGTGCCCTTGGGCTCTTGTTACTTATTCATATGCACACAGCAAGTACAAACCAGGGCGAATATTTGAAGGGGTAGAGGGTGTTTAGAATATATCAACATGGCATACAAAGAAAATAGCGTTAATCATTGGTAAACCATTCAGTCTCATCAATAAACATCTGCAAAAGCTTCATCTCTTTAAAACATTATGCATGTGATGAGTAATAGAAGATGCATCATTTTAAAAGTTTGGGTGAACAAATTGTTGATGAGCAACAAACAATTAAATTTCTGTGAGACACTTATTTTTTGAAAAGAAGGCTACTGTTTTACTTTGTTTCGAACAATCTATCATTTTATGTGCACAATCATTGGGTTCAAAGATGGTTGTTTTCTGGAAAACAAATGCCTTATTTCCATTTAAAAAAATGAAAAAAATGGACAGTTTTCATAATTGTTGGATGTAAAACTTGACTTATGATTTTAATTATTTACCATAATTATGTGGTAATTCACTTCAAACTCCCAAATCCTAACAAATGTATCAATGAGGTTTGAATTTCTTCACAATTTCTGCTCTAGTTTTTTTCTTTTTTCTCATAGTATAAAGGTAAAAGTGCTCAAATATCAAACTTGGTGTGTGTGGTAGTCCATGGTGAGTACATGATCCCTATTGTTTTTCATGGATGTCAATGGTCATTGAAGGTCACCAGAGCTTAAAGTAAGAAAACCTATTAATTGAGATATCTGAGCAACTGAATGTTGCTGGAACTTAAAACTCTTACCATTGGTAGCATCTTATGAGTAGATGATGTCTGTCATTTTTTGTGGAGGTCAAAGGTCATGTGACGTCAGTAGAAGACACAGTGTGAAACCTTGTAAAAAGCAGCATTTCTAAAAGGGAAAGGTGCTTGAACTTCAAAGTTGGTGGTGGTCAAAGGTCATCAGAGCTTAAAGTATGAACTATTAAGGAAGATATCTCAGCAACTGAATTCAGGTAGAACTTCAAAGTGTCAACATTGTTAGCACTTGATGAGCAGTTGTCATCTGTTATTTGAATTGCCCCATGAGAGACTTGATTGAATGTAATCAGGTCTATCATTCCAAAGATTTGTCCTGGGTTCAAAAGTTCAGCATGTGATACTTAGAGTCCTTACATGTCATGAATATGAACATATGAAGAGGTTAAATTACTCATGTTAGGAAAAATAATAGATATTTATTTCCTACTGAAGTTTGCCAAAATGTAGATCTATGTCTTATAGCAGAGGTCGCAGCTAGACAGACTTTGGTCTCATTCTCTTTCAATTTGTGGAATATTTTCTATGCCAAAAAACCACATAATATATCTCTTATCACTTTTCCTAAGCCTTCAGAGAATATCCCTGTTGCCAGAAACTCCCTGTCAAGATTTACAAAGCACTTTGTTGTTTTAGTCACAGTAAACCTCCCCTGGGAGGCTTTCTTGACCTGCGCAAATCTCAGGTCTGTAACCACAATTTAGTGTCATGAACTTTTCATCAACTTGTGAATTACCTCCTTCATGACTGCAATTGTCATCAATGCTGAGTGAATGACAATTACTCACCCATATGTGCACTTGGTAACATCAAACTCATAAGTAACACAGAATGTGGTTGTCAACTTTTCATTCTTCATTTTGTTTTCCTTTTGATATATGGTCCCTTCCCTTCTCCACTGGGTTGCTTTGTTTCTAAGTGATTGTGTATGTGTGAAAAAATGAGATACCGGCAAGGAATTACAAAGCCATTTGACTTTCTGGTTTTATTTTTCTTTTTGTTTTTCAGCTACATGATTCAGACAGGTATCTGTTACCTCATTCTATGCGAACAAACATTTTCCAAAAATATGGCCTTTGCTTACTTGCAAGAGTTACACCAGGAATTTTATTCACAATATGGAAAAAAAGTTAGCACAGTATCAAGACCATACCCTTTTATAGAATTTGGTGAGTACAATGTCTTCAGATATCGCTAATGTTTCATTTACCAAATATATCTGTTAATCTCATTTGTGAGAGTAATGCAAGAATGTAGTGGTTTCTCTGTAATATTTACAAGAAAGGTAACCATTTCAAAGTGGGCAATAATGTAATGGTGGAACACCTAACTTGCCCAAGATCATACTGTGAGAGACAAAGTATACAATTCTGTGTATGTTAGGATATCTAAAAACCTTAAATTAGGTAGAACAGTTTGTATTTCACTGGTGGGTGTTACACATTGAGTACAAGTAAAGGTCCTTAATAGAAAGAGTTGTGCCAACTCAAATTTCGAAGCCATTCTGTTCCATTTGCAAGGTATCTTGCACACACTATACCTGCCAGTTTCCATTTTGGGGACACAGTTGATGCAACTCTCTCTGAAAAGGAACTCTTAATTTTAAATTTTTTTTTTTTTTTTTTGAGTGGTGGTGGTGATTGTGTTCAAACATGATTTGAATTCGAGAAGTGAAATTTGAAAAGCATACGCAAAATATCTCAAAAAGAGGAAAAAATTGGCTGATCTTACATTTAGTATGCAGATGTACCATGATAGCCACAAGAAGCCTGTTATGAGTGGCAGAGGTAAAATGTCATCTGAGGTCAGAAGGGGTGAAAGTAGGAAATGTGTAAACTAATATGTTTACTTAAGAAAGAAAGCTCAGACTGAACTCACTTTGCATGTAGGTGTGCCATTAGGTAAAAGAACCCTTCTGCTTTTGGTCTTGGTCAAACCTTTTGTGATCATCACAGGTTAAATAACAAAATCTACTTGAACACAGTGAAACCTGGACTGAACCCTATTGATGGTGGGACAGGAAAATTGTTATTTAAGGTCACTGGATCAAAATACAACAATCCTGTATACACAATATCTCAAGAAGGGAATCTTGGACTGATCTCATGTAGCATGCAGGTACTCTTCACAAAGTGCAAGAAATCATTGATTTTGGTGGAGTTGAAAGTGATTTGAGGTCAACAGGGCCTGTGAAAACCTCTGGCTTCACATTCACAACTACCAAATTGGGTGTCTTTTTTTAACAAGGTCAGTACAGATGGAAAAGCCTTAGATTACTCTTGGACGAAAACCCATCCCTCTGTGATGCGACCAGGGATCTACCCCCTCAGTTGATAGTAAACATAATTGCTCCAAATGCCACCATCATTATCCACATCAACTATTCATTATGTAGGTGCACTGCATTAGGTACATAAGGCATCTTGTTTTTTGCAGCATTTATAGGCTACTGGAGGTCAACATGGGCCAAACTAACATAGAAAAGGCCTTAAACACAGTACCTCCAGAAGAGAATCTTCAACTGACTTTATACAGTAATTGGTAGGCATACAAGAGTGAAACATATCTATTGTTTTGGATGGATATCAAAGGTTATGATGTTGGCCAAGATGCGGTATGTTTGGAAAAAATATCAACAATACTTCAAGAAGAAGCATGAACAGATGTCATAGTAGTTGTAATATTTTTCATAACACACTGTTTTTGCTTCGTGTATTGGTTACATAATCAGTTCTTGTTTATTTCTTAAATTCTCCACTATCACTTTTCATGTCTTTTAAAAAGATGCAAGCATATTACTTTGTTTATCAATAAACTGTCTCTACTCAACTATTGCACGTCTTGCCAGAAGTAACTGGTAACCTTTGACATGCCTCTACCTTTGCCCTAACCCAGAGTGGAAATAGCCTGTCCTTCCATTACTTCCGCTCAAAAGCGCTAGTTGCTGAAGTAGAAATCTGCTTGTGTGTTTTTCTCATTTTTTCATTCCATGTTTGTAAGGATTCTATTGTAAACAACTTTACTTATCTGTTGAAGAAACCTTTCACCTAGATTCTGATATGTCTCCTTTTCTTATTGGGGTTTTTGAAGTGATTTACACCTTTGCTGGTCTCCCCCTTTGATTGCACTTTTTTTTTTTTTGTAGGGAAGTAGTTTCACCTCCCTTTTCTTTTCAAGACACGGAGGTCTCCCCTTCCTAGGTTGTGTGCCCTTGTCCCTGTTTATCCCCCTAGACAGGCTTTCCTGTCAGTGAATAGTTCCTTTAGGGACGAATTTTGGAGGAATTCTTAGGCCATGTGACTTGATTCCTGTTTTGCCTTTCCCTTTTTATTTGTTTCTATGTATAGTTTATGCATGTGTGTTAGGCCTACTCTCATTGTTGCTGTGATTGCATGCTAGGCTCTCAACTTGTTTGTGCTTCTTATGTCATTTTGACTAGCATTTGTACCACATGCAAACTTCTTATGTCAGGGGATGACCTCTTTTCATCCAAATTACCGGAAGAGGTTTCTTGAAGGTTACGGTAGATCCTAGAGAAATAGATCTTTTGATGCAAATCGAGCAAAGATGCAACATCAAAGGATTCCAACCGGTCTTGAGGGACCAGGAACTACAATAGGAGCCAAAATGTGCGTGGCCGCAGTTCCAACCAATACCAGAGAAAAGGCAGAGGTGCCAAGTCCTGCAAGAACTTTCGAAACAGTAATGGTGCTAGCAGGTCTGGCGGCAGTTCTAACTTCGGTGGCTCAGGTGATAAGGCTGGATGTGGCATCAGAGCCAATAATGACCCTGGGGGCCAGTCAAGGTCAACATTCAACACCCAGCCCTAGGGGAGCCCACCCATCCAGGTTTACCCGAAGGTGGTAGTTTGAGAACCTTGCGGCCCAATTGCACTCAATCAGGGTGGATCGGTGAGTGCTGGACATGGTGTCCAACAGTTACTGCATCAAGTGCACCCCTGCATGTCCATGTGTCTAAGGGAACACTTACATCCACCAATCAGGTAATGGGTGGCCCTCGAAGATGAGATCTGCACACTGATCCAAAAAGGCACTGTCACAGAGGTGACGGGAGGAGGGACCCATCTTCCTTTCAACCTTCTCTCATGACGCCCGATCCTGAACCTAAAACCATTGAACAAATCTTTTGTGTGTCCAAAACACTTTCAAATGGAGACCCTAAGCATAGTTATCCTTGCTCTTGTGATGGGCTGCGAGCACCAACCTGAAGGATGCTCACTTACACATCCCCATGAACTCAGACTCCCAATGCTTCCTAACAATCAATTACCAAGGAGTCAACTTAAATTTCACTGCCCTTCCATTCCGACTATCAACATCCCCAAAGGTGTTCACAAGGGTAGCCGAAGCGAGGGTCTCAGAGCTGAGGAGTGGCATCAAACTGTTTGTGTACTTGAATGACTGGGTCATTCTCAGTGACTCTTATGAAAGAAAGGCTTGAATGACTATGGAACTCTTGTGAGACTTTGACTGGGTGGTCAACATTCAAAAGTTCAACCTCACACTGTCACAGTCTGTACAGTTCCTCGCAGTGACTCTTTCCCACAGGCTTCGCGGTACCCTTGGCAAACCTACTGGAGGCTGAAGTGATATTTATAGATCGTCTGCATCTTATTGCTGCGGATTTGCTTCAAACTCTCGGCCTAATGGCCAACATTCTCAACATGGCTGATTACCATAGACTTCTGATGTGGCCCATTCAGATACACCTTCTACAGCCTTACAAACCCACCATGCACAGCTTGCATGTCTCAGAAAATGGTGACCCACCAACAACTCTTGGACCAGAGGGGTCCCCATTAGTGTTTAACATCCTTCAGCATCAATAACCACCGATGCATCCCTCTCCAGCTGGGGAGCTGATTGGCGAGATGGGATAGCCTTGGGAAGTGGTCTCAGGCGGAAACCTCTCTATGGAGGGAGACAGTGACCAGGGGTCTTGAAACTTTTGATAAAGACCTCAAGGGTTCCACCACTACAGTCTTCTCAGACAACACAACAATCATAGCTTACATCAACCAGCAGGGGGAAGGCACTCTCCCTCACTCTGCTGAGTGACATGGGATCTGCTACACTAGTGTCGTCTAACAATATTGTTCTTTGTATGTCGCATGTCACAGGGAAGAAGAGCACTTTAGGAGACGCTCTGTCAAGAGGCAAACCCAATCTGAACGAGTGGCCCTGTCGAATAGTTTGCGACCACATTTTTAGCTCAAACCAGCTCAAAGAGCTGTTTGAGCTATCGTGATCCGCCCCCGTCACTCTGTCTGTCTGGTCTGGTCGGGTCCAGTCTATCTATCTAGTCTATCTATCATGTCTATCTGTCATGTCTTGTCTATCATGTCTATCTATGTCTTGTCTATCATGTCTATCTATCTAGTCCATCTGTCTAGTCTATCTATCATGTCTTGTCTATCATGTCTATCTATCATGTCTATGTCTATCATGTCTATCTATCTAGTCTATCTATGTCTTGTCTATCATGTCTATCTATCATGTCTTGTCTATCATGTCTATCTATCTAGTCTATCATGTCTATCTATCATGTCTTGTCTATCATGTCTATCTATCATGTCTATCTATCATGTCTTGTCTATCATGTCTATGTCTATCTATCATGTCTATGTCTGTCTATCATGTCTATGTCTATGTGTCATGTCTATGTATCATGTCTATCCACACTGCCTTTATTGCTCTCAGGCGCACATTCGTGGACTGATTTTAACAAAACTCAGACACATTGGTTGTTGAAGATTAGGCTACCTGTCGTGTTCAAGAAGTTAAGGTCAAAGGTCATTTAGGGGTCATTTAAGGCCATTATGTGAATATCTTAAAAAGGTATCTCCTCCCACAAATAGCGCTGTATGTTCTTGAAACTGGGTCTTTAGGGTTGTACACAGATTTTTGATTCAAGGTCATACGAGGTCGTTAGAGGTCAAAATGTGGAAATATCTTTGATAAGGGATGCTTTGAGCCTGTGAGTCCGATATTTGCGGAACATGGTTCAGTTAATTGACTTTTGAAGGGCTTCCAGCGGGGTGTAAAAATTAAGGTCAAAGGTCATCCAAAGTTCAGTTGAGATGCTATTTTCTCCTAGATGCATCATAAAATTATCTTCAAAATTACTTAGGACGACTGGCATGCACAGATTACCAAGTACTACTCCAATTTGGGATAAAGGATACTTTTGATACCTTTCTAGCAAATTTTGTGCCACCCCAATATTTTAATCAGTTTCGCAAAATCAGTTTTACTCCCTGTTTTTCTTTACACTGCATTCTCTTTAAAATTGTCTGTGTGCAAGAGGTCAGTCCTGTGAGGTTGTTTAGGTTAGTTTAAAGGGAGGTGCTTAATGCTTTAAATGTTAGTAGATAGCTTCATGACAAAGGGCTCTTTTTACTTCTGATTCAAGTGTTAATTGCTTGAGGGAGTGATTCTGTGGGCATCATAAGCCGTGTTCCCATTTGAGTGAGCGTGGTGGATCATGGTTTTATTGCATCGAGTGGTGTCGAATAACTTGATCCAGAACTGCGTTCCCATTTGAGTGAGCGCTGTAGATCAACATGTTATATGAACACATTGCGTAAGCACGAAAAGGTCACCAACGTTTACAAGTCGGATATCGCACACTAGCACTGTATCACAAAAATATACATGTGCGCGTGTTGCTAACTGCATTCACAGTACAACAGCAGCATAGTATTGGTCATATCATAATTTTGCAGCTTAGCGCTAACTTTGTTCCCACTTCCACGACGTACTGGGGAGCGTGAGGTATTAACACATGTCAAGAACGTCATTTGTTTTTTAATATGGAGGTAAACATTGCTGGTGTGGCAAGTTTGCTCGTGCTTCTATCTCAGTTAAGAGTTTATTACATCGAAGGCAGTTGACCACTTGACGAATGTTGCTCTTGTTGCACTAAAATGCCATTCGGCAGTTTATATACACTTTATATCAGGGGTTCAATTTATTGGTAACAGAGCAGATGCAAGAAGAAATTGTTTTAAAAAGCAACATACCGAAAATAAGTCAACGAACAGACCAAATTTCTTATAAATTATCAGGGCGCAACTTTAAAATCCGTACCATATGAACGTGCTCGCTAGTTCTTTTAATTATACCTGATACCTTGTCCGATTGCTACCGATTCTAAATTAGTACCATTGTCAGAATTGCAGTAACTTAGCCCCTTCTCGGTCAATCAGTAGCGAAATACAGGCAGAAAATGTGCGCTGTACATGTACGCTACACTACTGCACTATGGTGTATACACTTGCCCTACTAGCAACGTGCCCAGCGAGGCTTAAGTTAGAACTAATTACCCGTGTTTGCCACCGGAAGGCAAATGCATGCTGGGAAGGAATAAGCCGGAGATCCAGGGTCACTTGATCTACCGATGCGTTCCCACTACGAACTTTGATCCAGAGCGGTCGATCTGATCTACCCCGATGGGTGCATCAAAATCGGTGGATCTTGATCTTGAGTGAGCGTTGTTGATCCGCGTTCCCATTAGAGTTTGATCTAGCACGGTAGATCTTGATCCACTGCGCTCACTCAAATGGGAACACGGCTATAATTCATCATCGTGCATGAGTGGTAATTAACAATGTCTCGTTCTTGCAAAGTTACATGGTCTCCTGACAACTGCTATTCTAAGTTCCTCGTGGTAGCAGAGAGCTAATACCAGATTGTTTACTATAAACTGCAACTGTATAATGTGTATAAATACCAGAAGCTACTGGACAATTAGATGGGCAGTGAGTTGTTATTCAAGGAAATCTAGCAGTTGAAACAGGGGAAACTCCCAGGTTGAAAGTAAAGGATTGCACTGCTAAAGTCAGACTGTAATCAAAACTGAAGAAGTTGATACAAAAGAGGTTTGTCCTCTGCCGCTTATCAAGTAGGACTAGGGGATTTTAGCCACTGCCAAAATATTGTCAGATTTTAAATGTGAATCTCTGGACCTGTGACCTGTGGTAATGCAAATGTGAGTACATCAATATTGCTTTATGTCAAAACTGTTCTGTTTATTTGTGTCTTGATTACTGTAGCTCACTGTGATATTGACCAGCATAATTTTACATACATAGTTAGTATGGTGGTGATAAGAACTTCAAGTAGCTTAGTTCTATTATTTTTACTGGGAACAAAGGAAGTATTTCCTTACCTTGATTTAAAGAATGAGGGGAGTGAGGGGAGTTAGATCTTGGTTTTTTTATTTGCATCTTAATGTTGGGAAAAACATGTATTTGTTTTATGCGTGTTACCTGTGATCACAGCATGCAGTGGTGTACACAGGATTTTGCGGGGGAAGAAGAGCCAACCCCAAAGTTTGCCTGGGGGTGGACATGTCCCCAAATACCCTCAGCTTTGCACAAAGCACTTGATAGGCCTATATGTAAGTGCAGGGACATTGAGGGGGATATGACAATGCAAAATTTGATACAAGAATCTTTAGTGTTGGTGACGTGCATGGGTGTATAGGATTGAACACCCATTTGCACTTTCTGGGAGGGGGCTGTTCTTTGAAAATACATCCAAAATTCCTCCTCCTTCAAATGTTAGATTTTCTTGTAACCTCATCACTGTAGTTGTTAAGTAGTGACTCTCATGCTGTGTCTGAGAACACACCCTTACTAAAAGGGTTTTAAAGATACAACTTTACATCTCACCAGGTGGTGGCTGGTATCACCCACACCCAAGGCGAGTATCACCCACAGTAAAGGGGTTATAAAGATACAAGTCAACATCTCAACAGGTGGTAATTTCACAACTGTTCTATGCAGTGTCCATTGCAAAATAAATTAGTTTCCAAAAGTCTACACCACCTCTACTATTTTTTTGGGGGGTGGGTCTTTTCTCAGGCCAACAAAATGTTTCTTTTGTATCTGGTGACCGGCAATCCTACCATTCATGGGCATACTTATGTGTGTTGAGGGAAAGAAAGCCAACCCTGAACTTAAGCCACATGCTGTATGTCCCAGAAATACCCTCACCTTTTGCTATTAGCATGCTGTATACATGTACAGATGATGGACAATCCAGGAGGGGATGTCCACCCCCTGCAATACCCCACTGACACCATGCAATCATAAAATGCTCATCAATTAGTGTAAATAGGTCCAAATAAGCTATGACTTCATACTAATGAGATCAATGAATGCTCAGTGCATCTATTTTTGGTTTCGATGATAATCGTAACCTTTGTAATCATGCATATGTGTGTGTATGTATGTATGTGTGTGTGTGTATGGGTGTGTGTGTGTGTGGGTGTGTGTGTGTGTGACGGTTGCTCGTAAACACTCTATCTCAAGAAGGGTAATTCTGAGTAATTTCATTTTTGGCATGTTGGTTGCCCATTTTGAGTAGATGATCCCTATTGTTTTTGGTGTCCAAATCTTGCATATTAATGAGGTTATGGGGTAAAACATAAAAAATTTTAAAACTGCCATAGTTCCTTATCCATGGGTCAGATTTGTTTTAAACTTGATAAGGTTGTCTGTTATTAAAAGGTTCAGACCCTGTGAAATTTAATGCTTATCAATAGAGAGGAAGGGATAATTTTTCACTATAAAACAATAATAATAGCCTAAACACCATTATTGTGGTTATTATAAACTACCGTACAAATATATATTGATCTACATTGTGCAATAGCAGGTGTTTATTCTCTCGCACACAGTTAACTCAATGGGATTGCTCCCTACAGTACTACATTTGTAACTTAGTGAGTAAGTTCTAGTGTGGGGGGCTAATAAGTTGTCCAGAGAGAGAGTCTTGGTATGGGAGGTCATGGGGTCAGATAGAAAAGCATGCAAAGGAATGTTAATGGGTTTATGAAAAAAATGAAGGAAATAAAAAAAACCATCTGTTCTGTCATTTATTTGGATAATATCAATATCCAGAGGAACAGCTGGTAGCAGAACAAGGTTTCTTAACAAACAAATTTGAGTGCTTTCAATCATATTTCACAATGTCGGAAAAGATGGAGGAAGCAAAAATATTGGGGAGGAATCATAACTTAGGGTCAACTTACCAGGACTTTGAGTGTGTTAAAAGCTACTTGTAACAAGGAAGAAATTATCCTGGTGGTTTACGAAGAATTTTGAGGTGAATGTGGCAGACAAGCTGAGTTCAGATGAGGTAAGGTTGAGTTATTTGATTCAACTAACAACAGGCAAGACTAGAAGCAGCATTGATTACTTGTGTGTTTCTCGGAGCTCAGAGATAATGTTGACTGATTTCATACCGTACTCATACTGTACTTGATGTGTGGGTTGTATGGCCTGGGTAGGTGATCCCTATTGCTTTTGGTGGACATCAAATGTCGCAGTCATTTTAGGTCACCAAAATAAAGGTCATTTTGGGTTAAAGGCTTGTGTTGTATCAAGAAAAATAACTGCAGTTGATGTTATACTTGTCATTTGAATAATTCATGTTTGTTGTAATATAACCATGTAGCAAGGAATCACAAAGCCTTTTGGCTTTCTGGTTTAGTTTGGTTTGAGCTACTGCACCATTGGTGCTCTAGTTTACCTTTTGGATTGTCCCCTCAGAGTCCTGTTGTCTACTCTGGAGAACACCAAACTTCTGACGTTGTGTGCCATGACCAACAAATTAGTCCAAGCTCTGCTCTTCAGACAGCCTTGTGCGTTTTCCTTAACACCCTTTTCGATTCCTTGTCGAAGGCAGAAGGAATCTATGTGATGTTGTGTGTGTGTGTATGTATGTGCGTGTGTGACGCCTGCTTGTAAACACGATATCTCAAGAAGCGTAACTCTGAGTGATCTCATACTTGGCATGTAGATTGCCCTTATTGAGTAGATGATCCCTATTGTTTTTGGCAGAGGTCAAAGGTCATTTGGGATCACTAGAGGTCAAAAGGTAAATACCTTGAAAATTGCTTGTAAACACGATATCTCCAAAACAATAAATGTGAGAGATCTCATAGTGTGAGGGTGTGGATTGCCCATATCGAGAAGATGATCCCTATTTTTTTTTGGCAGAGGTGAAAGGTCATTTGCGGTCATGGGAGGTCAAAATGTGAAAAACTTGAATCTACAATATGTAAAGAACGGTCCTTCTAGTGAATTTTATACTTGTAATATAGAATCCTCTTGTTGATTTGATGGTTCCTACACATTTTTGTAGATATGAAAGTTAGTTTGGGGTTATTTGACATCAAATTGTTAAAAATGAAAGTAGGTAATATTGGCATAATTAAGGATCGCTTGGCCCACAGTTCTTATCGGTTGGCCTTCAGTTTTTAATAGTGGGCCAAATAGTTTTGGCAGTAACATATTATCATTGGCTTGCAGCACTTGAAGTTGGCCACACTGTTTAGTCAAGAAATACTGTATTACCAGGGTAGGGAGTTGCCTGGTAATAACGGGAAGGTGCGCTGCTTTTTTGCTTCTGGCATATATTGATGAAAATGAAATGCATGTTCACGTTTCAGAAGATATTGTGAAAACAACAAAAAATATACCTAGTATCGTTTCCTGTTTTTTTGATGCACAAGAACTTCTTTTAGGACATACCAACGTAGTCCCTTTCATAACCATAAAGAAAAGATGAAGACATTAAATTTGGTATCAAAAATTATTATTTGGCAAACCTTATGCCACTGTCGTCATAAGGACATGTGAGCATGCATGAATTGTAAATTTGAATTGATTAAATATACCACGGGTTATTAGCTTTACAAAAAGAACTAAATTACTGATCATTTGGATCAAATACCCTTGAGCGTGCATGAACTGTGATTGCTTAATTGAATGAATCAAATTGTAACTGAACCACCTCTGTTCAAATTGGTCACTGTTATCTGACATAATTTATCACAGTTGACTGCCAGTAGAAACCACAATGTCCAGAATAAATCATACAGTCTGTTGAGCCAGGTGCTCAATGGACTTAACCATTTACTGGATAAACAATATCTCTGTTTAGCCCTTAAAGGGAAATAGGGCGTTTGTTTTACAGAAAACAACCATATTTTTAAAACCATTATTTGTGGACATAGAATGATAGATTATTCAAAATAACGAATTACAGTAGCCTTATTTTCAAGGAATAAGATTCTCACAGATCAGAAATTTAGTTATTTGTTGCTCAACAATAATTTGTTCACCCAAACTTTTTAAAATTCAAATGATGCATCTGTTACTCATCACATGCATAATGTTTTGAGGAGATGAAGCTTTGACAGATATTTATTGATGAGACTGAGTGGTTTAGCAATGGTTAAAGCGAATTTCTTTGTACGCCATGTTGGTGTATTCTAAACGCCCTATTTCACTTTACAGTAGTTCAGGTAAGCTTTAAACAAATGACTATTGTGTATCAAACCAGGGAAACTTGTACTGTGTGTGTTGTGTCTTTAAGTAGACTAAAGACAAAATTGCAAGTCATGCTAGATTTTGGTTTAATAGGGTTATCAGTTTTTGTTAATTTTCAAGGACCTCATAGCCATTGGGAAGGGCATCACGCCAAAAAATTAAATACGAAAGAGCTGCCACCAATAGCTGTAACTCGACAAAATAAAGTGCTATAATTTTGATTAAATAAACATGTTTACCTTTTTATCAAGTTATTAGACACTACAAAATATAATTCTTTCCCCTGCAGCATCGTATCCGTTTGGGAGTTTTCTCATGTTTGTTTAGGTCAAAGGTTATTTGGGGTGGCAAAAGGTCAAAACCTTGTATACATGTTATTTTAAGGGTGATAGATATGAGGGATCTTATACTTAGCATGTGAATTGTTCTTATTTAGCATGTTGATGGCCATATAGGGTAGGTGATCCCTATTGTTTTAAGTGGAGGTGAAAGGTCATTTTGCTTCACAAGATTTCAAAAGGTTTTGACCTTACTAAGATGGTATCTCAAGAAGGATAACTGTGTGGGATCTCATGCTTGTCATGTGGGCGATTCATGTTTGTTACAATATATATCATGAGGCAAGGAATCACTAAGCCTTTTGGCTTTTTAGTTATAGGAGTGGAACAGATCTCCATGATTAAAAATTACAAATCCACAATCATGCCATTTCACCTCTGATTCCAGATGGTTCTTATGATGTAAGACTAAACATCATCTCCAGTCTGCTGAGAGGCATGGCCACCACATGGCCTCCAAATACCAGGTTGTCTCCCCAGTTTGGTGTTAGCCTCATCCTGAGGGACTTGGCTAGTCCACCTTATAAGCCAAAGCATACTGTATGTCCCTCTTACCACTCTTGACGCATAAAACACTGTTTCTGATTGCTGCAGCGTCAACTAGGCACTGTATCTGCTGCCACACTTTGACTTTAATGCCCAACCACTGCAGATTCGAGAGTCACATGGTAAGACTGGTCCCCAATGTGGGGTTTCTTCTGAAGAACCAGACCTTACAATCTGTTCTGGGTGACATCATTCTGCCTGAACTTCGTACAGTTTTTTTGATTCTGAAGAATAGAAAGTAGTGTTCTGTTCATGCTCTGAAGTGGTGGTACCTACAGAGAACAGAATCGGTGAGGAAGTTCCCCTCTCTTTTCATCCTTCTGAGACCTCCCTACACTCTGGCGTTGAAAGTTACCATTTCACATTGCCTAAAAATGTCATAACACCTCATCTTCCACCAGGAGGGAGCAAAGTGAGAGCGCATGACATCTCTGTTTTCAGGCAGCAGCTTGGAAAATGCCATTGACTTAAATCGCCCGCTGTTTATTGGACCCTCTGGCCTCAGACTCAGCCTTTGGTCTTGCAGTGCTGCGAGTTCAACAGGTTGTTCCCCCTTGTTAGACCCCTCACCATTGTAACTGTGCTACTCGTCTAATAGTTGTGTGGAGACAGGTAAGTGAAGAGCAAAGTTAATATCTGAAAACTCACCTCGTTTGGATATTTACAAGTGACGAACTTACCTGTCTCCATTCCTGCCACCCATTCCACTGACAACTTTCGGGAACAACCGCGACTTGGTTGCCACATCCTGACAGATTTGCTTGGCATCAGCTCCAAGCGTCATCCTTAGTCCTCACCTGCCATACACAAGTTCGTCTACTACGTAGTTCAGCAGTGGTGAAAGTGAGACATTGTTTCATCGCCACCCTGTTGTAATGCTGTTATTTATGATTTGTGACAATTATTTTGTGAATATGTTTTGATATGCTGAGCTCTTTTCATACCATTTGGCCCTTTAGCTTTGTCCTAGGGCGCAATAATTACAATATTTTATCGACAGTTAGGGGTTTAGTTGGCAGCAGTTGAGCGGACCCCTGTTACCCACCTTTACCTGCTTTCAACGCTTTTACATTCAAGGGCCCGCAAGTAGTGGTTCAACGGCTGGAGTGATCAGACCACTATATGCCTTGGAGCCCCCTTACCCTTTGTGGCCTCGTTTGCTTGCCACAGGCTCCCTTCTGTTTTGCAACCAGCACTTTGGGAGAAAGTGGCACTTTGGAAAAGATGGACTATTCTATTCTGGGTTAGGGTGAAGGTAGATGCCATGTCAAAGGTTATCAGTTACTTCTGACACAGTAGTGTTACATGCAATAGTTATGTGGAGACACATAAGTTTGTCACTCGTAAATGTCCAAATCAGGTGAGTTTTGGGGTTTTTGTATATGTAAGTCACCATCCTTATTTTCAGGAAATATCTCACAAAATTCGAAAAATTAATTATTTTAGTAAATATTCGAAGCACAGGTCTGATGCTAGAAATAAATCAGTTGTCATGTACCGATAAATCTGGTTTGTAGGCCTACATTGCGATTGATGCTTACTTTGCTCTGTGAGATCTCTAATTTGGTGAAGAAAACCTACTTTTCAACAGTGACATAAACTTATGTGTCCAAGCGTTGTTCAGAGTGAGCTCATTCTTTAAGGATCAGTTGACCTAAATGATGTTGCTTGGTACATATTAAACTGGAACAGATGAATATGGAAGGAAAGAACTTCACAGCTTATCTTTACTCTATTTGGTGGATCTTAAATTATTAGCAGTGATTAACTTTCCTCTCCATCTCAACAGCAACTGTGAAACTAAATTAGCTACAAAACAGTATCATAAATTTTGCAGCAAACCTTACATTATTGATACAGAGTTGTCCTAAAACCACCTATTTGTGCAAATAAACTAATTTGGTAAAATACTGATATTTTTGGTTTCGATGATAATCGTACCCTTTGTAATCATACATATGTGTCTATGTATGTAAAGGTGAATGTGTTTGCATATCTGTGTGTATGTCTGTGATGCCCTACCTTGTAAGCACGACATCTCAAAAAGGGAAGCTTGGACAGATCTTGTATTTAGTATATTGGTGGACCACATTGAGTAGATGGATGAGCCCTATTGCCTTTGGTGAGTGTCACAGGTCATGTAGGTCAACAGGGGTCAAATTGTGAAAACCTGTAAACATATCTCAAGAAGGGAAGCATGGACAGATCTTTTATTTGTTATGTTGGTGTATTACATTCCATAGAAGAACCCTATTGTTTTTTGTGGAGGTCAGAGGTCATTTGGGGTCAACAGGGGTCAAACTGTGAAATTCTTGTAAACAGGAGGAAAGCTTTGACAGATCTCATTTGTAATGTGTAGGTGCATCACATCAAGTAGAAAAACCTTATTGTTTTTGGTGGAGGTCAAACGTCATTTAAGGTCAACAGAGATCAAATTGTGAAAACCTTGTAAACGTGATATCTGAAGGAGGGAAGCTTGGACAATCTCATGTAATGTGTGGGTGTTGCATCACTGCATTTGTAATGTGCATTTTGAGACATGATACATACCAGTCATCATGTATCAGATTCATAAAAATCCTCATAGCTAAATCATCAAAACCACAATGTACTTGTGCATTCTGGTTTTCCACATGTTGGCAGCATGATATTTTGAGATAATTTTGAAGTTGGTATGTGAGAATTAACAGTGCATTTCAAGGATAGTACTTAATTGTTTACTCTTTTAGAAATAGTACCAGTTCTGATAAATTAAGCCGATACAAGGCTGATTTGTGAGAGTACTGGTAGTAGTCATGAACAATCACAGGTGACTCCAAGTAGTATTGGTACAAAAAGACCCGGTAACACATTGAGTGAAGGGATACCACCTAAGCCTATAAGCTTATCCGGGCAAAATCGTTATATTTAACTTTTAGAACTGTAATAATCTCATATATTCCGTTAAGTTTCTTTGTTGGTGGTGAATTCTTTTTAACATAAAAAGTTACTGAAGCAGATTTTTCAATTTCAGATGTGGCAACAGTAAGTCTCTCTCAAGAAAACTTGGAAATTACATTACAAACCTGGCGATTTTGAAAAGCTTGTATGTTGTTTTTAAAGTGTTCTCAAAATTAGGAAGGTTTAAGTTTTTTACTTGACCCCCTTAATATAGTATCTTCCATTGGAAATATGTTGCAAGCTTATTTTTCTGACTATGATACATATACATTTCAACAGTGAATTAAACCAGCGGTGGAAAGCATTGATCTTGCTCTAAATACAGAAACATGTTGTCTCAAAGTGATTCTCACCAGAAGATGATGCCCATAATCATGAGACTCACTGTAGTTGGCAATCCTGCTGAAGTTATGCAACCATTCCTAATGGTTCAGTTCATACTGGATGGTATTTTGGGTAAAATCCTAAGTGGAGAGGTGTCATCTTGCATGTTGTAAAACAGTCATTGTAATTCTTCCTGTTTTCTCCTGTACCCTCAGACACTTTTATGCAGAAATTAAAGAGGACTTACAATGACAAACGTGGAAATAGCAATCTTACAAACATTAACAGTGAATTACAAGGAGTGCAGAGAATTATGGTTCAGAATATTGATGATGTCATGCAGAGGGGTGTAGCAATATCAGGTAAAAATCTTTGTGTACTTAAATGGTAGATAAGCCAGTCAAACTGTGTGATCACATGGAAAATGCAAATTGATCTTGTGACACAATTTGGCAACTGTTAAGTATTTGTCTTGTAATTGTTTGTTTAAAGTCATTGCTGATCTTCCTTCCAGCTAGTAAACAGCTTATTAATTCAGCTAACTTGTAAATTGTTATGTCTGATAACTACTAAAATGTGAAAAGTTTCTTGGGGCAGTCACAGCTTAAAGTAAAAGTTTGTTGTATTGGATCAGTATGTCTGAAATGTACCCAATGCATGGCATTGCATGCTATTAGTACATCTCCAAAATTGTAAGAATTAAAATGGAATCATTTCTTGATAGTGATAGTGAATGTTTGAATGGGAATGAAAGGTGGTATGGGAATGGAAGATGGTAATGAATGGGAATGGGAATGAAATGGGAATGAATGGGAATGAAAGATGGTAATATTTTAGAGAAATTGTAAATACAAACAAAATTTTAATGGCAGTCATGTGTGCAGGATGGTGATCTCAATTAAAAATTATGTGACAAAAAGTTGCAAGGCATTTTAATGCTTTTTCTTCATGAATGTGATCATTAGTAGTTAGGGCAAGTTTCAATGATTTAGATTTTTAATTTCAAGTGTCATTTCTCAGTACATCATATTCATCTCTAAACTCTGCTGTTAGTATCAATCAAGAAGTGATCAGAGTATTCTATTTTCAAGTTTGCTTTTGGTTAGCAGTGTTGGAGGTCTGCCTTCAGATCCTCTTGAACATTATTCTGTTTCAAAGAGTCTAAAGGTAACTTACAGGATAATAGGTACGTGTGAGAAATACAACTTTACCTGGATGGTGTTTAAACTGTAAAAAAAATATATACTATCACCAGGATGTGAGTAATACTTTACCAGGATGATATGTAACTTTGAGAAATACTTTACCAGGGTGATAGGTAACTTCGAGAAATACTTGACCAGGGTGATAGGTAACTGTGGGAAATATTTTATCAGGATGATAGCTACCTGTGAGATATATTTGATCAGGATGAAAGATGAAAGGTACCTGCGAGAACTGCTTCAACCAGGATGACAGGTACCTGTGAGTATCACTGTACTAGGATGAAAGGTAAATGTGAGAAATACTTTACCAGGGTGATAGGCACCTGTGAGAAATAGGTTACCAATATGATATGTAACTGTGAGAAATACTTGACCAGATGACATGTACCTGTGAGAAATATTTTACGAGGATTATAGGAAGTGTGAGAAATATTTTACCAGTATAATAGGTAACTGAGAAATAATCTATCAGTATGAAAGGTACCTGTGAAAAATACTTTACCAGGGTGATAGGTAACTTTGAGAAATACTTTATCAGGATGATGGGCACCTTTGCAAAACTCTCTGTGCAGTCTTCCTTGAAATGAGATGCAAGTCTGCATCGTTCAAAGAGGAATGAGCAACTATTATTTCAAAGATCAAATTTTGAGTAAAGTACTTCCGTCATTGACAAAGAATACAGTTAATTTACATAAATATAGTAAATAGAATACAGCTGAAATTAATTTTGATCTCTTAATCTCCTATTTCTATATTTATTGTCTTTCATTCCATAAATTCCTAGAACTGGACAGCAAAGCACAGAATTTGTCAACTCTTTCCAAGAAGTACTCCCATGATGCCAAATACCTGAACCTTAGGTCACGAAATGCCAAGATAGCAGCTGTTGTCACGGTGATTGTCTTGTTCTTGATCTTCCTGAGATACTGGGTCTTCTGATTGGCTTACAGAAGAGGGAGTGAGGACTTGAAACAATTTTTCTCTTTTCTCATTGGAAACCAATGAGGAAATATTCATTATGTGTGGTGGGAATATACTACTACAGCTAGTCAAGAGGCAAATGATGCTGTTCAATTACTAATGCACTCTTAACCTTTATAGGTCTTTATCAAGTTTGAAGAGTGCATTTTTTTTTGTGTTACTTCCCCTCCCACTTAAACATGGGATAAGGTACTTTCTTTATTTAGATCAACTTTACACTGTAAGTTTATGATTTAATCTGCTACATCATTAACCATTAATGGTAATCATTTAGATTGGAACCTGTTGTGACTGGTCACACTGCATTCTATCTCTGAAAGTGGAAACATGTTTGGTTTGCGGCAATGCACAGTGTGCACTTTCTCTCAGTTATAGTTGGCAATAGGTTTCAATAACAAATGATTGTACCAAGTGGTGAACTTACACAGTGCCACATGTAATTGTAAGTTACCCATTCAGAATACTCAAGGAAATCCTATCTGAAAAAAAAAGAAAAAAAAAGCTATAAACTTCTGAAAGACAAGGTATGATACCAAGCTACTAAAAATATGTAAATCCATAGTTTGTTAATAAATTTTGAAATAAAACTAATTCAAACGTTTGTTGAAGATTGTGTAGCTTCACATTGATAGATTTGTTTGTGCATGTTTACACTTTGTGCAAAACTAACAATTGGTTGTGCTACAATGTTGAAGAAAAACGGACTGAAGAGGTTGCAGTTTGAAGACCAGCTGAGATGAATGCATTTCTGATTGTCTGTACTATTGAATTATTGCAAAAAGTTAGAAGGTAAACCCATGCAACAAATTCCTCATAGTTTCAACTTATCTTTTCTCTATGTACATATGTTTTCCAGACCCTCTTTTCAAAACAAAGAGTTAAGACAGATCTTAAGTTTGATTTTTATAGACCTGCCACATAATAGATCAAACATAAAATTGTACTTCAACTGTTTGTTGAATGGACCCTAGGAATGCAAGAATACAGTACTTCATCCAGGAGACTGTTCACAGCCAATTGTACCATGGGAACTTTTTGAAATGCACTAACATGTATGTTGTTAAACCTGATATATCTGTTGAAACATATTTGAAATACACTAATATATCTATCATTGAGAGTGATAAGATGCATTTCAATATTTTAGTTACATGCCATCTAGTTTGTTTGTGGTGGCTGCTAGTACTGATTTAACTGTAGTGTATTAAATTTGACCTAAAATACCGCATGGGACTGTTGGGATGGTAAACAGCTCCAAAATATTGCGATCATCAGTCAGAATAATGTTTCATTTTGGAGCCAGTCTTAGCTAATCTGATATGTCCAATTTCCATCTCAAAAGTTAATAAAGTGTGTCCAGTAGAGACAGAACAGTGATTTATGGTGTCAGTGATAATTTTGACCAAAGTTGCAATCAAGATGTGTGTGTATGTGCATGTGTATATGTGTGTGTTTGTGATGCTTTGCTTGTAAACATATTTACAAATCCGAGACCTGGACTGATGTCATACTTGGCATGCTTAAGAAATGTATAAATTACAAGAACCATATCATTTTTTTGCTTGGCTTACCATATTTCACTAAGCTGAAAGTGGGACATAACATTTGGAGACTGAACTGGTGGAATAATCTTAGGGTGTAACCAGACTTTTTCATCTGGTTAGAGCTATGTGTGGTCAAGGGTAAAAATAGGGTTAGGTAGAAGTGGGGGTAGAAAGCATGGCCAATATCTAACTGGAGCACCACCATCAGTTGCTGCATACTAGTCCTTCAAAGAAATTTTCTTAATCACAAAGTTATCTCAGGTTTGAAAATTTGCATTTCTACTTCTGATGTTGTAGAGGGGTTGATAAGAGAATTTTGTATATTCAGTGATGGATATGAGTGAGAAGTGCCCAATTTGTGATGCAGATATTACAGCAAATGGATTTTTACTGGGTAAGCAAAAACCATGATACAGATTTTAAATTTGAATATAACAGCTATGTTCCTTTACAAGAAAATTGACGTGTCTCACCAGGCGGGACGCTCACTTTACCTTTTAAACAATGGCAACAATCCTGATTAATTGGGACAGATGTTAACCCTGTTTTTTTATGGAAGTCAAAGGTTATCTGAGGTAAAGTAGAGATCAATATGTGAAAAACTTGCAAACACTATATCTCAAGAGCACAGTTTGGACAGATGGTATACTTCATATGTGGATGTAATGTATGGTGTACAAGAACAATATTGTTTTGGAGGAAGTTAATTCCATCTGAAGTCAGCAGAGGGTCTAAAAGTGAAAACCTTGTAAACATGGTATTTCAAGAACGGAAGCTGGACTGATGTTGTATGCGGTATGTTTATGTATCATTTGGTGGAGGTCAAAAGGCCATTTGAGTTCAGCAGAGGTTAAACAGTTTATAGCTTCCATTACTGGTACTGTGATTCCATTTTATCAGGGAGGCTCAACTGAGGAGGAAATACAACAGGAAGGTTAATTTATGTTACTCCTTTTAGATTATCTCCATAGTGATGACTTCCAATTCATAAAGGGATGAGAACAGCTTAGAGCACTGTTTTAATTTTGTGTGATGTATCTTTTTCGAGGGACTCCCAAGTAATCTTCATTCACACCTGCTTATACCCTTTGAAAAGGATTACCTAAAATAAAGCTTTGATGCGAGGTTTGTTGTTGACAGTAAAGTCAGAATCACTGTCTCAAAAATCAAAATGACTGTTTATCTCTTTGGAATGGAGACTGACTGGTTTTTAAGAGTAGTCATAGCCCTTTTGCCAGTAAACAAATGATGAAAAAAGTCAAAAGGCTATATTTTACTGTAGCATTTTATCAATTTCTGTGAACTTTCGCAAGTTTGCAGAAGGTGTATCCATGTTCAGCAAGTTACACAACATCCAATTTTTCTACTGTGGTAGGTGTTGAAATGCATCAGAAGTTGAAAACTAGTTCTCAAGAATAACAACTAGTAGTATACTGTGGACAAAATGTTCCGATGGGTAATTTACAACAGAGCAGACGACACGGAACTTTTACATTAATCTCATTGAATCTGTAATTGGTGAACAAAAGAGGTGATTCTGACTGAAAGTAGGCTACTTCAAAGGAAGAAGTTTCCCTTGTATCCCCTCAATTGCACCTCCATGGTTTTATGTGTACACTGAAGCAAGTCAAGTGTCCACTCTGTCATTTGGTGCTTTTGCATGAAGTGTAAAAATTTTATCTCAACTGATTGGCTCAACAGCTTATGTGAAATCGTACATCAGTCTAATCAAGTCCAAGATCGCTATCATTTTTCATCATTCTTTTTTGTGGAGCTCAAAGGACAACTCAGCGGAGGTCAGTCCATAAAAACCTTAAAAATATATCTCAAAAAAAATTCTTGGACTGATCTCATGTAGTGCAATGATGGACCACATCGAGCAGAATACTTGGTATGTGTTATGTTGTGCATCATTTGTCATAGCTCAGTTCCTTTTCTTATGTATAAGTGTGAACAGCAGGTTGATTTGCATCATGGAAATCACACTGTATTCTTGAATTCTGGTCAAAACTAGTTTGGCTGTTGTTACAGTCTTTTTTTTTCTTTTTTTTTCTGTGTGAGCAATATTTGTATTGCACATGCTACTTATAGTATAGAAAGTAGATGTGGTTTAATATTGTATTGGCAATTCAACACCAGACAGGACCCTTCTGTTACCAAGAAATCAATACTTCACACACCAGTTTCACTTTTAGGATAGGTGGTCAAGCAAAAGGGTAAATTAGCTAGATAACCCATTTTGGTTATGATAATGAACATAAACTTTGCATTTACCAGGATATGTCTGTGTGTATAAAAGCAATGTTTTACCTTCTTTCTCTGATTACTGGCTAGATTATTGAGGTCAGCATTGTGGTCAAATAATAACCAAAATGAACAAATAATGCACTGTGGTTTGATGTTGCCATTTTGAGCATTTGTTTCTGAATCTGGCATTATATAGCATTAGGATGTGTCATAAAATATATATGCTTTTCAACAAGGTACATGCACATACCCAGTGTGAAATCTGTACAAGTTTCCTTTCTCATGATATTGTGTTTATGAGGTTTTCACCATTTGACCTCTGTTGGTCTCAAATGACCTTTGACTCTCTGCAAAATTGAAAGTGCTCTTGTACTCACTACAGGACACCTACATACAACACATGACATTTGCCTGAGCTCCTCTTCTTAAGATAAAGTGTTTGCAAGGTTTTCATACTTTGACCCTGTTGACCTCAAGTGAACTTTGACCTCTGCTAGTAACAATAAGGTTCTTGTACTCAATGATATGTACCATATCAGATTTGTCCAAGCTTCCCTTCTCGACAAATACTGTTTACAAGGTAGGCGTCATGTAGGCACACACTCCCCATGATTACAAAGTTTACAGTTACCATCAAAATAAGAAACTTTGCAAACATGATATCTCAAGAAGGGAAAGCTGGGACAGATCTAATATTTGGTATTTAGATGTAACACATTGAGTGCAAGAGCCCCTACAATTCTGGTGTTATTCAAAGGCATTCCTGCCAACGCTACCAATTTGGACAGAAGAGACACTGCTTTGTGGTTTGTGTATGTATGTATGTATGTATGTATGTATGTATGTATGTATGTATGTATGTATGTATGTATGTATGTATGTATGTATGTATGTATGTATGTATGTATGTATGTATGTATGTATGTATGTATGTGTTTGGTTTTTGACACTTGTTTACAGGATATCTTGACAAAGGTAATTGTGAGAGTTTTCATACTTGGTGTGTAGATGCCCATATCAAGTAGCAGAACCCTATTGTTTTTGGTGGAAGTCAAAGGTCATCTCAGGTCAACAGAGGTCAATCACTGAAAACTTAGTTAACACATCTTAAGACAAAAATCATGGAAATTTGATACTTAGCATGTTAATGCATCATGTCAATTAGAAAAATGTCTTTGGTGGAGATCAAAGGACATCTGAGGTCACCAGAGGTAAAATGCTGCAATACTTGTAACCAATGTAATGTTTCAAGAAGGGTAACAGTGGTAAATCTCAACCTTAGCATGTTGGCCATGTAGGGCAGATTGACCCCATTGTTGTTGTTGGGATCAAAGATCATCTGAGTTCACAGAGGTCAAACCCTTGAAATCTTGTGATCATGATATTTTAAGGAAGGAAAGGTGAATACTTTTCATATTTAGGTATGTTGATGATGTGCCATATGAAGTTGATGATGTGCGTCTTAGTTTTGGTGGTCACTGTGCCAGAGTTTAGAAACTGAAAATTGTCTCAATGCAATATATCTCAAGATAGGAAGCATAAATGCAGTAGTTTTCTACTTGGTATGTTTGATTTACTTATTGCGTAGATATAGTCCATTGATTTTAGTTGAGGTGGGAGCCATCCGGAGTCACCAGTAGTTCAGCTCTGGGGTACTCTACTGCTACAATATAAATGACTAGTCTTTTCCATATACCATTGCAGTGCAGCAAATGTAGTCTACAAAAGCTATTTCTGGTAAACATTTCTAAACCTCATTGCATTCTTGTATTCTGGTTAGAGATGGAATTTATTGATACCAACAGCCCACCCTTCACTGGCATGCACTCCCTTCAAAATCTACCCCTTTGTCACTCACAAATATTGGTGAGTATGCAAGCTTAATTTGATGTCAACAGGGGACAAATAATTTATTCTTGTAAACACAGTATCTCAAGAGAGGAGAACGTTTCATACCTGAGTTACACATTGCGTGCAAGACCCCTATTGGTTTGGTGGGGGTCAATGATTATTTGAGTCAACAGTGGTCCAATTGTGTAAACCTTGTTAACATGAAATCTCAAGGTGGGGAACTTTCACAAATTTCATGTTTGGTATATAGATGCACCCCACTTAAAAGAAGACAGGTTGTTTTCCTGGTGAATGTCATTGGCATGAACAGAGGTTGTTTTAATAGTAAAAACCTTGCAAACAATATCTCAAGTAGGGATACCCTGATAAACCTTATATTTTGCAAGATGTAGTACCACACTGAGTAAAAAGCCCCTACTGTTGAGGTTGACCTAATACACCTCAAATAGTGAAAACACTGCTATCTGATATTTCAAGAAGGGAACCTTGTGATTACAAAGATGATCTGAGATAACTGGTTCTTACCAAGAAATTATTTTCATCTCACAACAATCAACTTGTCACTTTGGCTTTGCATGTTCTCTCAATTCGCTTTTTAAAAGAGAAAATTGAAGATTAATTGGAAAGTTAACACATTCACTCCTCTGGATCAAGTTACTGTCAATTTTATTTACGACAAACTGTTTTGTTTGTCTCTCTCATGTTACGTCTGTATCTCTAATCAATTACTGATGACCATTGCATATATGTAGCATTGCTAAACTTTGTGATTATTCTGTCAATATTTTAATAGTCAAGAATTTCATAATCTGTCACATTGATGCAGAGATGTGGAACTACTGCCTTTTTTTGTCTGACATATATCCATTCCAGCGAAATGCAGTAAACGTAAGGGCTAAGCAGTAATTCATGATTTAACAATGGTCTTTTCATTTTCCTATTTTATCCTGTTTCTACTGATTTATAAGATACATATTAATGAAGCACTCATATTTAATACCTATGTAGCACTGTGCCTCGCTTTTATATTTTTCTCTTTCATGTTCTTCAATTAACACTAGTGTTTCGAGAGAATCCTTGCCCAAGACCTTGAACTTCAATACCCGAGAGCTGGGTAACTGAGCACAGTCATTATGCAGTCTGTGCATCACTTGATAGTAGTTGAATATAAGATCGTACTTGCATTCTGAGTCTCATATTGTTGCACTCAATGTGTGATCACTCAATATGTGATCTCTAAAAGCCTGTGACAAACACAAACCATGTATCTATTCAAACCTGCAGGAAACCTAGATTCTTACCTGTTCTCTTTTTATTTGCTACCGCAGCAGTAAAATCATTACTTAGGTGGCAGTGTTGTAGCAAATCACCCATGGGTCAAGTCACAAGTCAAATGGGCTTGAACTGCAAGTCATTTCCTCCATTACTCCAGTCAAGTTAGGCACTTTAGCCAGTCAAGTCAAATATTTGTTCAAGTCAATGCCTGTCAGTCCCCACAAGTCATCTCCAGTCACCATATACCTTATATTATGAAGACCCACATCATAGCATTCAGATCCCTATGCTTTGGGCAGTCACTCTGATGACTCTCTTTTGATGTTGTTTTATGGTTTAGTAAGGATAGGCGGTCGTGACATCCATCATACAAAACAATTTTTTCTTTCCTTTCACATCAGGAATTTTCATATCTCTTTAAAGGATCTAAGGCAAAAAATAATCTGCCAATGGCAAATTCAGTCAGAAAGTGCACCAGTAGACAGAGAAAATCTTAGTTTTGAAATTTCTCATGGTTTTGTCCCACAAATAATATTCAATGTATGCTTGCAGACTTATGGTTAATGCAAATGACCTTTAACCCAACAAGGTCCTTGTTCAAAGCTAGGGAGAGGCTTTAAACACATACTCATGAATATTGTGTGCAGTACATCAACATATGAAAAATTAAAAAATTACTAATTCAGTCTTTTCTTTAGAGGGGCACTGTATGAATTTGCCATTGGAAGATAAAGGCCACAAATCTGCTAAGGAAATATGCTTACACCTGATTTGGAGATAAACTCCCAAGAGTTACATAAGATGTATGTCTCAACTGTTTATGCTGCAAATTGCCAAATGTTTGTAATTGTGCAAGCCTCACTCATTATAATGACAAGGGCCAAGAAATGTCACATCAAATTTTTAGAGCATTCAGGAATGTTTGTCAATAACCAGAAAGCCAAAAGGCTTTGTGATTCCTGCCGACATGGTTATATTATAACAAATGAATTATCCACATGACAAGTATGAGATCAACTACAGTTATTGATCTTGAAACACCATAGTAATAAGCCTTTAACCCAAAGTGACAATTTTTTTTTGGTGACCTCAAATGACATTTGATTTCCACCAAAAACAATAGGGATCACCTACCCAATATGGCCAGCCTATATATCAAGTATGACATCAGTCAACACCACCCTTCTGGATATAATGTATTTACAAGGTTTTCACAGTTTGACCTCAGGTGACCTCAAATGGCCTTTGGCATCCACCAAAAACAAAAGGAGTCTTCTACTCACTATGTACAATCCACACACCAAGTATGACGTCAGTCACAGTTACCGTGCTGGAGATATTGTGTTTACAAGGGTTTTACAGTTTGGCTTCTGGTTACCTCAAATGACCTTTGACCGCGACCAAAACCAATACGAATCATCTACTCAATATAGCCAACTGACACACGAAGTACAGCATCAGTCACAGTTACTGTTCTGGAAATACCATGTTTACAAGGTTTTTACAGTTTGGCTTCTGGTCACCTCAGATGACCTTTGACCTCGACCAAAAACAATATGACCAACCCACACACTGAGTATGACATCGGTCACATTTACGCTTCTGGAAATATCGTGTTTACAAGGTTTTTACAGTTTGGCTTCTGGCAACCTCAGATGACCTTTAACCTCAACCAAAAATGATAGGGACCATCTACTCAATGTGGCCACCCCACACACCAAGTATGACATCAGTCACAGTTACTGTTCTTGAGATATCGTGTTTACAAGGTTTTTGCATTTTGACCCCTGGTGACCTCAAATGACCTTTGACCTCAACCTAAAAAAACAATAGGGATCATCCATTCAGTATGACCAACCCACATGCCAAATATACGATCCCTCCGAATTGCTCTTTTTGAGATATCGTGTTTACAAGCAAAGCGTTACATACACGCACACACACACGACATCACCATCGCGTAGATTCCTTGAGCCTTCGGCAAGGAATCAAAAAAGTGATGACACACAGAATTGATAAAAAAAAACAGAAAGCCCAAGGCATTGTGGAATCTGACACACTACATACTGGTGAGGACATGCAATGTGCTCAGTCACTAAAAAATGTTTCAGTAATTTACTGTGTCAAAATTGCAATGTTGCAACAACTATGTACAAAAGAGCATTTGCTACCTTATGACAATGACTGATAGGTAGGTCTGTCATTAAAAAACATGCACACCTACATATATACTAAATGGGTAATATGTCAAAGGTTCATGTAAGTGGAATTCCATGTGCACATTGTATTAAAACATTGAACTTTGTTTGAACCACATGGTATGAGCCACCAAATATAATCTATGCATTTACAATCAATATTACACTTGCCACTATCTTCTACACAGCAAATATGACATCAGGACAATCCTCCCTCCCTTGAGATAGCATGTTCACAAGGTTTTTACTATGTCACCCCAAATGACCTTTGACATCTGCCACAAACAATGGCCTTTTGGTTCTCAAAAGGGTACACTTTCATACCAAACATGGGATCTGTCCAAGCTTCTCTTCTCAAAATACTGTTCACAATGTTTTCAATTTTTACTCCAAATGAACTTTGACCTACACCAAAAACAACACACCCCTACATTTCACAAACAAAGTATGACTGGAGTCAAGTCATCAGAAAGTGTGACTGTAGTTGACCTGGGTCTGAGTTGTTTCAACACTGCAAGGTAGTAATATGAGCAGTTGAGTACCTGGATATCCAAAACACTAGCGAAAACCTATTAGAAATTTTCAAAATGCAGTTTTCTGGTATTTACAGAGTATCCTCATCTGAGGAATCCTGGTGACATTTCAATCAAAATTCCTTCACATTATATTTGACATGTTGGCAGGTCATATTGCTGTATTGGGTGAGTGGTGAGTATGAAGCATAAAATTCGTTCACATTGAAAAAAATTAAGAAATACATGTTTTATCCCATTTTCTGCTGCCAGATGTAATGCTTCAGTGATATTGCTAGTCATAATCATTTCATGCACTCCAAAACAGCTAAGTTGACAAGCCAAAATGGTCAATATGCAACATATATGATATCACAAACATTTCATATCTTCTTTCACAAATTGAGTAATGAATTCAACTCTCCTAATGTATTGAACAGCAGTGTCACATCTAGTGCTATCAGGCCTGCCAAGTCACCAGCATTACGCAGTTGTCACCTGCATTTTTAGATCGTCACAGGCTTATCTGTTTGAATCTCCCGCCTCTTTAAATATCTACCTCATTGTACATAGTTTTCTCTGGGAAGAAAATGAACTACTGCTTTGAACCGTAAAACTCATTTCATTGGACCAAGATACGAGAAAAAAATTATCTCAAACTGCCAAGATAAAAAATTACTGTAGGCCTACATGCTAAATATGCCCAGCCAAAAGCAATGTTACCCATACAAACAGTGAAAATGGCATTTTGACACATGTAAATACAAAGTGTAAAGGGCTGGGAAGTATCATTTCAGGGGATCTGAGGGCTGCCAAAAATTTCTAGCCAACATGGTTGCACTAGTCATAGACAGTGAACTAGTCTCATCTAAATTCTTCATCCAGTAAAAATCACCTGACCTTGGCATTTCTGTGTTTTTTTCCTAAGTTATAATCTGCAACTTTCTAATGTCAAAAGGGGACATGGACAAGCTGTAGCTAATGATAAACCACTCAACCCATTTCAAACTTTACCACATTTCTTACATTTAAATAGGCTAATGATTTTACTGAAACAGATTTACACTGGGGGTTTCCAAAACTTCCTGATTTTCCATATACTTTTATTTGTTACCTAAATATGGCTACTAATTTGACCTGTATGTCTCAGGTTAATTGCAAATGATGGATGTCACAATTATAAAATGAGATCATAACAAAATCATACATATTAGTTGACTTTCTTCACTTTTTGATATTTTATTGTTGAGTTAACAATTCACTAAATGGTTGACAGTAATTGATAATGCAAAGGGTGACTCTAGGAAATAAAACTATCAGAAACATGCTCTACAGTGTAATGTAAACATCCCTGACTGGAAGTAATGACTCATCTGTTTCTGTTCTCCTTGCACTCCTTGCATAACTCATCGTTTTAATTAGCCAAACATGACACACTTGTTTCACTCAAGGCATGCAAACCTCACAAAGATGTTGAGAAAATTTCTACTCGAAATGTAACTGGATATCTGCACTCAAGCCCTGGGTTTGAAAACATTCTTGTCAAAAAGAAAATGGGTTAAAAGACAGTTGCCAATCTTACAATTATTTGTGCTGAGCTCTATACTGGTTGAAAATTTTTGAGACCTGCACCTGTTTTTTGTTACAAACATAGCCCTGACTACGTATACTAAGTTTCATTTATTGGCTGAATGGTGTTGAAATGAAGTCACAGAAATTAGTGCAAACAGTCTCGAGTATCAAATGTGGCTTCTTAAAACCACAATGACTCTTCCTTGCAAGGGAAGTCCTCTATGAAAAATTCATTTGTAAATAAATTCTCATAATATAGACTTGACTATTTAAGAACTGTTATTCCCAAAATAAGCTCTTTAGTAACTAGAATATTCCTCATATGATTTCATTGTCCTACATGGCTATTCCTTCTTCCACTTAAAAGACTGTCAGCTTTCGATGGTGGTTTCGTGTAGCTTGCTGTCTCTCAAGTTTCTTCTCAGAAGCAGCTAAAGATTCTAGATATTTCTGTTTCTCTGCAATTTTTAATTCTATACATTGTCTTGTTTTCTTGTCCCTGAAAATAAAGTCAGTGTAGAGAACATTTGTGGAAGGTAATGGTTATAAATGAATACTAAAATGGCTAACAAATCTGAGTCTGTTCAATGTACGTCAAGATTGTAAAATTGAGCTATGTGGCAATGGCAAGTAAATACTCATTTCATGAATTGTGAAGGTTGAACCTGTAACTGAAAGACAATATTGAACTAAACACTGCAGTCATAAAAGAAATTCAAAAGCTGCAAAGGAGATGGCAATTCAGAGTATTTTGGAATGACTCAAGTATTTGACCATATACTGTATACAACAACAGGCAATAAAACTGGTACTTATCCAAAATTCCAAATCTTATAACTTAATAGCAATTACTAAATTTTACTTTAATTTGATTAGTTACAACAGCTAAGTTAAGTGATTATACTGTAGGTACTTCTCTTAACTTTCACAAATCGAATTTCAAACACAAGTTAGTAGACCTTTGCTTACCTTTCATGTCTATTCAAAGATTGTCTTAATCTGATTATTTCCTTGTTTGTATTGATTATCTCTTCTTGTGTCTTCACTAACTGTACCAGAAAAAACAAAGAAAAATAAGAAAATCATATCCACTTTGAAAGCTGTGAGAGCGTTGCTAGTAATGCCACCTTGAAGCACTATGGAAACAATTCATGTTTATTTATGGGTACAGCGTTTATGAGAGGGGTCATTAGTGTCCAGGTTACCTCGACCTTGTTAGAAATACAATGAACATCAGGGACTGTGTTAATGGGTCAGGGTGACGAATTTGGAAGAACGTTTGCTTGATGCTTAATTCTGTCTGCAGATCATACAATTTTGAAAGACTTCCCTCCATTGAGCTTAATACATACATGAGTGCACGTGATTCTGCACCAAAATAGACCAATAGTTCACAATAAATATGGTATGACTGTAGGACGTAAAATCAGCTTGCTAGAATATAAAACACATACACAATGCAAATTGCACATGCAAGTGACACATTGTTCTGCAACATTGTGGGGGGGATTAGTGAGTGCTTACTGTTTGTGGATAGCCTGCTGAAATGGCCATTCCTACAGTAATTCAGTTTGATACACCTGATTGTGATAAACTGTTGTAAAAATTTATCCTACATATATAGTTGTAATTATAACCACACAGTTAAATGACCAAAGTTAAATGACCAAAAGTTAAATTACCAAAAGGTTGCAATTACGTCTTTAGGAGAGAGCAGTACACAAATGTTGCAATTTGTGAATGTTAGGCAAGGTGCACTCGACAGGCCTGTGCAGTCGATGGCTACCTTTCTATACATACAGATTATACAATACATGTCCACCAGCGATCAATGAATGATATCGTCGCCATGCCCATCCAATCAAATTAAACCAACGTAAAGACATTCGACTCAATGCTTCCACATTTTGAAATTACTTTTCATGAAATGGAATGCAAAATTTCTGTAAGTCTGACTGGCATTGCTGAAATTTTCAATACCACTTAAGTAGGTACAATGTGGTGGGGGACAGCGCTGCACCAACTCGGTTGATCATGGTTAAATTGCTCGATACAGTACTGCTTTACCAAAGTATACAAACACGATACAAATCGAAACAAAATGCAAAGGTAACTATTCCGTAGGACTTCAAAATAAGGAATGCTTGCCTTCAAATTTCCAGATTTCCTGAAATTACTGCTCTGCCTTGAAAGTTTAACTAAGAGCACTCGGATGTCCCAAATTTTGGGTTATTTCAGGAAAAGTGGAAGCATTGGTCAACCACTATTTGCAAAATCAGTCACACATATACGCTACTATACAAAATCGTACTAAAACAAAACACTACAAACAGACTGAAAATATATAAACGATTCTTTCTTCCTTTCTGTGATGAAGACTTCTAGTTGAAAGGAGTGGTGGTTACCAAAACAGCAGCATTGTTTCACACATTCATTAAATCTGTGATGAGTGCACTCCTAAGAAAATGTCAAGGGTAGTTAATGAAAACCAACAAGCAACACATACACTTCAAACATACTATAAAGCATGTTCTCTTTTCAGATACTGTAATAACAAGGATTTCACTCTTTCCCCCCTGTTGACCCCAAATCCCCATCAAAATCAATAGGCTTGTTACACTCAATCTAGTTCAGCAACAGCAAATGAAGTATCACATAAATCAAGACTCCCTTCTTGAGATATCGTGTCCAATATCGTGTCCACAACATTTTCAAAAGATTTTCATACTTTTCCCCTTTTGACCCGACATGACCTCTAACTCCAATTAATACACAAAAATATTACTAAAATCAATGCACTACACCTACCTAACAAATATGATACATGTTCAATCTCCAACACCTTAGATAATCCGTTTTCAAAATTTCAACAATTTCCCCCTTACTGACCCCAAATGACCTTTCACACTCACTAAAAATAACAGGTATCTTCTACTCAATACCATACACCTACATAGTAAATTTAAAATATATCAAAGCTTCCCTTCTGGAGATATCATGGACACCAGCAAGATGGAGCACACATACACACACATATGCGTACTTGATTACATGGCTTCTGATTTCATCAAAAACAAGCTGGTATGCTCTGAGGACTTTTGCCACAATAATGTCTTTGCTATAGAATAGTGGTGCAGAACACACAGCCTACAAGAACCATTTTCTTCATGTTGTGTGACAAATTCATCAAACTGCGATGCATTTTTTCATTGTGGTTACATCTATATTGGAGTGTAATTTGGATGCAACATGCATCACAAAGAATAAAACAAGAATTTGCATTTAGTAATGTTACAGACATCTTCCATTCTGTTTCATATCAATTAGCTTTGAAACAGGGACTGAATTTGACATCACAAACAAAACATCACCAACTAAATGCCACGTTTGATCAAGCAATGAAATGAAACCTGCTTGACTCTACGATGTATCCTTTAAAATTCTCACAGAGAAGGCGAGACGATGGAAGGAGTGGGGTGGTTGGGCTCTTACACTAATAATGTATATCAAATCCAACATATTTATATGATTTGATACTTTAGAGCTAGAACATCCTCAAAACATGAATGCAGATAAAGCACAATCTATACATATATATACAACAATATTAAAATCTGTGATACCTGAATGTTAATTTTCCGACCAGAGCTTGGTTCTGCTTTCGCTGACCCGAGTAACCTTTTGTCTGTTTTCACTAGTTCTATATTCTGGTGTAAAAGTTCACTGATTTTGGCTGCAAGAAAATTTAAAAATAAAACTACATCTTACTTCAGACAGACACAAAAACGTACTACATGTTAGTGTATCTTCCCTTCACACTTCATACATTAATAAAAGAGTACTGTACTCAAACTATATTTGTATACCAAACATTAATCTTTTGACTCAATTTATTTGTACCATATCGGAATCTTTCATGTAATGCTCTTTCTGTTATTTTAATAGCAATGTCAGGTCAGTCAAAAGTATACTTTTTGATATTTGGTGCAGATAGTGCAGCCATTGAAGAACATCTTACTGGTGATATTGCAAATAGACTGCAGATATAACTGTAGAAGAACTCATTGAATGAACAAAGCTGGCTCTACCTTTCCTTCCTTTCAACTGATTATTGATGAAAGCAAAAACATCTTTCTTCTTCTTCACTGGATTATTTGTGACATTAACTGCTGTCTTCCCTTTGCCCTTTTTCTTCTTTTCTCCAACAATATGGCATTTCTTTGCTTCTTTCATCTGCATGCATTTGTCCAAAGATTTTCCTTCAGAAACAAACATGAAGTGAGTGATAATTTATTTAAAATACTTTCAAACCTCTGATATCTGTTTGCTGGTATATACAAATGGAAAGCAAGTGCTAAAAGTTTCCTGGAAAAGAAGGTTTCCTGACATTTGAAGGGGAAAAAAAATTCTAGGTTGTCTTGGGGCATATGCTCTGGAGTCACTACCATCTCCATGTCAACATATTGTGTAGTGATGATAATTCCTCCTTTAATCATGTGATGCCAATGTTTACTGGTCTCCACAGTAATCACAAACAAAACAGATTTGACTTTGTTGGGTGGAGCTTTAAATCTGTTAGGCAGGGCTTTAACCCTGTTAGGTAGGGCTTTAACCCTGTTAGGTAGGGATTTAACCCTGTTAGGTAGGGATTTAAGTCTGTTTGGGTGGGGCTTGAATGTAACGAATGATGCTTAGAGAATCTATAAAGTCTCAAACAAATCTGGCAAAGTTAATACCACTATAAGAGCCAAGTGTATGAATATTCAACAAGAGGTTCATTACATACCAAATATCAAACCTGTGCAAGCTTCCCTTCTTGAGATCTCATATCTACAAGGTTTTCTTGACTTGACTCCAGTTGACGTCAAATGACCTTTGACTGCCATCAAAAACAAGAGGCCATCTGTACTCAATAAGATATCTCTACATACCAAAAAGCAAATCTGTGTTTACAAAGCTTTCACTTACTGACCATTGTTGACCTGAAATGGCCATTGACCTCCACCAAAATCATCAGAGTTCTTGAATACAATAAGATACACCCACTAACCAAATATGACATATGTGCAAGTTTCTGATTCTGAGATATTGTGTTAACAAAGTTTTCACTATTTGACCCCTATTGACTGCAAATGACTATTGACCTCCATAAAAAACTACAGGCTGATCTTATTCAATAAGGCTCACCCACAAACCAAATATGAGATATGTACAAGGTTCCCATTGTGAGATATTGTGTTAAGAAGGTTGTCACTATTTAACCCCTGGTGATAGCAAATGACCTTTGACCTTCATCAAAATCATCAGGGTCTTGCATTTAATAACATACACCCACTTACCAAATATGACATACGTGCAACTTTTCCTGCCTGAGATATTTTGTTAACAAATTTTTCACTATTTGACCCCTGTTTCCCCATATGACCCTTGACCTTCACTAAAAGCAATAATCTTTTTGAACATGATAAGGCTCACCAACATACTAAACATGACATCTGTAAATTTTCCATCTTGAGATATCCAGTTTACAAGGTTTTCACGATCCGACACCTGTTTACCAACAAATCTCTGACCTCTACCAAAAACACTAGACTTCTTGTCCTCCATTAGGTTCACCCACCTATCAAATATGAGATCTGTACAAGTTCCCTTCTTAAGATATTGTGTTTCCAAGGCTTTCACTATTTGACCCTTGTTGACCCCAAATGACCTCTGATCTCCACCAAACATAATGGAATTCTTATACTCAATATGGTGCAGCTACACTCCAAATACAAGATCTATACAAGTTCCCTTCTTGAGGTATTGTGTTTACAAGTTTTTCACTATTTGAACCTTGTTGACCCCACATGAACTTTGACATCCACCAAGAATGATAGACTTCTTTTTCTCAATACAGTAAACCCACACAACAAATATGAGATCTGTACAAGCTTTCTTTTTGGCCATATCATATTTACAAGGTACATGTCACAAACATACATACATATACACACCCATACAAACATACATAAATACATGCACGAGCATGCACACACACATCTTCTCACATTTTTACCCCAACCCTAATGGTGGGGTTCCAGGTTACCTTAAGTATCATAACAGGTTAGACCCCCCATATATCATCCCCACACAATGTTACCATGGCAACTGAGAGAATCATAATACATTCTAACATCCCAAAGCAACTGCAATATCTCATCCCATACATCACATGTATACGGATGAGATAACAACATTGTGCAACGTTGCTCCAAGTTGCCTCTTGCTTCATGTTGCGACATAGCATTTAGCAATCACTTCCATCATTTAGGTCACTCATCATCAACCTCCATACAACAGAAAAACATTCTATGGTTCGTAAGTTTTGTACATTCATTATGTTACATCAAACCCAAGAAAGTGGTGAGACTCAACATGTGGTCATTATTCACACATGAACATTTGACTTCTGCAAACTAAAAATGTCACATCAAGAAAACAACAGGCTTCTTTTGGTGACAATCCTTGCATACAGAACTCAACAAACCCCGACCGGAAAGATCACTGTAGTTTATAAATGTCATTACATAGCCTCACAAGCTCTGGAATTGTCCTTCAGGTTTTGCACAATTTGACTCATCAACCTGTGATTTATCTTTATCACCGTAATGTTTGAGCAAAGAGTATAAAGTACCAAGGCAAAGTATTAGCTTATCAGCAATTAAGCCATAAATCAGGATTCTGGTTCAATGAAACTCCTTGAAATTTTTTACAGGGAAAGATATGTTCATGTATTATGTACAATGATTACAAATTACGGTATTGACCAATTATGGTGTCCTGACAACTGCAATATTTGGAACTGTCTACTCTGCATTATATTATTAATGTAACAGTAGAAAGTCTTGTACTGGTAGCATGTAATACTTTGACGTGACAATCGTTTGCAGTCAGCTGCATGCAGGTGCCTAGGAACGCTATACTGTGTATCTATTGTTCATACTGTATTAATGTAAAGCAGACATATAAAAAGTCTATCAACCAGTTCACATCAATTATTTGAGTAAATATTTCATGGTTCATACATCAAGGACAAATGTAAGAAAGTTGCAACTAGTGTTAATAAAAGTTACCACAAACAGAGAAAGTGTCACTAGACTACAGAGTGTGGGCTATTGCTGCAGGAGATAAGTGGTGTTTGTCATTGTATTTTCTGGAATACAATAGAATATCGTTAGTGTCTTGTACAGTATCACATTTTGGTGGCTGTACCTAGTACCTCTACATATAATGGATATGTATACTGAATGAGAGGAACAGCTGATCGCAGCTGTGAACTAGTGTCTGTCATGATTGTACACCCTGAAGAGGATACGCTTGATTCAGGTGACTATAATGATTTCTTGGACTATGCTATAAATTATAGGCAAGAATCATTAGGCGGAAGCGAAAACCAATTTCTTTTTTACACCTCTTTCTTGCAAATAGAGGCTACATTGGATTTGATGCAAACTCAGATTTCTAGTTTCTTTTGATATCCTTGGGCACACTTTACACTAGAAAGGAATATCATGAGAAAGTGCTACATGTTTCTCTATATTGCATGAACTGAGTTACAAAGAAGTTAAAATGACCTGTGTAAGTGAAACCATTGTACGTCACAGGTAGAGGTTATGCAGGATAACATTTCTTAATTTATTCTATGCACTTCTTTTAGAAGACAACTAAAAGACAGCCATGAGTGATCCATACCTGGTGGTAAAACAACAGCTTCTACAATGTCCACTCTTCCCTGATTATGCTTCCCCAATCCTTGTCTGAAAGAGATGCATAAGAATTTCCTTTTCCTGGACTGATACTAAAACTGACAGCAAGTTGCTTCACATTTAGTGGAGAGAAACATTGAGTCATTTTGAAAATGCCTAGACTGTGATAAGTGTCAAAGAAAGCATCTCATGCTGGCAAAATCTCCAGCGATATGCATATCCATAAAGTTGCATATATTATTTACAGGTACTTTATAGCATACACTATCTAAAAGGTTCCAACCACCTGTAAACAACAAATGCTTGATATTTCAAATCAAGCACAAGTTTTAGTTTTCTCAGAGAATAAAAACTCTGTAGTCAAATTCACTAAATGGCTATTAAGTATATGTTTTGTGTAAAAAAATAGTATGATGCTATTCAAACATTAAGACCTGGTAATTGCAAAAATCAAGATGCAATAAAATACAAAAGGTTGTCCATTTCAAAGTTTGTAGAATCAGATAGAATTGAATTGCTAGCTTATTATGCAATGCAGTACTGAGAGATTGACTGCTTCTACATATGTTACAATCAGCTCTGAGAAATAGTCATTCTTACTCATCTGCACTATATCTACTTCTACTTATCACAGTCATGTAAATATGCAGTTTTTCATAGAACAAAAAGTCCCTTGACATTCTTTAAAAACAAATACAGAAGGGTAGAAAGAAAATAAAATATCAAGCTTCCACAAGATTAAAGCAGCAACCAGTGTTTGTCACAAACCGCACTGACTGTAAACTACCATAACTCTAGGCATTACATGAGCTCATAGAGCCAATTCTTATTTGAAACAGAGAAGTAAAAGTTAAGAAATTACATCTTTCTGTTCTACTTTTATTGTAAGTTCTAATGAATTCTGCCCATAACAAGAAAATTTCATAACTGTTCTGATGTTCTGCTTGTATACATGCCAGTGTACTGCATGTAACTCTGTGCCATACCAACATGATACGTGGAGAATTATTCACAGAGTAATCTGCTGTTAGCCTTGTTCATAAATAAACATCTCATCATTGATTGCTTAAATCTGAAACTGATTGCATGTGATTAAAGAAGTAAATTAGACAGATATTTCTTGAAAATCAAGATCCCTTCACTTCTCACTTAGTAACATTTCTCAGATGTAAAAAGGAAGCAGTGGTTTTAGTTTGATAGTTTTTGTCGGTATTGCATTACAAACTACATGAAGAAAACAAAATTACAGAAATAAGTAGTTCAAGCAAATTGCTGTTTTAGGAGTGTTTTTAGTATTGACAAAAAACAACCACAAAATGTGAGAAAAGGGCATTATCACTGATAAATACAAGTATGTTTGTTGCAGGTTAAAAGTTGAACATACTGTATCTTTGGATGGTTAAAATATCAGTAATATGTAAAGTAAAAAACTCAGGAAATACTACGTTACCCCTCATATCTCCATCGACAGTCACTAGATACTAGGGACACTAGGATTTGGCCTACACGACAGAGTTGCTCTAAAACCAAAGACACAAATTGTACTTTGTCATGCAGTCAATAGAAAGTTAAATAAATGACAGAGCTATCACAATTACAGAGCCTAAAGCATTCCCTTACCCATATTCATAGCCCATTTTAGCCATAAGCCTCGATCCAATACCCCTGGTGTGCTCCTCCCATTGCCCTAATAACACCCCTGGTGTGATTTTCCAAGCTTCTGTGGGCATATCTTCTGATTCAGAGTGACTTCTCTGTAGTGGACCTTTTGATGTACATGGGAGGTATGTATCTTCTTCTAAGGTATCAACAATATCTCCATCATCTTCATCACTACTTAATTCCACATGGGATGCTTGAGGAGACAAAAGACATGAAAGATACTCAGTGAGCCTAATTACAGCAGAAATCATACTATTATAGTAGCTCAGTATTGCATGTCTAAAGATTCAGTTCATTAAATACAATTTTTATTCTCAGCAAATTGAAATGGAAGCAAACCAAATGATTTAAAGGAAGGATGACTGGTGAGGAAACAGAGGCGGTACGAAGAATGGCTAATAGTATAAACTTAAGTTTTGATGTGTTTTAGATCTTCAGAACATGTACCACAAAGTGATATATATATAAATTCCATGTAACCTTCTTCGAAAATGCTGCTGACATAAGAGATGCATATTTTAAGAAGAGCCTAAATGGGCAGTGTTATTCCTTGCTGAATGAAACCAAAGTATGAGCACACAAACAAAATACTAGATAAAGTGAAGTATGCCTGTAACTTTGGCGATCACTAGGCCTTTGTGACCTTTAAAGTTGTTGGCAGTGAATGTTAACAAAATGTACCAACTTTCCTATAAGTCTACATAAGTCATGATCTCCAACTAACCTCTGAAAACCTCTAAATAGCCTTCAACAAGTTTTTGTAATACGAGTGGTTCCATTTAGAAATTCAGGATGCAGGTTTGAAAGGCCTGCCATCCGGCCATAATAAGTTGATGATCAAGATTCCAGGTGTTTGACCCAGTGACACCAAGACTTAACTTAATCCACACCAAACCAAAAAAGGATTAATATTCTCACCATAACAATACATACCAAGCTCCCCACACTGAGATATCCTGTCAACGTGTTTTCAGTGTCTGACCCCAGATGATCTTTGAACCCACAAAGAGCAATGTGCTTTATCCTCTCATCATAACACAGCCACATATATTCAGTATGATACGCATCCAAGCTTCCTACCTCGAGATATTATGATGGAAAATGCTTTAAATGTTTGATACCTGGTGACCCCAAATGACCATTGTTCCCATCATGAATAGAAAGATTTATCTTCTCACCAGAATGCATCCACATACCAAACCTTAATACAATATTTACAAAATATTGCAAAAGTTTTATGACCTTATGGGACATTTAACACACTTGGATTAATTTTAGTTGATGTAACAAATATTCATCCCCCAATGACCCAACTTCTGTAAAATTATACCCTAATTGGAACACACGCCATTGAATTGTAGCTATTTCAAGAAATTCAGTTTTCTGCTGATTTCAAATGACCTTTGATATACACCAAAAACAAAAGAGTGCACCTCAATATGGCAGATCTGGATACAAACTTGATGTTTATCTGACTTTCCCATGTTGAGTTCCAGGGTGCAAAAGCGAGTGTCACAAACACACACACATGCTAACCTGAAAGCAACTATTCATTCACTACAAGGCCACCCAAAAAGTTACTGGGCAATAAAGTCTAGCAAAATTAAAGAGAATAGAATAATAACTTCAAGCGGGGAGAAGTATTAGACTGCAAATACCAATACCAAGAAATAAGCTTTGGGGAAAGTAAACAACATTTAAGTTAGTACATATTTCATATATTTGGAAATTAAATACACAACAGAGGCAGCACAACTGTTCAAATTTTCTACTTCATGTTGACATTACAAACCAAAGCAAAAGGAAAACTTTCATGTTATTAAGTCATCAGGGAAACGATATGGAAACATACATTACAACAAAGATTTTCTATGATCTACTCTGTAAGTCTCTGGATTTGAAGCCAAATATAAAAACAAAATATGTTGATATACAGTCTAGTATATATTTATTTTTTTTCATAGTTTGGAATGATCTAGCCAAAATAATATTGGAAATGGATATGAAACCCCTTCTTCCACTGATATAATTCTTTTAAAAACATTAAATTTGCAGCACTGCGCATTTTCTGTTGAGCGTTCCCACTTCTGTAGTAGGTCACTGGCAGATCAAGCAACAATTACATCATATGTGGTTTTTCATTAAACTAACAGCAGGCAGGTAACATTTAGCTAAATCACTTACCTCTGGGTAAGATTTCATTTGGACCTAGCTCAGCTTCATTTCCATAGGATTCAAATTTTACTTTGAACTTCTGAAATTCCACATCTATTTTATCAACCTCTGCAGGATACCAAAGCTGGTCCTTATCAAATCGGGCTAAACATTTCGAACCTACTTCCAAAGACCTATACAAAATTCAAAGAGAAAATTATGTACCATTAGGAAGAAATCCAGGGAGAGAAACATAGTACCTTGTATGTGGTATACTTCTTTACAAGATAGGTGAAAGCAGGAAAACCTTTTTATTAAAAGAAAATTTTGCCAGCAGAATGCCTATTCACTAAGTAGTACATAGAGTCACAATTCATGACTATAATACATCTTCACACACATATAACAATTCATACATAATATGCATCACAACTTTAACAGGGAAGAAAAACAAGTACTGGACTGCAAGACCAGTACCAAGAGATAAGCTTTGAAAAAAGTAAATAACTTACTACAAGTTACATACAACATACACAACAGAGGCAGCAAAACTGCTTCAAATTTTCTACTTCATTTTCTACTTGGCAACCATCACAAACCAAGACAAAACATTCATGCTAAGTCATCAGAAAAACGATATGGAGAGATACATTAAAACAAAGCTTTTCTATGATCTACTACTATAGGTTTCTGGATTAGAAGCCAAATATAAAAACAAAATATGCTGACGTAAAGTCTAGTATGTATTTCATTATTTCATTATTTGATTCATTGTTTGAAATGATCTACCCAAAAAGTTGCTAATGATTTTCTAAAACATGATAAATGGCAAATGAACCTTTCTGCTGCTTAAATGTACCATTTCTACAAAAAGGTTGGCAACCATATTCAGTGACAAGTTTGCAAGCTACAACCTCTTCTGACTTCACATGACCTTTGAACTCAACGACAAAAACACAGACCTTATTTGTTCATCAACGTTTACTAATATTGACAGCTTGATAAGTTCCTTCAGTGGTTTCCATACTTCAACCTCTCCTGACTTCAAATGACCTTTGATCTCCATGAAAAATGTAGGAAACATCTACTTACAATGGACCATCAACACACTAAGTTTGAAGTTCTAGCAAAATTCAGTTGCTGACATACCTTTCTTAACAGGTTTTCAGACAAACCTCTGGTGACCTCAAATGACCTTTGACCTCCATGAAAATTGCTAGGAATCCTCTATCTACAGTGGAATACCAACACAACACCTTTGAAGTTCAAGCACCTTCTTAAGATACCATCATATTTTTAACACTATGCCCTCTATTGGCCTCACATGACTTTTGACTTCCATAAAAATAATAGAAATTATGTATTCATCAATGGCTATCAACATGACTAGTGCAAAGTACCAGCAATATTCAGTCACTGAGATATCTCCCCAAGTAGGTTTTCAAACTTTAAGCTCTGGTGACCTGAAATGACCTTTGTCCTGCATGAAAGACAGTAGAGATCATCTACTTACAACGGACGACCAACACATCAAGTCTGAAGTTCCAGCACCTTTCCCTTCTTGAGATACCATGTTTACAAGGTTTTCAAGCAATGACCTCTATTGACCTCATATGATCTTTGACCTCCACAAAAAATAGAAATTATCTTCTCACCAATGGCTACCAATATGACCAGTACAAAGTTCCAGCAAATTTCAGTCACTGAGATATCTCCATAAGTAGGTTTTCATAGTTTAAGAACTGGTGACCTCACATGACGTTTGACCTCCATGAAAAACACTAGAGATAATCTACTTACAATGGACAACCAACACATCAAGTTCGAAGTTCAAGCAACTTTCCCCACTTGGGATATCATGTTTACAAGATTGGTTCAGCAAGGAATAAGAAAGAGTCACCAAAAATTTACACACAGCTATGGATCACTGATCGAGCAGATCGAGTTGCTCTGATGGCTGGTCACATTAATCAGTTGCAATCAGGGTTGCAACCTAGGGATCCAACCTTGCAACCATTGGATCTAATGATTGATTAATCCTAAATATAGATCATAAATCCTTCGTTTCTTGGTTCGTGTGTTTTGGACGATCTTTGCTGGATGGTAAATTCAACTGAAATTTTATAAAAAGCAAAACAGGGCCTGCACTCCTTACCTAAATTTAAAGCGTATGGTGCAAATCACTTCTTTTGCAGCAACTTTCACTGTGCAATTATTGAGGATGTGCTCACTTCTGTTACTGTCTGGTTTGGCTGTTTTAAATGAAGCGATATCATCTATTATTTTTGTCCATGTAAAAATCATTGGTAACAGGTTTCCATCACTGCACTCTCTATACAGGGACAGGGCCACTAAGAGAAAAGACAAGATCATTAAGATCTGAGCCACCCTGCTTATGGATATTTTAATTTTGTAACAAGTGATCATCTTTGTATTTTTAAAGAAAACAAAGACTGTATTGACAGTTTCCACCCTGTGAAATTGTTTAAATAATCTAGATAGTTTTCTGTTTGTTGTTAGGTTCCTTACATTATATTCTGATCTTTTGTTTCTCACTTATTCTATGAAGAGTTTGGCATATTTTACCATATTCTGTTATATTTTTTAATCTGCTAGCTTTGTACTGTTTTGGAACTTTGGAACTGCATGGAACGATACGATTTTTGATGTCAAATTTTACATTTGCAATGATTGAGTAAGCAATTGAATTGCAAGATGATGGTTTCTCCATGAGCTCTTCTGTCCACTATGTAGCTTTTTGTTTGGTAATTAATACCATTATGCTTAAAAAGGTCAGATCTGTTCTGGATCTAACAAATGTTGCACAAACAATCTGATAAAACCTTCCAGTTGTAAATGTCAAGCACATATCATACATATCATTTAATGTTCACTAATGAACTCCACTCTCCTGAACTCAACAATGCTTCTTACCTTAAGTCTGGTTCTTGGTACTCTTCTAACTCGGACAAAGTAACAACATGTCCATGAGAAAATCTGTGTAAAAATATATCAGTAAATATGACATGTATGCAACAAATACAACCAAAAATCTTTGATATCATCTCCTGCTTCCTTTTTGCAGTTTTGTTTCTGTTTTTAAGGTCACTTACCCTCAAATCACTTCATGGTCAAACCTGTTCCAAATGATTAAATTTCATGATGTGATTACAGTACAGAAAACAAGTAATTACTTCAATTTCTGTAGAGACTCGATCACAAGGATTATTCTTTAGTTCTCTTGAAATGACTGACATCAATACCCCTGTGGTTTACTCACAACAAAAGATTGCACAGGTAATTTTACTGTATGCATGTTTAATAGAGGATTATAATGTGTTTTTACAGTCTCTCTGGTTGAGTGTTGGAAAGACAAACATCTATGGATGAATTTCAATGTGAAATAAAATATTGGTGACAAAGTGGCCTTACTTGTTTTTTTTCTTTCTTGGTCGACTTAAGTTTTTGCCTTTCAAATTCTCTGACTCTTCTTTTCACCCACCAACAAGTCCTGTACTGTACTGTTGTACGCTTTGGTTTATCCCTTTTTATTACTGTTAATTTCAATATACGTATAAAGTCATTTTTCCATGAAGTTGACTTGTAAATAACAAAACAAATTTGAACACTTTTACCCAGTTTACTTCATTTTTACCTACTTTCTCAATGCTGTGGAGAATACCTTGCTTTTCTCATGTATGTGTAGGCTTTCAGTGTCTTTTCTTTTCAGTTTCAGAGAAATAATATATCATAGGTCTACACTCCATTGAAAGTAGTGCAAGACTTTCCATATCAGCAGTTGTGTTTGTCTGCTAAATATTGGTGGTAAAGTTTCTTGCCCTAACCCTGCTCTATAAAATCAAAATATGACCTTTCATCCACATACAAACAATTTTCCCACAAAAATTTGGTTTTTAAATAATCACATGTTTATTGAAAACAAACCCAGAGTAAAGACAAACAATATTCACAACATGTCTAATACACAAAGAAATGCTTCAACAAATGAAATAACAATAGCACAGAAACAATACATCATGATGGTTTTAGCTTGCACTCAGTAGATACGCCCACTAGTCTAAATATAGTGTGCGCATACTGTGGTTCAGTGTACGTGTACCTGATGTTTGATAAAGACAGAGGCAGATTTTTGGAATGTGACATTCAGAGAAAAGCTTGGACATGTTTGATATCTTACTCTCAGCCCTAGGAACAACAGTAACTGTTAGCAAAGTTGAGTTAGTTGAAAGAACAGCAATCATCATAGTCTTGTGGACTTAGGCTTAGTCCTACCTTATTTGACTTACTGTGTACGGACCCTTTGCCTTTGACTGCGGGAGTCTTACAATAGCAGTCCTAAGTCCTAGACTCTTTACGATTTTATTGCAAAATGGACTTGTTTTGGACTTCTTCTAAAATTGACAAAGAAATGCTAATTCTGGTAGGTTGTGTCAATCTGGTGTATAACGCTTTCATGCGACAATTCTGAAATTTAGGGAGGTAAGATTACTGTAAGAAGAATTGATACTGCCATTATCACAGTGTTGTTACGTATATTTATTTATGATTTATATTTATGTACATGTGGGCCAAATTTCACTTTTACGCAGCCCCTTTGCTATGGCCTGAGCCTAGGTATATGAACTTCAAAACAACTGTTATTCACTTTAAGCCACTATTTTGTGGATACATGTTAAGGAACATGCAGACTACAAAACACTCTCAATCTACATTTGGAGTGTATTCATCCACTGATGATTTCCTCCATCAGTTAATAAATGGTCACCTGACTGAAATCGGCGAATAAGAGTTGAGGATTATTACCAAGTATGTATGAATGGATGATGAAGAAATAAGTAGAGTACGGGAAGATCATCTTTGAAGTACTTTTCTAAGTTTCAAAATGGCATCTCCGAATGACAGTCACAATACTTTTGTACTTTTGAATAGCCATGTCATCAAATGTCTAAATACACAACTACTGGCACATAAATTGACCAAAAATTGCCAAGTTTTTACATGTCAGGACTCACACATTACTCATCTCAATCAATAAATCAGTAAATGAAATGACGAGTTTTACTACGAGATCACGCAAATCGCCAGGTAAGGGTTTGAAAGCTTTGAAATTGAACAAGAAAATACATTGCAAATATGCCATGTCCAAAAGGGAATGAAATTACAAGCACAGATTGTGGCTGAAAAGTTGAGACTTGGTCAAAGCACAGGTACAATTGATTCACAAGTTGCCTGACTCTCTGTTACCAAGCCTGTTAAAAGTTTGACATGCCTTCCTGGACCAATCAACACATGTGTGAAGCAGCAAGATGAAATACCTTCTTCCAATTCTCTTTTCAATAGTTGTGTTTTCATAATTATTTCACTGCCATTCGTTTTAAAGACATCTGCATGCAAACTTTACATTGTTCATGCTTATGAAATAATTTTACATCCATGTCTATCCGATACTCATATGTGTGAACATCATAATTGTTTGTTTTTTCTCAGGTAACACTTATTTATGGTACAGATTAGGACTAGTAACACCTGATAATTTCCATCTCACATTTCCCCAAAGCAAACTTAATACCCTATGCTTAATATGGCCTACTGTTATGCCAGGGAAACAAAAGAAACTTAAAATATGCACAAGTGAGCAGCCACATCTGTAACACTTATCCTAAGTATTTTATAACACAACAATGGCAAATTTGTTCAAGTTATCAGTCATATTTAAAGGAACTGGTACATCTTCTTAACTCAGTCAGATTTACTCCATACAACAAACTAACTAGAAAGCCAAAAGGCTTAGTGATTCCTTGCCTCATGATATATATTGTAACAAACATGAATCGCCCACACGACAAGCATGAGATCCCACACAGTTATCCTATTTGAGATACCACCTTAGTAAGGTCAAAACCTTTTGAAATCGCGTGACTCAAAATGACCTTTCACCTCCACTTACAACAATAGGGATCACCTACCCTATATGGCCATCAACATGCTAAATATGAACAATTCACAATTTAAGTATAACATCCCTCACATTTATCACCCTTAAAACATCATGTATACAAGGTTTTGACCTTTTGTCACCCCAAATAACCTTTGACCTACACAAACATGAGAAAATTCCCAAATGGATAAGACGCTGCAGGGGAACAAATTATATTTTGTCGTGTCTAATAACTTGATAAAAAGGTAAACATGTTTATTTAATCAAAATTATAGCACTTTATTTTGTCGAGTTACAGCCATTGGTGGCAGCTCTTCCGTATTTGATTTTTTGGCATGATGCCCTTCCCAATGGCTATGAGGTTCTTGAAAATTAGCAAAAACGGATAACCTTATTAAACCAGAATCTAGCATGACTTGCAATTTTGCCTTTAGTCTACTTAAAGACACAACACACAGTACAAGTTTCCCTGGTTTGATACACAGTAGTCATTTGTTTGAAGCTTACCTGAACTACTGTAAAGTGAAATAGGGCGTTTAGAATACACCAACATGGCGTACAAAGAAATTCGCTTCAACCATTGTTAAACCATTCAGTCTCATCAATAAATATCTGTCAAAGCTTCATCTCCTCAAACCATTATGCATGTGATAAGTAACGGATGCATCATTTGAATTTTAAAAAGTTTGGGTGAACAAATTATTGTTGAGCAACAAATAACTAAATTTCTGATCTGTGAGAATCTTATTCCTTGAAAATAAGGCTACTGTAATTCATTATTTTGAATAATCTATCATTCTATGTCCACAAATAATGGTTTTAAAAATATGGTTGTTTTCTGTAAAACAAACGCCCTATTTCCCTTGAAGGGCTAAACAGAGACACTGTTTATAAAGTAAATGGTTAAGTCCATTAAGCACCTGGCTCAACAGACTGTATGATTTATTCTGGACATTGTGGTTTCTACTGGCAGTCAACTGTGATAAATTATGTCAGATAACAGAGACCAATTTGAACAGAGGTGGGTCAGTTACAATTTGATTCATTCAATTAAGCAATCACAGTTCATGCATGCTCAAGGGTATTTGATCCAAATTATCAGTAAGTTAGTTCTTTTTATAAAGCTAATAACCCGTGGTATATTTAATCACTTCCAATTTACAATTCATGAATGCTCACATGTCCTTATGAGGACACGGTGGCAAAAGGTTTGCCAAATAATAATCTTTGATACCAAATTTAATGTTGTCTTCATCTTTTCTTTATGGTTATCAAAGAGACTATGTTGGTATGTCCTAAAAGAAGTTCTCAAATCAACAACAGGATTCTACATTACAAGTATAAAATTCACTAGAAGTTCTTTAAATATTGTAGATTCATGTTTTGCACATTTTGACCTCCCATGACCCCAAATGACCTTTCACCTCTGCCAAAAAAAAATAGGGATCATCTACTCGATGTGAGCAAACCACACGCTAACTATGAGATCTCTCACATTTATTGTTCTGGAGATATCGTGTTTACAAGCAATTTTCATGGTATTTACCTTGTGACCTCTGGTGACCCTTGCACTCAATAAGATACACCTACACACTTCGTATGACATCTGCTCAAGCTTCTCTTCTTGAGATATCGTGTTTACATGGTTTTCACAATTTGACCCCTGTTGACCCCAAATGACCTTTGACCTCCACTGAAAACAATAGGGTTCCTCTACTCAACATGGTACAACTACATCCTAGACATGAGATTTCTACAAGCTTCCTTTCTTGAGATATCATGTTTACAAGGTTTTCACAATCTGACCCATGTCGACCCCAAATGACCTTTGACCTCCACCAAAAACGATAGGGATCATCTACTCAATAAGGGCAACCTTCATGCCAAGTATGAGATCACTCAGAGTTACGATTCTGGAGATATCGTGTTTACAAGCAATTTTCAAGGTATTTACCTTTTGACCTCTAGTGACCCCAAATGACCTTTGACCTCCACCAAAAACAATAGGGATCATCTACTCAATTAGGGCAATCTACATGCCAAGTATGAGATCACTCAGAGTTACGCTTCTTGAGATATCGTGTTTACAAGCAGGCGTCACACACGCACATACATACATACACACACACACGACATCACCATCGCATAGATTCCTCTGCCTTCGGCAAGGAATCAAAAAAATACCCGGAAAATGAATGCATGCTTGAAATTTACTTTTAGAATTTCTGGTGCAAAAGAGCAGGCTCCCTAACTGTGCCTCATTCTGTTTTCCAGGTTTGAGTATTTTATTTAACTGTATTTTTAGAGTGTTGTTAAAGTTGTATGTGCAACTGCTGTATCTCGCAGAAACTGTGCCATGGAACGTACACCAAAGTAGAATGATGTACATTCAACATTGATAAAAGCCTAATTACATCAGATTCAAAGCTGCCTTCCTGCATTAACAAATACAAGAGCAAGGTGGCAAGATGAAATAGACACAACCCATTTTTTTTTCATTTTTTTTTCCACTTTGAGTTTTCATTATTTCAACGCCATTTGATTTAGAAATCTGAATGTCTTCATTATGGCATGCATGCTTATGCAACATCCTTGATTAAATTGATTACGCTACCTGATATTCATTCATATGTAGATATGGAACATCTCTTTCATCACATTAGGATATGAGTAGAATCTCATTCTTCTACATGTAATGTATGGAATGATATATCTTAGTTGCTTCATGGCTTAAGATTTGAGGGTACTATGGCTCTCTCAGTTGCTATATCAAGTTGCCATGGAAACATTTTGTGTAATTAACATTTGATACATGGGAAGTCCAAACTGGTATGGTACTTAAGGTGACTGGGAGTACCCTATATGGGTATGGATTAAAACATGTGAAGATGTGTACGTGTGTCTATGTGTTTGTGAAAATTCAAATTTCAAAGCTTGCATCCATAACTCCTCCACAACCACAAAAATGATAAAGGTCAAATTTGGTTGACAGATGATCCATGGTCTGAAGATGTGTCTTTCAACAAATTTGAAGGTCAGAAGTCAAGGTCTGAAGTCAAATTAGTTTTGCTTTATTTCTTAATCAAAAATGGCCATTTGCATGGGACTTAATGAGTCCAACTCTGTGTGGAATGTGCCCCTGAAGTTGTGTCTCCAGTAACAATTTAAGGTCAGGGGTGAAAGGTCAAATTAGTGAAAATCTTAGGTTTGCTGTATTTCTTAATCCAAAAAGGCTATTCTCATGGGACCTTCAAAGATTTAACTGGTACACAAAATTTTATCTAAAAATCATGTTTTTATGTGTTTTGAGGTCAAATGTCAAGGTCAACCATAAAATCTGACACTGAAAAGTCTGTGTTTGCAACTCCTCTTAGTCTGCAGTGTTGATGAAGGTCAAAGTTGGTAGATAGGTGACCCATGGTCTGGTCTCCATCAAAATTTATGGTAAAGTTCAGGGGTCAAATGTCAAATTAGTGAAAATCTAAATTTTGCTGTATGTCTTAATCCAAAATGGCATTTTTCAAGGGATCTTCAAATATATGACCGGTATACTAGTTGCCATCATAAATTATGTTTATGTGTTCTGAGGTCAAAGATCAAGGTCACAGGCAAAATTTGACACACAAAAGTTGTGTCCACAACTTTCCCTAGACTGAACTTTAAAAGTTTGTAGATAGGTGACCCATTGTCTAAAATTGTATTTCTCATCAAAATTTTTCAGAGGTCAAAACTCAATCGGCAAAATGTCTTAAAAAGTGTGTCACAATTTCCATCTAGTCAGGAAATAAAATAAACTTCAAACTTGACCTGTAGGTCCCTTACAATGAGACACAATGTCCACACAATCAATGATGTCATAGGTCAATGTTCATGGTTGCCATTATATAGTATCTTAGGTTCTGGTAGTAGGTGTCAACATAACTTATTTCATCTTTGATATTGCACGCAATGTGACTTAGTATTTCACCTTATGCAAATATGTTTTGGGTTAAGTGATTTTGTTGGATACAGTGTCATTTTGCATGCTTTGATAGTGTCCTCATTCAGTATTTTTTAACAATCGCATGTATACTAGACAATGAGTGCGATGCTTACAGTTCATACATTCTCAATGGTACAAAAAAATGGAATAACACATAAATGAATGTGGTAGCAGTGTGTAAAACTGAGGAATAAAGAAACTCTGATGATTACTTGACACACACACGACTCCTATACACATTTCTTGCCCATCCTTACATTGGCATAGCCAGGTGTGTCTAGCTATGTCTGGTCAACTTTTTGTATTTAACATGTATAATTAATCTAGACCATAATATAGTAATATACAGAAATGATAGTAAAGAGATATATAACTTCATTGATTGTCCTCTTTGTATTCCTTTTTGTACAAATTAAGTCTAAAATTGTATGCAATGCAAATTGGTTCAATACATGACACATGCACCATTTTGTGGAGCATTTCAGTTTTCAAGTTACATCAATGATTTACTGATTGAACTTTTATCATGTTTAACTGGTTCTTATCCATACCTTGCACAGTTCTACTAAGGCAGATTGCATTTGTATAGTTGGATGAAAACCTGAAATGTTACACTTTTCACTGCTGCTTAGAATAATTAAGGGAAAGATCTCCAACCTTCGTCGTGAACTTAGAAAAGCTTTTGCACCTTCCCAGATGGAAGAATTAATTTTTTGAATAATTTTTGAAAGTTTGTGGTACCTTCCACGTGCACCCACATCCACCTTCCCATCTGCCTTCCCCTCCCACGTTTTACTGTTGTGTTTCTACAAATAGTACTATTATGCTAAAAAACAACATCCCTGGGGAAATCACTTTTCTCCCATTATTATGAAGTTCATATAACTGTTGCTATCCACTACAAAATCTAAGAGCTTTTTCTTTTCTCCAACTCTTCAACATTTCTTATATCTACACCATTTGCAGATTCAACTGCTGCCAAAATGCCAAGAAAATAAGTGTCTGAAGTTATGCATGAACAAATCAAACTAATGTGTGATACAATTACCTTCATCGATATCCATAAATATGCTCAGGTTTGGATACAAGACAATTTGCCTTACATAATCATTGATCACTGCTTGACTAACCGTTAACAAATATTTCTACCGATAAGTTTTATTTCATACTGTTCCTATTATCGTTGGAGCATGGAGCTGCACTTATACAAGTGGCAGTTCCCTGCTGGGAGTGATATCCTTGGATTGTAGGCTACAAAAGCTGTGCTCTTACATTAAGAAAACTAGAGCTCCAACTGTACACAGGCTCATACCTGAACACCCTGAAGGTAACATTTACACATCAGTATATCATATCATAATCATAGGACCCACCAGAAGTATCATTACATTGAATCAAAACCATTGCATGTACAAGAAAATCTGTAGGCCTGGATAATTTGCAGAATATCATAAACTACAGAACAAACATTGCAGAAGTTGAATCTTTGTCAATAAATTTGTGATTCACTTAATGGGCACCACCAAATTACAATGCTTGTAACTGCATCACTATTCAAGTTTGACATTCGATAACATAATAATTGACATTCAATAAAAGTGACATTTTTGTACATTTTCTACCTGGTTTGTACTAGCTGTGGGCATATGAATTAGTGCTAATGTGGTAAAATGGTTGCAAGTATTTCCAAAATCAATTTAAATTGTTAACTATTGGCTCATTAGTGTATATTTCCATGTGTCACATGGGGACTATATTAACTTGACCATTGATCTGTCAGTAAAAACGCCCTTATGGGAACCTTAACACAAAGTTGAAAGGTTTGAGAAGTCTAACTGAATAACCCACAGTGTCCCTTTAATGCCTAGACCTACATGTACCTCCTCAGACTAGATTGAGTTTCAGTTACGACACAATCTGACACATTGTCCGATCACTCAATTATCACTTATGCACGATAGGAATATTTGAGATGTTGTATGACATTTAAAGGGGGCACCTTTAAAGTAGGAGGTGAAAACATTTGCAGAATTTCACAGGGTCCACATAGAACCCTGGACTACAAATTCATGTCCACCATATGATAGACCAAAAACACAGTACCATGATAACAAACCATCAACATTGTACAATTTAATCTGTGGGAGGAGAAGAATTTTGCAGAATTTCATAAAATGTGACATAGGGTCCACATGGGACCTTGCTCCAAGCAGTTTTGAATACCAACATTTAGCAACATTTGTCTGCCATTAAACATCCAGTTCTTGGTAAGGAGCACCGGGGCAGATGTGAATTATCCATAGGATAACATTTCAGTAATGACAAAATGTGACACTTGACTTCCCAAAATATTACACAAATGTTAAACAAGGAGGTCCACAGCTGTCAGCTTTTGCTATGAATATACATTGGTATATCATTAACTCTGTGATTTTAACATTTGACTAAATATGAAAACATGATGTTCTCAGTCTCCCATAGGCGATTCAAATAACAGAGATCATCTACTCATCAACTGCTACCAATTTTGACAGTTTGAAGTGCTAGAAAAATGATGGATGTCATCTACCTTCAGTGGACTACCGACATCATCTACTTATTAAGTGCTACCAATTTCATACTTTAAGCTCTGGTGACTTCAGATGACCTTTGACCTCCATGAAAAACAATGGAGATCATCTACTCACAATGGACTATCAACACACCAACTTTGAAGTTCAAGCACCTTTCCCTTCTTGAGATACCATGTTTACAAGGTTTTCAAAGTATGACCTCTATTGACCTCATATGAGCTTTGACCTCCATAAAAAATAGCAGAAATTATCTACTCATCAATGGCTACCAGTTCTATGAAATTAAAGTTCCAACAACATTCCATTGCTGATATATCTCCCTTAATAGGTTTAAATATGCTCTAATGACCTCAAATGACCTTTGACCTCCATGAAAAACAATAGGGATAGTCTACTCATGATGGGCTACCAACATACCAACTTTGAAGTTTGAGCACCTTTCCCTTCTTGAGATACTGTGTTTACAAGCCGGGGCATCACATACACACACAGAGAGCTTTAGATCACATACAGAGCAAGGACTCTCCATTGAATTTTCTTTTGTAGTTTCTTCCTGAACCTTTACAATACACTCCCTACTGTTGTTTTTCTGAGGGCTTGAGAATTCAATAGAATTCTCTCAAAGGACCTGAAATTTTTTATCAGGTCCTCGGAAAGTACTGCAATACAAAGGCACATGCACACACACATACACACACATTCATGCCATAACATTCGCATAGATTCCTGGCCTGCCTTTGGCAAGGAATAAGAAATCCCTGCACCCTGAATCTACCCCTAATAGAGCATTACTGTGACCTACCATCAACAAAGTACAAGAGAATCTGTAAGAAAAGCATTTTGCAAAATTTCATAAAATAGGCCATATGGCTAACATGGGACCTCAAATCATAAATTTTTGAACACCCCAAATGGTCCACCACCTATGGAATATTGTGTCCAAGTTTCATGCAAATGCATGAAAGTGTGACAGAGGGGCATTCTGAACAATTGTGAATGGATGGGTTTATGGATAGGTGGACAGACAAACGGACGGACAGCGAGACAGACAGATAGAGTGGCAACGCACCATTACAATAGCTAGCTGGTATGGGCTAAAAAAATGAAAACAGTGACAATATGAACCAAGACTGCATTGACTTACTTAACTCACAACTACTGACTGAAGAATGCAAGTGGCTCTTCAGGGAGTAAAGTGGAGGTACAACATCAACCTTCATCTCAAGTATTATTTCTTAAACATTTTAGATCTGACAGTGAAATGATTTTCCACAGATCGCAAAGGTTAAGGGTAGTTTTGTTTTGAAAATGCATCGAAGGATTCAATGCCTTTATCTTGGAGGGTTTGAGTTAACCACGTGTGGAACATTTTACGTGACATTTATGACTAACAATTTAAAAACTCATTATATATGTAGCTAATGTAGACCTACTATCATAGGAAGAGCGGAACTCGAGATCTTGTGGGGGGTTCACCCCAATACCCTGAACCCCCCTCCCTCCTGGATACAGGCCTGCTTTGTAATTAATCTTCCATCTTCTTACCTATTTCATAAAAATCTGTAAAGAAACATTTGCACCATGTCTATTTTTGAAGCAATCTCATAAATGAGAGTGTTAACTACGGTAGATAGGAATATTTTTGGAGGGGAATGGGATACATTTTTGAAAATTAGCAAAACTGGACCCTGTGGTGAATGTGTGGTACTTCCTTGGGAATAATGATCCTCTAATGCAAACCATTTCATTTCAAAATTAAGATACATTTGGAAAAATAGACAACAACATGGTAGTTTACATAGCTTTTTACAACTGTAATAGTACAGCCAGTTCTTTCGTGAACTTTTGTAAATGCAGGAATCATAGCACACTGATTTCCGTGATGGGAATTGTTAGAAAGTTACCAATTAACAGTGGCAGCTGGGGCTAAAGCAAAGTTAATGGACAGTGTTAAGATCTGAATAATTTTATGAAGTCATGTGTGTCACGTGACTTCCTTTTGCAATCAATTCACATCATTGATGCCACCTATCATAATAACTCTCTTTGTAGTATTAAAGGAACATTACTCTCAACTGAGTACTGACTAGAAAGAAATCACATTTTCACATTACATCTAATTTGACCACAAAGTGGTTTTCTGTGGCTACGGTTTGTGTAAAATGTTAATTATGACTACGCAGAGGTAAAAGTATTGCTGTTATTAGAGAACCTACATTACAGAATGTGTAAAGGTCATTTTGGGAAGGCGATATGATTACGCATAATAACATTTGGAGGACATTGTTAGCACTAAAAGAGTTAATACTAAGCTTGTGCAAAAATCATTTGAATTATTGGAAAATAAGACAGACAAAGTGGCACCTTTATACCTTACTAAACGGAGCATTCAACCAACATTCTCATTAGAGATGATGGATTTCACTATGCTATGCTAGGTTTCGATAGTGATGCATCAATGAAAATAAAATTCATTATAAAAAAGAAATTTAGTCCAATGAATAACAATACACACTGTAGTTGCTGAGTGCCCAATCAAGTGTTAATCCGTAATATATCTTACTTGTTTTCATACACTGGCAAAACTAAGTGGTATTCATAGTCTGCAGCTAATCATGTATACAAAAAGGTCACTTGATCACTGAATAACTTAGCTCTTTATGATCACTTTAAGGATGAATACCTTTTCTTCTTATCCACCATCGAAGGATAATGATAAACCAACGAAATTAATGTGTAACAATATGCCTGCATCGATATCTGCAACGAAACTTACAAGTTAACTTGACATTGTTTCATTTGAATTATTTCAACTAGCTGCCCATGGCTCTGACGACCATATTGTCAACACCAAAGAAAAACAAAAGAAAAACAACAACAACAATGAAAACAGCAACAAAAAATATTAAAAAAATTACTTAGAAAAGCAAATTTTAGCTGTTAATGTTAACAACAATACCCCATTTCATTTTAGATAATTGCTATTAACAAGTCATTGCATAACTAGATACTCATATCTTTATATGGTGTTCTTCTACAACCATGCTAAATAAAACTATTGAAATTTCTGGTAATGCTTGTAATGTTAACCAACGCCTGCCTTATTGTCCAACATATTCCTAGATGCTTTGTAAGCTAACTGTGCTCTACATTTGTACTCATTCTTGTGATACCTTATAACGAATTAAAAGTTATCAGAAAAGACACTAATTTAGTATTGCAATTCTTCTTAAAACATTAGTCTGTTCGGATTGAAAATCCGTCCTTAAGACAACTTACAACATTTACTGCCCCATGGGTCTTGAGACAGTTACCTTGTCAGCTCTCTTTGTACACAATCTTTCAGCACATCAATTTTTCCATGGTGACAATTGAAACACCACACACACTCATCACGGTTCCATTCTTTGGCTTAAATCTCCAATTTTCCCCTCTCCAGGTTTAAGATCTCTTACTAGCTCATTCATCGAGGTCAATGGCCATCGCCTTGACATAACTGATATCATATAGCTGGCTCAGTTTTATCGCTTGGTATTTTTTATCTTTGAGTCATCAATCATCAAGGGTACTAAAATTGATTTGTAAGAGACACCCACAGCAAACCACATCAGACGATTAAACGCTGTAACCTTCAAAGCTGGTGTGGGTATGTACTGTTTCTCTAGCTTACACACCCTTGGAGTAACAAATGCAGCCAACCGATTCGTGAATACTACACGTCCGCTGTGATCTTCTCCACAGCTAGGTGATCTTCTAGATCTAGGACACAAGCTACTGTGACAAAAAAGGTTAGACAAAGAGACTGTAGGACACATATTCCTTATAGTGGACAAGCACTCTTTTACGAAGGAGTGTCCGGCCGGTCACAGGCTGTATTTCCAGCCACACTAAAGAATCCCTGGATAATCGGAGTAACCTATTGCAGGGTAATATTCCATCAACTCTCCTTTATCCTTGTTGCCTTTTATTGATCTTAACTAAAGGTAAATCCTTTGTAACTCATATAAAGTTGTAATTCTAGAAGAAGGCAAGTATTGCATCTGTTTTTTTTTTCTTATACTTTTTATTGCTTCAATGAATCAGTCTTCACATTGTCTCTTTGAAATATTTGAACTTTCTGTCTCAACAATTGAGGTGACTATCAGAAACTTAAGCAGCTAATGCCGCTGTATTGAAATGGACAGAAACCTCAGTTGTGACAAAATAGATAATTCCCTACGATGTTCACACCAAATTTTCTCAATGCCGCCGTGATCCAGTAGCTACTTCTTGTCTGTTCTGTATATCAGCACCTGGATTTATCTTTGTCTACTGCTATGCATACTGCAATGTCTCATTAATGAACTTCTGTTAGAGCCCCATCAAGAAACAATTCAATGATGTCAATATTGTGTACTGTATAATCAAGTTATTCTTACCTGCAAGCATCAGTACTAAACTTGCATTTCCCATCCAAGAAAAATGGGCATGGTCTCATAGATTGGTGGGTAGGATGGCAAAACAAAACACGAACAAACACCTGCGGAACCAAAGGGAGGGTTAAGTTTTGTTGGTTTACACTTCCATGACATAAGTTCTTTGGGTAAAAATGAGCTGAAATTTACTAAGATACTCAATTGTAGTCAAACCTAAGAAGCTGAGTACACAAAAACATTTACACATGGTTCATATGATTGGTAATGCTACAGTATACCAATCCCAGCTATTTACAACCCATTGGAAGTTAATAATGCAATTTAACCCACAAAAGTAATCAACAAATCCTTTAAAAGATCTGCTTCAAGATATATCGGCCAAAAAAAAACTAGAAAACATATCTACGCAATCTCTCTGGTATGAAGGTCTGCTTACTAAATAGCCTGCACTCAGTGACATTTTTCCTATGTCAGGCTATTTTGTGTGAACACTGTGTCACAAAGTGGTCTTGAAAGAAAACAGTGCAGCATTTGTAGAAGTCTGTCATATGACATCACTTGCAAATCTGAACAACACTTAAAAGGTTTGGAAGGTTTTGATATACATTGACTTTTTGGAATTTCTTGATTTTTTTTGTCTATCCAAATAGACTTTCTTGTTTGGGTTTATGGATATATGATGACCATTGCTGTTATGTAACATTAGGGTCCTGATGTCAGGCCCTATATACCATTAAAGGCATCTGGATTTAATGTATATTGCTTTGAATAAGATGGGCTAACTTGACATTTGTAACAGATCTCAGAAACTTTGCTGCTTACTACTTGCATTAGTAGCAGGACAGAGAGAAGAGCAGTCAAAATCTAGCATATATAAACAAAACACTCTATTCAATATTTCGACACTCACAGCTGTCCTCAACAGAACTGAATACAACAAAAAGAATCCTTCGTGTGCAGACAAGAGAAAGGGGAAAATCAGCTCAGCAGAGCTAGGATGCAGAGCAGCATTAAAAAAAAAAAAAGGAACAAGAAACAAAAAGAAAGCAAACACCAGAAAAGAGAAACACCAGAAAAGAGAAACACAAAAGACCCACAGCAGAACCAAACCTGGAATAAAAAGGAAAGCAACGAATAAAGAAAAGAAAAAAAACATGGACGACTACAGCTATGTTCCACTAGTCTTAACTCATCTATCCTTCACTCTATCCTCCGGATATAGAGCACTCTGTGCATATACATACATATATATGTATAAAACAATTAACTTTCACTTCAAAGTTTTTTACTCTGCTTTATTGTCTGTGTCATAAATTTTTGATCTTCCTTCACATCTTACCTCATCTGACAGATCAGTCTTGGGTTCTAGTTCAAGTATAATAGCATTGTGTCTCTCTTTAGCTCCCCACTGTTGACTGTACATTAGACTACACTTTGTGCCAGCAACTTCCTCTTGCAGCTCTAAATCAGTTTTATCAGTATCATCATCTTCCTCACTGTCATCATCTTCATCATCGTTCTTGTTACCATCTACCTGTATGGTCATCTTTACCTCTTCTTGACCACGTGGAACATGACACGAATCTTGGGAAGCTTTTTCATCCTTATCCTTGAAGTCCTCAGCAAGCATCATCTGACCAACAAAGAAAAAGGAAAGAAATAAAAAAGACAATGTGATAAGGTTACTTGTAGTAATTACATATACCAACTAGCATGTATCTGGAGACAGTTGATAGTTTTTACTGCCAAAATTGTTCAATGAAATCCCTGTATGAAATATACTTGAGCGAGTAACAACCTTCAGCATTGTTTATAGCAGACTGCAAAAATGCAATGAGGTTATAATGAACTCATTAAACAACATTTAGACTGAATGATGTTTACCAGAATGGCTCTCGTAGGCTAAATGTTCTACACCCCTTCCGCATGCGAAAGACAGGGTATACTACTGTGACAGTGGTACTCAGTGTTTAACCCTTGGTTGCTTCTCACCTTAACCACGACAACCATAAACCTCCACCTAGAATTCCCGTACTCAGTACATTACACATACATCATGACCTGTTCAAGTTTCTCTTCTTGATATATCATGTTCACAAGGATACTACTATTTAACTTCTCGTTGACCCTAAATGATCTTTGAACTCCACTAAAAACTATGGAATGTTTGCATTCAGTGTGGCACATACACCAAATACATGATCTATTTGAGCTTTCCTTCTTGAAATATTGTTTACAAGATTTTTACTATATGATGCCTGTTGACCTAAAATGCCCATTGACTTTCACCACAAGCAATAGTTCTTCTCCTTGACACAATGCATTCACATGTTATGTATCATGAATTTCCATGATTTGTATCTTGAGATATCAAGTTGACAACAATGTCACTGGTTGACTTCTAATGACTTCAGATGGCATTTGACTTACACAAAAAAGTAGGGTTCTTTCACTAGATGTAGCACATTATCACGCTGCATGTCAAAACTTGATGATTCCTATCTTCAAATACCATATTAACATGTATTTTTCAGCATTTGATCTCTGGTAACCTCAGTTAATGTTTGACCTTCACCAAAAACAATAGAATTTATTTCCTCCCATAATGCATCCACTTACCAAGTATAAACTCTATTACCTTCCTACCATCACATACGGTAATGTGTTGGCAAAGTTTTCAATGTTTTTGACCCATGGTGATCCTACATGACCTTTAACACCCTCAGATTAAACTGGCAATTGCCTAGAATTATAGAGCTCACCAAGTTATGCAATACATTGAGAGCCAAACATGTATCAATATGCTGTACATCAAAAGTTTCCATGATTACCATCTTGAGATACAGTGTCAAGGTTCAGTGTTTGACCTCTGGTAACCTAAGATGACCTTTGAACTCCACCAAAAAAGAAGGCTTTTTTCTTGATATTACACATTTATATACTCAGTATCAAAAGTTTCCATGATTCCTATCTTGTGATATCCTTTTAACAAAGTTTTCAGTGTTTAACCATTTGGTGCACATGTGACCTTTGACCTCCACCAAAAACAATAGGGTTCTTCCACTTGATATGCTGCATCTACATACCAAGTATGAGGATTCTCTGAGTTACCTTTCTCAAGGAATTGTTATAACAAGAAAGGCATCACAAACATATACATTCACACACACGCATCATCATCACCACTCATGTAAGTTTCTCTCTTCGTCAAAACCAATACATAACAAGAGCCCTGGGGCACTCTAATTCCTTCCACAGAAGGAGAGCATATAATGTTAATTATGAAGTAAAAGGGAGCATATTGCATTATTTTGTAAGATAGCCTATATGGTCCACTTCTGACCATGAACTCTCACTTTTGTAACATAAAATCTGTAGAGAGAGAAACATATTTCATGCTTTCATAAAATGGCCCATTTCAAACATTAGACCCCAAACATGACAAACATGCACCCTCATGGAACCAGTTCCATAGCTCTAATGTGACCAACCATCAACAGTGTTACATACAATCTGCAAGAGAAAAAGTATTTTGCATCATTTCACAACAGCCTATGAGCACTATGGTCCCTTGTACTTGAAATGTACATACTGTAAAATGATATGCCTGAGTTCATAAATATCAAAAAAGCCATTTCAATTGATGCAATGAATTGCAGATGTTGATTTCTGCATACAGCAATATCCCATTCATTTTACAAAACACAAACAGCTGTGCATCTCTCATTTAAAGAAGGGGCTCTGCAAATTGCAATATGGCTTATCTCATCTATGCCCCTTTAAAGTCCAATGACCTGATAGCATGCCCTGGAGGTAACTACTGGGGTCTAATTTAAACTGGAAAGAACACCAACTGACTTATTTTCTTTCATTGTGTCCTGCTCACCTCACTAATTGAAAAGACACTTACATGAATGCACACATTAGCACTCAGGCACGAGGAGGTAAACTGATCCAGCCAAAACTTGACTGGTGTGACCACCTACAGTAGTGCAAACAACACTGCTTCTTTTTCATTTGATCAAGAAACTGCTAACTCAAGCAGTACTTCAATGATGCACTGGAGGGGGACTGATGGAACATATGAGCATCCATAGCATAAGGTTTTCAGACTTTTGCCCCCAGTTCCTCCAGATGACCTTTGACCTCAGCCAAAAATGATAGGGACCACCTTCTCAATATGACGGACCTACATACCAAGTTTGACTTTCATCGGACTTTCCCCTATTGAGTTAGAGCGGACCTAAGCAAGTGTCACAGATGCACACACACGCCAACCTGACTGCATAGGTTCCTTTGCTCACGCAAGGAACCAAAATGAATGTAGTGTCAAGATCAGCCAAAGAAAAAAAAATGCAATCTTTTGTTCTTCTGAGCATAAGATGAGAAGAGAAAATGACCAAGAAGCTCTACTACTTAAGCACAGCACATTGAGTTGTATCATGAAATTCACTTAATTTTCCTAAACCTGTTTCATTCACACACTTATGACAAACAGTCCAACTAAAAGGATCCCATATGTTACATACAAAGGAACATTACTGAGTAACTGAATATTTATATTGGTTTTTGAAAATTTCTGATCAGACACATTACAAAAGTACTAATTTATGGGTACACAGCTAGTACAAGTCAGGGTCAAAAAGTAAAAAAAAATGATAGTTTTCATAAGTATTGGAGTTGAAACAAAGACAAATGTTTTTACTTGATCAATGGAGAAAACAAGAGGACAATCCACACAGAGATGTATTACATCCCTTTCGTTGTCCATAATCTTTCACTCTTTTTCATTATAGTCCATCAAGAGTTTGATTGAACACCAAACGCTTTACATTATACACAGTACGGAAGTACACATAGCTAAGCGCAGCACACTTGGCCATGGATGTAAAATAATGCACAAGTGTTGGGCAAATGTGGAAGTCAAACAAGCATCAAAGTACATATTCCCACGCAGATCGTGTGTGCGTTAAAGTTGTCCTTTGATTTCCTTTATTTCTCAGATCAGCGCGCCGCCTCTCTGAGAGTTTTGTAATAGTTTTAAGAAACATGTCATAATCATTTGCATCACTCGATTTCTTTTCCTGCCAAAATGTACTGTAAACGACTCAGTTCCATAGCTAGTGTATAAACGACATGTAACAGTAAAATCATACTGAGTGGGAGCATTACCAAAGGCATGGAAAATGACATTGCTATAAGATATAATCGCTCAGTCCAAACATGGTTGCATAAGTTGAAATATTAAGTCATATTGTATAGAAAAGCAAAGATCTAATATGTTATGTTGCATCTTGTACTAACAGAACCTACCATACTGTATTATGTACCCTATTGACCTATGACATCAAAGATTGGGTAAACATTACATATCATAAACAGGTACCTAACGACCAAGTTTGAAATTTATTTGACTTAGTGTCTAGAGGGAAATTGCAACACACTTCTTCAAGACATTTTGCCTATTAGAGATTTGACCTGTGACCTCTGACTTTAGATATTGATGGGAGACACAATTTTAGACCATGTGTCAACTATCTACCAGCATTGACCCTCATTGGGTTTGCAGTCTAGGAGGAGTTGTGGGTGTAATCTTTTCAGTGTAAAATTTGACCTTTGACCTCTGACCTTAAATTTTGATGGGAGACACAACTTTAGACTATGGGTCAACGATCTATCAGCTTTGACCCTAACTGGATTTGTGGTCTAGGAGGAGTTGTGGATGAAAACTTTTAGGAGTCAAATTTGACCTTTGACCTCTGAACTTGATCTTTAACCTCAAAACATATGCAAACATGATATTTACATAAAATTTTGTGTACTGGTCATATATTTGAGGTCAAATGCAAATAGCCATTTTGGATTAAGAAATACAGCAAAGATAAGATTTTTACTAATTTGACCTCTGACCTTAAATTTTGATGAGAGACACAACTTCAGACCATGCGTCACCTATTTTTTAACTTTCAACCTCATCGGCTTTGCGGTCTACGAGGAGTTGCAAAAGCAAGCTTTGGAAATTGAAATTTTCTTTGGCGCACACACACACACAAACATGTGCATACACATATTTTGACCTCTACCCTAATGGGCGGTACCAGGTCACCTTAAGTGCCATGCCTGGTTATACCCCCAAGTATCATATATGAACTTTACATAATGTTACCATCTCAACTGAGTGAGCCATAATACATTCTTAAGTCCCAAGCAACTACAATATCCCATCCTTCATATGACACGTATAGGATGAGATAATCTCTTGAAATGAAATAAAGCAATGACAGAAATAGTGGTTTCCTTATCACTAATAAAAAAGGAATCTTCCAGTGCTGTTCTTTTCTCAATTTTTTTAATGTCATACACAAGTAATTTCAGTCAATTGCAAACTTGGAATTTTGGTTACTAAAGTTACTTGCATTACATAGTCTATTGGCTTTACAAGTGGTCCATTAAAATTTAGGAGGTTTTAAAGGACTTCTGCTTAATATTCAGGAAAATATAAAAACTTTTCAACAAAATATTGGGTAAATACAGGGAGCAAATTCTAAATATAGGAAGCTAATTCTTCAAATTATTCTCAAAATACTTACCATGAGGCCTTTTCCTATCACTTACATCATTTCTGCATACGACTACCTTAATCTTTTGCCCTTCAGAAAACTTGGGGGTATCTTCCATACAGAAAGTTGTAAAATTTCCTTTAATGCACTTGTTCATTGTAAATTGCTTTTTTTAAGTGGGACCTGGAAGGAAGAAAATGCTTTTGTTTAATAAACAATGATACAGTTTATATATGCTTATATGCTATTCAGAATAATGGTATTCACTGATCAAAACAAACACATGGGAACACTTAGTACAACAGCAAGTGCAACAGCAAAACACACTGGATGCTTAATAAGACCTTTTGGCTTTTGACATGAACTATTACAGCAATGGTCAGTTTGTTTTCAGCTGCCGTGCTGTCTAAATGATCACACATGATGGAATGATTATTCAAAGGAGCATACAGACCAACATGAACCAAGGTTCAAGTGATATGATGGTTCTAGGCACCTTCCAGTGTGAAGATTGAAGACAATTTTTTTCCTGAAAATCAATTTTTGAAATTACAATTTATCTAAATTTTTTTACTTTACCTTTTTTGTATTCACGCATGATTTCCAATACATGGGTGGACTGTTAAGATTGATATTTTTCACATAATCTTGCTTGGTAAGTTATATTGAGCTCTCATTGACACTACCTTAAGGGTAGCAAAAATTGCTTGGGTTATTTGGAATTTTAATGTCAAGACTAACAAGGGTTCTTCTGGCACCAAAGGGTGATATTCACAAGAAAGTCAAAGGACTTTGAGATTCCTTGCCAATATTCATGAAGAACACAATATAACATGTGCATACCAATTTTGAAATTCAAACACCTTCTCATTCTAGAGAAGGCATTCCTATACAAAGCTTTTTGGACTACTGTGTGTACTATACAGTTTTATGTTTTCTGACCTCTGGTGAACTCAAAAGATACATGACCTCCACCAAAATCAATAGGAATCATCTTCTCACAATGACCAACCCACACACTAAGTATGACATTAGTCAATATTACACTTTTTGAGATACCGTGTTTACCATGTTTTCACACTTTGACCTCTGATGACCTTAAATGACCACTTGACCTTCACCCAAAACAATTGGGATTATTTGGTCACTATGACCAACCAACACACTCAGTATGAAGTTAGTCAAGGTTACGCTTCACAAGATACCATGTTTACAAGGTTTTCACAGTTTGATCTCTGATGACCTTTGACCTTCACCAAAAACAATAGGGATCATCTATTCACTATGAACAACCCACACACTATGTATGACATTAGTCACGATTACCCTCCTTGAGATATTGTGTTTACAATGTTTCACATTTTGACCACTAGTGCCCTCAAACAAACTTTGACCTCTACAAAATATAGTAGGGATCATCTACCTAATATGACCAACCAACACAAGAAGTACGACATTAGTCATGTCTATACTTCTTGACTAAAGTGTTTATATAGTGTTTGCAAAGGTTCCAATTTTGCCTCTGGTGACCTCAAATAAACTTTGACCTCCACCAAACACAATAGGGATCATTTTGACCTATTATCATTATGATCATTATTACTCATTATGACCAACCCACACACTTAGTATGAGATTAGTCAAGGTGACCCTTCTTGAGATATTGCGTTGACAAGCAAGGTGTCACATACATACTTGCACGCATGCACGCAGGCAGGCAGGCAGACAGACATCTGCACATAAACACATTCATACATACATGCGTACATGCGTTTTCCAACCTGATTGCATAGGTTCCTTTGCTGACACAGTGAACCACACAAGGAACCAAAGGAAATCAATTAGGTTCTGCATTGATTCAATAACTTAGTGTTCAACCAGCAGCAGCTGACTTACTGTTTTTATGAATGTGCATACCTGTATATATTGTTAACAGCCTTCATTTTAAGACATACACTGTACAGGCTGGCAGGGCAGAGACAGGGCATAGTGCCATTAGGCCAGTTTAGTCTAGGAATTGTGAATCTTTTTCTGGCAAAGTCTGCTCCTGAAATTAAAGTTGTTTTTCTGCTGCCTCTCCTTCAGCTTTTCAATTCTTTACCATGTATGATCCATGCGTGTATCACTGTACAATCAACACCTAACTCAATACCTTCATGAAGAGCCTGAATATGAAAGTTTCTGCTACCATCATTATACTATACACATTTGACTTGAGTGAAGGAAAGTTGGATACAAGACTCACCTTATAAAAAAATGGCTTGAAAAACACCACAGGTAGGTACCTATCAGAAGACTTCCACAGAGGCAAAGTTTGTTGGCATAGGACAGAAAATATAGGAAAATAGAGGAATATTAGTTAAAATCACAGATACATAGAGGAAGTACAGTATTTCTCAAAATTTATAGGGAAATATATGAAATACACAATCACTTTGGAGCCTTCCAGATCTCACTCAAGTTACTGATGTTATCATTGTCATTTTCTGACTAAAACTCGGAGAATTGTCAGTCCAACTGAAGTCCAGTTTCACCACTGAAAAACATTCATTACCACTTTCTTCTTGGGAAAATATAGCAAATAAAACTTTAACACTTCTATGGTTTTATTTGATTCATCTATTGGATGTACAAATCAGCTGGATATGACCTACCGAAAACAAGGATGGTGAACCACACTCTAGCTACCATCTTTGAATTTTGAGACTTTAAAACAGTGTCCTGTGACTAGTGAAACTTTTGCCCGAATTAAGTAAGGTTTCTGTCGTATACAGTAAGCTGTGTCTAGTTTGTAAAACACTAAGCCTATATTGCATATTGTCGCTACTCCCAGCTACAAGGGTACAGTTGTACTTGATCATCCTTTTCCTAGAATTGTGACACATAGTTTAATATTTGGCTGAACTGCTTTCCAGATGGAAACATAGTTTATACAGAAAGTGGAAGAAAAAATGATTCCTCTCACATATTTGAGTATGAACCACAGTACATATCTTGTATGTTTAAATCCTACTGTATGTTTAGGCCGTCTACAGTCAAACAAGAAATGCATTTCAAGTAACTAAAATCTCATCTTTGTAATAATGTACTTAGTTATATACAAACCACTTTTAAATACTGTAAGGGTTAAAACTTTGTGTGATAAACTTGAGGGTGCTGAGGACAGAGAAGTCGTGACTTTGATCTCCTACGTGAGCTAACGACATCTGTCAACTTGCTGATTGCAGGTATGAAAGAATGCCATGCCTATTGAGCTGGTTATCTGGTACAGTATAAGTATTTGTGAAACTTGCAGCCAATAATGCAAAGGAAAAGATCAAACCTTGAATGCTTCATATTCTTCATCCATTGATAGAACTCCAGAATTGGAGGAATTACTTTCCTCACTAGTTTCCTTCCCATCACTGGTTCCGGTTCCCTCTACAAAGCTCATTAACTTGCTCTTCTTAAGAGACAGGAGACTCTCTGTAAAGATGTTGTTATGTTAGTTATGTAGAGTTTGAAGTGATAAACAGCTAATAAAGTTGAAAAATTATCCTAATGATGATCCATCTTTCATTAACTACCACGTTGATGGGTTGGTGAGGTACATGTTTAAAGAACTCACTACACCTTTCATTCTTCAGGGCAAAAGAACAGAATACAGAAAACTATACAGTGAGTGTTTTACAGACGATCTGACATGCAATGGAAAGACCACCTCTGTTATGAGTTTTATCCCAAAACTCACTGATTTGGCTATTTACTTCACTCCTCACTTACCTGTCTCATCACAACAGATGCACTCCCATCTACTGTGCCAAGAGTACTAGTAACCTTTGACAAGATCCCTGGCACAGTCCAGCCCAATACTGGACTAGCGCTTCCTTCCCATGAAGCCATGGTTAATCCAAATGTGTTAGAAAGACACGTTATAATGGTCGGTGGGCAGGCAAGTTGCCATACCTCCGAGCTGCCCTCACAACGGTGTGAGGGGAACATTACCACTGCTGAAAGGCAACGGTACACGAGAATACTTTAACCTCATAACATAATCCCCATAGTACGTTTACCTGAAGAAGCGGCTGCATGGATAAAATATGTATGCCAAATCACATGACCAGATAATAAGTAAAGAAGCAACATACCTGTAATGTATACAAACATGTAACATACTTTATAAGGTATACAGTGACATCACATGCAATGTGTGCAAATAATAATAAATATACAGAGGTAGACTAGTGTACAACATACAGTATCTAACAAGAATAAAATGCCCACAAGCCAACTCATCGGGAATGACTAGATTCAGAAAGCCCTTTGCATGTAGGTAGCAGCAGAGAAAAGGCAGCTGTCCAGTCCCCTAGATGGCAGCTAGCCCACCGTCTTGTCGTGTCCTACCCCCCACCCCAGAGGAAGGAGGGAAGTGAGTTCCTTAGTAAGCTGAGACACTGTTTGTTTAATCTGCCTTGTCTGATTTGTCAACTTTACGGTGCTGCATTTGCACAGGAGAGTTAGGCTAGGCCTAAAGCATCCTATTGGCAGTTGCCGCCTAATGTTACAAATTTCCAAACCATCATTTTGATCACTCAGTGGAACCGTTCATGATCGTTTTTGTTGCTAGCCATAATTGCCGTAGGTTTACATATGAGATTTGTTGAAAAGGACATTCTTCGTGCAAAGAAGTCCATGCTAATGCTAGTGGGTGTGCAAAGTTTGGCAGGTTTACATTGTATCATTAACTCAAGTAAATGTTGGATAAAATAGCAGATTTCAATTGATGTACAATTTCTACCAGATTTAGTCAAGCTACTAGCATGGAACTTTAGACATGCTACAGTAAAACAAGATTATTAGATTCATTGGGATTTTGAATTTTCAGCAGTTTGAAATTCCAACATTTTACGTTTGATGTGCGAAACTTTATACATCCATACTACTGGTGTATGTGCACTCTTTGTACTGTAGCTACTGTACTATCATCTGTTCACAACAGGAGGATCAAACGTCAACAGCATCGAAAAATATCCCAGTTGTTCGAGAATGAAAAAAACATGTATATAACATGTGCAAAAGAACCCAAACTAACAATCGGCAGTATTTTTACAAACTTTAATGCAAAAGTTCCTCCTACAAGATATTTTCTCCTAGAGTAACTTGAGACTTTAAGTATAGAGCAATTCACATCCTAAATATGAGATTCCCCACAATTACCATTCTTTCGATGTGGTGTTTGTACGGTTTTCACAGTTTGACCTTTGATGACCTTCAACGACCTTTCACCTGCACCAAAATCAATGGTATCATATACTCAATATAGACAACCCTCACACTTACTATGAGGTTATTTAAGGCTACCCTCCTTGAGATATTGTGTTTACAAGCTTTACATAGTTTGACCTCTAGTTACCTCAAATTACCTTTGTTCTTTGCCAAACACAATAGGGATCATTTACTTGATATGGGCAAGCCACATACTAAAAATATGAGATTCCCTACAATAGTCCAATTTAGATAAAGTATTTAAATGATTTTCACAGTTTGACCTCAAACTGACCTCTGACCGGTGATCTCAAATGACCTTTGACCTGCACAAAGATCAATGGGGATCATCTAAGCAATATGGCCAACCTCATTGTTAATATGAGATTATTCAAGGTTACCTACCCTCTTTGAGATATATGTTTACAAGATTTTCAGTTTGACCTCTGGTGACCTCAAATGACCTTTGACCCCCAACAAAAATTAAAGGGGTCATTTACTTAATATGAAGCACCGACATGCTAAGTAAGAGACTCACCACACTTTTCCTTATTGAGATATTATCTTTACAAGCTGGCATCACATACACACGCACACACCCTCACCCTCATGTCTGTCTCACGACATTGCTCAAATTCCATGTCTGCCTTCCGCAAGGAATCAAAAAGTGAGAGGGTTATGAATCAAGGGACATCATGGACAAGTATTAAATGTGTTGAGCTCACTATGAAAAAAACTGACTTTAGTTTGACTGCAAGAACAGTCACAATAGCTAATTTCACCAATTCTTTTTTTAATCTCCCAAGTGCTTTTCATTGTATTTCAGGATAGAATATTGCATCCAAAAAAAAGAGTAATGAGTTTCTCACAACTTTCACAATTTAAGTGAAAAATATTGTCATATGATCCTTAAAAGCTGTTCATGGAAAACAGTTGACTACTACTACTACTATTCAAATCTGAATAACTGCATTTGTTCTTTAAGATTTACCTTTTTTGACTTGAAAGTGTCTTGATCAATGATAACAACTAACTCAAAATGACTTGCTGAATTTATTTTTTACTTGACTCAACTCTGATGGAGCACTGATTCAACTTGACTCCACAACTAGTTCTGACTCAACTCGATCTTTGTAATGTGGATGACTCAACTTGCAACTAGAGTTCAAGTTGACTCATTACAACTCTACACAGTTATATTTCTCTCTCAATGCCTGTATGCCAAAATTAGTAAACCTGTCAACTTTGCCACCATAGGACAGTAACAGTTCTGTTTCCTGCCAAAGACCTTTGTGTCTGTGTGCACTTTTGCCGAAACTTCAATGTTCATCTTGCATATTCAGCTGATCTGAAAGCAGCTATGAAAAACAAAATCTTACCTTCAGTCAATTGTATCACCTCCTCCAAATCTCTTTTTAATTGCAAAAGTTCCTCTTGTCCTTCTGTACCAGCACTCTGCAGAACTGTATTGACCTGTTGAAGCTACACAAACATATTCTTATGTTGGTTTGTTTATAATTAATATCCCCATAACTTTAATTCTAATTACTTTTTCTGTATCTCAGTGTGCAGATTATGAACTAGATCTCCCTCACCTTGTGCACTGCACAACTTGTCCATGTAAACATACAAATGGACTGTACCAAAGGAGGCACAGCATTGCAATTAATTTGGCTTGCATTAGTTTCATACCAAACCTTTAACTCCCTGATTTAAAGATACTTTGAAGCACTCCAAAATGCTCCATGCTACTTGCCTACATTTATGCAAACCTTCTCTATGAAGATAACAAAATTGATAGGCTTCTTGCTCTTAACAAGGTCATCTGAAAATCATACCTGAGATTATTCTTATGTTAAGATGATGATAATGTTTTCTTCTTCCAACAAATTATTGATACATTCCACACAGTTCTACAAACTCATACATACAGCCTGCCCTTACTACTATAAATATGAGTCACGGTCCTCCATCATCTTGTCATATGCCTCAGAACGTGCTTAAAGAGGTTCATTGAGTTGTTTTGTGAAATTCACTCAATTTTTCTAAACCGGTCAAGTTTCCTTCACATACTAATGACAAACAGTCAAACTAAAAGGATCCCAAAGTTTTACATACATTGGAACATTAGTGAGTGAGTAACCAACGATTAAATTTGGTTTTTGAAACTTTGTGACCAGACATTTTCACATTAGTACATTCACATGCACTTAGTCAGAGCAAGTAACGGTCAAAAATTCAAAAAATTTGACAGTTTTCATATAACTATTGGATGTGAAACTTGATTAATTATGCTAATTGTGAGTATGGTCATGTGTTTATACCCTTCAAAATCACCGCAATCTTTACTGATATCAACTCAATGAGCCCCTTTAAGATTCTTTTTGAAATAACGCTATTTTTTCCAATAATGGAAGGAACCAATAACAGTACCACAAATGAATATTCATTATGACATGGCAAATTACAATTCACACAACATGTCAACGATGTACCCACTAGCTCAGATCGATTTTACTGTGTGTTGTACATTGACACAGGCAAATACAGTACACACATGATTACAGACTGTTTTTCCCATGCACAGATTAGGCTATGGTGTCCATATTAACAGAATCCAGCTTTAAATTTGTACACTATACATCCCACTGTCAGTGCTGTCACATATTGTTTATGTTGCGATCAGGCTACAAGGGTAGACCTGCATGGCCTATGCCCAGGCTTTGGCGTGGGCCTAACGTTAGGAAAAGCAATAGCATATCCCTGGTTCCTTTCTCCCCCTTGAATGGCTTTTCTTTTCCTCTCTGTCTGTGGCAACCGCTCTTCTCTGTTTTTGAGATGTCTGTAAACTTGAATGCGTTATCATTGGCACAATCTAATCAATAATCTGTGACAGTCTCCGGGCTGCCGTATGGTTAGGATATCTTTAACACTGTTACTGTGTCAGGCCTAACGTAAGTATTAACATTAATCAGCGTTTAGTGTTGTACTATCGATAACTTCGGCAAATTCGTTAATGAAATATTTCAGTACCTTCGCCTGATTTCCTCCTGAATCTTTCCAAAAATTAACTGAATACTGTAGATACATTTCAACCACGCATCTCGTTAGAATTGGTCCAATATTGCCAGGAATCCCACAAATATGGGCAAAACTCTTCATCTTCCTCCAGGAGCTCAGCTATTTATGGTGACAAACCAATGTTTACATCCTGTATTACAGCACAAGCTCTTTGATTGGTTGAAAAAAGTGCAACCTACTGAAACGTTATGAGACAAAGATTCTGAATGGTTAAAATAAGCAACTTTTTCAGTGAACAAGAAAGCCAAGAGGCTTAGCGATTCCTTGTCACTAATACATGCACCTCCATTAATTTTTTTCAAGTTGCAATATACGGTAGTTACCACAGGCTACCAGATGAAGCCATTAATACTGTACATCATTTTCCAATACCTACTGTACACATGTAATGTAAGATAACACTGGAGGCCAAGAATTCTCTAGCCTGCACAGTGGTACACTAGGTACAGTACAAATTTTCCAGGAACAAGAGATGTACTCATATGACAGTTGAAATAATTGCTAATGACATAAACTACATAAATTCCTCCATTTACCCCACCACATGACCAAATAATAACTTATTTATCTCTGTTGTACAATAAGACTTTTCCCTAAAAGAAATCTTTGATGTAAAAATATCTCCACTTCAGAAAACAAATCTATTCCACATTGTTTGACAGGAGAGCTGTATTTCAGATGATTCCTCTGGGAAAGATAAGCAGGTCAACCTTTTCTCACCATTTTCGAAGAGGTCATTGGTCAATCACGAATCACTATTTTCAGACAAAAAAAAAAAATGTTTCAGATGGAATTAAAAGTCAATTATGGCTTTGGAAACTAAGTGAGCACTTTTAATTGTCAAAACAAGAGCAATAAATAAAAGAAGCATGATACCAAATACTGTACTGCTGATTCGTGGACTAAACACTGTAGAAACTTAAAGGTGTATGTTGTACCTGCGGAACTTAATCAACCAAATTGGGCTTTCAGATACTTAACAGATGCTTTCAGATATATTTTATCAGAAAACAGCATAATGCCAGCTGAAGATGCATAGATGTAGTTTCATCATTATGAGTCAAAGACTTGAAAATTAGTACAGCAACTGCACTTTATAACCTGACTGACAGGTAAAAGTTTTCAAATTGGAACTTCCTAAATGTGCAAGCATTGCCAGCCTTTGCTTGGAAGGGAGCTTAAATACCTTCTACCAATAGGAAAAGACAGAAAAGTGAAACAACACCACTTACACCAGCAAAGGTCTTAACATTTTGTACTCAAGGACCTCAGATGACCATTGGCCCACATCAAAACCAAAACCAATAATGATATCTATATACTCCATCTAAAAAGAACAACTTTAAAGTGTGAAATTGTCGCCCCTTTGTAAATAGTGAAATTATCTCCCCTTTATAAATAGTGTGTTTACAAGTTTTTTTCATGTTATGACCTCTGATGACCCCACATGACCTTTGAAATCTAGAGAAACCCTCATCTTATTTACTTAGAAAGTCCTACACACCCTCGAAGGTTAAAGTTTGTGCAATGTGTGGTTCATGAGATACTGCAAACATGGTTTGTCTATAGTCCGCCTGCAGATGACCTCAGGTGACCTTTGAAATCCGCCAAAATCAATCCCACCCAAGACCTTTAAATGTCCTACCCACATACTGACTTTGGACTGTCTTGCACATTCCCTTCAAAAGCTACAGTGTTCACAAGCTTTTCACATTATGACTTCTGATGACCCCAGATGACCTTTGACCTACAAGAAAACCCTCACAATCTCATTTACTTAAAGGGCAGTACATACAATCCAAGTTTTAAAATAATGCAGCTTGTCATTTCTGAGATACTGCCAACATAGTTTGTCCACATTCTGCCTGTTGGTGACCTCAGATGACCTTTGACCTACACCGAAAACAATCGCAACTGAGATCACCCCTACTTTGACCCACCTTGCACTCTCCCTTCAAAAGTTAGAGTGTTCACAAGATTTTGTCTCACACACATACATACATACATACACACATACATACACCCTTACACACACACACATACATATGCACGCACATACAATGCATCACCATTGCAAAGAGTCCTTGCTGTATTCCCCTAAAATCAGTATGATTCTTTGTCTTGTCATTATGCAAGCACATACCAAGTTTCAAATAAATGTGATCTTCCTTCAATGAGCTAGATATTGTCATAAGGAACTAGTTTTCTGAGTTCTGTCCCCAATGACCCCAGATCATCTCTGACCCCAGCTAAAATGATACTCTTCTCCCCCTGTCATCATAATACAAGTTTTAAAATGTATCCAAGATTGCTACCTCCGGCATATTGAGTTAACAACGTTTTAAGCTTGTTTGTCCCCATATGGATCCCAGATGACCTTTGACCCCCACCAAACAACATTAGGGTTCTCCCTTGCACTTTGATACATCAATATGCCAAGTTTGAAATATACCCAAGTTTTCAGCCTCCGAATATTATGTTAACTACGTTTTGACCCCTGTTGACCACAGATGACCTTCGACCCCACTAAAAATAATAGGGTTCTTCCTATTACTATGGGGCATCCATGTACCAAGTTTGAAAACATTCCAACCTTCCCTTCTACAGATATCATGTTAACAAGCAAAGTGTCACAAACACATCCACACTCGCATACACACACATGCACATACACACATACATACACCCCATCGTGAATGCATAGGTTTCTCTTTCATAAAAACCAATAAAAAGAAACTTCACAGATCAATGCATCATTGTCATTTAGTACCTGTAATGGCGTGTTTTCTCCATATCAAGTACTGTAATTGGAATTGGCCCAATTAAGAAAAAAAAATTTTACTTGGAATTTCCATTAGAGCATAATCCTTTGAACAATAGTTGTGGACAACACAAGCATTGTCTCAACCTTGGTACTATCTTGAGTGTGTCATATATACCTTCAGTAAGAAACAAAAGTGCATATATATTACCTACACCAAATTTCTCGCACTGCCAAACTTCATGTACCCCTAAAAAACAGGCCTGAAAATGCAGAGGACTAAACAACTTGACAACGTTTTGACTATCATACCTTGAAATAACTTAAAAGAAAGCTGAGACACTGTTTAATCACCCTTGTCTTGTTAGTCAACTTAACGTGCTGCTTTTGCACAGGAGAGTAAGATATGAATTTAGAACCTGTAACCACACATGATGTCAACTAGGGTATCAGACAACTAAAACAGTGACTAATAGGGTGTGTATCTTACTTTTTTTTCGTTTTATTTACAGACGTTTTTTTTTCCCCCCTGTTTATCTCACAAAGTTGTAGATATCCCGTGATGACCTTTGGAGAGAAACGACAGTAGTTACACCTGTGAAAGGAAAGAGGATTCCAACCAACGATGGTAAAGTAACAGTCACATAACAGTCCTTACACTAAGCCACCATGCTACGAGAGGGAATTTGGTTGAAGGGTGTGCGAAGATATATTTTATACAATACATCCCCAATCCCCTAGTCCTGTAATATACATCACAACCCTATAATATATATGTTATTCTGGCAGTACAATCACTGCTCATTCAAGCATATCACTGTACAGTATATTGTGTGTGTGTGTGGCCACGGATTCTAAATTCGAGCCGAGTTAGGCTAAACCTAAAGCATCCTATTCGCAGTTGCTGCCAAATCATCAGTTTGACCACTCAATGGAACAGTTCAATTCACAGAACTGTTTTTGTTGATAGCTTGTTCACAGGTAAATGCTGTAGGTTCAAGCATGCAGTACAGCTTTCGTATAACTGGACATTTATATGCACCGAAAAAAGCATAAAAATGTTGAAACAAGTATACAGAAGTATAATCTCGCAGGCAGAAAAATACCCTACGCCGCGTATACACTGCATATAATCCCTATACGTGTTTATACTTGATATTTGCGGTTGGCATTGTTTATTATCAATCATAACCATTGGTTAGGTTTTGCAGATTATCCCCCGTCATTTTGAGAAAACTGTAAAGTATCAGACACAGAAATGGCAAGAAGAGTTATTAGCAGGAGTAAGTGTAGGCCAAAAGATTAACGAATGTATACATGTGACCACAGGAATGTGTGCAGTATAGGTCCCTAGGTACCAGTAGGGTCGATCACAGCAAGTCTGGCAAATGTGGTTGTGAGCGTAGGCTTACATAACTTTTCATAACACAACTCCCTTTTTTTTTTGGAATGTCCAACAAATAGTTACCACAGTTGTTTCTAAACAATAGGTAGTAGGTATATACGAGTACCATAAAGTAATAACACTAGTGATTTAGAATTTCTAAGGAAAAGGTTGTTGACACTAAGAAGGATTAGCCAAACTCATTTGTATAGCAGTAAAAATGGGTTGTACAGCTCTAGGTTAAAAATTGTGAGATGCATGTGTTGAATTTGCGAAAACATAGCTTCCTTCAAGTTGTAATTTGGCACTACAGCAGTATTAGTTTTACTCGCATATTTTCACAGCTAGGTACACTGTAGTCAGTTCGAGTGCTCATGGGGAATACTCGGTTGATTAAGCAGGTGATCGCGGCTGGCTGCAACTGCTCTGCTGGGGTTGACTTGCATGTCAGGTTTCACGTCCTTCTTGACACAATTTAGCTTCTTTGTGTAAGTTTATCCAGGAAATTATAACTAGGCATGTAAATTTTGTTTATCATTGTGTTTCTCTACGTACAAATATATCTTATTTTAGAAACTTTCTCCAAAATTGGTATTTTCCGCAATGGCGGGAAATCGGCATCCATAGTTTTTGACTTACTCGTTTTTGTTGTTTCACTTTTATGCAAGCCGCCAAACGATATCTACTGGTAATTTGTGAAAAAAATTGCTGATAATGAACTTAAAAATGCGTACATCTGGGGCACGATTCTCATGATTTAATGCAAATGAGTGTATGGTCCTGTTGACCAGACCAACACTGACGCCGGTTGGCCGGTGCAGTGAAAACAAAAACAAAATCGTATGACTTATATCACAGAGACCTTACTAGGCTGTAGCAAAAGCCAACGTGAGTGATATAGGAGGTCAGACAAAAGGCTTAGGGCTTTATACAACATGATTAACTTTATACAAGATGATTCAATGCCTTTACATCATTTTCCGCTAGCCTAAACGAAACTCCTGTTGAAACTCAAGTCCACATTCAGAAAACAATAGAAAAACATACTTTCAGCAATCCAGAGCGATATAAGGCAGTTTCTCATAATTGCCACGTTCCAAATTAAATATTACAAGCAGGCCTTGTTCTACCGAGTCTCACACTTAAGTTGGCTCCATATAATGCATAAAAAAAATAACTCACCAAAGCATGCAGTGTCCGTAAACAAAAGAATCCATCTTAATGTCAAAGTTTTCATTACTAATTCCATTAACTTTCCAGATTACGAGGCTTGCGAACCGCAAGTTTATACCGATTTGATAAGACACATCGAACAGCTCACACTGCTCACTTCGACATTAAATTGAATAATTGTTGAAGAATTGTTAAATAATCCAATCAATTACACTTTCATTTTCTTTATAAAAAAGACGTAGTTTGATAGCATGACTTAAAATTAAGATATAATCTACTTTATAATTATTTAGGTCCATTTATCTCCATGTACTGTAATTTAGACCAATCCTGAAGGATTCAATCGCCTGATTTTGTAAAAGTGTGAAATGTAGGCTATCCTTGTTTAAGAGGCAAATAGCGCATACAGTGCCCATAGGGACCACAGCTACTCAGTTGTGTTTGTACTTGCACATATATGTCTCTGGTAAATCCTTGTCTATATTTTTGCTTCTACTTCGAATCAGTGAACGTTGGATTACATCAAAAGAAACGGGAAAAAAATCTGAAGAAGAAAGAGATGCCTTCGAACAATGCAACCAATACGCAGCCACTGTAAAGCCAGATGATTGTCCTTTTACCGCGGTAGAACACCAGAGTGTATGCCATTACTTCAGTTTGTTATCTCTCCTCTATGTATCTTTTTGGTCTGAAAAATAACTGGGAATAGTCGGTAAACTTTTGTCAACATTGGGCCACTCTCCCCCCCCCCCCACTTCTCGGCGCAACTTTCACACGTGTACTTTGCTCCAATTACTTTTTTTCCTTGAAGAGAATGGCCTGGAAACTTTTTCTACCTTTATTTTTCTTAAGATATCTGGATCAAGACCCTTGTCATGCGCATCCCAGAATTGTTCAAACCACCTGTGAGCACAGCAGCTTTCAGCTGCATAATGAGCCCCATGCAGAGAAAACAACTGAAAAACTTTACAGCAAGCAGCATCCAATGCCAACTGGGTAAAGACGAAATATTTATGTGTAACGCTACAGTAACATTATACTACAGCCTTCGGCGCGAGGGAAACAAAAAGTACCTTCTTTTAAGTGGACTCTCCTTTGAGAACACGTAGCAATTTCGAGTTGCACAAAGTTTTTTTTTTCACCAAAACCCAGGTTTGGTATTTTAATGTACGATAAATTGCCTTTAAAGCTTCAAAGTTATTTTCATATTTTTTTCCGATGTGTTTTTTCTGTTATATAAAAAGGTGTGTACCAATACGTACATGGCAACTTTTTTGCAGCTAACTTTTACTCAATTCAGCCTACTTGCGTATTGCATATTGTTAGCGGACAGTAGCCTCACCGAGAGAGCGGTATTATTTTACACTTTCTCTTTTTTTTCTCAGTAAAAAATTCCTTAATCTGATTTTCTATTACGTCGAGATCCTAACTGAAAAAAAGAAGAATCAGCATGTTTGCCAATCCTGAAGTCTTTGCGGTTTTAATGACCACGATCTTTTGTTCCCCACAACAAACACATTGCTGGTAATGTCAAACCTGTACACTATTGACAGCACTGTTATTCACGCTAGGCTTTCATTGCACAAGGCCCTAGTAAGCATTTGAAAAGCTGTTTGTTTACCACTGCAATGTTATCAAGTTCTCAGTTCCCTTTATCTTCCAGTGTAATAGCGTTTTCTCTAACCGCAACTCTGTCCGACCGCTAAATCAAACGGCTGAAAATTTTACACAGTGATGTAGTATACTGTACGTGACTGTACGATCGTATGCGCGTATAAGAGGCAATCAATATTGGCAAACATAAAGCAATTTGTCTGTACGCGCATATATGGTGCGTAGAAAAACAAGTTTAAACAAGTGTACAAAAAAGTATAAAAACATATAAACAAGTGTAAAGGAGTATAGACAAGCATAATCGCGCAGCTATGGGAGTTATACTTGAGCTGTACTGTAGGTTTTGCTTAAAAGGACACTCTTCATGTACCGTAATGATTGTCATGCTTATGTTCGTGAGGTATGCGAAGTTGGGCAGGTTCACATTGTGTATTGTTAACTCAAGCAAATGTTGGATAACAATTAACATAACAGATTTTAAGGTACTGTACAAATTCCTACAAGATTGTGTCAAGATACTTGAAATATGGAACTTTAGACTTATTATAACAAGATTGTTACATTTATAGGGTTTTGAATTTCCAGCAGTTAGAAATTCCAAACTCTTACGTCAGATGGGCGAAGTTTGATACATCCATGCTTTAATGACTTCCTACCAACTGACAATGCAATCCGCAATAGGACATGCAGCACAAAGAGCATTTCGTGGAAAGGGCCACCATGATAATCAAGGCTGATTAAACTACATTTCACAAACATATTCTAAGGGACAAAATGTTCAGTAAAACAACAAGAACTGTACTTGTTTCTGACTGACCAGTCTGATATTCTCATCAAAAGATTCTCACCTGTTGACGATAAGTAGTCATGGAACTTTGAAGAGAATTTTCGTCCATCATTTATCTTTCTCTGAACACGGACCTTCAGCACTTCCACAAGTAACAGTTTGTGAGTGCACCCGGCCCGCGACTTGACTCGAGCCTAGCACGTTCTAAGGTTAGGGCTTTTGAACCAACACTATCGCCAGGTTTTTCATACTACGCTGACAGCAACTCGCTTATACTGCGGTTATACTTTACACTGCTAGGCAGGTTCCGGTGTCCGTGATTTCATGTGCTTCGTTGACCAATCAGGTTATACGTAAACAAAGGATAGTAAACAAATGCACATTTTAAAATTACATTAAAAATTACCTTTTAATATGTAAATATCTGACGTCACATGTTTTCAGACGTTCGGTAAGTATGTAAAGCGCTGTGCACCCGAAGTATGAAAAATCTGGCGATGGTGTTGGTTCAAAAGCCCTAACCCAAGTTTTCTAGGGACTAGTACAGCATCAGACGAGCCGTGCATGGCAAGCGGAATGTTCAATAATTCGAAAAAAAAAAGTTTATCGGTCGAAAAACCAAGTTTTTCTGTCCATCTTGGTATATCGGTCGAAAAAACTTGGATTTTCAATCGAAAATACAGGTTTTCGATTTAACTTGAGATATCGGGTGATAAACTTGGTTTATCGACGCGAAATGTCCAATAAATCGAAAAGAAAATTTTATCGGTCGTTAATTCAAGATTATCGGTCGATAAAGACAACATATGTCCAATAATTCGAGAAACTACTAATAATCACACAAAACAACAACAACAACATCTTTCTTGTGTGGAGCCCATTTATTATTAATGCGTTCATCTTTTGGACCTTAGCCTACTTGTATATTTTACCTAGCCGGACGTACGTTATAGGCTACACTGAAACTTGCATGCAGTACGTCAATCCCTGTCTGTGTTACAACAGCCGGTTCAGTTCGATGCAAAGCCAGCATGAAGTAGTACGGGTTAATAGTCGTCACTAAAATAGTAGAACTTGGATTTTCGATTTTCGGTCGATAAACTTGGTTTTTCTAAAAAATTACCATTCCGCGTCGATAATCCAAGTTTAATGGTCGAAAAACTTGGTTTTTCGAATTGATGAAAATTTCGCTTGCTATGGCCGTGCTTAGTTCGCACAGGGCTGACTGAGCCCTTATGGCGAGACGTTTAATTTTTTATTCAATATTTGAAGATATCTACAGTTTATTAGTGATATCATTTGATGACATCAGCAATTATTTGCTGATATCACGACTTCATTTGCTGATATCAGAAACTGAATTAGCGACACAGGTATGTTGGGATTGCTATATTAGCAAATGATCTCGTCAAACGATTTCTGATATCAGCAGTAAATTGTTGATATTATCAATTTTAATTTCAAATTCATTTCTCATAGCCTATGTTTTACAAAGTATGTACAAATTCAGTGACGCAGATTATAATATATGTATACATATGAAGGGCACTAGATCAATACAATAGACTGTTAAGTAAGCTAGTTACCAAAAAGTGAAAAAGAACAAAAATGTACAACAAGAATACAAAAGTAAAACAAAAAAGGAGTAAAAAGAAGAAGAGGAGAAGGGAAGGAAGGGAAAAGAAAGAAGGAGAAAGAAAGAAAGGGTGATGAAAGAGGAGAGAGTAAGAATAATGGAGTCTCAGAGCAAAAACCAAAAAAAAAAATAAAAAGGCTTGCCATATGCAGCTCAGACCGAGAACCCAGAGAGTTTATTCAGCTGAAAAGGTGACAAAAGGTTTAATGATCCCAACATTTAGGATGGGGCCCAGGAGTCAAGGAATGGGGTTGCTGCAGGGACGCATCCTGTACATTTGTCCCCTGCCAAAAATGGGGGCAAAAATACATTTATTCAGCTGAAAAGGTACATGGATAAAATTAAAGGGATAATATCTGCTAGGACTCACTATGATAGTCAAAATGGGTGTGACAGTATTTTTTCCTTTACGGACTGCAGCCTGAAAGGGTCCACCAAACGTGGTCTTATTTAACCGAAAACAACTGCATCTTAAACATTGGGTCACACAGTAGGCCCATGGGCTGATCTCATGGTAGATACTGCCTTTATGTACTGGAGTACATTTAAGTTTGCTTTTGTCGGGAAAATGTACATCTTGCGATCACAAAAGTGTCAGAAACTGTTTTATATTACCCAGCAAAGAACGATGTAACTCTATGATTCATACAATGCAAATTACAGAAACACGTTCTCTTGTGTGTTGGACAAGACTGGTCATTTGAAGACACGTGGTATATTGTTTTGTGTTTTTCGGTGGGTAATAACGGCACTTAAGTTGAGTATACAGTATCTAACATCAGCCCTCATTCCTTTTATGCACTTACTTGGATATTTCTTATTTTCCTTATCACAAAGCACAGATGAGGAAATCGTTTTGATGAGATGAACAGTGAACAACAGCAACAAAAAAAAAAAAAAAAAAACAACGAAAAAAAAACACTTAAACTAGGGGAAACGTGACAGAAAATATCAAACATCAAAACATACCGTTCTTTCTCGTTAGTGCACCATCGCTGACATCAAAAATGTTGATACACTAAACTAAAATAGACGAAAAAAGTGACAGCTTTAATGCAAAAGAAATTAAGAATCTCAATGGTGTATATGTTAAACTCTTATTGTAATGATAAAAATAATGGCAACACGTTACGCTTGACGCAAGTTTCATCCCTGTACCTCTGACGATTTGATATAATATCATCACCAGTTTCAAAAATACAAAAATGATGGGAGTACAATGATGACCATTAAAGTAACGAATCGATATTAAATTGAATATTAATTTCTCTTTTCTTACACAATCAAGACATGAAGGACATTGCTTTCATTGTATGATATATTTTGTAATCATCTTTTCAAACCATGCAACACAATTTGTTCTTTGTAACATCTCTTCCTTATGCATTTCTTTTGAGTTCCCTATACCTGGTAGACGACATAATGCATGTGACAGAATAAACAGATAAAAGAATCCAAAACTCAATCAAAACGAACTTAAAAGTCATTAGAGACATGAATGTTAAAAAAAATTTCCTCTAACCCTTTTAATACTGAATCGAAACGCCTTGTTGCAATTACGGAATTTGTTGTTCTGTATATATAACACCTTTCCCCATGTCTTTGAAATAATAATGGTAATTCATTTCAATGTGGCCAATCTACTTTCAACCCAACGAAGATTCTACATGGATTGCGGAGATTGTGGTTATAAAGGTGATATTAATAGTAATGGGAGTAGAGTTCCTAGGGGAGTAGGGTCTGGTACTCCGTTAAAGATGTACTCGTTATAGGCCATGGGCCATTTTGGGGTTAGAGTCTGGGCCCATGTACATGATAAAGTTGCTGTCATAGGTATTTTTGTGATTCATTAATTCTAGTCTTTCAAAAGAATTATCGCTGTATTTTTCTCCGAGCTGAATAAAGTCGTTTTGAGCTATGGGCCCCTTAATAATCCGTTATTACGAATTATTAACTCGTAATTAGGAATTAATAATCCGTAGTTACGAATTGATATTCTGCAATTATGAATTAATAATCCGTAATTACGAATTAATAATTCGTACCTACGAATTAATAATCTCTAATTGCAAATCAAACAGAGGATAGCATACAAGAAAGGGAAAGTATTACTAAAATACAGATGCGGTTGCTAGCTAACGACGTATTTGGGGTGCCAGGGCAGTTTACACGATATTCAAGTGCACTTCTGTAGTCAAACAGAAACTTTAGGGAACAGTATCTTCCTTAGGCAATAATCAACCGCAATAAAACATTTCTAATTGAAGATGGGGAGAGCTCCCGATTCCTGAACCCCCAGATCTTTAATTCTCATGACAGGATGGCGGGTTAATACGAGAGTCGACCGATAAATTTCGTTTTGTCAAATCCCTCTTGAATTTCGGTTGGACAAGGTTCAGCCGAAACCAATGCCCTTTCAGGTGCCGTTTACTTTAACTACTATTGTAATTTAGTAATAATATCCAATGATATGTATAGAGGTTGATGCTTATTTCATTCTTAAACCCAAAACGAAAGAAATGGCGAATTCTAAGTACACAATGTACATCCATTGTCATTACTTTCTGGTATACTGCCCTTGAATTAATTCGGAATTAGTAACTCGTAATTACGAATTATTAATTCGTAATGACGAAATATAGATTCGCAATTACGAAATATTGTTTCGCAGTTACGAATCATAATTTATAATTCGAATTATTAACTTGAAATTATTATTTTGTAATTACGAATTTCTATTTCGTAACTACGTATTACTAATTTCGATTATCATTGAAACCAAAAAGACAATGGTAGTTTCTGTGCAGTTACACCACGACTAACCTGTGCAAACGCTTTAGCCTCAATTGCAATTTCTCAGTAACGTAACTGTGATAGGATACAGATATTTGAAACAAACGGCGCACGTGCGATAAACACCAACAGGCTCACGAAAAACACAAAATTGTACATTCCCAAGTGTGGTCACCATTGTTCTTGCTGTTATTCAAAAATAAAATGTTGATTTTTTTTCTATGGCATATTGATATTGAACTTTAATATGTTGTTATTTTCCTCAGGCATATTAATATTAAACTGTAACGTGCGAATATTATTCTTAAATTTATGAAACAGGTTGTGCACTCTCAGTCAACGCCAATACGTTCACATGAATAACAAAATTTTACGGCGTTTCTCTACATACGAGACTAACATAAGTTTTTCTTGACATGTTAATATTTTAATGTAACATGTTGATATTCTTCTCTGACGTATTGATATATGTTTATAACATATTGATTTTCCATTGGCATATTGATGTTAAACTGTAACATGGTGATATTAATTGTGGCAAATTGATGTTCTCTTAACATTTTGAAACCCAAAGCGCTAAGTGGCCGCGTTTTCTGGGCTAGTAGAAAGGAACCGCAACAAAGAAACTAAACAGAAGAACAAAAATACAGGAAATTGGGTAGTTTCCGACTTAATAGAAAAAGTAAAATTTTGCGGGTTACTGATACTGAGCTTTTCTCTTCTCTGACGAGTAGTTCTAATATCGCTGGAGAACAATCTAGCCTTTCTTTTAAAATTTGTGTGATCGTATTGTGACATCGTTATATCACAGTTAGATTGTAGGCTAAGTGTATTTTTTAGGCCCATATTTTTTTAACGTGACTGATTTTCATCGTAATTGATATTTAACCAAAGACTGAAACCTGATTTATAATTCACAGTGTACTAAAAGTCGACGGAAAACTATTAGTTTTCCATCGATACTGTTACTGCTTTGGCTCTATGAGCTGGGCAGACACTCGAAGTTGAACGTATGCCGTATAAGAATGCTTTGTTGTTGCGTTGTGCATTTTTTAACGTACACGTCAAAGCACGTGCAACAATTAGAGATATTTGCTTGAGCAGTGAACATTCTTTTTCTTGTATCTGCATCGAGCAATTCCCTTCGGAAATGTAAACGACACTAAGCCACCACCACCTCCCCCCCCCCCCACAAAAGGAGGGACTATGCCGTATTTGTGGGGGTTCGTAAGTTTTCTTGAATAAATCGTGCACTACAGACGTCTCGGCACGCCAGCTGTTTCCTCTGACCATGAAGCTAAAAGCTCTTAGACTTAATCAGTTTTGTTCCGTAATGACACATGTGTGTCAAATCGCCCAGGGTAAAATTGCATTTGAAACCATTGAGTTCCAAATAGTTCAGGGTGCGTTTTGGTTAATTTTCCATTCAAAATCATTTATTCAGTGGCGGCACTGTAGACCCTGTTGGGCCGTATCACCTATATCGCATAAACATAATTGTGTCTAGTACATCCTCATTCACTCACCACGGTTTCGGGTGGTACAGCAGTCCGGCGGCCGACAAATACGGGGAATGATAGAATAGAAAACCGGTAAAGCGTAAAGGGGACCTTTATGCGGGGTGTTGCATGTCAGCTGGATGGACGATTAGAGATATTAAGGAGAGAAGAGCTGGTGGAGTAAAGGGGCAACAAGTTTAGACTGCATTGCATGTAATGAGTCTAAAGGGCCGAATAATAAGGATTAAATTGATCTCCACCAGCTTTACCCAGAGAGGGATAAACAAGGGGGCCATGTTCCCGCTGCTTCATGTCCTAAAAAGAAAAAAATAGAAGACATGGAATGCAGTAACAACGCTTTATGAGTGCCAAAAGAAATTGTACCCCTGCGGTAGGACCCATTTTGTAACAAACCATGACTGACAAACAATATTGCCCAAAATGTAACAACACTGAAACTTGGTCTAAAATGTAACAACTTTTTGCCTAAAATGTAACAACGTGAACGATAAAAAGACCATATAGGAAATATCAGAGATACAACCGCCATATTTTTTAAGGTGCCATAACTTAATAAAAAAAGGTCATTCAGTTTCTCATGTTATACTCGACACGTGAAACATAGGCTACAATCTAGTTTTGAGTGTAATCAGTGTTGTTATAAAAATGAAAATAGCCGCCATAACGTCAGTTTGGAATAAAACTTGTTCCATTGAACTCAGAGTGGTATAAAATATCTTGAAAGTCTAGTTCCCCTCACCTCACCTAGGTAGTTTTACAACTCTTAGGATATTCACACATACAGAAAATGCTAAAAATTTGTTTTTTGTTTTCATGACCTGTGACCCTGATCTTTGACATCATGGGTCAGACACTATATGACATACCCTGGCACCTACCAACCCAAGTTTGAAGTTTATCCAACTTATCATCTAAGAGGAGATCAATGATGTCACACTTTTTAGAACATTTGAATATTTAACCTTTAATCTCGTGACCTTTGACCTAGTGACATCATCAATATTTAAAAAAATCCTTGTGTTGTCTCCTTTTCATATATGGTAGTTCTATAACTCTAGGATCTTCACACATGAGATAATGCTAAACTGTGTTTTTCGTTTTCATGACATGTGACCTTTGCCCTTTGACGTAATCGGTCAGGCGGACACTATATGACATACCCTGGCACCTACCCACCAAGTTTGAAGTTTATTTGCCTTTATACTGTCTACTGAGAAGGAAATTATGACTCACTTTTTGCATTTTTGCCGATTTGACCTTTAATCACATGACCATAGACCTGGTGACATCATCAATATTTTAAAAAAGTTCTGTATTGTCTAATTTTCATATATGGTAGTTTTATAAATCTAGGATATTCACACATTGAGGTACTGCTAAAGTGTTTTTTTACATGACCTGTGACCTATGACATCATTGCTCTGGCGAACAGCAGGCCTACACCTCATACCCGGGCACCTACCCATCAAGTTTGAGGTTCATCTGACTTGACTTACCGTCTAAGCGGAGATCGTGACACAAATTCGGTTGTACACACACTCACACATTTGGACCCCCTTCTCACCCCCTAACCCCAGCGGATACTCCCGATCCATGTCATTTGTATATCGTAAGGTACCCCCACAAAAGGGCTACTGGCCCACCAAGTTTCGGCTGGATAATACTAGGATATTCACACATTGAGGTACTGCTAGGTGTAAGGTGGGCTACCATTTTCGGTGTCTCGAGCTGCACGAGTAAGTACAATAGCTCCACCCTGTATACTATGTATATGATGTCAATAACTCTGAAGTTCCAGTGGGGGTAGGCTGGGGTGGCCTGACCACATAGTGGCTTCCAAAAATTTTCCATAGTTCCCAAACCACCACTTTTAAGAGAGAACTTATTTTCTCATCATTTGTAACAATATTTAAGCTACTGGTTTCTTTAGGGTCCTGGACAAAAAAAAACCCCAAATTTTGGGGGGTCTTTATCCTTCACTATGCCATTTCCCAACGAAAATCACTCCTGCGATGCTTTGCCAGGAGTTCAAACCTAATGTTTTCACAAGAGTTCAACGGCACTATGGTTCCTTACGTGAATATCATTTAACTGAACTGCAGTCATTCAGTCGTAATCAAAGTTAACCCACAATTTATCACATCCCAAAAAGTTTGGGTCCCATTTTGTCCCTAAGAATGCTGATCAGCCAAAAGTACTTGATTACCATAGCACTTATCTGAAGAACCCTTAACATAATTACATATAATCTTTTGAAGAACTATTGCTTTGCACAACATAATAATTTATGACCTATATGGTCCAATCTGAAGTTGGACCCATAAATTTTGAACACTGCAAAGAGTCCCACTACCTCAATGATAATTTGACAATCCTTCCACATTGTAAAGCAAAATACAGACAGAAAAGTAGCATTTGCATGATTCCGCAAAATGGTCCCCATATGGGACAAATTATTCTGAACAACCAGAAAGAACCACTAACATAGTACTGACATCACACAACAGGGGAAGAGGCATTTTGCATGATTAACTAAAATGGCCCCTACGGAACTTGGACCCCAAAATCTTGGACACCTTGAAGGCACCGTTACCATAATACATTGTACACTAGGAGAAAACTTTGTTCAAACTTTATAATTTTAGATATCCTGTTAAAAATATTTCAGATTCCCCCCATACCCCTAGATGACCTTTGACCTCCACCACAAACTTTCATCCCACTTTCCCCCATTGGATGTTTACCACTATCAGTGAATTCCCTGTTATAGAGTTAGCATGGTGGTTTACTGTTAGAGTTTCCATCTTGCTATCTTTGAGTGCTCGGATTAAGATCCCGGCAGAATTTTGCCTGGGGAGTGAAGCTGTTCACAGTGTTGCTTAAGGGATTATTTTGGCTTCCTGTTGTCTCATTTGGGGCTAGTCAACTTCAGCTTGCTGAATACAATTGATGGGCTTCTGAGCAGGACAAGTTCTCTACCCACAAAATGCCCTCATTATCAGACAAAGTCACTTACCCAAATGTATGGTTCAATAAATTGAAATAATGTATCACATCATGAAAGAAAGCAGGGATGTAATTAATGATGCTAGTACCTGACATGTGCACATCAGTTATACCAAAAATACTGTAACTTGTGTGTTAATTGAAACGACTGTTATGTAAAGTGTCAGTCACCTTTTTATACAATCAGCTGTCTAATGAAATGGGACACGATGCTTTTTTGAGCCAGCTGTATAAAATGTAGCGTTTGAATGTATCATGACTGATGTTCTGAAATCACACCAGAGCTGTATTTTTCATTTTCCAATAATTACACTTCTCCTTTTTTCAAATGTCAGATACTGTGTGAACTGTGTTGATTTACAGTCACAGTTTGATACCAACTACATGAGCAATATGATTGCAATGGCAATTCTTGACTAGGTGCATTGTCATGGAAATGTTCCAGACAAGAAACTGAGTAATCTAGTCATATACAATTGTAACTTCTTTGATTAAAGATCAAAATAGACACATGAAAACATTGCTTTGTTGTTCCTTTGTATTATTTCCACAAGGTAAACTGAGTAAGACAAACATTGACTTTGACAATTCTTTTGACAGGAATACAAAAACAAAATAACTTTTCATTATTTTATAAGGCTTGGACATCTTAGGAAAAGATGTGGAAAAAATATGTTAGTGCCATATGTATAAAACTCTCATATACACATAAAGAAATAAAAAGTTTGGTACTAAAGTCACAGCTCAAAGTGCTATCACTTGAATCCATATCCTACATGAACCCAAAATGGACATGAAACAAATATTTCAAGAATTAGAGACCATAGTATCAAATCGCTTAACATCACATGACCAATACAGACTTTATCCACATACATATGAATTGACTATTTCAGCAAAAAGGAAAATTAATTAACCTGCCGTTTCAGTTTGCTCCAGAATTTAACTTTGTTTTGAATTGCTAAATTTACCAGTTTAATATAAAAATGTCAGGCAGAAGAAAAGCATCAGGGGAGATGGGACTGACCAGCTCACAAAACCACCTTTTACTTTTTGCAAATGTGTTTATAAGCTGACACATTTGATACAACCAAAGTGATCTTTTCCTGCTACAATGCATAATAAGTGATTCTGAAGAAGCACAAAACAATCATATTTTTAAAATGTTACATGTACCTATAAACTGAACTTGATAAGTATCAACCAAAGCTTTGGAGGGCACTTTCTCTCAAAAATACCAAAATTGGCAGTTTACACCTTTAAATATCAATTTTGAATCTTCACATAGAATTGAATTCCAGAAAATCTCAGTACTATTCCTTCTGCTACGAAAACCAAATTTGGCAAAAATAATTTGAAGGTAACCAAAACATTAAAAGAAGTACTCAAATTGCCTTTGCTTCACAATATCTAACCTCTTAAGGACAAAATAAAATGAAAAAAACGATGGCTTCAAGGATTACAATATGTTTCATCATACAAATGAGATCCTGATACAGCTGATGGAGGCAAATTAATTAAAGGCAGCAGCTTCAATTGTTGGAATTACAAGGCTCTTGATTTGAGTGCTATCACAGCTTCAGTTTTTCTAGGCCTATTAAAAGTTTGTCAAAAGGTAGGCTACCTGATGATACTTTAGGTCCAATTTGCCAAAATATTTAACCTTCCATGACGGAAACCTTCAAATAATACCCCTTCTTAAAACACCCCTCTACTTGTGCTTATGTTGAACAGACCCGGGCCCATTTATTAGGTCTTAAGTATTACCCTAACGTTAAGTTTGATAGCCAACCATTGACTAACTTTATCCTACAACAAGAGCCCAAGGGCACTCTGGTTCCTTGCGCAGATGGAGAGCATATAATGTAAATTATGAAGTAAAAGGGAGCATATTGCATTATTTTGTACGATAGCCCATATGGCCCATTTCTGACCATGAACTCTCACTGCATTACATAAAATCTGTAGAGAGAGAAACATATTTCATGCTTTTATAAAATGGCCCATTTCAGACATTGGACCCCAAAGATGACAAATATGTACCCACATGGAACCACTTCCATAGCACTAATGTGTCCAACTATCAACAGTGTTACATACAATCTGTAAGAGAAGAAATATTTTGCATGATTTCACAACAGCCTATGGGCACTATGGTTCCTTGCACTTGAAATATACATACTGTAAAATGATATGTCTGAGTTCATAAATATCAAAAAAGACATTTCAATTAATGCAATGAATTGCAGATGTTGAACTGCAATATACAGCAATATCCCATTCATTTTACAAAACACAAACAGCTGTGAATCTCTCATTTAAAGAAGGGGCTTTGCAAATTGCAATATGGCTTATCTCATCTATGCCCCTTTAAAGTCCAATAAACTGATAGAATGCCCTAGAGGGAACTACTGGGGTCTAGTTTTAACTGGTAAGAACACCAACTGACTTATTTTCTTTCATTGTGTCCTGCTCACCTCACTAATTGAAAAGACACTTACATGAATGCACACATTAGCACTCAGGCACGAGGAGGTAAACTGATCTATCCAAAACTTGTCTGGTGTGACCACCTACAGTTGTGCAAACAACACTGCTTCTTTTTCATTTGATCAAGAAACTGCTAACTCAAGCAGTACTTCCATGATGCACTGGAGGGGGACTGATGGAACACATGAGCATCCATAGCATAACAGGGTTTTCAGACTTTGCCCCCAGATGACCTGCGGCCTCCACCAAAAACGATAGGGCACACCTTCTCTATATGGCGAACCTACATACCAAATTTGACTTTCATCTGACTTTCCCCTATTGAGTTAGAGCGTACCTAAACAAAACAAACTTTTGTCCCCAGTTCCCCCAGATGACCTTTGACCTCCACCAAAAATGATAGGGCACACCTTCTCAATATGGCAAACCTACATACCAAGTTTGACTTTCATCTGACTTTCCCCTATTGAGTTACAGCGTACCCAAGCAAAACAGACTTTTGCCCCCCGTTCTCCCAAATGACCTTTGACCTCCACCAAAAACAATAGGGCACACCTTCTCAACACAGCAAACCTACATACCAAGTTTGACTTTCATCGGACTTTCCCCTACTGAGTTAGAGCGTTCCTAAGCAAGTGTCACAGATGCACACACATGCCAACCTGACTGCATGTGTTCCTTTGCTGACGCAAGGAACCAAAAACTAGCCTATTTGATATCGCAAAAAGAGCCAATGGCAATGTCGTGAACAGCATGAGACCTAATGAAAATAATTACCGACCGTCGCCTCTGTTGTAACTTTTTACCTAAATTTTTCTGTATCCACATTTTGGAATTATGTATTCCTGCAAGAGTACTGCTCAAGATATAACCAACTTACTGAAGACCTTACGCAACACGGTAATTTGTAGGATTGCTTCCCATGTGTACTTAAAAAGTTAGGCGTATCTAACTCAATGCACAGAGTCTGTGCATGTTATATATGCGTACTCTGCAGCATGTACTTGCTATGATCGACAAGGCCTTGTCCATTGCTTTTTAGATCAAGTCAAGTAAGTAGCTGCATGCATCCGCCGCACCCATACAAAAAGTTCAAAATCGAAGACCAGCATTTACTGATCTGTCAATATTTGTAATCCCTCTTTTGAACTTCATTTGGGAAACAAATTTCCGAGTTCATCAGAAATGATTAGTGACATCAGTTGAGAAACAGATGGTCTTTGTTTTCACGGCATATGAGGCAAGGGAGTGATTAAAACTTTGTGCACTCAAAACAAAGGCTTGACATAAGAAATTTGCAAAATGAGAGTATGGCTGCATTAGATTACGATATGTTTTTGTAATCCACAAAGTAGATCAAAGAATATCAAGCTGATATGGCAAATTTTAACATGTCATGTATGAGTTTCTGTTTATGTTCATGACATAGTAACTACACTCACAGTTTAAACAATACATTAGTTAAAATCTGCTGCTGTTACCCACAAATTAAAAAATGTAATTATTAACAAAGAATTGTTACAGGTGTCACATATCAAATATGAAAATAAAATATTGAATGTCACCGACATAATACCAGAATGCCAACAGGTACTGTGGTTTTGATGATTCAATTATGGGCACTTTGAATCGGGCATATTGCATAAGGTGAAGATACATTGAATTCAAATGACTATTGAACTCCACCTAACAACAACATACCAAATATGAGATCTGTGAAAGTTTTCCTTCTAGAGATATTACAAGGTTTCAACAATTTGACCCCTCTTGGACCCATATGACATTTGACCTCCACCCAAACAAGAGGCTTGTGTACTCAACAAAGAAATCATCCATAACAAATATGAGATCTGTCCAAGCTTCCCTTTTTGAGATATTGTGGTTACAAGGTTTTCACAACTTGACCCCTGTTGACCCAAAATGACCTTTGACTTCCACCAAAAACAACAGGCTTCTTGTTAAGGTTCACTGACATAATAAACATGAGATCTGTAGGAGTTTCCCTTCTTGAGATATTGTGTTTACAAGGTAGGCGTCACAAAAATACATACTTACGCACACACGCCCGAATGCAAAGGTACGACTCTCATCAAAACCAAAAAATTACAAACCAGAATGCAGAAAGGCATTGCGGTTTTGAACCTAGCCTTTAAATGACCCTTGACATAAAACAATGGGTTCTTACTTCTTACACTCAGAAGGGTCCATCAGCAAATTACACATATGAAATCAATCTAAGCTTGCATTCTTGTGATGATGTGATGGCAAAGTTTTCAGTTCGACCTCTGCTGACCTCAAATGAAGTTTTTTACCTTAACAAAAAGGGGGGTTTTTGGCGCTGAATGAGATTCATCAACATAGCATATATGAGATCAGTCTGTGATAGCATTTCTTGAGATATTACAGAACATGGTTTTCATATTTTCACCTCCACAGATGACCATCACCTTCAATCAATAGCAATCGGGTTCTTGTGCTGGCACATATGACATCAGTCCAAGTTTGCATTCTTCAAGAATTGTCTTTATAATATTTTCACATTTTCACCCTTGTTAGACCTCAGATGAGCTAAAATAAACTCAATAAGCTTTTGTTCATGAAATATCATGTTTACAAGTCAGGCATCACAAACAAATATATACTATTCATACACCTACACACCATCACAATTTCACATATTATGGGTATCTCTGGAACCAAAGACAGAAATATTAAAATCACCAAAAAAAAAAGCAAATCTTCTGTAATACCTTCAATGGATATCACTTTGTAAGCTTAGAATCGATCCACGTATAATTACACACTCCTTTAACAGTTGCAATATGTAAGCCCCTGTAATATGTAAATGCAAGGTAATATTTACATAATTATATCTCACATACCAAACAAACTCATGTAGTTGGTGTACACCACTTGTAACATAACTTTTGTATTTTACACCACCTTACATGACCAGAACAAAAAAGTTAAAGCTGGAATATGGGTTGCACTGGCAATGCTTCAAGGAAGGTGAAGTAGGGGAACAGATCACGTGTAACAAAATCTGAAAGAGAACTATGCATCTTCAAGATATTTTCTCAAAGTTTTTGTTGGCCCTACAAAATTCAGACTCTCCAAGAAAGTCTAGCCATAAATCATTGTTACTTTAAATCAAACAGACCACTGGAAATGGATGTGAATATGAATATTCATTTAAGCAAAGATGGGACTTCATATTTTTTGTTGTTGTAAGGACTATAGTATATTTGATTTTCAGTAGTAAAATATGACAAATTTTCAACTCACATTCCATCCTTAACTAACACCATATACTTCAGCTTGATGTTATGGATTTAAACCATCTGACACAACATATGTAACCAACGCACACATTAAACATTATTCACTTTGATGAACTTGATTGTCAATGTAAGCTGTCATAAAAGTTTCCATACATTATACCAATGGGCTTTGGTAAAATATCATATTTTTGAAGTAATGATGAGAAACACTTTTAACTTCTTACAGTTTAAAGAAGATATAGTGATGTCATATGTTTTTCCAAATAGCTTGCAGTCGCACCACACATGTCAAGACTGAGGGCACAAACACACATACCAAAATACTAGTAGAAGCAGCAACTTTAATTCTGCAGACTGCATTACCACTTTACATTGCAATTGCAATGGTAAGTTTTGGTATCTGTTTAATAATTTTTGCTCTCAACTAGCAGCAAATAGCATTGTAATGATTCATGACAATTTTGTTGTCATTTTTATAGAAATAGGATAAACATATAAGCCCACTCAAACTAATACATAAATAAGTAGATAACACATATTGTGACTTGTAGCTGTGGACTAGGTAAATGAGCAGCATTGCTAAAAATATATTGTAAATTTTTCTTCCCATTTTCTCAAATAAAGTTGGCATGTCAGACTTGAAGCCTATTCAAATGTTTCCACAAAGCTATGTATGGCAAATGGCAAGCAAAATTTCTAATAAGCAATAATTTACACCACGACCCCCCTCCCATTTTGAAAAAAAATTGAATACTTGCTTCTAATAGCTGCAAGAATAGTTTGAATGAACAAAACTGCCAGTCACTACTTTGTCGTGCTTATGAAAATTTAGTCAATTCCATGTGGAGCATTGTGGACCAATAAGAAATATTTCCAACAGCACAGAAAGTTGGCTTGCTATTCAAATACGGCCTAAATTAAACGGGCAAATATACCAAGCCAGTACACTGGAATGATCATATTAACGGTAGAGCATAAAGAAGAACACAAAGTACTTTAAGTGAGAATATCAATATGAATTTTCATTCCTTAATTTCCTAAACACTTCACACTCTTTTATGCTTTTCTCAAGATTTGGGACCACTTTACAAACGAAGTACCAGATGATAATTCTACACCACTAATAGCACAACTTTCTATCAAATCCACAATTTCATTTGGAGCCATTTGATAATATTCTTTTGAGTACTAGTAAATAGATGCACCCTAAACAGTGATCTAAATGTTAACTAATCTTGTAAGTAAGTGCCCTATATTATGGGCAACAGAATACATATTTCCACAAGCCAAGAAATCCTACCAATATATCTGTACAACAAGAATTAGACAATGATGTGTGGTTTTGATGATGCAGCAGTGCCAGCCAGTGCGCCAAATTGCAATGCAATGATACCTTTATTGCTAGAACTGTGGAAAAACCTAAGGAAAAAAATCCAGCTGAGTAACTAGAAATTGGTGACAGATTGCTGGCCTATTTGGCATACAGAATTTATTGGTGCACTAAGAGCAAAAACAAACCCAGTCAGTGCAATACATGTTACAGTGTTCTCGTGTTATGATGCAAGTTTTTTTTTTCCCATATCAAGATACAGCTAAGCCATGTCACTGTGTTAGTTGAGTGTGTGGGCCTGAGTTGTGACTGCTAAGTGTATAACTCATGCCATAGGCATGAGACTTGACAGCTGTGACTTTAGTGTTCAAGATATATCAAGGGAGAAAAACAGTATTTTTGCAATGATTTGTCATTGTTACAGGGCATTTTTAGTAACATTTTTAGTAACATTGAGGCAACTGACAAAGTGCACCCACATTGCCACTGCACTATCAGAAAATATCAATGTAATGGAATGTGAGAATAAATTTATTTACAGAGCAATGCAAGTGTGTTTATGATACAGAATAAACTATTTAATGTTTGTATCACTATCACATCTGGATCAATCCAAAAACACACATACACTCAGACGTGCACACACATACTCACACACGCAATCTTGATTATACAAAGGTTATAATTTTATTGCAACCAAATATGAAGTTTGGACATTACTTAGTGATCAATAACTTACAAGAAGCAAGAGCCCAAGGGCACTACAGCTCCATGTACTTGGAATATACATACTATAAAATGATATGCTAGATTCATATATATCAAAGAAGCCATTTCAATTAATGAAGATGTTGAGTCCTCAGATATTGGTTCAAACTAAAAAATACATAAAAACAATGGGGTCCTGTATGTGATGTGGTAGCCTAATGTATTTTTTGTTTCAACTGGTACTGTGACTTAAACTCCATTTATCCCATTCATTTTACAAAGCACAAACAGCTGTGAATCTTTCATTTAAAGCCCTAAAGATGGGATTCTGCAAATTGCACATAGGCTTATCGTATCTATGCCGATTAAAGTTCACCACCCGACACTGACAGCATGCCCAGGACAGTCTAGTTTCCACTAGTAGGAACACCAACTGACTTATTTTCTGTTATTGTGTCTTGCCCACCTTACTAATTAAAAGCTATTTACATCAATACACACATCACCACAGAAGCACAAGCACGTAAACTGATCCAGCCCAAACTTGTCTGATGTGACCACCTACAGTACTTCCAACAGCACTGCTGCTTCTTCATTTGATCATGAAACTACTACCTCAAGCAGTACTTCCATGATTTGCTGGAGGGGTTCTGATGAGACATGTAAGCATCCATAGCATGAAAATGGAACGAAGAACTTTTAGAAACCAAAAGTCAATTGCCCACAGCATGCACAAAAATTCTAAATATACACCCACTGAAGCAAAAGGCCCTACCCTTTGCCAAAAATGCTGATGATATTGAAAATAAAAATGCTACGATCATGTACTTAATATCTAACAACACATTCTTACCACAATTGAAGCAAACTGGACAAGGCACTGCAAAGACATAGCCATATCAGGAATTTTACATTAAATCCTGCCAACTCATTACTATCCAAGACATAAGCACCAAAAACAATAGGAAACATTTTCTCAGTATGACACAAGTGCCCACTAAGTTTGACAGAAACTGACTACTTGATATTGATTTATCAAGTCACATGCCTTGCATTCCAATCGTGACACTAAGCCCCCTCACTGATTGATATGCAAGATATGAGCACCAAAAACTACAGGGCACATCTACTCAATATGATACACATACACACCAAGTTTGAGAAAACTAAAGGACTCAATTATTAGGTTACTGAGCCACATACCTTGCATTCCAATGGCATCACATATACACATACACACATATGCACATGCCGACTTGACTGCATAGGTCCCTTTGTTAAGACAAAGAAATCAAAAAGAAAAGGTAAGAAATACTAAACCTGGTGAGTTACGTAAATTATTTGTTCCATTGTCTTAATAGAAGGCTTGAAATACTATCAGAAACACTGAAACCAGGAAATTCAGGGACATTCCTTGCCCATATACTGACAACAGACATAAAGATGTTAAAAGTTCAGCCACTTTACTCTTCTAAAGATACCATGACTACATCACATCTGAAATCTGAAATAAATTTTTGTTAAATCTGAAATGAATTTCATCTACGGGACCCAGTGGCAGTTACCATAGATGTGGCATTGTTTCATTAATTTATTAAATCTTTAATGGGCTTTCTCTTGATATGTCAGTGGTACTTTCCAAAAACAAGAAACAACACATACATCGTAAACATACCATGGAAGAAGTAGCCTTCTTGAGATACTGTATTCACAAGGTTTTTCACTATTTGACATCTGTTGACCTCAAATAACCTATGACCTCCACCAAAAACAATAGGGTTCTTGTGCTCAATGAGGTACATCTACACAAAAAATATGACATATGTCCAAGTTTCTCTTCTTGAAATATTGTGTTTGCAAGGTTTTCACAATTTGACACCTGTTGATCCCAAATAACCTTTGACCAAAACTAAAGCAAACAGGGATCTTATACTCAATGTGATTTACCAACGTACCACACATGACAATTGTCCAAACTTCTTGAAATAGTGTGTTCACAAGGTTTTCATAATTTAAACCCTGGTAACCCCAAATGACATTTGACCTCCCACCAAAAACAATACGATTCTTCTACTTAATGTGGTACACTATATAGCAAATATAAAATTTGAACAAGTTTCCCTTCTTGAGACATCACGTTTACAAGGTTTTTTCCTTTCGTTACCTGTTGACAAAAAATGACCTTTCAGTGCCATGGGAACCACCAGGGTTCTTAGATTCAATGTGGTACACCTACATACCAAATGTGAGATTTATCTAAGTTTCCTTTCTTGAGATATTGTGGTTACAAGCAAGGCATCACAAACACACACGCAATCTTGATTACATGGGTAAGGATTTCATCAAAACCAAAAAAAAGTGAAAGAGAAATCAAACATTCCTGAAAAACATTAAAAGTGGAAAGCAATTAAAATTACGACTGCACTTTGAAGAAGTTTCCCTAGAATTTTACCATCAAGTCTTAGTGACATTACTTTTGACCGAATATTTTTTTCCAGCTCTAAACTTCTTGATGTGAGGTGGCAGACTTTTGCTGTGTGGTGGCGGTATGGCCTTGAAATGACCAGATGTTGACTGAGAGGCAGCACTTGGAGGAGAGGAGTGATTTGAAGTAGCTGCTTCATTGGGAGTATGATGGGGTGGTGCTGCTGTTTTTGTATCATTCTGTGTGACTACATTTCTGAAATCAGGCACCGAGATGGTTCTTGTGTTGGTTACTTCACAATCAATCTGCATCATGGTCAAGTGATCCTTGGGGGTTTCCCACATGGTTGCTGTCAGGTGAAAAAAAAACAAACCACAAGTGATGTCAAACAGGCACAGTGAGATCATTGCAACACAAAAACTGTGATGAGGTAGTTACTATAGCAACTATTAGAGCTCATTTGAAGCATGTTACTTTAGACTTTCCTCAGTTTCCTTCAATGGATAATAAATTTTTAGGAGAAAATTAGGTAAAACTTTACGTTGCAGGAGGAAGAAGAAAACAGGTTACTAAAAGAGAAAGTATTCACTTTGTTTGGGCTCTCAAAATCTTGCTTCCAAAATCATATCCCCCAGTCGTAGTTTCAGTCTTCGATGTGAAATTCTACCAATTTCATCAGATTCATGTCCAATGGACAACAATCAGAAAAACAGAATAAAAAATGCTTTGTGGTTTTGAGGATATAACCAACAGTAGCCTAGCTCTTCACACTAATTAATACATAAGCAATAGAAATATAACTAGGATAAACAGCACAATGGTATTACACATAAGAACTATTGAGGTTGTCCATACAGTAATGTTAAGTGAAGCAAGAATCAGTGTTTCAAATTTTCTCAACAAATCTCTCTTAAAACTTCATAATATAATGAGAAAATATTCAACGGCTATTGAATCCAGTACATGTAAAAATAAACTGTATAAAGGCGCGTTTTCAGGTAAAGACATAAACAAGAGGGCAATTCACAGAGTTGTATCTTTCACCCCTATCACTGTCCGTACTCATTCACTCTTTCACACTCACACGCATCACATTATAGTTGAGCTTAATCGTACACATTACTGTACATACACAGCTAGTCACATAAACACCTACATAACATACACCTGTCCATACAAATGCAAAGGACATGAAAGTAATATGAGTACAGGTATGTGTGTAAAAGTCGCATACATGCCGAAGTATTTTCATACAGAAATCCTGTGTGCATCATCTGATCAATGTCACAGGACAAAGGTCATGGGTATTACAGTACATAATATAGTATGGTAGGTTCTTTTAGTACAAGGTGTTAATGCAACTTATTAGATTTTTGTTTTTCCATGCAATGTGACTTAATATTTCAACCTATGCAACCATGTTTGGGCTGAGTAATTATGTCTAATAACAATGTCATTTTCAATATTGTGGTATTAAAAATACTCTCATCGGTAAGTTTTCTATGCCGTGTCTACACGGACAAGGGGTTGAGTTGCTTGCAGTACATTTTGGCAGGAAAAGGCATTGAATAATGTAAATGATCATGGCATGCTTCTTAGAACTACTACAAAACATGCAGTCCGCTGATTTGAGAAATGCATGAAAATGGAGCAAAGAATTTCAGAAACCAAAAGTCAATTGCCCACAGCATTCACAAAAATTCTAAATATTCTGTACACGCTTACACACACTGAAGCCAAAAATACTAATGACATTGAAAACAAGAATGCAGAAATGCATTGTGGTTTCGATGATCAAAGTAAGAGAATTTTTTTCGGAATCTGATATAATAGCATTATTTTGTGTCACATTGAGCTACATATGCTTTATATCAGATGTCAGATTTGTCCAAGCTTCTTTTTTTGCAATACAGTGTTTACAAGTCAGCTGTGTCGGTAGGAGCAAACGCATACATCGGTATATATGGCTGCTCCATACCTGGTAAACCGGACATCGCAGAATCACTGTTTCCTGTGTTACTTGTACGTACCCACAGTGTTGTCATCAAGGAATGTACAGAGCATGCATATGTCTGTGTAAACAGCGTCAATTTCTCCAAGATCTTCTTTAAATGAGAATAAGTTTTGAAAAAAATGTGTTCGGTTTCATGTGTGTACTCTGCCTTTCAGTAAACGTTACACTAACGTTCATCCCCGACTCTTCTCACTGCAGTGTTCCTTACTTCCTATAGAACTGTATACTTGGTACACCCCTAGCAGCAGTAACTTGAAATTTCATGAAATCACTGCTTACTACATTAATTACCCATTCCATCTGGTTGTCTCACACCATGTACTGTACATGTCTATGTTCAGTTGGTAACCACATACAGCCCTCTTAAGTAAGAAAAATTGCTACAGCAATAAAAATACTGAAGTTAAATGGCTTTACCTTGACTAAAGTAAGTTTTACCACAGCATTTTTAAAAATGATTATTCCTACACGTCACCATCATCAAATCCAGGAAAATATCCTCTTTAAAACTCTGCTATCAAGACCTAATACTTTCTGTAACAACCCTGAAAAGGTATGCATTTGTTTTCTTTTAACTAAATAGTGAGGAATCTAGATATACTGAGTGACAATACGCAGCCATTAACATGAAGAAATTAAGTGCCAAACACATTTGGAGGTTTAGGGGGCAGGGTGGGGTGAGAGATGAAGATGGGAGATATTAGAACGTTTTAAGTTGAACATTTATGAGTGCCGGTAAATTCTTTTCCACGTTCCCTGTGGCTGTGAGCCAATATGATTGAGCTTGGTCTCTCAAATGCATTGAGTTGGAGTTATGAAATTGTGTTGGTTTGTCGTAACAGTTATATATGGTGAACTTTTCTGCACACTTTTTTTAAGTTGAGTGTGCAAAGTTTTAGTGTAAAATATGCCATCCTGTTCCTGATGACCCAATATAAGCTAAGCAATATATCAGACAACATACAGCACATTTTCAAACAGTTTGGGTCAAAATTCACTTGAAAATCTTAGTCTAGTCTGTTCCTCTACAGTAAGTGTAGGGCACAACTAATACATGTGTTGGCTAGGCTCTATCTCAGTATTGCATATATATGTTAGGCTACAGTCCCAAATCACTCTGGATGTCCCAAGTCCCAAGTCACTCTGCATGAAAATATGTCGTAGAAGGAAACCTTCGAATTAGAGTTTGCGAAAATAATGCGGATTGCTAGTTTGGGGTCTTTTGCACATGTCATGCAAAAGTTTTTGGCAGTTTTGACCGATTGAGGTATTTGTTTATACTTCTGAAGTTCGATCTTTCTGATCAACATTCATTCCATCTGAACATGTGATAGTAACTACAGTTCCAAGTGTACACAGACAACAAAACAGTGTGTGAGTCATAACGAAGGTTTTTGTGACTGAAATCTTTAGGGAGTCTAAAACCTTAACAACACTCGCAGTTTGCATCAACAGAAAATTGTCTTTGGAATAAACTTTGAGTAAGCATTCATTCCGACCAGGGAGTTGCTATTTGACAATAGCAACACCCTGTTCCAGCCGTATTGCTTTGCATACGCGATGTACTGTATGTGTGACGGCTAGTAACGTTAACATGGGCAGTATGTACTTGAGACAAATCTATCATTCTATGCAATGTTTAACGAAACAGACTAGACAGACAGGTGTGCAACTGACTCATTATAGGGAGATGGTATACGGAGATGAGCTCTAAACTGTAGGTGAAAAAATTATTTAGCTATTTTTTTCCCCACTTATATGACTGAGGTTTCTTTTTGGCGGGAATTACAGGGAAAATGTTACTCCATGTTTGATCAACACACATGTTTTCCAATTTGTAGTAACGAAATGGAAACATGCAAGCAATTCACTCCTCTTTTTGCTATTCTGAACGTATCTCATATGGTGACGCACGGCCATATCGGCATTTCAACTGTTTTTCTAGGTAGGTACGGGACTTCGGAATACCCTCGGTCTCACACTTTGCTTTTGTTTTTATGTCTGACAAACATTGCTACTTATTTTGATGTTCCATTGTCACCAAGTTTCTTTCTTTTTACTAAAATGCTAATTTGTGTTTAATATGCCCTGCAAGGTGCACAGCTTTTGCTTACACAACTTGAAGAGGGTGTCTTGGAATTTTCTGTAACCCCAATCACAGACTATTCCAATTAGGTACAGTTCAGTTACATATTCTCTGATCGACTAACTTGAGAAGCGAGGGGGCATGAATTGGTTTCTTCACACAGCTTTACTTTTTACGACGTATTATCCATTTTTCCGGGTATACTTGTTAGCTGTGAATTTTGATACTGTAGGCGTAGGTGTCAATGCCACGCTCACGTATACCGGTAAATCGACACAGTTTATTTACAAGGTTTTCACACTTTGACCCTTGTTGACCTCAAGTGACCGTTGACCGCCTTAAAAAAAATAGAGTTCTTGTACTCTATCAGATACACCTACATACTTCATATGACATTTGTCCAAGCTTCCCTTCTTGAGATATTGTGTTTGAAAAGTTTTCACAACTTGACCCCTGTTGACCTCAAATGATCTTTGACCTCCACCAGAATCAATATGGATGTTGTACGTGATGTGGTACAACGTACTAAATATTACATTTGCCCGAGCTTCCTTTCTTGAAATATTGCGTTTACAAGGTTTTCACAATTTGACCCGTTTACCCCAATGACCTTTGACCTCCACCAAAAACAACAGGGTTCTTCTACTCAATGTAGTACACCTACATACCAAACATGAGATCTGTCCAAGCTTCCCTTCTTGAAATATCGTGTTTACAAGGTTTTCACAAAATGACCCCTGTTGACCCTCAAATGACCTTTGAGCTCCACCAAAAACAATAGGGTTCTTCTTCTCAATATGGTACACCTACATACCAAATATGAGATCTGTCCAAGCTTCCTTTCCTGAGATATCGTGTTTACAAGGTAGGGCATCACAGACATACATACACGCGCACATACACACGTACACCTATACACACACGTATGCATGATTACAAAGGTTACGATTATCATCGAAACCAATAAAAATGCCATGGTCATGCACCTACTATCTAACAACACCTTCCTACCACATTTGAAGTAAGTCAGACAAGGCACTGCAAAGATACTGCCATATCAGGAATTTTACATTAAGTCCCACCAACTCATAAATATGCAAGATACAGGCACCAAAAACAGTAGGGCAATTCAATCAATATGATACATGTACACAACAAGTTTCAGAAAAATTGAGCACTGGATTATTGAGTTATCGTGCCACATACCTCACATTTTAATGGCATCACATACACACATGCATACACATGCCAACTTGGCTGCATAGGTTCCTTTGTTCACATAAGGAACCAAAAAAACATTCCTCCTTTACAGCAAGTTCCTCCAAATCTCCAAAGGATCTATTATCCAAGAAAAATCTGCTTGGAAGTTGAAGTGTGTGTCATTGTCACCACAAACATATTTGTCACGTGTTTTTGGATCTCCTACTGGACAGACTGCCCTGCAGTACCATGTACAAAACACACTCCCTCCAGATGATCACATCAGACACATGCATGGTACACTGTTAACACTGAACAAGTTAAAGTTAGATCTCTAAATGAAAGAGAACAACTCTGAAATGACAGAAAATTATCAGTATTTCTAAATTCTCTAGACCAATCTTCTGCAAAATTACAAGATCTGTTGCCATGCTTGCATGGATCCTCCACCTCAATTTTTCAAGCTAATGTGATGAAATTTGAAAGAAAGGAAACCTTTTGCAGTGAGAGACAAAAATTTTCACTCCATACTACCACATAAGATCTACCCACACTGTGGGGGTTGAGATAACAATGGCAACAAATTACCACTTCCCTTTTTCCAATCATGTAACTAGTAATAAAATGTATTGCCATCCTAATATGACACCTTCACTGCAAATTTCACCAAAATCCACCAGCAAATTACAGCAGATGAAAGGTTGTGAAGAGACATACAGACATTTACACTTTTACAGCACCACAAAAGCACTACTGACACTTCCTAAGTTGAGCTAATTAATTCATCTAGATATTCTAAAAAGGATTTTTTGATTGGTTAAAAGCCTTGATAGGTTTATTTGTCTTACAGACAAACTTCATGTAGGATCTGCTTCAAGTTTCAGGCATCTGCATTTTTTCACTGACCATCGTAGGTAATGAATGAAGGAGTTGAAAACTCAGTTCTTTGCATGTGACAACCTATCCACTCCCTTTCTTTGTTAATATTTATCTGCATTTCCAACTCATAGAAAAATGACCCCACAAATTTCCATAATGTATGTTTTTTTTTTTTGTTGAACCAACTACCTGTTTACTTTGTTTCAATTTTATGTTTGTCACAAAACTCACCATTGCCTCCAGCAGGCATCACCAGCGACATTTTAGGTCGCTGTGTGCTGTTATGTGACATTGCAGGCAGCAACAGATGATCCTGGAGGAAAAAAATGAAAAAATCAAATAATCAAACAGCAGAACTTCTGGTCATTTTTCCTACTCAAGCGGAGACAAAAGTCACAGACACTCACAGTAGCAAGAGCAACATTTTCTGTTCTTCTTACACTTAAACCTGCTTATCAACATCAAGTCACATGCTTCATATCTGCTCCGACTACTCTTTATTACGGACTGTTCACTTCCCACAGTCACTGCAACAATATCTCTGACAGTTAAAGTTTCTGACAATTGTGTGCATCTAATCTCAGTCTGTATGAGACATGTCAAGAGACCATAAAACTAATATCTCCTAGGAGAATGATCAAGTGTTTTCTGTCTACATGGACAGTTAAAGGGGAATTGCAAGCATGAAGCATGTCTTCTAGTTTCTCTTAAAGCTATTTCAAATCATTTTCATTCACATTCTTGATACTGAAATGAACTTCTCGGCAACACAATATGTTCAAATGTGCCGCCCAATCGAGTTCCTAACTCTATTCACATATACAAAAATGTGCTTCCATTGTTATGCAATTGACTGTGATCCCTCTGATTTGTGAAGTAGTCAACAACCAGCTCTGATTCACAAAGACCATTGAACTGAACTGTCCTCCCTCCAATGCGGTTATTGCAAGATAAAATTGGTCAAGTAAACCCATGAGAAGAGGAATTTCTCTTAAAAAGGCCACATTACAAAGCTTAGGGAGGTGTGAAGAATAGCTTGAAGAAAAGCTAATTACTACGTTGGACAATCAGGTTGGTCATCGTGAATCAGAGCTTTTCACCAAAACTACGTAATCAGAGATAAAGGTCAATTACATAGCAATGCTTGCACCCTTCGTATATATATGCATAGCATTAGAGACTTTGTCAGTGGGAAGTGTGTGTGTATTGTATTGCCAAAAAGAATTCATTTCAAAATATAAAAAATATGTATGAAAGTGGTTTGAAATGACTAATGAAATGACATGTCAGAAGATATGTTCCTTGCCTGAAGTTCCCCTTTGTCTCATGCCACCTGCCTGTTATACCTTCTCACACCCATTGCATAATGACAGAGTCAGAGGACATATAGTTATGCAGTGCACTTCATTTAAGTACAGTAATACATATCTGCAACTTGTGATCTGCATGAACTTCATTTGACCAAATATGCTGTCATAGATGCATCATTTCAAGATCTGTAATGAATAGTTCAGTCATATAATTATCTTCCAGGCATATATCAAAACTTTGTGGTATGTCAATGTTTAATAGAATTCTATTTTATTGTATTGGAGAGAAGGTTGTTGGATGCAACCAACTACTCATGACATAGGCTGCACACTGCATCTGTAACAAAGGATTGCAAATGATGGACACTCTAAGTTTGAAGAGCTTATTCTGGCAAAAGGTCTCGGGGGAGAAATAAGACATTATTCCAAAACAAAAGACAAAGAAAACACAAACCTGTAATCAAAGTTTGGTGGCCTAGATACATTAGAATAGGAGTTTCCATTTGACTAACTTTTCTGTAGACAGAAAATGTCAACAGGGACAATTGAAATGACAAGTGGAGGAAAAGTCAATTGCAGTTAGATTTATTTTAAGATATAGGTGGTGAGCCATATTGTTTAAGGATGGAATCAGTTACCCTTGTTAGAGAAACTATGTAGTAGGTGTCATCCCTCCGCTCCAGAGAGTTGATAAGATTTTCATAGTGACGAATGAAGAAGCTGTCGTATATCTGAAGTGACCTCTCATCTGATTCCATCTGGCTCCATTTTGCCTCTTGAATCTTCATCTTTTTCCTCCTTACCTTCCTATGTTTCTTCAATTTTTTGCTCTGTGTTGATTCCTCCTTTTATATGAAAAAGAAGGCAAATTTAAAAGACTGCCAAAGCATGTGCAAAATCGTTGAGGTAATATCTTTCAGTTTATGTAGCAAAATCAACCAGACTTCAAGGGTACCGTGTGGTTTCGATGATGCAGCCCAGTCTTGCTGCTCACAGTAATTAAAACATAAGCAAAAGAAATTGGACAATTATAAATAATACAAGATATAACACATACCAAATATTCTACTCAATGTGGGTAATCGTCATATACGATCAGATCTTTGACCTCCACCAACCAGAAAGTCAAAGGACTTTGCAATTCCTTGCCAATATCTCCTTTTTTTTTTCAAAACACATACTGTACAATCACTTTCAACAAAAGCAACTAAGGAGCCTGGGAGGAAGGAAAGGGACCATATCAAAATGAAAAACAGATACAAGAATGCAAACCACATATGAAAATTGTGGTAATGATGTATCTCTCATTAAACCAAGGTAGTTCATAAGTGGATAGAAAGTTCCTAACACCAAAGTGTGGTTAAAAGTCTGCAAAGGCAACTTGAAAATATTTTCCTGCTTAAGGGTAGTCCAACTGGGAATAGGTGACTAAAACAAAGTACTTTGTTAACCTTAACAGGGAGTTGCTGGCATATAAGTTGCTGATAGATCTGAAAAGCTATTTTAAGTGATGTTAAATGATTGTTTTGAGTGGGTTACAAAAAAATGGGCTCTTAATAAGTTGTTGAAGAAAATGGGACCAAATTCTCTTTAGCAACATTTATCTGCCATTAAACATCTACTTTTTGGCAGGAGCAAGGGGGGGTGGCGAGAAGAGACAGGAATGATCCATCTTATTACATGTCAGTGATGACAAGATGTGACACTTGACTTCTCCCAATATTACACAACTGTTATATACAAGTAGGTCCACAAATGTCCACTTTGGCTATGAGTACAAATCTCTAAGATCTTTAACTCTGCCATTTTAACATTTGACGAAGTATGAAAACATGATTTTCTCAGTCTCCTTTGGGACAATTCCAATAACAGAGATCATCTACTCATCAACTGATACCAACTTGACAGTTTAAAGTGCTAACTACATTCAGTTCAGTTGATGAGATACCATCCTTAAAATGTTTTCATGCTTTAACCTCTGGTGACCTCAAATGACCTTTCACCTCCATGAAAATCGATAGAGGTCATCTACCTACAGTGGACTACCACCACAACACCTTTGAACTTCAAGCACCTTTTCTTCCTTGAGGTACTGTGTTTTTATGGCTTTATAACTGTCTTCTATTGACCTCACAAGGCTTTTGACCTCCACATACTAGAAAGCCAAAAGGCTTAGTGATTCCTCGCCTCATGATATATATTGTAACAAACATGAATCGTCCATATAACGATGAGATCCCAGCTCAAAACCTTTTGAAATCTCATGACCCAAAATGACCTTTCACCTCCACTTAAAACAATAGGGATCACCTACCCTATATGGCCATCAACATGCTAAATATAAACAATTCACAAGCTTAGTATGAGATCCCTCACATTTATCATCCTTAAAATATCATGTGTTGATTTTGGTGGAGGTTAAAGGTCATTTGATGTCACCAAAGGTCAAACTGTAACAAGAGCCCAAGGGCACTCTGATTCCTTGCGCAGATGGAGAGCATATAATGTAAATTATGAAGTAAAAGGGAGCATATTGCATTATTTTGTACGATAGCCCATATGGTCCATTTCTGACCATGAACTCTCACTGCATTACATAAAATCTGTAGAGAGAGAAACATATTTCATGCTTCTACAAAATGGCCCATTTCAGACATTGGACCCCAAACATGACAAATATGTACCCACATGGAACCACTTCCATAGCACTAATGTGTCCAACTATCAACAGTGTTACATACAATCTGTAAGAGAAGAAATATTTTGCATGATTTCACAACAGTCGATGGGCACTATGGTTCCTTGCACTTGAAATACATACTGTAAAATGATATGCCTGAGTTCATAAATATCAAAAAAGACATTTCAATTAATGCAATGAATTGCAGATGTTGAACTGCAATATACAGCAATATCCCATTCATTTTACAAAACACAAACAGCTGTGAATCTCTCATTTAAAGACGGGGCTCTGCAAATTGCAATATGGCTTATCTCATCTATGCCCCTTTAAAGTCCAATAAACTGATAGAATGCCCTGGAGGGAACTACTGGGGTCTTGTTTAAACTGGTAAGAACACCAACTGACTTATTTTCTTTGGTTGTGTCCTGCTCACCTCACTAATTGAAAAGACACTTACATGAACGCACACATTAGCACTCAGGCACGAGGAGGTAAACTGATCCAGCCAAAACTTGTCTGGTGTGACCACCTACAGTTGTGCAAACAACACTGCTTCTTTTTCATTTGATCAAGAAACTGCTAACTCAAGCAGTACTTCCATGATGCACTGGAGGGGGACTGATGGAACATATGAGCATCCATAGCATACTAGGGTTTTCAGACTTTGCCCCCAGTTCCCCCAGATGACCTGCGGCCTCCACCAAAAACCATAGGGCACACCTTCTCTATATGGCGAACCTACATACCAAATTTAACTTTCATCTGACTTTAACCTATTGAGTTAGAGAGTACCTAAGCCAAACAAACTTTTGCCCCAGTTCCCCCAGATGACCTTTGACCTCCACCAAAAACGATAGGGCACACCCTCTCAATATGGCAAACCTACATACCAAGTTTGACTTTCATCTGACTTTCCCCTATTGAGTTACATCGTACCCAAGCAAAACAGACTTTTGCCCCCAGTTCCTCCAAATGACCTTTGACCTCCACCAAAAACAATAGCGCACACCTTCTCAACAAGGCAAAGATACATACCAAGTTTGACTTTCATCGGACTTCCCCCTATTGAGTTAGAGCGTTCCTAAGCAAGCGTCACAGATGCACACACACACACATACACACCCACGCACGCACACACACACACACACCCTAACCTGACTGCACAGGTTCCTTTGCTGACGCAAGGAACCAAAAATGTGTAAACACAATATTACCAGGAATTTTAACCTTGACTGATGTCATACTTAATGTGTGGATTGAACATACTGAGTAGAAGACTCCTTTTGTTTTTGTTGGAGATCAAAGGTTTGAGATCACCCAAGGTCAAACTGTGAAAACCTTCCAAACACATTATCTCCTGAAGGGTGGTGTTGACTAATGTCATACTTGATATATAGGTTGGCGTACTGGGTAGGTGATCCATATTGCTTTTGGTGGAAGTCAAATGTCATTTGAAATCACAAAAAAAAAATGTCATTTTGGGTAAAAGGCTTATTAATGTGGTGTTTCAAGAACAATAACTGTAGTTGATCTCATACGTTTCATGTGGATAACTCATTTGTTAAAATATAACCATGTCGCAAAGAAATCACAAAGCCTTTTGGCTTTCTGATTACCAAGTTATAAGACAAGACAAAATACAATTTGTTCCCCTGCAGCATCATATCTGTTTGGGAGTTTTCTCATGTTTGTGGAGGTCAAAGGTTATTTAGGGTGACAAAAGGTCAAAGCCTTGTAGACAATATAGGGATCTTCTGCTCATTATTACCAACCCACATCAAGTATTACATCAGTCATGGTTACCCTTCTAGAGATATTGTGTTTACAAGGTTTTTCCAGTTTGACCTGTGGTGACCTCAAATGACCTTTGTCCCTGACCAAAAATAATAGGGATCATCAACTCGGTATGGCCAATCAACAAACTAAGTATGACATCAGTCACAGTTACACTTCTGGAGATACTGTATTTACAAGGTTTTGACAGTTTGATGTCTGGTGACCTCAAATGGCCTTTGACATCCTCCAAAATCAAAAAAGAGTATTCTATTCACTATATACAATCCACACACCCAAGTATGACATCAGTCACAGTTACCCTTCTAGAGATATTGTGTTTACAAGGTTTTTACAGTTTGACCTCTGGTGACCTCCAATGACCTTTAACCTTCACCCCAAAACAATAGGGACCATCCAGTCAATATGGCCAACCAACACACCAAGTATCACATCAGTCACAGTTATCCTTCTGAAAATATGGGGTTTTTACAAAGTTTTTACAGTTTGACCTCTGGTGACCTCAAATGACCTTTGACCTTCACCATAAACAATAGGGACCATCTACTCAATATGAACAACCAACACACCACGTATCACATCAGTCACAGTTACCCTTCAGGAGATATTGAGTTTACAACGTTTTCACATTCTGACCTCTGGTAACCTCAAATGACCTTTGACCCTCATCAAAAACAATATGGATCTTCTATATCATATGGGCAATCCACATGCCAAGTACAAAATCCCTCAGAGTTACCCTTCTTGAGATATCATGTTTATAAGCAAAGTGTCACATACACACGCACACACGCACACACACACGACATCACCATCACACAGATTCCTTGCCTGCCTTCGGCAAGGAATCAAAAACATACATGGTTCTTGTCCTTAATGTGATTTGTTAGTACTGTAAAACCCCGCTTATCTGAACCCCGCTTATCCGAACCCCGTTTATCCGCAACCAGGTTTATCCGAACTGGCCGTTCGATTTCGCAAAACTGGCATCGTACACAAGCAATGTAAAATTTCAGCCTAGATTTGACATTTTGCCTCTCTGTTCAACTTTTTTCGATCCTCAATGATTTTCACTGCAGTTAAAGCAGCTATTGTTAATGTTTATCTCTACTACCAACTTAAATCGCCAAGCCGGAGGATGACTACGTGATTCAGAAACAACCGGCTAATTCTCCGTGAGTTTTCTTTCTTCATTGTCAGCGTAGAATCACTAAGTCCATACCACAGAGAATGATCATTCTCTGTGGTCCATACTGACAATAGCCTATTGAAGTTTACTAAACTTAGGCTTTTCATGAAAAGCCCCATGCTGGCGTTAGTGCTACCCAAATGTTCTTTTCACACCTAACAATACAGTGACTGGAATTAATACTGTGTGGAAGAATGTCAATCAGACTTAAATCTAGGTGCTACAGGTGAGAATAAAGTGAACTGATGGCCCCAGATGAGAAAGTTAACAAGCTTTAAAGCTTGAAATTCAAAACAAATAAATCCTGTCTTCAAACATCTTTCGGCAATATCTTTGAATTCATTCATGCATTGTGGCAAGGGAACTGATAGCCATATTATTTAACATTAACACTTAACGAGCTTGTGAAAGATAGCAAGCTTCTAAACCCTAGTTAATTTTCGGAAACGATTAAGCCATTTTGATAAAATCAATCAAACTTTTCAAATCTCCTGAATATCCAATTAAGGCAGTACAACAAATGATTCAAACAAATAAAATGAGCTGTACTCAAGACATATGGGCGAATTATCCCTTGCCACGTTAAATTCCAATCACTGTTTAAAAAATTAAGCCGCGCGCGTTACTTTTCTATTACCGAGATTCCGGCATTTCGATAAGCCTAGCTTTCAAACAGTACCACGCAAGTAACCGCGCTCGCAGCCGCGAAATGTTGTAGATAGCGCTCCTAAATTCGCAAGTAGCAGTACTAGCCGCTAGACTATCGAGGGTTTTAGGTGCCATGCTTCTCACTATACATCTCTCTTTTCCATTTTTGCAAGTGTTTATACCGTTTGCAGAGGTAAAATTTTAAATGCATGTTCGATATTTTATCGCTTTTTTTTTTTTTAAATGTAGGCTACTGTTGCTTTTGGTTGAAATTATGTTAGGATTCCGTGTGTAGGCTATGTGTCATCCTAATGGCAAGCAAAGTATCGCAACCCAGAGGGACGTTCATTACCCTCAATCAATTTATCCTCTTTGGAAGTTCAATCTAAGAAAAACACACGAAACACTGAATTTTCAACAAATAATTATTTTTTAATATGAAACCAAAGAAATAACACAAAGACAACGTAACAATGGTTAATTTCACTTTATAAATAAGTGCATGTTTCACTAGGGGTAGCAAACTAACGATAAACATGAAACCCCGTTTATCCAAACTTTTCCGTTATCCAAACAATGTCTGGTCCCAACGTGTTCGGATAAACAGGGTTTTACTGTATAGCATATGATGCTAAACTAAGCATACTTTCTTGAGATATCATATTTACAAGGTTTTCACAGTTTGACATCTGCTGACCTCAACAATGCGTACTGCATTTTAGTGTAGGCATGCAAACATCATTCAATATATCATTCAAGATTAACTTATTGAGACACTGCCTTTACAAGATTTTATTTTCGTCCCTGTTGACCTCAAATCACCTTTGAATTCCATCACCAACAATAAGTGTCCTTTACATATTTGTGGTACACCTTCTTTGTGAGTAGATCTGTCCATGTTTTTCTCACTGAAATATTGTGTTAACAAAGATTGTGCAATCTGACCATTGTTGACCTCCACAAAGAAACAGCAAGCTACATACACTCAGAGTGTCACATCCACATACCAAATAGAAATACTGGATCCAGTTTTCAAGCAGGTATAACAATCACACATACATACATATGCACACACACATATACAAAAGCATGACTGCACAGGTTAAGATTATCACGTAAATGAGCCAAAATACAAGAGGATTAGTGATTCCTTGTCATTATTATTCTTGAAGTTGCCCTCCTAAGATACTGTGCCCCAGACAAATAAGTGTTACACCCCATCTCAATTCCAATACTGCTCTTTTCTGTTTATAGCATACCATGTGATGTGGCAAAACTGAATCATCACAACTACTTGAAAGTAAATGAAAGCAGTAAGACAGGCTCACCTACTGTATTTTAGCCTTTTTCTAGTTCTAGTTTATAAGTTTGAAAATGAAATTTCACGTTGCCAAGAATTCTGCAGTCAGCACATGGTATGTAGTGATATTACAGTTGCAAGTTGTATCTTTGGAGTCAGTTCATTATTCTGCCTTTCCCTTGCTGGATGTATTCAAAATATAACTAATATCTGATCCTATCTTGGAGTAAAAATCTCATAAGTCATCCAAATTGACATGATGATCACTTCTCTCTGGATATGCAGTTCAATTGTTTGATAAAGATCCCTATGGGACTAATAATACCTAGGGAATAATAATACCTGTACCCAGTGACCTCAGAGGTCAATGGTCACTTTTCAAGCTAAGAAAAAATGCTCTCTGTAAGCAAGAAATTCTATCTTAGTAAAGCAAAATCAAACACCAATTGATCGTCTTTTTGGAATTTTGTACTTATAACTACAAAAGCAGTTCACTAAATAGTAACAGATTCATAACAAAAGGATTATAAAGGTATGTATTGCTTTTTGTTGTGCACTGCATTAAAAGTCACAGAATTCACACTTACAAGACCAAAAATACTAACTGAAGAATTTTATGAAACATTTCAAAGTATTGCTGATCTGTAAATGCTAGTAACACCAAATACTTGTTTACTCACAAGAAGAGAAAAAAAGTACCATCTGAGTGCTAACATTTTGCACCTCCTAGTGACCCAAATAACTTTCAATTTACCAAAACCAAATCCAACAAAGGTCTTTATGTACTGCACCTTAACACCACCTGTAAAGTGCAGGGTAACTTCCCCTTGAAAATAGTGCGTTCACAAGCTTTTCACGGTACAAACTCTGATATCCCCATACAATCTTTGACCTTAAAAAACACCTCCACAATTTCATTTACTTGGAAGTACACACCCTCCAAATTTGAAGCTCATGCAAGATGTAATTCCTGAGACACTGTAAATATTGTTTGTTTACATTGTACCTACTGGTGACATCAAATGACCTTTGACCTGCTCCAAAAACAATCCCAGCGAAGATTTTTATATGTCTTCTCCACACACCAACTTTGATCTGGTCTTGAACCCTTCCTTAAACCAGAACGCAAGAAATGCCTTGTGGTTTTTGATGATCCGATTAAGAGAATTTTTTTCGGAATCTGATATAATAGCATTAGTATGTGTCACATTGAGCTACGTATGCTTTATATGAAATGAGAGATCTGTACAAGCTTCCTTTCTTGAGATCATATCTACGAGTTCACAATTTGACCCTTGCTGACATGGAATGACCTTCTATACCTCTATTAAAGACTAACGTTCTTGTGCTAAATGAGATACAACTACACATTGAATACGACATCTGTCCAACCTTCCCTTTTTGAGATAATATGTTTACAACAATTCCACACTGTGACAATGTACTCTGAGTAAGCGTTATATTTAAATTCATCCCGACTCTACTCACTGCAATGTTCCTTACTTCCTATGGCATACTTGGTACACCCGTAGCAGCAGAAACTTGAAATTTAATGAAATCACTGCTTACTACATTATTTACACGTAGCCTACCATCTGGTTATTGCGCAAACATGTTCCCTGTACACGCAATGTCTATGTTAATAACTTGCTAACCACACAGCCATCCTGAGTAAGAAAAATTGCTGCAGCAATAAAAATGCTGAAGGGAAATGGCTTTACCTCGGCTAAAGTAAGTTTTACCACAGCATCTTTAATACTGATTATGTTTACATGTCACCATCATCAAATGGCAGGAAAATATCCACTTTATCACTTTAACTATGTCACCAATTAAGACCTGATATATTCTGTAACAACCATGAAAAAGTATGCATTTGTTTTCTTTTTAACAAAATAGTGAGGAATACAGATACAAGTGACAATATGCAACCATTAACATGAAGAAATTAAGTGCCAAACACATTGGGAGGGGGGGTAGGGATGGAAGATATTAGGAAGTTTTAAGTAGAACATTTAGAAGTGCGGGTAAATTCTTTACCCATCACCTGTGGCTATGAGCCAATATGATTGGGCCAATATGATTGAGCTTGGTCTCAAATGCATTGAGTTGGTGTTATGACATAGTGTTGGTTTGTCGTAACACTGTTATATATGGTGAACTTTTCTCTACTCTTATTTTAAGTTGAATGTGCAAAGTTTTAGTGTAAAATATGCCATCCTGCTCCTGATGACCCAATATATGCTGAGCAATATATCAGGCCACATAAAGCACATTTTCAAACAGATTGGGTCAAAATTTACTGGAAAATCTTAGTCTAGTCTGTTCCTGTACAGTAAGTGTAGGGCACAACATAGACACATGTGTTGGCTAGGCTCTACCTCCGTATTATGCACATATGTTAGGCTACTGCAAAAGTCCCAAGTCACTCTGAACGAAAATATCTCATAGAACAAAACATTTGAATTAAAGTTCGCGAAAATATTGCGGATTGCTAGTTTGGGGTCTTTTGCACATGCGATGAAAATGTTTTTGGCAGTTTTGACCGATTGAGATATCTTTTTATACTTTCGACATACAATGTTGTTTTCCTGATCATTGTGATAGTAACTACAGTACAAAGTGTACACAGACAACAAAACAGCGTGTGAGATCCGACGATGGTTTTTGTGACTGAAATCTCTTACTTTAGGGAGTCTAAAGTCTTAATAACACTCGCAGTTTACATCAACAGAAAGTTATCTTTAGAATAAACGTTGGGTAGGTATTCGTTCCGACCAGGCAGTTGCTGTTTGACAATAGCAACTCCCTGTCCCGGCCATACTGCTTTGCTTAAGTATGCACTGTATGTGTACGTGTACGTGTGTCAGCCAGTTACATGGGCAGTACCTACTTGCGACCAAAGACAGTGTAGCGCCGTAAGGCACAAGACCGGTTACTCACATGAAAGAGTTCACAACTGCGCATAGTATGCAATGGAGCAGAGCATCCGCCATTTTAGTAAGCAGCTTTGATGTATGGTATGGTATGGCTTATAAAGCATCTTCACACCTCTCCTTGTTATTGGGGAATCTGAAAATGATACGTTAGGTCTTTGGCGATTCCTGCAATTTATTGCAGAACAGTGAGCTGAACTCTTCTTCTCCAACGCCATAACGTGGAAATCGATAGCAACCCGATCGTACGTACCTACACACAGTTCATCACATCAGCGCCGATGTTTAGTTTGCTTACTAAAATGGCGGGTGCTTCGCCCCATCGACAAACTAATGGCTCTGTAAGTAGAGTAGCCAGTCTTGCACCTTACCGTGCTATGCTGTCTTTGTTTGCGACGAATCTATTATTCTATGCAACTTTAACGAAACAGACTAGACAGGGAGATGGTACAGGGAGATGGGCTAAAAACTGTAGGTGAAAACCTTAGTTAGCTGGCTGGTTTTTTTTTTTCCCGCTTTTACGACTGAGGTTTCTTTTTGGCAGGAATTACGGAGAAAATGTTACTCCGTGTTTCATCAACACGCATGTTTTCCAATTTGTAGTAACGAAATGGAAACAAGCAAACAATTCACTCCTCTTTTCGTTATTATCATGTACGGTGGCAAGTACGGCCATATCGGCCTTTCAACTGTTTTTCTAGGTAGGTGTGGGGTATTTCAGAATACTCCTTGTTCTCGAACTTTGCTTTTGTTTTTATGTCTTACAAACATTGCTACTTATTTTGATATTCCATTGTCACCAAGTTTTTTTCTTTTTACTAAAATGCTAATTTGTGTTTAATGTACCCTGCAAGGTGCACAGCTTTTGCGTACACAACTTTAAGAATGTGTCTTGGAATTTTCCGTAACCCCCAATGACGGACTATTCCAATTACATACAGTTCAGTTACGTACTCTCTGATCGACTTAACTTGAGAAGCGAGGGGGTAGCAATTGGTTTCTTCACACGGCTATACTTTTTACCACTTATTATCCATTTTTCCGGGTACACCTGGTATGTTTGGTATACTTGTTAGGTGTTAACTTTGATACTGTGGGTGTCAATGCCATGCCAACATATACCAGGTAAATCAACACAGTTTTTTTACAAGGTTTTCACACTTTGACCCTTGTTGACCTCAAGTGACCGTTGATCTCCGTTAAAAAAATAGTGTTCTAGTACTCTATAAGATACACCTACATACTTCATATGACATCTGTCCAAGCTTCCCTTCTTGAGATTTGTTTACAAGGTTTTCACAAATTGATCCCAGTTGACCTCAAATTACCTTTGACCTCCACCATAATCAATACGGATGTTGTACTCAATGTGGTACACCAACGCACTAAATGTGACATTCGTCCAAGATTCCCTTTTTGAAATATTGTGTTTACAAGGTTTTCACAATTTGACCCCTGTTGACCCAAAATGACCTTTGACCTCCACCAACAATAAGGTTCTTCTACTCAATGTAGTACACCTATATACCAAATATGTGATCTGTCCAAGCTTCCCTTCTTGAGATATCGTGTTTTCAAGGTAGGGCGTCACGGACATCCATACACACACACACCCATACCGGTTAAGGGCACCTATTGTGGACATGAACTTTTCCTCACGTAAATGGGGATATCCCCACTTTGCATATGATGTCCCCAGTAAGTGGTATTTAGTCTTGCATGTATCCCCCATTCACATCAGAAACGAGATTGTGTATAATTTTTTACACACATACACCTCTGTTCACAGGTATAGATCCATAAAACAGGTAATTGGGGAAAAAGTTAGATTCGCCTATAAAGTTGAGGGTGCATATCTGATACCCCAATTTGCATTATGTTAAAATATCCAGAAACGGGGATATCCCCGTCTTTCGGCAAGACCCTGGTTGCAAGCTTGAAGTTCCTGGGTGTGTCCCCGTTCGGTGCCCTAAACAAACCCACGCACACACACACCCTCACATACACACATACACACACACATATGCATGATTACAAAGGTTACAATTATCATCGAAACCAAAAAGAGAGCGATAACAAAATTTCACAAGCTTTCACATTATGGCCTCTGATGACCCCATATGACTTTTGGCCTCCAATAAAAATCACCTTAATGTTACTTAATCATGAGGGAAAACATACCAAATAAGTTTGAAGTTAAAGCAACACATACTTCCTGAGATACTGCAAACATACTTTGTCTATGTCCTGGCTGCTGGTGACCTCATATGACCTTTGACCCACACCAAAAACAATCCCAGCCGAGATCTTTGTACATCCTACCCACACACCAACTTTCACCAATCTTGTACCTTCTCTTCAAAAACTAGAGTAATGAGATCGCTGTTACACACACATGCAAACCCCCATACACATATGCAAACAAATACACCACACCCAAATCACCATTGCATAGATTCCTTTCCTGCCTTCGGCAAGGAATCACAAATAAATTTACCTCTTTATGGTTTCTGTTATCTTCATTGGTTTGTTCTTTGTCTGGAGTTCGTTTCCTCAATACATCCAGTAACCTGGAAACAAAATTTATATGATATGCATTAAAAGTGGAATATACTACAGACTACTGTCTTTACAGCCATGCCACACAATATTGCATTCAATATAATAAGATGATATGACATGGAGACAGACACATCAACATTGGATATGACATTCACGAAAAGACACACTATTAAATGAACACGTACTGCTATGTTTACCACACATGACATTTGATGAGACATCGATCCATCACAGGGTTAAGTGGACATGTTATAGTCATTACTGGCAGTGTATAATAAAAGATAAAACTTAAACATACACATACTGAATTAGAGCCAGGAGATTATCATTGTGACATTATCCACTTCTCAGACAAAACAAATACAGTTGAACAACTGAAAATAATACAGACTAGACAAATAGGTGAAACAGAAAACATCAGATATGATTGAAAGGAACCACATAATTTTTGTTGACTTTAAATGGAGGTAAAACCTTAAAGTTCCTAGAAAATTTATTTCATCACCTACTGTCTTTTTCTTGATTTCTCATTTGCACATTTCACTGAAGAAATGTAAGTCACCAGGCATGTCAAACAGCAAAATCAGAATTGTAAGCTTATCTTTTCACATGACCTTGGTGTGCAATTATATTAGCATATGTGGCTTCCACAAAACCTCCATTGGTAGTGACAATTTGTCAAATCTTCGAAGACATGCAGTCCGGATATTTTGCACAAGTTGAAAGTACCACCTACGCTATCACTATGGTCAGTTTCATTAAGTACTTGTGCATGCAAATGAACGTGACTTCATTCAAACAAGAGGACATACCTGGCATTAAGAGCAGATTCTGGCTGTTTGTGTAAGTATGAACAGTTATGGGGTTGTTGCATGAGAAGCGCTTGCTCCAGCTCAGCAAGTCTCAGGAGATGTTGAGAAGACTCATCGTGTAATCTTAGTAAGGTCTCGTTGTAGTACTGGTCCTTTATGATGTCAGCCATGAGTGCTGGCGGAGACTGGACATCACTTCCATTCTGAAAATCTTCAAAACTGAGTAGACTTCTGCTATGGTGTGATGTAACAATGAAGTCATCATTCTTGGTATTGGTAGTTAAAAGGCTAGGGAAAAACAAATAACAACAGTACAGTTAAGTGCAAAATATCTGTAACAACATAATCTCATGAAATGATTTTGAGTGGCAAGGATAAAAAAAAAGGATTAAACTAAGCTTTCAAAGAAGCTATCTTTTCTTACTGCCTGCTATCATCTGCATTATGTGTTTCAGAGTGGACTGCTAAATCAAAGCACTGCCGTGGATTATATCATAGACAAAATCTTTATTGCAGTATGTATCCCAAGACTAATCAAAATATCACTACAATATCAACAAGGATGACCTACATATACTAGAAAAAGGATGCAGACTTGTGGAATAAAGGTAGAGCAAAAATACAAAATAAAGGTTTTCTGAATTTAAAAGAAAAACAAGAGAATATACTGCACTTATGGTATTTCCAACAGTCCAATGGGCAGCACTTTGCTTCCTTGCTGAATGTAATAAAACTGAGTCATGAACATTCGAAGTACTACATAATGTGAAGTTTTCCTGTGACTATGGTGACCATGGGGTATACAAGACATTCAAAGTTGTTGGCAGTGAATGTTGACAAGCCCCTAATGAATTCTGATAACCTCAAAATGTAGTAGTAAATGAAGGATGGAGGTTGTCCTTATCAAGTAATGATATTTATTTCATGCTTCTGCCTGAGATAATCAGTAAAGCAGCACACATCACCTTCACCAAGAAGAAAAAGATTCATCTTTGCACCACAATGCATCCACCACACACTGAGTACAAAATCTGTACAAGCTTCCTATCTTACGATATCAAGTTAAAAAGATTTTCAGTGTTTAACTCCAGATCACCTTTACCCATCAAAAATATAGGACTCATTTTACTGTGACGTATCCACATACTGCGTACAAAATGTATCCACACTTCCAACGTTAAGATATCTTGTTAACAAAACTTTCAGTGTTAAACCTCCAGTGACTCCAGAAAACTGTTGACCAAACATAAGCAACAGGATTAATCTTCTCACCATAAGGCACCCATAAACCATGCACGAAATCTATCTAACCCTCCTTACCTTGAGATCATGTGCTAACAATGCTTTCGGTGTTTTTCCCCCTAGTGACCCAGATGACCTTTGACATCATCAAAAAACAGTAGGATTCATTTTCTCATTATAATGCTTCTACACACCAGTATGATATCCATCAAAGCTTACTACCTTGACTTATTACATATGCAAGGTTTTCAGTGTTCTATTTTTACCATGATGACCCAAGATAAAATCCATCAAAAACAAAATCATTTTCCTTCAACACTGCATCCTGATACTAAGTATGACATTTATTCACACTTTTTTAATATAAGATATTGCACTGAGAGTGTTTTCAGAGTTGGATCCCTTGTGATCCCAGAAGACCTTTACCAAAAACAACAGGGCAAACCTCATAAACTGTGGCAGAGATATACATATGACTTTAGTCCAACTTTCTGCTTACTGAGTAACAGTGAAACCAAGAACGCTTCACAGACACCCACTCCAACTTAAGGCAACAAACCACACAAGTTTAAAAACTTTGCAAAAGTCCATGATAATGTATGAACTGAAACCCCAGCAAAAAAAAAACCTGAGTTAAGACTACAACTTTGTAAGTAAATGTCAGCCTGCAAATGTTCCCAAAGAGCTACCTCACTGCTACCAGGCCTTCCCAGAATTTCTGTGACAATTTTGTCACTGACTACAGCATGTAAAGAAAGTGACCTTTCTTCTTTACTAACCAAAATGCAGTCACATACAAAAGTGCACTGAGTTGGTCAACACTCTGTATCATGGCCAGCAAGGGCTGTTTACATTTGAAATTTGGGTTTTTATGAACAATATTGAGTTGAGAACCCCTTCCTGTTAAAAACTAAGCATATTATTGAAGTTAATCCATGTGGAAAATTGCCTATCATCATTCAGCATACATTTATGCTAACTTTGGATACATTCCAACAATTGATTGTAGAGTTATAGCAACCAAAATATTTTCACCTTTAACCTTGTAACCTTATGAATGTGCATGATATGAGCACTAAAAACAATAAGGCACACCTACTCAATACAGCAGAGCAAGTTTGACTTTCATCCAGTTTCCCTTATTGAGTTACAGCATACTGAAACAAGTGTCACAGATGAACACACAACCCACCAACCTGACTGCATAGGTTCCTTTGCTACCACAAGGAACCAAAAAGATGGAATAATTGAATGATACTCATGATCTCCATTTAGACATACAGTACAGTTCAGAATAATTTGGACATCAGCTACATTATGCGTTAGAGGTTTATGGTTTCTATCATTAGTTGCATGAGTATAATGCAACTATCCATACTTGCTCTACTTGCTTTAGGTGCAGAGAGGGCAAACAAATGAGTCCGCTTCTGCAGTTAACTTGATCAACATATGCATGCAGCAGCATTTATAACAAGCTACCTGCGATACTGTACGCGAGGGGGAAATTTTAAACAAAGTTTCCTGTAACTAGAAATGGCCAAACATGCAAGAGATGTTCATTTACATTGGTTCTTTCATTTTTTTTTTTTTTTTGTTAATGAAAATATAACGTAAGTTCTTTAATGTTTGTTTGCAAGCAGTTGCGCTCTATTAATTGTGTTGCATCATCATTTCAACATGCATCCTGTATTTTTTTTTTTTTTTTTGTGAGATGGTGCATTAATAGTTGCGCCTAAAATTTGACCTTCAGGTGGTATCTTCTTTTTATTAAAAGTCAGCCAAACCCACAAGAAATCTCAGTTAAAACTGAGCAGTTAGCTGCCTACAGCTTAATTATGGACTGACTCTATTTTAGTCTTATCAACATCTCCTCAACATTAACCCACTCCCAGCTTAAATTATATCGATTAGAAATAGTTGCACAATTGCAGTGCAAAATATTTTGTTACTGATTGTTAACCACACATACCGTGCCAATAGGGAGTTGGTACAGTACCCCCATGTTAAGTATAGATCAAATCTTTGATTGGAACTGTCTAGGTTCACCTTTAAATTTAAACAGCCGAAAAACCAACCTAACGGTTTGTGAATTCAGCCATTTAGGCGAGTGTCACTAATGCAAGTTGTAAACAGTGTAGCAGTGTACTGTTTGGAATTTCAGTTTCACACACCTCGGGGCAGTGAGCTGGATAGGCCATACACTCCACATCATTTAGGCTAGCTTTTCCGTATTTTTAGTACATGCTAAAAGGGCTGTGCCATTTGTCTCAAATGGCTCAAATATACTTCCTGTACACGGTAAATGTTGCTTCTGCTCCTGTTACTATGATGAAGGCACTAAAAAAAAAAATGTTTGTAAACTTGGGCAAGTTCAAAGGTCTTGAAACAAATTTTTGTTCCGTGAGAAATCTTAAAGGGAAATAAGTGTGTAAAACAAGAGTCCAATGGGCACTGTGGTTCCTTGCAAAGAAATTAGGGCAAGAGAAAAGCTGGGTCATCAAAACCGGGGACCCAAAAATTGGGGCTATCAAGAATGGGGCCAAAAAAAAAATGGAGTCCAAATCAGGTCCAAAAATGAAGGCCCATCTGTACAGTGTCCCCATTGAATTAAGAAATATACCACATGTTTGGATAGTTAATTAAAAGAATTGGGGCCCAAAAATTGAGCTCAAACTGGGTCCCAAACACTTTTGAGCCCATTTATAACCATTGAATTAACAAACAACTACACATGTTAAAATATAATGGATTAAACAGTTTCCCATTTTTTCAAATTTAAGGATAATGCAAATTCCATTGGTAAACACATTGACTATACTGGTTACCATACTGTAGTTGTGTACCAACTGCTAAACTAACAATTCACTCTACCATGTTTAAACACAATGACTGAAACTGTTCCCCAAACCATTTTAATCTATAAAGATAATGCAAATTCAACCATTCTAAGCTACCATAGCACTAAAACAGCAACAATTTTCCAATGACCAAAAAATAAAACCACCCTCTATCAATAAATTTCACAGGAATGTGAATCTGTCAATAACAGACAACCACATTAAGTTTAAAACAAATCTGACCCACAATTATGGAAATATGGCAGTTTTAAGATTTTTATGTTTGACCTCATAACCCCATTAAGATGCAAGATATGGACACCATAAACAATAGGGCACTTATACACACTATGATGGATCAGTACATCAACCTAAGAGAACCTATAAAGAAAATGCTATTTCAAACATGACATACATTCACTGATATTCCTCCTAGGCTACCATAGCCTTAAAACAGCAAAAAGTTTCCAACGACCAAAATCCCATTCAGTTAACTGTGTCACTAAAACTACAAACTGCCAATGGTAATTTTACACACTGTAGCCCATAAGCTTTTCAACTAATTTGTACGGTAGCTTATAATAACCACAATAATGGTATTTAGGCTATCATTACTGTTTTAGAGTAAAAAATTATCCATTCCTCTCTATTGATAAGCATAAAATTTCACAGGGTCGTGAACCTGTCAGTAACAGACAACCTCATCAAGTTTAAGACAACGTTGACCAACGGTTATGGAAATATGGCAGTTTTAAGATTTTTATGTTTGACCCCATAACCTCATTAATATGCAAGATTTGGACACCAAAAACAATAGGGCACTTCTACACACAATGACAGACCTGTACACCAAGAATAAGTTTTATCCAACTTGCCCATATTGAGTTAGAGCGTACCCAAGCTGCGTCACAGAGACACACACGCGCACCCACACGCACACACACATACCCCCATACATACACACACACATGCATGATTACAAAGGTTACAATTATCATCGAAACCAAAAATGGAACTTTAAATTGCCACTTAATTCTTTCACACATTCCCCTATGGTTAAATGGGCAAATATATCATTGAAACTAATTTTAAGTCCAACAGGTTTGGATAGACATCAAGTCATGAGCTTGTATTGGTTTCTTGTAACAATATTAAGCAAGGTAAAAACTTTCTCAAGTAAGATAAATTACAAAGTTTCGAACAACTTATTGATACTGATCACCTTATGCTTATAAAGTATAGCAATATAGGAAAGCATATAGAATAATTATGAATACTTTGGATACAAAATTGCTTGAAAATCTCAGATTGTGTAGCTCTGCAATAAGGACATCACTTTTACTAAGTTAAGCATGTGTAGGTTATGTTTTTTGTCCATACTTTAACATGTTAGGAAATGGCGAGGCTCTCAAGCTATCATTGTTAAGAATACACCTAGCAGGAGAACACCTTGGAATACATTTGAAATACATTTGGAATACAGTTTGTGAATACCTTGCAGATTCTTATTTTAGAGACTTTTGCACATGTCGAGTGCATAATTTTGACACTCATGGCTGATTGGGGTACTTTTGATACCTTCAACGAGCAACGTTGCTCACCTGGTTAGGAGATAGTCTGAACAGTACAAAGTGCATATGTACATAAATAAAACTGGCAAGATCAAACCATGTTTTTTTCAGAGCTAATATCTCTTACTTCTAGGACTGTAAAAAGTTGCAAACATTATCACAGATTCCAAAGACTATCACTGAAAAATCACAAAACTTAACATTATTTTTCCTATCATTTTAAACTGATAGTATTAACATTTGAATATGGTAAATTTAAAAGATACAGCTATTGCTGAGGACCACCGGTGAAGTTGCACATTATGTTTTAAGTATTGCACAGGAGAAAAAAACCTCTTGACCTCAGACATGCTGGGTGGCCACACAAATGCATCCAGGATATTTCTACGGCGAACTTGGATGGCGAACTGATCACAAATCAGCTGTGACAGCAGGCCCAGTGGGTACAGCAGCCTCCCCATGTCCACACAACTGTACTGAATGGGATGTTCTGGTGCGCCATTCTTGGGGCCTCTGCAACTATAAGAAACACTGAAGAAATCCTGAGGCCAGCGCTGGCGGCAACATCTGTCTGGTGCCAGTCTTCTTCCTCTTTCCTGTTTACGCTTAGAGTCCCTAAACATCCCTGAGGCGAGGCCTTATTCAGCTCGCACCTTGTTACAGGTCTTGTCCAAAACAAAAGGCAGCTTGAACAAGGCCTCCATGTGGCCTTCAGCGACACAGATTTCTTGTTATTGGCAGCAAAGGGGGACCAGGATGACTTGCTAGTCAGAGATTCCAGTCGTTTGAGACAGTGCTCATCCATCAAGAATTCTAGTAGGCCCAGACTAGTTGCTCGTTTGGAGCCGACAGCCAGTACCCTGATGTGCCCACCTCCAAACGAACAGGGGCCTCATAGCCCAGCTTGGAGATGGGAATTTCCACAACTTAAGACTAGAATCCCAGAACTCCACTACTGGCTCCTCCTCGAACTCCTCATGGAACTCATCCGAAGCCAAGAGTTCGAGAGGGTCAGGAGGGGGCTTGGCAGATGTGCCTGAGGCCACTGGCTCTGCATCTAGAATAGGTGGAGGCAGAGATCCCTATCGCTTGGCTTGAGACGAGCAGTCTGTTTAACCACCTTGCCTGCGATCAGGGTACTCAGAAGGGAAGCCAACTGAGTCATCCCACCTGAATCAGAAGAATATGGGGGAGCCCCCAGGACTTAAGGATCGGGGCCATCATTCTGGTTGGTCCCAATGGCCTCTGTTGTCCGAATCAGAATAGTGAGAATCTGAGAACAGACGATGAGACAAGACCAAAAGTCGCAAAAGAGAGCGGCACCGCCCTCATTCCCAACTTGGATAGAAACCCTGACCACTGGGGTCCAAAGGCATCCTCTCGTAGGAGTCATCACTACCAACAACAGAGGCCGGAGTCCAGACAGAGTCCGGATGACATTGGACCCAGAGCCTCGCTACTAGCTCCACCAAGGGTTCTCTTAGGCTCCTGGCTCTGAGGAGCCGGAACCATGACAGAAGAGCTCCCAGAACCCTCCACACTTGGGGATGCTTGGGGCGGACTGTCTAGGGAATGGCCACTCCCACTGCAACCCTGCTGAACCAGTTCAAAATCATTGAGGATGGAGCCAGGCTCCACAGATCAAACCCGGGGCGAGGGGATCTGCAGTCTCAATGGAGACCAGATCACTCTTGGCCTGTGAGGCGGCAGAACCCTGGGATCCACTGGTCGAGGCCGGGCCCATTCTCGCCTGTGCACTCCTAGATCTCCATTTCCCTTTGGATTAGGTCTTGAACTTCTTAGTCCTGGCCACTCTAGGGGGAAAAGAGGTCCCCATAAAGCTAGCCACAGACAAAGGATCTGGAAAAGTATCTAGCACCACTTAAGGCATTCCCTTCGGCTCTTGAGCCAAGAATGAATCTCAGTCCAATGAGAGAGGTAAAATGCCATGCACCGCTCACACTGATCCCATCTCTTGCAAGAGCAGTACCAGGGGCACACACAGTGCATGTTCCAGCCAATTCCCAGGCAAAAGCGATTGCAGACTACACATCAGGCATTGGGGAGGGGGGGATTCCATGCCCAAACATTCCTTGACAATGATAACGTAAAAATGGTGACACAGAAATCAACTGTTAATGTAAGCCTACGATGCAAGAAAAAATACCCACAATGTAAAAGAACTGAATAAAAAACCAGAAAGCCAAAAGGCTTTGTGATTCCTTGCTACATGGTTATATTATAACAAACATGAATTATCCACATGACAAGTATGAGATCAACTACAGTTATGTTTCTTGAAACACCACATTAATAAGCCTTTAACCCAACTTCCACCAAAAGCAAAAGGGATAACCTACTCAATGTGACCAATCCACATACCAAGTATGACATTAGTCACAATTACCCTTCTGGAGATATTGTGTTCAAAAGGTTTTTACAATTTGACCACTGGTGAACTCAAATGACATTTGACCTCCACCAAACTCAAAAGAAGTACTCTACTTACTTATATACAATCCACACACCAAGTATGACATCAGTCGCAGTTACCCTTCTGGAGATGTTGTGTTCACAAGGTTTTTACAGGTTGACTTCTGGTGACCTCAAATGACCTTTGACCTTGACCAAAAACAATAGGGATCATCTACTCAATGTGACCAATCTACAAACCAAGTATGACATCAGTCACAGTTACCCTTCTGGGGATATCATGTTTTCAAGGTTTTACAGCTGGACCTCTGGTGACCTCAAATTACCTTTGACCTCGACCAAAAACAATAGGGATCATCTACTCAATATTACCAACCCACACACCAAGTATGACATCAGTCACAGTTATCCTTCTAGATATCGTGTTTACAAGGTTTTTACAGTTTGACCCCTGGTGACCTACTACATAAACAATACTTCCTGACGTGACTGTGCATATGTCATGCCTACTCGGCCGACGATGTAGACGTCTTTGCCGAGCTGTTTTCTGGCCCGTCAAACACAACCCGTGGTGGGAGTCTATCCTGCGTCGATCACACACGAGCCACACCTCCGAATTGTCTGCCTTAAATCGGCATAACATATCCAAACCAAAAACCCCTGTGGACGAATAAAGGAACAAACCGTCCCCAATATTTGCCACAGAATTTCAAATTAACATAAAGAGAATACTTCCTAGAAATGCTTTGATAAAATTATGACTTCAATTTTATCGCAACATAATTATCACCTTGATAATACTATTGACCCCAGGCTCTCAAAATAAATGATTTTGTGTTTCTTATCTGGACTATCCCTTTAAGGGAAATCAAATAGTACCTTTCATAATACTTGTCAAAATGTACATGATCAGGTGACATAGAAATTTATGACCCCTTCTGTCTGATATTCTTACACCAAACTAATGCTAGTTGTCAGACTATTAACGTTTAACCCCTCCGAGAGCACTACTCTGCAACAGTTTATCTCTGGTACTCTCGTTGACTAGCTTTCACCAATTTAGGCTATTAACTAAATACACTAACACATCATTCATTATGACCCCCCCTGCTCTAACCTCTGTCCCGGAAATCAACTACAAATCTCCTTTAATTTGGATAATATAACACAGTAACTACCCGTACATTTTCCTTTACCTAGGTGAACGATAATAAGTATCATACTCACAGAAAAACCACGTTTAACTGGGTTTCGCCGTCAGCCAAACCAAATACACAACGAGCTCCTTCTGCTTCAATGCAGTAGGCTACAACCATACACTTGTTCTCAATAACAAGTGATATACGTAAAATACACATTTAGATCTCAATATCTAATATTTCTTCCTTAAGACCTCATTGCCTTATTTTGAAGAATCTTTTCCTCCGCTCTCAATAGCGAGGAACTTGCTCGATCTTTAGTACCGCGGCGACGTGGTTGCAGGATGGAAAGCATCTACTTTTCATTATCACGTCCACACCCTAGCAATTAACGACGGATTATGTAATGATGCATCCCAAGCATTTCAAACCGCGGGAAACTAAGAATTACATGTGACAGACTTGAAACACTAGATTTCCAAACAACTCCGTCTATATGTGACAATGATCTTTGACCTCGACCAAAAACAATAGGACAATAGGGACCATCTACTCAATATGTCCAACCCACACACCAAGTATGACATCAGTCACAGTTACCCTTCTGAAGATATTGTGTTTACAAGGTTTTCACATTTTGCCCTCTGGTGACCTCAAATGACCTTTGACCTTGACCAAAAACAATAGGAGCCTTCTACATCATATGGGCATTCCACATGCCATGTATGAAATCCCTCAGGGTTACCCTTCTTGAGATATCGTGTTTACAAGCAAAGGCGTCACATACGCACACACACAGTCCCACACACATACGACATCACCATCGCATAGATTCCTTGCCTGCCTTCGGCAAAGAATCAAAAAAGGATACCTTCTGACATTTTTCTCAATAACTAGCTATAGACTACAATTTATTTTTTGAAATTGTTTGGGGGAGGGGGTCGGTGCAAGCCCTAGTCAAAACCAGCCCATTGTTGTCAATGTGACTGTTTTCCTGAATCTAATGTTTATTATGGGAAGTTGGGGATATTTGTGTGGCAGTCAGAATTTACACAGAGGAAGCGATGGAGGCTGAATGGGTAGGAAAGGAAAATCACCACCATATGAATAGGTCTAGGGGTGGTGGTTGATACTGACACAGATGATCGTTTTTCGCTCTTGAGTACGGGAGGGAGTGGGGTTCAGAACGGAGGGGTTTAACGTACTGTGAGGACTTTTGTATGAATTTCAACTAGTCCCTTTCAATATATGAGCAAATAATGATATAGGTTAGTTGAAACTTCATTTCGGTTGGAGTCATGAATTTGTGCTGGTTCATCTAACAGTTATACAAGGTAAAATACTTTCCAAATATTTCATAAGTGTATAATAATAAAAATAACCCACTCTGTTTCATAATGAAGCACTTATGGCTTAGCAATACATTAGACAACATATAAAAGAGGTTTCAACACTTAGGATAGAAAAATGTTTGAAAATCTTAGGCTCTACTTGCTCTACAGAGTGTAGGCTGTGCTCTCAGCATGTACATATATGTTAGGCAACAGGGAAAGTCCCAAATGATTGTCAAGAAAATCATTAGGGCCTACATAGGAAAAAACCTTCCACTGACAGTTCTTTGGGGATTGCTAATTTAAGGTCTTAAACATATGCCAGAAAACTTGTAACCAGCTGCCTATATTTATCCGCTTGACCACACGTACAGAATCAAGAAATTAATGGGTCTATACTATAGCCTTACTATAGGGAATTAACATTAGGCCTACACTGTATCTACCACTGGCAGTCGTATGCAAATTTGCCTAGGTATAACATTTCCTAAGTTTCACAGGCCTCTCTCATTGATGAATAATCTGAATTGGTAATACTTAACAAACAAAACACACACACATTCAGCTGAACATGAGAATTCATGCAACATGATGTCGTATTATTGCAATGGCAATGGTAATGAAATTGTGACAAGTAAATAACTCATTGCACAGTGCATGAGTTACAACAATCCCTTAAATAGGCTAATGAATACCAACTATGTGTAAGTAAGCTTAAACTTCGTATGTCAAACGTAAATTACATGCATGACTGCTAGCTAAGGTAGCCATAGTCTAGGTGTGTCACACCAATGGTACGGTACAGGCGCTGCAATATCGTGTACATAAAATATGGTAGTTTCCAATGTCAATGAATATTTATCATTAATTATCAACATAACTAATTTCACTAATTTTGGAAAACTTTATCATTTTGGTCATCATGTCATACATTTAACAAATCATGGGTTGAACCAGGCTCACTGATTATTTACTACCTTCAAACTGAGACAATTTCTTTAAATATCAAAGACCATCATACATTTTTACTTTGTTTGGTCAATTTGGGAGAATTTTCTCATTTATAACATCATGGTCACAGACGAAGTTGCGTTGCACTGTATCTTACATAAACCATGAAAAACAAAGAAGCCCATTTGACTGCAAACAAGCTATGGTCAAACTAAATGAATGAAATAAACTAGACTGCAGAAATGCATTGTGGTTTCGATGATCTGAGTAAGAGAATTTTTTTTCTGAATCTGATATAATAGCATTAGTATGTGTCACATACACGTATGCTTTAAATGAAATATGAGATCTGCCCAACCTTGACTTCTTGAGATCATATGTAGATGTTCACAATTTGACCCTTGCTGACATTGAAGGACCTTTTACCTAAATTAAAGACCACTTGGTTCTTATGCTCAATGAGATACTACTACATATTGAACATGACATCTGTCCAAGCTTCCCTTCTTGAGATAAGATACGAGAATTCCATGCTGTGACCCTGTTGACTGCAAATGAACTTTGACCTTCACCAAAGACAATGGAAGTTTTGTATACTCAATGAGATACACCTACAATCTAGCAATGCAGGCTACAGTGCACGCATGTGTCTGTGTAAACAGACAGACTTTTGTGACTTCATGCTTTTACCAACACGCATGTTTTCCAACTTGGAGTAACGAGATGAAAACATGCCCCCTGTTGAACTCACATGACCTTTGACCTCCACTAGAATCAACAGAGATGTTGTAATCAATGTGGTACACTAACAATCAAATATGACATTTGTCCAAGATCCCATTCTTGAGATATTGTGTTTACAAAGATTTTACGATCTGACCCTTGTTGACCCCAAGTGACCTTTGACCTCCACCAAAAAACAGCTTTCTTTAACTCAATGTGGTACACCTACATACCAAATATGAAATTTGTCCAAGCTTCGCTTCTTCAGATATTGTATTTGCAAGGTTTTCACAATTTGACCTCTGCTGACCCCAAATGACCTTTGACCTCCACCAAAAATACTGACGTTCTTCTACTTAATGTGGTGCATCTACATACCAAATATGGGATCTGTCCAAGCTTCCCATCTTGAAATATTGTGTTTACAAGGTAGGCATCACAAACACACATACACACACATACAACACGCTCTGCCGCATGATTGCAAAGGTTCGATTATCAACGAAACCAAAACGAATGTATCTTAATTTTTTTTTTTTTTTATTTTCTTTATTTTTTGGAGGACGAAATTTTTGGGGTGAGTAGGTTCCTGGGTCTGAATAGAAATCACCTTTTGATGTGTTTGAGTTCTTTTTTTCCTTTATGTTATGTCCTGTAAATAGCAGTGTATTTAGTGACTTCTCAGGCCAAGACATGCCATTGTGTATACTTTCACTGCACACAGTAGTGCTTGGACTTCGGAGATGTGTGTGTGACATCAATAGGCATATTCATTACTTAAGAGTGGCATTGATTTCCACACGGATTTGCAGACACAAGTTTTAAACACTTCCCTTACATGCAAAAGTTACCACAACCACAAAACACAAAAAAAACAATTACACCATTAAGAAGAATGGCATCAGTAGCTTACCTGTGAGTTAAAAAAAAAATTTAACACAAAATCTCTAATGCATAACCCAACTAACATCCAAATTATTCTGAGCTGTACGGAGATATTTATGATCAATATACATACCCACATATTAATCATCTATTGACATTTTGATTTCAGAAGACACCACAATTAAATATCAATTATTTAAGCAGTAATAGCTTGTACAAGAGAAAGATATGATGAATCATCAATACCTTGACTTCTTTATGCTGTCAAAGAGTTTGTAGTGCAACCAATCTGTCTGTTGCTGAACAGCATGTAGAGTGTTACTTAAGATGTCTTCCATCTTCTTTTAATTGTGCAAGACAAAAGTGTGTCATCCACTTGTTGCTGAGATTGGATAAGGTACAACAAATCAATTGCTTTTATCCAGATAGACCAATCATGCTATATTGGCTGTGATGTGGACTGATCAAAGTGATGCAGCAATTGGCAAACTATAATACAGTCAATAAGCAATGATTGGTCTAGCCACTATATTAATACCTGAATGGCGTTAGGTTTATTCCAATAAATAGTATCACAGCTAAAAGGCACGTCACATATTTTCCTGACATCGGACTGCTTGGACTGGTTGAAGACAAGCATTTTAGTCTTTCCACCTGAAACAAAAATAGAAAAGGCAACAATCAGAGAATGACAAATGGAGAATGAAGCAACAAAAAGGTAAAAAGTGTGTAAAAAACAAAAAAAGAGTGCACAGCTTGCAACAGCATTTGATGGCCAAAAAAAAAGAAGCCACAAGGGAACAGTGTAACGACAGCAAATCAAAAGGCTTAGTGATAATAGTGAAAAGACTTCCTTCAAATATTTCCCAGTTGCAACACATTAACCATAAGCTACAACATAAAGCCATTAACAATATAAAGTATATACAACACATCACAATACATAACCAACTCGAATGAATATTGTAACTGAATGGTATCCCAAACAGTCATATGGACATATCACAAACTAATACAATACTCTAAAACATTCAGATTAACCCTACTGTCACAAGACAACAAACAAACAAGCAGCAATCCACGGAGTTGCATCCCTATCGTTATACATAATCATTTGCTCTTTTCTACGTATGTATCATAGTCGATCGAGAGTTTGATCGAACACACAGTGCTTCACATTATACACAACACATAAGTACACATGGCTAGGCACAGCAAACTTGGCCATGGATGTGTAAAAACGCACAAGTGTTGTGTGAATGTAGAAGTCACGTGAGCGTCAAAGAACATATTCCCATGCAGATTGCGTGTGCATCAAAGTAATCCTTTGAATTTCCTTTGTTTCTTAGATCAGCGTGCAGCCACTCTAGTTCTAAGAAATACGTCATAATCACTTGCATTACTCAATTTCTTTTCCCGACAAACGTACTGTAAACAACTCAATTCCTTGGCTAGTGTATACACGATATGCAACAGTAAAAATACACTGGGTGGCGGTATTACCAAAAGCATAATGACATTGTTATTAGATATAATTGTTCAGTCCAAACATGGATGCGCACGTTAAAATATTAAGTCACATTGTATAGAAAAGCAAAGATCTAATAAGTTATGTTGCACCTTGTACTAACAGAACCTACCATAGTGAAGTATATGCCATGTTGACCGATGACGTCATGGATTGGGTGAATGCTACATATTATATTCAGGTACCTAACGACCAGGTTTGAAGTTCATTAGACTTACTGTCTAGAAAAAAATCACAACACGCTTCTGCAGACCTTTTGCCCAATTAGAGATTGACCTCTGACATTAAATATTGATAGGAGACACAACTTCAGACCATGGGTCACCCATCTATCAGTTTTCATCCTCATTGGCTTTGTGGTCTAGGAAAAGTGCAGACGCAACTTTTCAAAGATGAATTTGACCTTTGACCTCTGAACTTGACTTTTGACCTCAAAACATATACAAGCATGATTTTTAGATACGATCTCCTATACTGAACATGTAGTTGAAAGGTAAGGGTATAGCCTAATGGATTGATAAAAATAGAGACAAACTGATGGATTTTGTCAACTGTTGCTATGGCAACTGAGAGAGAGAGCCATGGCACATTCTAACGTCTCAACGTAACTACAATAGCTCATCCCACACATTACATGTACTGGGATGAGATAAACAATGTATTACAAGGCAACATCATTTTAAAAGTCATTATCAGAGGAACACCTCAATAACTGTGCTGCCTTACATCACGCAGAAGGCAAAAGAATTCATTACACAACAGTTACACCAAATGTTTAGCAAGAGGAAATTCTTGGTTCTTATAGGCCAGGGGTGGGCAACCTATTGCCCGTGGCCCACAAGTGGTTATTTTGCCTTTTCTTTCTGCATCCCACTAGTTGTTTCAAAAACAAGAAAGCCAGAATGCAAAAATGCATTGCAGTTTCGATGTACTCATTACAGTTTCTTTATTAAGTTTATTTCCCAAATATGACTCTAAAGCTAGGAATCAAGGACTTTTTTTTTGGTGCAAAGATTTGAGGTCATCACCTGAAGTGAAACACTGGAAACCTTGTGCCTGTCATATTTCAAGAAGGGAAGGTTTCATACCATGTGTTGAAATGCCTTAACTTTAGTTCAAGAACCTCTTCATTTTGGCAGAGGTTAAAGGTCACTTGAAGTAAATGAGAGGTGGTAGACTGAAAATCTGCTGCAAGTGATATACCTCAAGAAGGCAAGTTTTGATGAAAAATCAATGTCAACCACAACAACAGCATTGCAATAAACTATCTGGAGTTTAAAAAAATGCAAGAGTTTGAAAAACGCAAGAGTCATGTGTGCTACTTTTCTTATGACATGACATGCAGAAGATCTTGACCTTTAATGACCCCAAACAACTTTAGACATCCACTAAAAAAATACGAGGGCTTTGCCCTCAATATAGGGTACCATATGCCCATAGGCAAACTTTGAGGTCTACCAATTTTTCTTGTTAAGAATTTCTGTGCATGAGGTTTCCAGTTTTTTAAATGCCCCTTATTACCAAAAGTAATCTCTTTTCTACTTAACATGTCATACCTACATGATAAGTTGGAAAAGTTGTAAATTAAAGTTTCTTAAACGCTAACTACCAACCGATGGTGGTGCTCCGCAAAGTCCTGCCGGCACACAAACCTGTATTTGACCTCTGGTGACCTCAGATGACCTTTGACCTTACCAAAAACCCTTCTGCTTAATATGACAAACCTACATAACAAGTATGAACAGTATCTATCACTCCTATCTGAGGATATCATGCACACAAGGTTTTCAGTATTTGACCTCTGCTGACCCCAGATCACCTTTGACTTTCACCAAAAACAATAGGGTTCTTCCTCCTAATACGACAAGCCAACATACCATGTATAAGGAGTAGCTATCATTCCTAACTGGGGATAATGCATGTACATAGATTTCAGTATTTGACCTCTTGTGACCCCAGATAACCTTTGACCTCCAACAAAAACAGTAGCATCTTTCCTCTCAATATGGCAAACGAGCATACCAAGTATGGAGAGTATCCAACACTCCCACCTGGAGATATCCCCTGCACAAGGTTTTCACTCTTTGACCTTTGTTGACCCCAAATGACCTTTGACCTGCACCAAAAACATAATAGTCTTGCCTCTCTATATGGGGAACCTGCATACCAAGTATGGAGAGTATCCATCACTACCATTTGGAGATATCACACTCACAAGGTTTTCACTATTTGACCTATGGTGACTCCAGATGACCTTTGACCACCACTAAAAACAATAGGGTTCTTCCACTTAATATGGGAACCCTACACACCAACTATGAAGAGAATCCATCAATCCTACCTTGAAATATTGTGTGCACAAAATTTTCAGTTTTTCACCTCTGCTGACCCGATGACCTTTGACCTCCACCAGAAACAATAGGGTTCTTCCTTTCAATATGGGAAACATACACACCAAATATGAAGAGTACCATCCATCCTAACTGGAGATATCACGTGCACAAATTTTCAGACTTTGACCTCTGGTGACCCCAGATGACCTTGACCTCTACCAAAAACAATAGGGTTCTTCCTTTCAATATGACAAACCTACATACCAAATATCATCAGCATCCATCATTTGCATCTGGAGATATCATGCACACAAGCTAGTGTCACAAACACACACACATGCACACATACCATCCTGACTGCATAAGTTCCTTTGCTTACACAAGGAACCAAAAATAGTATAAATATGGGTCAGACTCAATGTCTTGTGGACGATGGCTTGACATCTGTAGCTAGTATGGGCAAAGTCATTGACTAGCATCATCAGTTACAGACATTTGTTCAGAAGAGGTATTTGTTTCCACAAATTTGTATCAATAGCAGCATGGTCATGAGGTCTCTGGAGACAGATGATTTAGACAGTAGTAGCCAACATTAAATCTTTTGAAGGAAAATAAATGAATCTGTTCAAATCCCAACAATGAGCCTTTATGATTATTTGTGAAACATACATTTAATACATAATTTGTATTACATATTTACATGTATTATTCTATGTGTGTTATTGTAATTATTGCCAAGTGTCAAAGAAATGATTGATTTCATGACATCACAATTTATGTCCCAGAATACGTCTTGCCTACATTTTGTGCTTTAAAAGGCCACACCGAAATAACTATTGAAAATTTAATGTACATTCTAGGAGCCATGTAATGAAAGTTAAGTCCATTTTGGGCTACCTTAGAGCAACTTAAAACATTCCAAGCATTTTATGTGCAATCATGCATTTCCAGAAATTCAGCTGACGTAGTTTGTGTAGTCATTGCAAGACAGCTCTTCAATCACACTACATAAGAGTGTGTATCAACTTATCATTGTACCTACTAACATCATCATCACACTTATCATCCCCCCATACATATTGCCATTAGAGCTAAGAATGGCTAACATAGGCTAGAAAGGAGAAATGTACCTCAACTTTACAGTATTTATCTGAATTGTATTTTTTGTACTATATTTTGTGTTTGTATTATACATTTCCTATCTAGTTTGTATTGGTATATTTGCACTGAGAAGAAATGCCTTTACTTTGTGCCAACAGACTTTGAGCTTGAGCATTTGCATAAATTGTATTACAATCTCTGCACTTGTAATTTATAATGTAAATTATGCTATGACATCACAAACTATTGCAAAATTGACTATTTCAAATAAAGTGAATACGTTTAACATTTTATGTCTCAGCAATCAAATTAACAATGAAAAAGGGAATTAGATGAATAGAATTCTTTTCCAACCTCCCAAAATATTTTCTTGTTATCCCCAAAACTCATTGGTTTGGGAATTCGCTAGCCTAGGATTGGCAGGTCCCTGAAAGCCTCGACCGCAGTGTGGGAAGACCAATGTAAAGAGTCGAGGACTTGATCGCGACATACATACATACATCATACATTGCAGTCTCCAGGCGGCACGAGTTCCTATCGCGGAACATATCTCGCACGTCTAGAGTGCCCGCCGCTTGCAGTTGCTTCTGCCGCACAAGGGGACGGATCCGGCGGGTAACCCATGGTCCTGCGCAGCACTGTGGACATGCGCTCCAAGGCGTCTACCAAAATATCGTTACCTCCCAACGGTTCATCCTCCTCGCCCTTGGAAGGGGATATCTCCATGCTCTTGCGGCAGCGTGCCGGTCGCTGGAGTGCTCTGCGAAGCCCCGCTGCGGAAAATGCATAGATTATATGAGGTGAGGGAGTACGCGCTGTGAATTTGTAGACTTTAGGTACACTTTAGGAGTACACAAAATGACAATATACATTAAAGCTTAACCTCTTCCTCCAAAGCACACAGCCTCTTCTTCAGGGTCATATTTTCGTCTTTCAGCATGTCATTCTCCATGGTAATGTTCTGCATCTTCAGTTCCAATGTTTGAACATACTAAAAATAAAAGAGATAGAGAACCAGACAGCCAAAAGGCTTTGTGATTCCTTGCCAAATGGTTGTATTATAACAAACATGAATTATCCACATGGCAAGTATGAGATTAACTACAGTAATTGTTCTTGAAACATCATGTTAATAAGCCTTTAACCAAAAATGACCTTTTTTTGGTGACCATAAATGACATTTGATGTCCACAAAAGCAGTAGGGATCACCTAACCAGTATGGACAACCCACACATCAAGTATGATATCAGTCAACATCACCCTTCTAAAGGTAATGTGTTTGCAGGGTTTCCACAGTTTGACCTCGGGTAACCTCAAACGACCTTTGAACTCCACCAAAAACGAAAGGAGTCTTCTATTCAGTATATACAATCCACACATCAAGTATGACATCAGTCAAGATTAGACTCCTGGAGATATTGTGTTTATTCATTTTTACAGTTTGACCTATGGTGACCCCAAATGACCTTTGCCCATGACCAAAAATAATAGGGATCAGCTCTTCAGTATGACATAAGACACATTTACCCTTCTGACACTGTGTTAATGAGGTTTTCATTTTGACCTCTGGTGACCTCAAATGACCTTTGACTTCCATCAAAATCACAAGGAGTATTCTACTTACTATATACTATCCACCCACCAAGTATGACATCAGTGACAATTACCCTTCTTGAGATATTGTGTTTACAAGGATTTTACAGTTTGACCTCTGGTGACCTCAAATGACCTTTGACCTCGACCAAAAACATTGGGACCATCTACTTACTATGACAAACCCACACACCACGTACGACATCAGTCACAGTTACCCTTCTGGAGATAATGTGTTTACAAGGTTTTTACAGTTTGACCACTGGTGACCTCAAATGACCTTTGACCTCCACCAAAAACAATAGAGGTCATCTACTTACTATGAAAAAGCCACACACCAAGTATGAGATCAGTCATGGTTACCCTTCTTGAGATATCGTGTTTACAAGCCAAGCATCACATACGCACGTACACACACGACATCGCCATCACATAGATGCCTTGCCTGCCTTTGGCAAGGAATCAAAAAGTGAAAAAGCTCACACTATGACAAATATTGAAATATATAAAGGTCAAACTGTTTCACTAAACAAAACTTTTTTATTTTTATATTTGACTTAGTTTACTATAGCAAAGGTCAGCAATGTTAAAATGACTTTAAACAAAGCAATGAATAAAATTTCGGACACTAATATTTAACAGGACAGTTGATGACATTGTCATTTAATTTTTTCAACCATCATGGTCAACCACTTCTCATTAGTTTCTGGGTGCCTCATAGACCTTTGTCTCTCTGTCTCTGTTGTACAGGAACTTTCTGTATCATAACATCCAGGATATCAGTTGCAGTCATACCACGACTGTTATCCCCGAATTCAAATTACATCAACACTATTTGACAATATCATGTTTACAAATTGTCACAAGTTGAACCCTGTTGACATCAAATGACCTTTAAACTCCACCAAAAATAGTTCTTGTGATTCATTGACATTCCAAATATGAGATCTGTTCAAGCTTCCCTTCTGGAAATCTCACGCTTAGAAGATTCCACCATTTGACTCATGTTGACCTCAAATGACTTTGACCTCCACCAAAAACAATAGGGTTCATATACTCAGTATGATACACAAAATATCAGACCTGTCCAAGATCCCATTCTTGAGATATTGAATTACTAATGAGTTTATTAATAAAGATAGTAATATCCCAGAAATAGATGAAAAGCATGAATGTGCCTGAGGGACTGAAGCCTACAAATACAAGCTTTTTTAAGGATTTCAAATGAGTCTCACTGAAATTGGAGTTTGATACATGAAAAAGACATTTTGAAAGATGTGTGAAGATAATGTCACAGAATTTGTCACCACTAAGGCAAAATTACTCAGAAAGGGAAGCCCATATGAGTCTATTCAGTGCCCACCATTTCAACTTGTATTTTAAACAAAAGCAAGTTTTCCACGGCAGTGTTACCTTTAATCTTCAAAATGACTATCACAGTTAAAACCAAGGGAAAATCAAAACCAAAATAAATCCAAAGTTAACAAACCTCTTTCTTCTTTTTTCGAGACAAAGATGCAGACTCCCTATTCTTTATCATCCTCTGTTGCCTTTTCCAAGCCATCAGCTAGATACAGCAAAATATCAATTCAAACCAATCAGGAAAGACAAAAGTACAAAACATATGAAACTAAATAAATAGACCACCTTGAAAAGAAACAACAATGGTCAGAACCATACATTTTTATAAATCTTGGTCTCTAATGAGAGGGAACAAGAATCTGAACTTGACTGCTTAGTACAAGGACCTGTGATATTCAAACAATCACAGCAACAGAATGTGTTTTCATTCAACTTCTATCCAAAAATAGAAGAGCATGAAATCAACAGATTAGCTTTTCTGTTGAAACATTATTGCTGTGTACATGTCAGATGTGATAAATTTGGATAAAACAATGCTGACAGTTAAAGAGGGGTTAATTAATGTCACTTTTGGAACCACTAAGACATTGTAAATTTCAACAGCCATGTGTGTTTGATCAACATCCACCCACCACTCAGTTGATAATATGCCCTTACCAGACAAAGAAAGTTAAAAGACTTTGCGACTTCTTGTTTATAATCTTGACAATAGTTTCCAGTAAACTGCATTGTTGACAGCCTTAAACAGATCTTTGACCTTCATTAGAAGCAGTTGGGATAATCTACTCAAAATTGACTAACAATGCACTAAACACATTCAAACATCTTCCTCATCTTATATGCAACTCCTGCTGAGGTCAAGTGCCCTCTTACCTCCATAAAAATGACAGAGATGATCTACTTATCAAGAACTTCTGATGTTCTACATGTGAAGTTCCAGTAAACAGTCACTCCTTGAGATATCTACCCTGAATCTATTCAGACTGAAGGCTAGGGTAGGGCAATACCAAAAAATCAGCACTGGTATTCCCAGCACATCAGTACCAGTCATTACTAACTACTGGTACAGTACTTTCCACTTGTTCAAAGCAATAAAAACACAATTTTTGCTGTATATACTGTGGTAGTAATGCAGTGTCTTGTATTCATGTCTCCACGTAAAATGTATTGACATAAACTGATGAAACAGCAAAAAGACAAAAAACGTATTTATGCAGCATCAGGGGAATTTGAAAGGTGTTTTGGAAAACGTTGCTTGTTAAGCCTTATTTACACCAGTTTGCTGCACACTGATTTCGGGAATGCGAACAATCATCATCTCACAATCTCAATGGTACAGATAGGCCTGTGATACGCCACTGATAGACAGCGCAGCAACATTCGAAAATGATGAGTAAATACATCCAAGCTACGGTCTCAAATTTAATTTAATGTGAAACTTTTTTTTCTCACTGATGCAGAGTACTTCTAAAACCTAAATGTATTGTAACAATAAATTTTTAAATTCAAATGCTGCTTATTTGTAATTATTAAGCAATTTATAAAGCTTTCTCACTTCTCCTCTCCCAAAATGCAATTTGCTTACTGCTGCACGAAAGCTCTCTGCTATAATTTTGCAGCGTGACGATAAACCCTTGCAACATCACAAATTAACTCAGATCAGGAAAAAAATCATTTGATATTGCTTAAAAAATTATGTGTTCCAAATTTCATACGAACCAAATTGCATTACATACATGTTTGGAGCTAAAATATAAAAATGTTTCATGGAAAATAATGCAAAAGATTGTGTGAACTTAACTTTCCTCATGTTGTGACGACAAAGCATTGCAGTTTGTGATCACACAGAATACACAGTGTTTTGATGTTATGGTTGCAGCTGGTCAGATGGGGAGTCAACTTACCATCATGTTTTACAATACAGTGCAATAGTCTATTTAATATCGATTGTAGGGTTTATTCAGTGAGAAATAAAACTCATAATTTCAAATTCATAGAATAAAAAATGTACCAAATGCTTAGTACTACTTCATTGGGGAGCTGGATAAGCTATGATTTACGAACAAAGAAACCTAACACACTTTCTGCAGGTTAATTAGATAGAATTCTAAACTGTATCAAATCTTCAAAGCCTTATAGTAAGATCAGCAAACCAGAAAGCTAAAAGGCCTTACATAACTGTAATTTCTTGCCATACAGATAGATTGTAAGTCTTATGCATCACCATCATGGCAAGTGTATACAAATGCTAATACTTGAGTTACCATGTTAATATTTTGATTTTTCAAAGCTTTGACACAAATTAAAGTGACGTTTTACCTCAAAGCAATAGGGATTCACCCACTACCCTACAGTATGGTCATAAACATGCCAATATGAATTAGTGTTGTAGAAAAGTAGATATAACAGTGGTGGTATTTGATAGATGAAGCTTAGCAATCAAGGATGTACATTGCAGGGTTTGATTTCTGGCTGGGTCAGAGTACTGTAAGATCTAACCTTTCCCCTTTTCAAATAACCTAGTGAAAAACCGGAATGCAGAAACGCATTGTGGTTTTGATGATCCAATGAAGAGAATTTTTCGCGGAATCTGATATAATAGCATTAGTATGTGTCACATTGAGCTACGTATGCTTTATAAAATATGAGATCTGCACAAGCTTCCTTTCTTGAGATCATATCTACATATTCATAAGTTGACGCTTGTTGACATGGAATGACCTTCTACCTTCATTAAAGACTAATATTCTTGTGTTAGATGAGATACAACTACACATTGAATATGACATCTGTCCAAGCTTCCCTTCTTGAGATAATATGATTACAAGAATTCCACACTGTCACGCTGTTGACCGCAAATGACCTTTTTCACTAAAGAAAATGAAAATTTTTTTTGTAAATTCAATGAGATAAACCTTACAATCTAATTGGGAGATCTGCTCAAGTTTTCCTTCTTGAAATATTGTGCTTACAATATTTTCAGAATTTGAAGCCCTGTTGACCTCAAATGCCCTGTGACCTCCACCAAAATCAAAGGAATCTTGTAATCAATGTGACACACTCCCATACCAAATGTGAGATTTGCCCAAGTGACGTGCAATAGTGTTTACAAATATGCTGTGTCGGTAGGAGCACCACACATCAGTATACATGGCTGTTCCATACCTACTGAACCATACATTTTCTTGCAATCTGTTTTACTTGTACTTTACTGTGTTACTTGTACGTACCACAGTGTTATCATGTAGCAATGTACAGAGCATGCATATGTCTGTGCAAACAGTGTCAATTTCTCCAAGATCTTCTTTTAATGCGAATAAGTTTTAAAAAAATGTGTTCAGTTTCATGTGTTTACTCTGCCTTTGAGTAAACGATACATTAACATTCATCCCCACTCCAGTCACTGCAATGTCCCTTACTTCCTATAGCATACTTGGTACACCAGTAGCAGTAGTAACTTGAAATTTCACGAAATCACTGCTTACTACATTAATTACACATACTGTACCATCTGGTTGTCGCACAGCCATGTTTCCTGTACACGCAATGTCTATGTTAAGTTGCTAACCACACACAGCCCTCTAAAGAAAAATTGCTGCAGCAATAAAAATGCTGAAGAGAAATGGCTTTACCTCGGCTAAAGTAAGTTTTACCACAGCATCTTTAATAATGATTATTTTTACATGTCGCCATCATCAAATGGCAGGAAAATTTCAGCTTTATCACTTTAACTCTGCCATCAATTATGGCCTGATGCATTCTGTAACAACCCTGAAAAGTATGCATTTACTTTCTTTTTAACAAAATAGTGAGGAATCTAGATACACTGAGTGACAATATGCAACCATTAACTTGAAGAAATTAAGTGCCAAACACATTGGGAAGAAGGGGGTGAGGGATGAGGATGGAAGATGTTGGGAAGTTTTACGTAGAACATTTAGAAGTGCTGGTAAATTCTGTACCCATCCCCTGTGGCTATAAGCCAATATGATTGAGCTTGGTCTCAAATGCATCGAGTTGGAGTTATGAAATTGAGTTGGTCTATTGAAACACTGTTATATATGGTGAACTTTTCTCCACTCTTTTTTAAATTGAATGTGCAAAGTTTTAGTGTAAAATATGCCATCCTGTTCCTGATGACCCAATATAAGCTTAGCAATACATCAAGCAACATAAAGCAAATTTTCAAACAGTTTCGGTTAAAATTTGCTTGAAAATCTTAGTCTAGTCTGTTCCTGTACAGTAAGTGTAGGGCACCAGTAATACACCTGTTGGCTAGGCTCTATCTCAGTATTATGTATATATGTTAGGCTACAGAAAAAGTCCCAAGTCACTCTGAAAGAAAATATCTCTTAGAAGGAAACCTTCGAATTAAACTTTGCGAAAATGATGTGGATTGCTAGTTTGGGGTCTTTTGCACATGCCATGCAAATGTTTTTGGCAGTTTTGACCGATTGAGATATTTGTTTTATTTTTTCGCCTACAGTCTTGTTTTCCTGAACATGTGATAGTATCTACAGTACCAAGTGTACACAGACAACAAAAGGAGTGTGAGATCCAACGATGGTTTTTGTGACTGAAATTTCTTCCTTTAGGGAGTCTAAAACCTTAACAACACTCACAGTTTGCATCAACAGAAAGTTGTCTTTGGAATAAACAATGGGTAGGCAATCGTTCCGACCAGGGAGTTGCTCCCTGTTCCAGCCATGCTGCTTTGCATACGCGATGTACTGTATGTGTGTCGGCTAGTTACACGGGCAATATGTACTTGACACGAATCTATCATTCTACCCAATATTAACGAAACAGACTAGACAGAGAGGTGTGCAACTGCACAGACTCAGTATAGGGAGACGGTATAGGGAGATGGGCTCATGATTGCAGGTGAAAACCTTTTTTAGCCTTTTTTTTCCCGCTTATACGACTGAGGTTTCTTTTAAGTGGGAATTACAGGGGAAATGTTACTCCATGTTTCAACAATACGCATGTTTTCCAATTTGAAGTAACGAAATGGAAACATGCATGCAATTCACTCCTCTTTTTGGTATTCTGATATATCTAATAAGGTGACAAGTACGGCCTTATCAGCCTTTCAACTGTTTTTCTAGGTAGGTGTACTGTATTTCGGAACACTCTTCGGTCTCGCACTTTGCTTTTGTTTTTATGTCTTACGAACATTGCTACTTATTTTGATATTCCATTGTCACCAAGTTTTTTTCTTTCCACTAAAATGCTAATTTGTGTTTGATGTGCCTACAAGGTGCACAGCTTTTGCGTACACAACTTTAAGAATGTGTCTTGGAATTTTCCGTAACCCCCAATCATGGACTATTCCAATTACGTACAAGTTCAGTTGCCCACTCTCTGATCGACCCAAGGGGGTATCAATTGGTTTCTTCACATGGCTTTACTTTTTTCGCCTTATTATCCATTTTTCCAGGTACATCTGGTATGTTTGGTATACTTGTTACCTGTTAATTTTGATACTGTAAGTGTAGGTGTCAATGCCATGCCCACATACACCAGGTAAATCGACACAGTCTATTTACAAGGTTTTTCACACTTTGACCCTTTTTGACCTCAAGTGACCATTAACCGCCATTCAAAAAATATGGTTCTTGTACTCTATAAGATACACCTTCATATGACATCTGTCCAAGGTTCCCTTCTTGAGATATTGTGTTTACGAGGTTTTCACAACTTGACCCATGTTGACCCCAAATGACCTTTGACCTCCACCAAAAACAATAGGGTTCCTCTACTTAACATGGCACACCTACATACCAAATATGCGATCTGTCCAAGCTTCCCTTCTTGAGATATCGTGTTCACAAGGTATTCACAATTTGACCCCTGTTGACCCCAAAAGACCTTTGACTTCCACCAAAAACAATAGGGTTCCTCTACTAAAGATGGTACAACTACACACCAAATGTGATCTCTACAAGCTTCCCTTTTTAAGACATGGTGTTTACAAGGTTTTCACAATTTGACCCCTGTTGACCCCAAATGATCTTTGACCTCCACCAAAAACAATAGGGTTCTTCTACTCAATGTGGTACACCTTCATAGCAAACATGAATTCTGTCCAAGCTCCTCTTCTTGAGATATCGTGTTTACAAGGTAGGGTGTCACAAACATACACACACATACCTGTTTAGGGCACCTATGGGGGACATGAACTTTTCCTCACATAAATGGGGATATTCCCACTTTGCATATGATGTCCCCAATAAGTGGTATTTAGTCTTGCATGTATCCCCGATTCACGCCAGAAACGGGATTGTGTGTGTAATTTTTTACACACATACACTCCTATACACAGGTATAGATCCATAAAATAGGTAATTGGGGAAAAAGTTATATTCACCTATAAAGTTGAGGGCGCATATCTGATACCCCAATTTGCATTAAGTTAAAATATCCAGAAACGGGGATATCCCCATTTTCGGCGTAACCCCGGTTGCAAGCTTGAAGTTCCTGTGTGTGTCCCCATTCAGCGCCCTAAACAAACCCACACATACACACACACACATACACCCGCGTGTACATACACACACACATACACACACCCACAAAGTTTTCTTTCCATCAAAACCAAAACGTTGAGACAATGAGGGTGTGATGTCCATATAGGACACACCACATTTCACCACATGACATGCATTAACATATCTGTGTTAGAACCCAATCCTTACACATCTCCATAACAGGACATGAAATGTCAATAAGACTGACAAATAACATTACCAATAAACTATCTTTTACAGCGGGTTGTATCTCAAAATTTGAGCCTCTTTGAAGTTAATAGTAACTGTGGTATTTGCTGTTTTGTCATGGCATTTATTGCATTGCTAACTAATTAAAGTTTACACTTGACATTTCCAACCAGACCATACTGATGAAGTAAAAGGTACCTTGCATCCTTTGCACAAATTTCCTGCAAAATATTATTTCATCCAATCAGTTGTTGTTCTTTTCAAACAGACTTCCTGTCATGACATGAAATTGTGTTTTCTTAAGTAGCATGATCCTCTTCTCTACATAAATATATGTGTTTACACTTTAATCTTTGTCTTGCAAAGTCAATTTTGCTTGAAGTTCATATGCCAATGATTCTATAAGAGAAGTTCATTTGAATCCGGTGGGTGTATCGGGTGCGATTCTTTAGAAGAATCAAACCAAAATCGCCTGATCAGGGTTCTGTCTAGAAGACTCCAGAGTCTATACTGCTCTGTCATGTTCTTTTTTTTTTTCAATTCGTTTTTCACAGTTTGGAGCTAACCTTGTGTAAAAATTTGATTACAATTATTAGAGATGGTATGGAATTTTGGGCAAATGCTAAACTTTGCACCAAATAGCCAAATGTGGATTGTTCTTTTGTGGGATGCAATAGGATATACTTCTATGAACTTTTAGGTATTCTCAGAGGAATTTTCACTGAATTTAGTGCCAGCCACTTATATGGCAATTTGCACTTCAGAACCCTGAATCTAATGTTTTAACAATTCTATATCACTATTAAGATATGTGGTACAGTTAGCAACATCTGCACTTCAAAATCCATGTGACTGAAACAATATGTCTTGCACACAAGACATCTTCTAATTTTCATCGCTTAACAGAAAGACAAAATTCTCAACTAACCTCTTTTTCATCAGTAATATCCTCCGGGGCACCGGGGGACAAGCGTTGCTGTGCAGCACTGACTGCTACTGTTTGTTGTAATGGCACTGTTCCTTGGCAAGATGTTGTTAAGTCACAACCAGCATTACCATTTTGACTGAACATTATTGCCTTTGCAGCAGCTGTGCAGAGAAACACCAACAGTGTGAAGGTCACTTTGATACTGATATGGTCTCAAGAAAATTTTTATCTCTATTAGTAACAGCAGGTAAATACAAAGAGACTCATCTTGTCTTATTTTTGCTTCCTTTTTGAAGAAAAAAGGACATCTCATCTGAGATGTGAAAAACTGTTAGGTACAACCACACTTTGTTATCAGGTAGTCATTCAGTCAAACAAGTCAGTAAAGCCCTCATTTCAAAACTTTAAGGTTTTACTTAGAATACTGAAATAGTACCATACCATTTAACCACAAATTTTCTTTTTCAATCAGCAACGTAATTCAAAACAGCCACCCATACAACAACAAAGAAAATAAAGTTCCTTTGTTGCAATTATATACAACCACATCTTGTATGTTACTTGTCCCTTGGGCAAGCAAAAGTAATTGCCCAGATTTCAACACTGATACTTTTTTTTCACACCTACGAATACTAATGAAACATCATCTCATTCACCTTCAGTATAAAAAAACTCCATGGATGACATAGTAAATTACAAGAGCTTGACATGCCTGAATGATACCATCTCTCTGGGAGGCACAACCTTGGTCATGTCAGCAAAGGTTTATCCAAAACAAAAACCACTATCATGGGTGGATGCATAAAGGAAAGGGCATTGTTCATGGTTGTACTTGGCCTTTTCATTTCACTAACCTGTCATTTGAGTGACAGCGATTGTTGCTGGCACACCATTCACATGGATTCCCTCCATCTTTGGAATGATTGGTGGGTGTATGGTTACCCCGTTGGCATTCCTTTTTGGCACAGTACCTTTCTTTGTATTAGTCCTTTCACCAGATTTGATGGTCCCATTGGCTAGTCTCTTTGTACCATTGTTGACCACCTGTACCTTGATCCCATTTGGTAACCCACTAGTGGTCATTACAACCTTCGGCATACACTTGCCATTCCGAACAAGCACTCCACTTGAAGTAGTTGCTAGGTTTATGTTATCATTCGCTACTTGAGATCCCTTAGACATGTTGCCGTTCACAACTTGTAGTTTATTGGAAACAGAATGAGTGTTCTGCAGCACATAGCCACTTTGAGATTCCGTGGTTGGTAACTGTTTGCTACCATTGAGAAGGTTCATCTGGTTCTGGTTGTCTTGTGTGATACCAATGAGATGAGTTGAAAGGACAGGACAAACCTCATGAGGAGGAGTCAGAGGTGGCGACTCTAACTTGACATGATATTGATCATTTTGGAGATGCTGTGAAAGGGAACAATCAGAAATTACATTTAAGATAAATCTGAGGAGATTATTCAAATACACTTACAGGTTGTAAATTTTTACTGCATGTACAAAGGCATTTACTGCATCACTGTCATCTGATTATATTTTTGCCATGTTTTGGTCTACCAGTGTATTAGCTTATGGAAATATTTTCCAATTACTTATGTAGTTAAGGATTTGTTTACCTCATGGCCATACACTAAATTCTTTATCTCTATAGTAAAATTGTGGTCTAGAAAAAGGAATGTCAATGGAGAGACACAAAATGAATGCATACTTTTACATAGAGTTCAAATCAATAGTTCTTAAATTACAACTTTCATATATTTAATATCGTATGTTGCTTAGCACATGGATTCATGTATTCCATGTACAAAGCAGATCAGCACTATCAAATTTCAAATCAAGACTTGTTTATTAATGGTTATCAAAAGACTATTCAGATGGTAATGTAGGGAATGTAGTAGAACTGCCATACCTGTCATGCATATAACCTGTTTTTTTTTGTTTTTTTTTACTGAATCATTAAAAGCCACTGGTGTGGGTAGTCCTGAGTGATTACACTTACCCCTTGCTTCACTAATTGCATTCAATCAGCTTCATTCTCAATGCCCTCAAAGTTAATTCTAGCACTACTCCCTCTATGACCAGCCTAACACTTGTTGGACTGAGCAATGAGGTGCACAACATAAAAACTAGCACAGCAATGATGCTGTAGTTCACACATCTGAACTCGGTAGAAGCAGTGTTTCCTGGTGGCATCAGAAAATTAAATCTCTTGGTAGATGACATAATTAATCTCACATGTAGGAGTAGGCTACTAATTTTACACACTATTAGGTCCATTACATTACCAAATGTGGGTGTAACATTCAGAAAATATATTAATTGGGACATTTGATGTTTAAAGAAGGCATTTGGCCTTAACTGGACTTTGTCAGTGCAATACAGGACGTGCAAAACTTTAAGGGGCCTTTTCAGTGGATAAAAGAGATATTTCTTGATAAACTTAACACAGGCAATGGACCACAATTTTCCTCTCACAAACTTCAATTTCCAAGTGAGATAAACATTAAGCAAGTAATTCCTATGCCACAATGTCTACAATGTGAAAAGATTGCAAAATAGCATGAGGGTGATTGTTGCATTAAAACAGAAGTAAATCGGTCACCCACTGTACCAGGGACAAACCCCAAAGCTAGAGCACCACTGGTGCAGAAGCTCATACCTCAACGCCCTAAAGGTACCATTTATGTATCATTATGTCAAATCATAGGAACCACTTATCATTATACCAAATCATCAACATTGTACAAGAGAATCTGTAGGACTGCACAATTTTCAGAATTTCAAAAACTAGAGCACCAACAGTGCGGAAGTTTGATCTTCGACAATAAATTGTGTGTATTTGATGGGTGCTACCAAATAACAATCCTTATAATCAGCATCACTATTCACATCCAATAATTATGAAAACTCAATGTTTACTAATTTTTCTTAATAGTTTGTGCTGGCTGTGGGTATATAAATTAGTACTAATGTGGAAAGATGAATGGTCACAAGTTTTCCAAAACCAATTTAAATCATTAACTACTCACTCATTGGTGGTCATTTGTAAGTGACTCATAATGGGGGACCCTCTCAGTTGACCTGTCACTTAAAACTTGACACAAAATGACAGGTTTGTGAAGACTAAATGAAGTTCATGAAACGTCTCAAAGTGCCCCTTTAATGTCCATATCCTGGTCAACATACCTTAGGGCAATGCACAGTTTCAGTTAGCGCACCAACTGACAGTCCCATTACTCAATTATCATTCATGTACAATAGGGATATTTGAGAGGTGTATGAAAGTTTAAAGGGGCACTTTAATAGAAGAGGAGAAGCAATTTGCAGAATTTCATACAATGGTCCATAGGATCCATGTGGGACCTTGGACTGAAAGTTTTTTGTACGCCCCACATGAACTTCCACCCAAGGAACATTGTGTCTAAGTAAATATAAATCCATAAATACATGTTAAAGAAGCAGCATTTCAAACAGAATTTCCCATAATGGGCCACTAAACCCACATGGGGTCTTGGACTAAAAATCCCTGAACACCCTGAAGGGACCATTAACACAACATCATTGTAACAAATCATTAACATTGTACAATAAAATCTGTAGAAGGAGAAGCTAAAAGGAGAAGCATTTTGTAAAATTTCATAAAATGGGCCAAAGGGCCTAATGGAACCATGGACCACAAATTCCTGAAGACCCTTAATGGTTCACCACCTAACAAAAATTGTGTCTAAGTTTCAAATGAACCCATAAAAGCATGTAGGAAGAGAAGCATTTTAAACAATTGTGGAGAGATAGACAGATAGAGTGATGTCACGAGATTGCAATAGCTCACACCAGTATGCTGATACAAGCTAACAAAACTGCATTCAGGAAATGGGGAAATAGAGGACCTGATTGAAAGGGAAAACCTAAGGATTAGTTCCATAAAATATGTAGCAGCGGTATTTGACACTAAAATATGATTGCTGTCACCTTTCCAATAGTTTTTATGTGATCTTTTCACAAGAAACTTTTGTTCCTGCTACCTTGAAAAGTATATACAAAATGGTTTTCCTTTACATGAGATGTACAACATTTTGTGGTGCATTTAAGTTTAAAAGCAGTATCACTATTTTGTTCTGATTGAACATTCATAAGCTGAAGTTTTCATCATTAAAAGTTAAAGTGCTATGTTCTATATCACGCAAGGAGGACAACATCGAGCCAGTTGGTACTTAAAAACTCCCTAACGTTAGTTTACGCAACTCATATAGATCCTCAAACATGCTACAGAATTTTAGGGGAATTGGGTTGTTTGGAAATGGAAAAAAAGAACACCAAAATCAAGCATTTGTATCTGTTTAATGAATGGTATCTTTAAGAGGCTATGATGAATATGTTACACAAGTATGAAGGGCAAATATAACTGACACGAAAGCAAATACTATTAAGCCCATATTGGCTTAACAAAAATATTTATTCATGGTACACCATATGAACTCGCTCTTTGAATAAACCATCCTTACCTGCTGCAACATGTTGTACTTGCTCCTATGTACACAAAAGCATCTTATTGTCCCATGTTCTTTTGTGTTTGGTGGGTTTTATTTGTGGACATCCTATATCTGTGCAAAACAATTCTTCATAGATTGTCAGGATGCCAGGAAGTGTGTGCATTTATGTATCAGTTACCTCCTGGTTGCTGTGCTCATTGCAATGCGTATCAACAGCTAAACCTTAGGTGAATGGCACTTAAATTTGCAAGCCTTCCCTAATGTCTAATGAATTTTCATCTTAATTGCTCAAACTACTTGGCAAGCTTTCCCCAAAACGTTGAGATCTACAATCTTGGACAAAATTGTTGGGACACTTTGTTGTACGTTGCAAATATAATACTGAATTTTAAGTGAGAGGATAACATGAAACCCCGCGCCCCTTTCCAATGTTGCGCTATAGAAGTGAATGTACCCTTTGAGCAGCAATCCTATAGCCAACATTGAACGGGGGCACCGGGTGTCCGAAGGTATTTTGTCCAAGATTGTAGTTGTCCATGTACACATACAGTGTCAATTGTCACATGTCTAGAAGTCCATTTAGCCATGGCTAATGCATTCATGGTAGCTTATGTTACATTTACAGAAACACATTTGAGGAGCACAAATTGTTGAGAAAAGCGATTCAGTTAAAACAAATAAGCTACTAACATGTCAATGTGGCTTGGAAACATGCAGCACATAGCAAAAACTTGGAATAAACAAACAGGATGCACCACTTCGGGTTTAAACATGTTGTGTGTAAGAAAGGGAATGGTCTCAAAGAACTACTATAACCATTACTACCCTACCATAAGCTAAATGAAAAGAAAGCAACACTCTGCTATTTTCTATCAACGTAGTTGAAAATTTTGACAACTGAGTCCTTTTCTTGTTAATACTTATACATGTTTTTTAGGAAAGAAACTGCATACACCACAAAAAAATGTTTGATGTATTTCACAAGTACAGTATCCTTCTTAAACATCCCAAAACTTACCTGTTTGGTTATTTATGAAAGACCTCATTATCTTGTCTCAACACAACAACTGCACTCCCATCTACCGTGCCAAGAGTGCTGGTAACTTTTAACACTGCCCCTGGAATCTGCACGTCTAATACCTGACAGAGCTTCTTTCCATGATGTCGTGGTAAATCCTGAGGTGCTAGAATTATTGTTATGCCGGGACCCTGCTTAATTCTCCCTACCAAGTGGGAAGGGCCTCCAACCTGACAAGTCAACCACCATCAGGTAGGATAAGGTCTCAATATCGACAAAGTGACATATCGTTCAACTTCACCGGGAGAGGAGTGTGTGGGCGCCTGTGCATCCCCACTAAGCTTTATCCAAACATTATACGTATGAGTATGCAAATATACTTACATACATATATAACAATACACAATCAATATATAATCAGTAAACAGGTATGGGTAAGTAAGGTATTGAAAATGTGACAACTCACTGTAAAAAACACGGTCGAGGAGTTGGTGACACTGGAATAATGAGGCGCGCAGCCACAGTCTCCTATGTTTGGCAACCAACCCACAATGTCATGTCCTGTAAACCCTCTGTCCCCCCCCCCGGCCTCGAGGGAGGAGAGGAATGACACTGGTAAGTGAGGTCTTTTGTAAATAACCAAACCAGGTAAATTTTGGGATATTTACTTCACTCCTCACTTACCTACCTGTTTCAACACAACAACTGCACTGAGTGGTACTGTTATGATGGTGGGAGGCCAACAGGCAGAACATACCCCCTGAAACTCCCAATAATGTCAAAATGTCGACTCGGATGCCAGAGTGTCTGTCAAGGGGCACTTCACAAACGATGTTGGGGTCTTCCATGCACCAGCTTTCATGATCGCTTGAATCGGTATCCCACAAATGATGATGAAGATGTTGCCTGTTCTCTGATGTCAAGGGCTCTTGCCATGGAGATGTCAGGGGTGATAATTAACACCAGCCACCTTGAGATAGGAGCCCTTGGAAGCTGGTGAGTCAGGCTCTCCTGGGAGGATACACAGTTGCTGGGACTTTCTAAAGTGCTCAGTCTTCTCCAAATAGAATTTGAGGGCACTCACCGGATACCACATTTTGTCGTCCGAGATGGAAAAGCTTGTCTTCAGTTCAGGAATGAAGATGTCCCCTGGTGCGAAGTCAAGACTCTGGTTCTTGATGACAAAGGAGGGGTCTGCAATCAACCTTACTCTGTGGTTCTCGAACCTGCGATGGTTATGTTGATGGTTAGCGCCTGAAGACAACTATGGCAGCAGGCTGAAGCTGCTGCTATCAGGAATAAAGTCTTTGCCTTTGCCTTGGCCCCACTCTGATCTGTAGGGTTTGCCTGGAATCAGCCTCAGAATGTCCACTAGGAGCCTGAGCAGGTAACAAAGAGGGAAACTCAAACTTCTCTAGGGTGATCTCAGACAATATCTTGACCCTGAACAGACCATAGTTAGAGGAGCTTCAGGACCGGTGGCATCCCTCTCTGTCTGGGGCCAGCCGATCCCTAGTGGCAAGGCTGGGGTCAGTCCGAGAGCCTGTCTCAGGGCCAGATCTCAGGTCCAATACTGGAGTAGGGTTATGCTCCGAAGAGCTAGGGCTTCAATTCCTTTCAACAACTGACATTTCTTATGACAAGGGAAGGCTTTTCCTCTTTTTCCCTTTAGAGGACATGAGTCCAGATGTTGACAGCACCGACTGGGGTATCACTACTCGATCACGGCGCTCCAGCTCTGCGGGTAGTCTCTACCTCTCTTACCTTGGATCTGGGGGAAGGATCTGCTAGGGCCTGTTGGTATGTTGATCCAGTTGGGCTTGAAGCTTACTTCTCTGTCCCACTAGCCATATTTGAGTTCCGCCCACTGGGAGAGGATGAAATCTATACAGAAGGCACAAGAGGCCTTTTGAGAGCAGGACCTACACTTCAAGCACTGCTGATGCTCGTCCCAGAGCTTTCTGGGTCTAAATATTGAGTAAGACAAACATCAGGGAACCGCACTAGAAGTCATGCTGTGGGATACATTAAGGAAACCCAAACTTAACAAATCTGACCACAAATTCTACCATAATTCCTGCTTGTAGACACTAAAAAGTGTCTCGAAATTTTCTGATGGACAAAACATGTGGTTCAAAATACATAGCATAAAATACATAGTGCAAATACATCATAGAATGTGAATGTACACAAATACAGTATACAGAATACAGGAACAATATACAAGACCTGCAAACAATAAAAGCAAAGCCTCCTGATATGAGCAAAAAGGAAATCCTTCACAAAATAGATTGGAATGTAGAACAGTAAAAGAGGCAACTCTCAAAGCCACGAAGAAGCCTCCCAGTATAAGCAGGAAGGCTAAACCTGTGCAGAAATCAAGGTATTGGTACAACAGTTAGTGAAATCATGCCACTGCAATCTGTACACAAAAAGGGCATAAAAAAAAAACAAGTAACCAGGCCTAGCAAAGCACATGGCAATTGTTACTGAAAAAGTAATGGGTACTTAGCAAAACGGTGAGAAACCTGCAGAAAATATGTTTAGACAGCCTAAAGCAAGCAAAGAACCATAAAGTCAAAGGACTTTGTGATTCCTGGCGTATACTTATGATGAAGAAAGGATAACCAACATACCAATTTTCAAGTTAACTCATATTACCCTCCTGGAGATACCATGTCTACAACAAATCAGTTACTGAGATATATCTTCTTAACAAGGTCTTCAAACTCTACTGCTGGTGACCTCACATGACCTCACACTGGCTGCCTTCGGCAAGGAATCAAAGACCAGATGAGGTCACAATTGAACAATATCCAAACATAGAAAACACATGAGACTTCCACACTCCTAGCACATATGACGGCAGAATGGGAAGGAGGCACTAGTCCAGTATCAGAGGAGAGGACACCAAGGGCAGTGTGAAAGATTACCAGCACTCCTGGCAAGGTAGATGGGAGTGCAGTTGTTGTGTTGAGACAAGTAAGTGAAGAGTGAAGTAAATACTGATGACCTAAAAAGTGACTGACAGAGTATCTGCCAAGTATTTTGAGCCACACATACAAACCTGACTGGAATGGGAATCAGTTGAACACTGAGACAGCTGAGGCGAAGATGGTTCTCCTTTCACGTCAGCATCTAAAGAACAAAATGAAAACATCATAGAACTACATAAAAATGTTTCATGAGTGTAAACTGTGAATCTCAGTAACTTATCTGGCTAGGGAATGTTACTAAAATTGTCCTTCCAATAACCTTCCAAGCTGTCCTTCCAATAATTGGGACAGCAACTACAAAATACAATTTGTAACATACCTGTAGCATACATATCAAGTTTATTGCAGAAAAACTGCATAACTTAACCAAAAAGTTGAAATATAAATGTGATTCCTTGCCAAAATACATGAAAAACAAAGAGACAAAGTACCAATTTTAATGTTCAAACACCTTCCCTTAGGGTTCCAAACAATGACATCTACTGACCTCACATGACATTTGATCTTGATAGAAAACCATAATGCACAAATGTATTGTGGTTTTGAAGAACTCATTATAAGAACTTTTTGCATGAATATGACACATTGCATAATGCAAGGTAGTGTAATATGCTTAATTATTGCAATATTACAATAATGTAACATATCAAATATTGAAATGTTCAATAACATCTGCTGATCTAAGACCATGACTAACAATGTAGGTATCCATCTGAGAATGCATAACTGCACATTGCAGAGATAACCAAGAGCTTCACTACGTACCAAATATCGAATCTGTGCAAGCTTTTCTTCTTGAGATATCTTGTCTACAAAGTTGACTTCACTTGACCCCTGTTGGCCTCAAATGACCTTTGACGTCCATCAAAAACAGTGCGCTATTTGCACTCAATAAGGTACCTCTACATACCAAAAACAAGACCTATAAGCTTCCCATCTTGAGATATTGTGTTCACAAAGTTTTTACTTATTGATCATTGTTGACCCCAAATGACCTTTCACCTCCACCAAAATTAATGTAGGCTTCTTGTACTCCATGAGGCACACCAACATACCAAATATGGGATCTGTATGAGGTTCGCAATTTCAGATATCTTGTTTAAACGTTTTTCATTGGGTAATGAATGACTTTGACCTCCACCAAAATCATAAGAGTTCTTGTATTTAATAACATACACCCACTTACAAAATATGACATGTGCATGTTTTCCATCCTCAGATGTATTTAAAAGTTTTTACTATTAGATCCCCAAATTATCTTTGACCTCAAGCAAAAGCAATAGGCTTTTTGGACTCAATAAGGCTCACCCAGATATTAAATATTGAGATCTGTAAACGCTTCCCATCTTGAGATATCGGTGTTACAACTTTTCACATTTTTACCCCTGCTGACCTCCAAATGACCTTTGACCTCTATGAAACCAATAGGCTTCTTGTCCTTAATTAGGTACACCCACATACTAAGATCTATACAAGTTAGATAGTTGAGATACTGTGCTTACAATGTTTTAACTATTTGACATCTGTTGACCTGCAAATGACCTTTGACCTCCACTGAAAACAACAGACTTCTTTACTCAAAATGGCTGAATTTCCCACCAAATATGAGATCTGCACATTTATCACTTCTTGAGATATTGTGTTTAAAAGGTTTTCACTACCTGACCCTGCTGAACTTTGGTCTCTCAAAACAATAGGCTTCTTGTCCTCAATATGGTTCACCTACATACCACATATGAGATCTGTACAAGCTTCCCTACCTGAGACACTGCATTTACAAGGATTTTACTATTTGACTCTTTTGACCCTAAATGACTGCTGACCACCAACAAAAACAATACGCTTCTTGTACTCAATGTGGTACACTCACATACCAAATATGAGATCTGCACAAGCTTCCTTTCTGGAGATACCATGTTTACAAGGTAGGCATCGTAAATATTCATACACAAACACACACACACACACCATCATGACACATAAGATTATTTGCCTCCAGGCCTTCAGCAAGAAAAAACCTATACTGGTTATTTTGCAGATCTTTAATCTGGTAATAACTCTCATTGCCTGTGAAGAACTGGTTGTGATGAAAACTGTCACTGTAACTAAGCAGAATACACAAATGCATTGTGGCTTTGATGATCCGGTTATGAGCATTTTTTCTGAATCTGACATTATAGCATTAGTATGTGTTACAAGCTACATATGCTTCATATCAAATGTGAGATCTGCACAAGCTTCCTTTTTTGACATCATGTTTACAAGGTTTTCACAATTTAACCCTTGTTGACATCAAATCAACTTTGACCTAGACCAAAATGAATCGGTCTTTATACTCAATGTGATACACCTACATACCAAATATGAGAATTATCCAAGCTTCCCTTCTTGAGATATCGTGTTTACAAGATTTTCCCTATTTGACCCCTGTTGACCACAAATGACCTTTGACTTTCACAAAAATCAACAGGAGCCTTGCCCTCGATGTGGTACAACTACATACCAAAGAAAAGATTTGTCCAAGGTTCCCTTCTTAAGATACCTTGTTTACAAATTTTTCACAATTTGACCACTGTTGACCTCAAATGACCTTTGACCTCCAAAAAACCATAGGGTTTTTGTACTTAATGTGGTACACCTATGTACTAAATATGAGATCTGTCTGTCCAAACTTCCCTTCTTGAGATATTGTGTTTACAAGGTAGGCATTAAAACACATACACTGTTCCACATGACTACAAAGGTTAGGATATCATCGGAAACAAAAACTGTAAACTCAATAGGCAAGAATATACTCAAAACTTATCCTCTTGAAGGGGAAATCGGGGTTTATTTTCACAATTTGTTTAACTACAATTCCCCACCAGTATCGTGCAATGACTTATAACTAACAAATATGATCAAGATTATCTCAAAACATGTGGACCATTTCGAGAAACGAGTCAAATTCCGTATAATCGTACACAGGAGTCTGTGTTGTCTTGTACATGAACGTTTATTTTTTGTACCTGACAAATATTACAAGTTCTCATTCAACAGTGACTAACGCAATAACTACCGTTTCTTATACCTTCAAACACCTCCCCAATGTCTCTATATTTCAGTGAACAATCAGTTAGGATAGAAAAATCAACTAAAGGAGAATTTTCTCAGTCAAACCCTGATTTCCCCTTTAAGCTGTGAAAAGGGTGGGTATCATACGTAGACTTAAGTATTTTCTACCTAACAGTGTTCTCTGCAGATTGTACCTCATGTCACAATGTGGTCATGTACCCAGTTGTACTGTAACAGTTTAGTTATCTTACAGAAAAAAGCAGTGTAAAATATGAGTCACTCCAATCCACTTGTCCATACAGATTCTCTGTTTAAATCAAACAATATACTGCATAAACTTAAGGATATTATTGAACTTGGTATTGCTTCATTCATCTATCATTACAACAATAATATGCCCTAATTTCTTCACAACAAACTCCTCCACACACAACTATTATACACAAAATTTCCAGCTTCTTCTACAAACAGTAATTTGTACTCACTCTCCTATGAGTCTTCGGTATCGTGGTATTAACTTTTGTAACACGTTACCTATGACTCTAATTCCCCACAAGTCCCTGCTATGGGTATTCACGAGTGACTATACTTATCTCCTTGGTTCACTAATGCATGCATTTCACCTTCCTCTAAATGTCCTGGAAAATAATTCTAGCACTATGCCCCCTTAGGCCTAGCCTAGCTGAACATTTACCGTAAGGAGGGGCAAATCCGCCAAGGTCATGCCGGAGTCACTCAAGTGCTGATGCAGCTGAAGCACTTTCCTCCCGTGTCCACCAAAACGAAACCCCGGGCCTGAGTGCCTTGTGCTTGCCTCATGTTCCTGTCTTTTTTTTTTTATACTATGTACACTATTCACAGGACACAACCCTCGGCCCTCCGAGGGGGACTTACAGGTAAAGTATACAAACAATACTAAGTGAACCCCCTGCCTCTGTAGGGTGGAAGGTCGGAGGTAGCAAGGGGTAGGCATAGTCACTCATGAATACCCCACACAAGAGAGTTGTGGGGAATTCATATCATAGAAATACAGTACAGCTTTCGTATAACTGGACATTTATACTTGCCGAAAAAAGCATAGAAATGTTGAAACAAGTATACAGAAGTATAATCTCGCAGGCAGAAAAATACCCTGTATACGCCGAGTATACACTGCGTGTAATCCCTATACGTGTTTATACTTGATATTCGCGGTTGGCATTGTTTATTATTGATCATTACCATTGGTTAGGTTTTGCAGATTTCCCCCAGTCGTTTTGAGAAGACTGTAAAGTATCAGACACAGAAATGACAAGAAGAGTTATTAGCGGGAGTAAGTGTAGGCCAAAAGATTAAAGAACATATGCATGTGACCACAGGAATGTGTGCAGTATAGGCCCCTAAGTACAAAGTAGGGTCGATCAGAGCAAGTCTGGCACATGTGGTTGTGAGCCTCGTACACAGCTTTCCATAACACAACTCGCTATTTTTTTTTTGGAATGTCCGACAAATGGTTACCACAGTTGTTTCTAAACAATAGGTCGGCCTAGTAGGTATATACGAGCACCCTAAAGTAATAACACTAGTGATTTAGAATTTCTAAGGAAAAGGTTGTTGACACTAAGAAGGACTAGCCAAACTCATTTGCATAGCGGTAAAAATGGGTTGTACAGCTCTAGGTTAAAAATTGTGAGATGCACGTGCTGAATTTGCGAAAACATGGCTTCCTTCAAGTTGTAATTTAGCACTACTGCAGTATTAGTTTTACTCACGTATTTTCACGGCTAGGTACACTGTAGTCAGTTCAAGCGCTCATGGGGAATACTTGGTTGATTAAGCAGGTGATTGTGGCTAGCTGGCTGATACAATTTAGCTTCTTTGTGTAAGTTTATCCAGGAAACTTAAAATAATTATAAAGCATGTAAATTTTGTTTATCATTGTGTTTCTCTATCTTATTTTAGGAACTTTCTCCAAAATTGGTATTTTCCGTGATAGCGGGAAATCGGCATCCGTAGTTTTTGTCTTACTGGAATTTGTTGTTTCAGTTTTACGCGAGTGGCCAAACGATACTTACTGGTAATTTGTGCAAAAAATTGCTGATAACGAACTTAAAAATGCATAGGCCTACGTCTAGGGCACGATTCTCATGATTTAATGCAAATGAGTGTATGGTTCTGTTGACCAAACTAACACTGACACCGGTTGGCCGGTGCAGCGAAAACAAAAACAAATTGTAAGACTTATATCACAGAGACATTACTATCTGTAGCAAAAGCCAACGTGAGTGATGTAGGAGGTCAGACAAAAGGCTTAGGACTTTATACAACATGATTAACTTTACATAAGATGATTCAGTGCTTTTATATCATTTTCCGCTAGCCTTAATGAAATTCCTGTTGAAACTCAAGTCCACGTTCAGTAAAGAATAGAAAAAAAAACTTTCACCGATCCAGAGCGACATAAGGCAGTTTCTCGTAATTGTCACGTTCCAATTTAAATATTAAAAGCAGGCCTTGTTCTACCAAATCTCACACTAAAGTTGGCTCCGTATAATGCATAAAAGAAATAACTCACCAAAACATGCAGTGTCCGTAAACAAAAGAATCCACGTTAATGTCGAAGTTTTCATTATTAATTCCATTAAATTTCCAGATTACGAGGCTTGCGAACCGCAAATTTATATCGATTTGATAAGACACACAGGACAGCTCACACTGTTCACTTCGACATTAAATTGAATAATTGTTAAAAAATTGTCAAACAATCCAATCAATTACACTTTCATTTTCTTTATAAAGCCAGAAAGCCAAAAGGCTTTGTGATTCCTTGCTACATGGTTATATTACAACAAACATGAATTATTCAAATGACAAGTATAAGATCAACTGCAGTTATTTTTCTTGATACCCCACAAGCCTTTAACCCAAAATGACCTTTATTTTGGTGACCTAAAATGACTGCGACATTTGATGTCCACCAAAAGCAATAGGGATCACCTACCCTGGCCATACAACCCACACATCAAGTACAGTATCAGTACGGTATGAAATCAGTCAACAATATCTCTGAGCTCCAAGAAACACACAAGTAATCAATGCTGCTTCTAGTCTTGCCTGTCGTTAGTTAAATCAAATAACTCAACCTTACCTCATCTGAACTCAGCTTGTCTGCCACATTCACCTCAAAATTCTTCGTAAACCACCAAGATAATTTCTTCCTTGTTACAAGTAGCTTTTAACACACTCAAAGTCCTCGTAAGCTGACCCTAAGTTATGATTCCTCTGCAATATTTTTGCTTCCTCCATCTTTTCCGACATTGTGAAATATGCTTGAAAGCACTCCAATTTGTTTGTTAAGAAACCTTGTTCTGCTACCAGCTGTTCCTCTGGATATTGATATTATCCAAATAAATGACAGAACAGATGGTTTTTTTATTTTCTTCATTTTTTTCATAAACCCATTAACATTCCATTACATGCTTTTCTATCTGACCCCATGACCTCCCACACCAAGACTCTCTCTCTGGACAACTTATTAGCCCCCCACAATAGAAGTTACTCACTAAGTTACAAATGCAGTACTGTAGGGAGCAATCCCATTGAGTTAACTGTGTGCGAGAGAATAAACAACTGCTATTGCACAATGTAGATCAATATATATTTGTACGGTAGTTTATAATAACCACAATAATGGTGTTTAGGCTATTATTATTGTTTTATAGTGAAAAATTATCCCTTCCTCTCTATTGATAAGCATTAAATTTCACAGGGTAGTGAACCTGTTAATAACAGACAACCTTATCAAGTTTAAAAAAATCTGACCCATGGATAAGGAACTATGGCAGTTTTAAAAATTTTTATGTTTTACCCCATAACCTCATTAATATGCAAGATTTGGACACCAAAAACAATAGGGATCATCTACTCAAAATGGGCAACCTACATGCCAAAAATGAAAATACTCAGAGTTACCCTTCTTGAGATAGAGTGTTTACGAGCAACCGTCACACACACACGCACACACACATACACACACACCCACACATACACACACACGCACCCTCACCCTTACACACACACATACATACCCACACACCACATCATGACTGCAGAGATTCCCCTGCCTACGGCAAGGAATCAAAAAGACGTAGTTTGATAGCATGACTTAAAATTAAGATATAATCGACTTTATAATTATTTAGGTCTTTTTGTCATGAAATCTCCATGTACTGTAATTTAGACCAAATCCTGAAGGATTCAATCGCCTGATTTTGTAAAAGTGTGTAATGTAGGCTATCCTTATTTAAGAGGCAAATAGCGCATACAATGCCCATAGGGGCCACAGCTACTGTACTCAGTTCTGTTTGTACTTGCACATATGTCTCTGGTAAATTTTTGTCTATATTTTGGCTTCTACTTCGAATCAGTGAAATTTGGATGACATCAAAAGAAAGGGGGAAAAAAATCTGAATGAGAAAGAGATGCCTTCACACAATGCAACCAATACGCGGCCACTGCAAAGCCAGATGATTGTCCTTTTACTGCGGTAGCGCAACACACTTGTGCACCAGTGTATGCCATTACTTTAGTCTGTTATCTCCCCGCTACATATCTTTTTTTTTTGTTTGAAAAATGACTGGGAAATAGTCAGCCAACTTTTGTCAACACTGGGCCACCCCTCCCCCCTTTACTTCTCAGGCACAACTTTCACACGTGTTCTTTGTTCCAATTACTTTTTTTTTCCTCGAAGAGAATGGCCTGGGAACTTTTTCTACCTTTATTTTTCTTAAGATATCTGGGTCAAGACCCTTGTAAAGCGCATCCCAGAATTGTTCAAACCACCTGTGAGCGCAGCTCACAGCTGCATAATGAGCCCCATGCAGAGAAAACAACTGAAAAACTTTACAGCAAGCAGCATCCAATGCCAACTGGGTAAAGACGAAATATTTATGTGTAACGTTACAGTAACGTTATACTACAGCCTTCCGCGCAAGGGAAATAAAAAGTACCTTCTTTTAAGTGGACTCTCCTTTGAGAATACGGAGCAATTTCGAGTTGCACAACGTTTTTTTTTCACCAACACCCAGGTTTGGTATTTGAATGTACGATAAATCGCCTTTAAAGCTTCAAAGTTATTTTCATATTTTTTCCGATGTGTTTTTTCTGTTATGTAAGAAGTTGTGTACCAATACATACATGGCAACTTTTTTGCAGCTAACTTTTACTCAATTTAACCAACTTGGGTATTGCATATTGTTAGCGAACAGTAGCCTCACCGAGAGAGCGGTATTATTTTACTCTTTCTCTTTTTTTTCTAAGCAAAACATTCCTCACTCTGATTTTCTATTATGTCGAGACCCTAACTGAAAACCAGAAAGCCAAAAGGCATTGTGATTCCGTGCCACATGGTTATATTATAACAAAGTTGAATTATCCACATGACAAGTATAAGATCAACTGCAGTTATTTTTCTTGATACACCACAAGCCCTTAACTCAAAATGATCTTTATTTTGGGTAACCTGACATGACCGTGACATTTGACGTCCACCAAAAGCAATAGGGATCACCTACCCAGTATGGCCAACCCACACATCAAGTACAGTATAATATCAGTCAACATTACCCTTCTGGAAAGTCACTACCACATTTCCAACACTGGGCTTTGTTTGTACCATTTCTTTTTGGCGCTGTCCCAGTTTTTCGGAAGTTTACTTTGTACTGTTTCCACTTTTGGTCCTTCAATTTCTGTAGCATTTTGATCCGAGATCATAAGTGCTCTCCCTAAGTCAAGTATCTCAGTTAAGTTGCGGTTCAGTTCCTTCAACACTCTTCGCCGCAATCGTGACAAACTGCAACTTTGAATTATATGTGATTTGATTTCTTCATCTATATCCATAAACTGAAAATAATTTGCTAATTGCCTCAGCCTGGTGGTAAACACATCCAACGTTTCGCCTTCCCCTTGCTTCGCTTGACGAAACTTGAAAATCACGTATTCAGTATTTTGTATAAGTTGAAAATACTCCGTCAGCTTGGTTTTTGCTGTGTCATAATCTGTTGAGTCTCCAGTTTCATTAAGTGTTTGAAATATTTCAGTAACGCTTTCCCCTCCAAAATGAGGTAACGTTGCCCTTTTACGAGCTTCATCCTTGATACCAAATGCAATGAAGAAGTTTTCCAATCGAAGTAGCCATTTCTCCCACCGCATGCCAATACTGATCCGAATAATCTCTGTGACTGAACTCAGGGAAATGTGGATAGGCCATTTTAATTGTCAAGATTTAATCAATTTTCTTCTAGTATTAAGGTCTTCCTTGAAGGTTTTCAGAGTCCTTAATAAAAGGATCCCATCTTCATCACCATTGTAAGATTTTGAGAAAACACACTGGAGACTCAGCAATGCATCTTGCTACTTGTATTTCTGATGATATTCTAACTGCAGATTATTCTCAAAATAAAGGCAAATACATCGATAACAAAGAAATATTTATGGAATGCCTTAATATACACAGGAGACAGTGGTAAACTGGGCAGGAGTCTTTGTTCTATCAAAGAGATACATGAAGCGCAGGTGACAGCCATCTGACCCCATGACCTCCCAGTTACTGAGACAACCTATGGAGGCCTCTGAGGGAGTGTTAGAAAAGTAAAAGTTATTCTCTACTTACAAATGCAGTACAGTATATGGAAAATGCTATTTCAAACATGACATGGTCCTGATTGGCTTCCACAGGCTAGGAAAATGCTATTTCAAACATAACATGGTCCTGACTGGCTTCCATATGCTGAAAAAGCACAAATAAGTTTGCAATGACAAAAATTCCCATTGAGTTAACTGTGTCCGAAGGAATCAAAAACTGCCAATAGTAATTTTGCACAATGTAGCCCATATGCTTTTCAACTAATTTGTACGGTAGTTTATAACAGGGTTTCCCCTGGTACTTAATTCCGGAAGCGGCCACCTCGCAACTTTTTAAGACCGTCTCGCCAAAAAATACGGTAATTACCGCCTCACATGTTTTTATGACAGGGCTGTAAAAAGTCGGGAAGCAGGAGGCTCCTTCCCAGGAAATTTTGAGTCTCGCGGGAAATCCGCTTCTGAACTTCTGGCCGTGTTTATCTTGTACATATCATGCATAATATGTTTTGAACATTCGATCACAGAATGGTAGAGATCACACATGTGGTTTCCTAAATAGTTACGTCCCAAAATAACTGGATTAATCCATTCAAATGTGTATCTGAAATGCCCCATCCACGTTCAATCTTCAACAAAAATTGAAGTAAATTAATATTTCAAATGATTTGCACACGTCTAAAAATGCTAAAATCGCTGAGTTTCCGGGTGCTGTGCACCCTGAACCCCTACCGGGATCGTCCATGGACCCCTCAAGGGGCCCTATGGCAGGCCCATTGACACCACGCTGGTATGACAGTCGTTTCGCTATCGAATGACGCCTACGGCGCCATGTAAGTGGCAGAAAATCCGACTATATTGTGACTACCCTCCTGGAGATTTACACTCTTTCCAGAGCTGTTTATATCATGGTCAAAATCCTAGAATCACCCATTCTTCGAGAACCTTTTAAGTACGGATTTGAACCCAAAATTCATTGCGGCGTCAAGTGATTTGCCCTCACCACCTCATACTCTGAAAAACCCAGGGGAAACCCTGTATAATAACCACAATAATGGTGTTAAGGCTGTTATTATTGTTTTATAGTGAAAAATTATCCCTTCCTCTCTATTGATAAGCATTAAATTTCACAGGGTCGTGAACCTGTTAATAACAGACAACCTTATAAAGTTTAAAACAAATCTGACCCACGGATAAGGAATTATGGCAGTTTTAAAATTTTCTATGTTTTACCCCCTAACCTCATTAATATGCAAGATTTGGACACCAAAAACAATAGGGATCATCTACTCAATATGGGCAACCTACATGCCAAAAATGAAATTACTCAGAGTTACCCTTCTTGAGATAGAGTGTTTACGAGCAACCGTCACACACACACACATACACACACACACACACACGACATCAGAACTGCATAGATTCCCCTGCCTACGGCAAGGAATCCAAAAGAAGAATCAGCATGTTTGCCAATCCTGAAGTCTTTGCGGTTTTAATGACCACGATCTTTCGTTCCCCACTACAAACACATTGCTGGTAATGTCAAACCTGTACACTATTGACAGTAATGTTATTCACACTAGGCTTTCATTGCGCTAGGCCCTAGTAAGTGTTTGAAAAGCTGTTTGTTTACCACAGCAATGTTATCAAGTTCTCAGCACCCTTTATCTTCCAGTGTAATAGCGGTTTCTCTAACCGCAACTCTGTCCGACCGCTAAATCAAACGGCTGAAAATTTTACACAGTGATGTAGTATACTGTACGTGACTGTACGATCGTATGCGCGTATAAGAGGCAATCGATATTGGCAAAGATAAAGCAATTTGTCTATACGCACGTATAAGGTGCGCAGAAAAACGAGTATAAACAAGTGTACAAAAAAGTATAAAAACATATAAACAAGTGTAAAGGAGTATAGAGAAGCATAATCGCGCAGCTATGGGAGTTATACTTGAGCTGTACTGTATACTTACCCCTTGCTTCACTATAATACCTTAGAGTGACACCATGGAAACCATTAAGAGGTCACCGGGAGAGAGGACAGCAAGGCCAAACACCGCTTGGGTGCAAAGAGTGTCCATAAGGTAACAAGCGACAAATGTGGTGTTTTCCAGTTCTCTGCCTTGCGGATATCCTCAATTGGCACCCCAGAAAAAACGTAGACATCACTTTCTCCCGGGCCTCGAGATCCCTGACTTTGTCCCTGGGCATGTGCGGCAATGACCTCAGTCAGCCAGCGCAAAATGGTATCCCTCCAGGACATACAGAATAGAGAGCCTATTACACAAGCCGATGAAGATAAAATTTCAGCGCCTTGACCGGACACCACTTTCTGTCCTCGTTGACCATGGATGCCGTGCAGATCTCCACAAGGAAGATATCTCCGGCACAAAAGTTAGTGTCTGTGTCTTAACAAGAAATAAGGGGTCAGGAGCCATGCAAACCCCTAGTTCTTGAACCTCAAATAGCCCAGTTCAACAGAAAAAGACTGAAGGCAGCTGACCGACGCCACCATAATAAAGAACATAGTCTTGCTGGTCAAATACTCAAGGAGGCAAGGGTGCATAGGCTCATAGGAGGCCTGAGCAAGAGCTCACAAGACCCTGTTGATAGACCAGGACCGCAAGGCCCACGCTGAAGTCCAGTTGTGCCCCTAATTAGACTATAGCCTGAGTGGAGGTGGAATGCGACTTGTCGCAACTGATGACCTAATCTGATTGTTAGAGAAGGGAGATGGTTGCTTCAACGTTGGCTCCTACCTGGGGTAGGTTGTTAGCGAGGATTTGCCAATCGTCCAGGTACGCAAATAGCAGCATGCCGTGGTGACGAAGCTCTGCAATCACTGCCCGCTACTTGGGTGAACACCCTCACGGATGTGGAGAGCCCAAATGGAAGAACTGCAAACTTGTACCTCTTCCCAAGAGCTGCAAACTTGTACCCCTTCCCAACGCGAGAAACCGTTGGGATGTCGGAGCTATTGGGACATGCAAGTACGCATCCTTCAAGTCCAATGATGTCGCCCAAAGTGTGGGGATGAAGGCCAGGATTTTCAAGCGAAGCCTCTCTGGCCTTATGCAGTCAACGTTCAGTGGTCTGTGATTGAGGATAGGTCTCCAGGAGCAGTTCTTTTTTGCGGCCATGAAGAAGGACGATCGAAAGAGGGGCTCGTCCTGTTCGGTCACCCTTACAATGGTCTATATTTAGAGGAGGTCATCGAGTTCCTTCTCCTGGATTTCCTGATGGAGAGGATTCTCTGGGGTAGGTGTCGACCAATCGATGTGGTATCCCTGGGATATCACTTTTAGCTCCCACCCATCTTGACAGAACCACTTCCAGACACTCCAAAATTTCCTCAAATATCCCCCTACTGCTGGGAGTGCAAAAAGGTAGGCACGCCTAGGACTAAGCCGAGGTCTGCTGGCCCTATTTGGGATGGTCGGTAGCCCTGCCAGCTCCCTTGCCAAGACCCCACGCTGATTGAGAACCACTGCCTCTACCTCCTAAGCCCTTCCCTGAGGACAAAGGTCGTCCAGAAGGAGCTCTGTGACCACACCCATCATGCAGCGAGACCGAGATTTCCCCCGTGAAACTGCAGCAGTGGGGTAAGGGGAGGACTGAGTGGCTGCCATTGTGGGTAGAGACTTGAATGATGCAGCTGCTGTCGATTTGTCAAGAAACTGGCCGTTGAAGAGGTCTGGCCCCACAACATTCAGGTTCTCCAACCTGCTTCTGGGCTCAGCGGATGGCCATGAAAAGTGTCAAGGACATTGCCCTTATGCACTTGCACCGCCTCCAGCGCCACTCTGGAAAGCTGATAGTAGACCAGCTGGGACAAGGGTCCCACCAGGAAGATCATTTACCCACGTCAGCCCTGGAGAGCAGAACCTTGTCCTCCTTGACCTTCCTGTGGGATTGTCTTAGGGCCTTCACTGCCATAAGGCATACGGAAGAGAATTTTAGGACAACTCTTGCAGGTCGGCATGATACCAATCCTCTTCAGTTCCTTTCCGCAGGGAGTCCCTAAACATCCGCCTGTCCCTGTTCCTATCTCACCTTATTCCGGGTTTTGTACGAAATAGAGGGTGGCTGGAATGGGGTCTCCCAGTGACCCTCAGGTACACAGGCAGATCTCTTCTGAAGAGCCAGCAAGCTTCCTATGGTGACCTACCTGCCAGAGCTTCCGTCCCTTGAGGCAGTACTTGTCGACAGGGTTCTGGCCAGGTTTTTTGCCAAACTGGGCGGACATCGATCAAGCTATCCTCGATTTCAAAGGCACTTGACGCGATCGCGAAGCGATCGCCAGTTCGGCGTGGGGTCAAGGGGCCCGCCGTAGGGCCCCTTGTGGGATCCAGGGGGGGAGCCCCCAGAAGCTCCGTGATTTTACGTTTTTTAGGAGCTGTAAACTGCTTCAAATTCACGCTCTTTTGCGAATAATTTTGACACGTAAACAGATTCTTTTGTATGACCGTACGTGACTGAATCTTAGTACACAACTACTGCTATAACGCATGTCGCTCCCTACTGTAACAGTATGATATTTTGGAGGATATACGTATCGTCAGTATACATAGTAGTGTAGGCTACACTGCAAATAAGACTGAAGCACTGTCCATAAGTCAGTGATTCTTATACAACCCACTAAAATGCTAAATGAAATTGCCAGCAGCCTAGAAAATACATACACCATAAGTATCAGAATAGGTTACACAGACTGGATTAGAACACTTTTGAAGATGGACTCAGGCTGGAAAAAGTGTAAATTTCCCGGGAGGCTTATTACAATATAGTCGGATTCCCCGCCAGACCTAACATGGCGCTGTAGGGGTCATTCGATGATAGCGAAGCGATTGTCATACCAGCGTGGGGGTAGATGGGCCCGCCAAAGGGCCCCTTGTGGTGTCCATGGACCATCCCGGTAGGGATCCAGTGTGCAAAGTACCCGGAAACTCAGAGATTTTAGTGTTTTTAGACGTGTCAGAATCATTTGAAATCCATGCTAAATTTCAACTCTTCAAGTTGAAAAATGTTACTGTATCGGGTGAAAACACAATAGTTCGATCAGAAAAAAATCATTGATATCACTTCAAAATCACAACATTCTATGAAATGCTGCACATGTCATGTAGAGTAAACTGTACTACATACATTTTTGAAGTTGAAATGTCCCTAAAAGTTTCGTGAAAAGAATCACGTAAGATCGTGTGCAGCCTTCCGAAAATTTTTAAGTAATGATATCCTAACGTAGTGGGTGTATATCGAATAGCCTAATCACCTTGGCAATTCATATTTCCGTATTACAGGGAACAACCGACAATTTGTAAGTTGCAGTTTCAGTTTTTCAAGGAACATTGATTTTTTTTATTGTTTTGTTCATTGATCCTAGTCACTTTAAAATGTTTAGACGCAAGGTTTGAAGAAGCAGACTACTGGTTTCGTGAAGGGTTTTGGACACAGAAATATGCGTTCATTTTTGTACTTCTGTGGGTTGCGATATGTCCGCTAGCTGTCACTCACCAAATAATTTGAGCATATGCAGGCAGACCTAAGGCAGGCCTAAGCTTATGCTTTTTAATTGACATCGAATGTAGTAAAGAAGGTACACACAGAATCTTCTGGAAACATTTGCCAACGTTGTTTTTAAACATATATAACTTGAAAAATATTGATCATGAGAAAAAATAAGGGCATTCTATTACAGGAATAGTAATTTACTTCAATGTTTGGTGAAGATGGAACATGGATGGGGCATTTGGGGTACACATTTGAATGGATTTATTTAATAGGTATTTTCAGACGTAACTATTGATGAACCACATGCGTGCGTGATCACTACCATTCTGTGATCGAAAGTTCGAAACAGGAATGGTATGCACAAGATAAACACGGCCAGAAGTACAGACGCGGATTTCCCGCGAGACGCAACATTTCTCGGGAAGGAGCCTCCCGGCTTTTTCCAGCCCTGAAATAGGCTAAGGATCGATGCAATAACACTTTCAAAATCTAATATGCACATTGCACAATCTTTTTAATACACCTATATACTCTACATGCACACTAGAACGGCCTTCTCAAAGGCACGGTGTTGCACATGTACCATTGTGTATTAAACATCGCAGTTGCATTGCCAAAGACTTCTACACACTGAACATGTCTAACACATCATATGTTGGTCATTCATGAGGCTTACAAAAGCTCCTGTACAAAACCAACCAATCAAAAGTTGTGTTCATAGCCGTGCCCACTGCTTCCAAGCTACACAGTAAAGTTAAGGAAACCAGTCTTATCAGCCTTGTGCATAAACATTGCATTGTGTCCAAACTACTGTGAGTAAAGTACAGTTGTACCTTGGTGTAGGCTACGCACTGTTTACACGAAATGCTAGCAGTCATACATGAGTCGGGCCGAAAGAAAAAATTCGGGCTGGTGTGAGTGAAATTAATCTCAAGTTTTTGTGATTATGTTGTGTTGGTTTGTTATGGTTTTAATGAAGTCCGCATGTTCTGGTAATGTTTTAGAATTGATTAAAATTTAAACTAGGCGCAAAACTTTTCAAACTGGGCGGAAAACTTTCAAACCGGGCGCTGAGAAGCGATACTGAATTCAAACCGGGCGGACCATCCGGTTAAAGTGGGCTGGCTAGAACCCTGGTCGACCGCAAGCTCTGGTAGACACAAAACTTCTGCTTCATTCCTAGCCAACAGGCAGAGCCAGAGGGCACCGCCTTGCTACGTGCAGTAGCTTCATAGCCTAGCTTGGGGGTAAGAATCTTCACAACTGAGGCTAGAAGCAAATGAGCAACATCAGTGCCCCGTGGGGTACTATCTCCCTCCCCTGTTTCCGGAGGGGGTGCTCCTCCAGCTCCTCGATCTCTTAATCAAAGTTGTTGAGCGAGTCAGGAGGTGTGTGCCCAGCGGCCACACCGTGGGTCACTGAGACCTCGGCTAGGATTGGTGGTAGAGCCGGAGGTTGCTGATCACTGGCTGAGGGAACGAAGTGAGCCATTTGCTTGGCCACATCCCCAGCAATCAGCGGAGCAATCGGCGGAGCAATCAGCAAAGCAATCTGCAAAGCAACCAGCGGAGCAATCAGTCGGAGCCTGGGCTCCCACTAGTCCCGCCACTACAGAGGGATCCGGGATAGTATCCAGCCACTCCCTAAGCCTTTCTCACCAGCCCTGCATTCAAGAGTGTATCTCTGACCACTGGGGCATGGTAAAGGATATGCACCGTTCTCACAGGTTAGACAGTGTACACGAACAGCACAAGAGGCACACTGAGTTCAAGTCACTATCCCTCCAGAGCCTAAATTGGTTGCAAATGGAGCAACAGGGACCAGGACCGGGAGACTCCATGCCAAGGGGGTGAACACTCTACTAAAAACATAGCACCCACAACAACAACAAAACTACAAGAACTAAAAAAAAATGCGGAGCTGGGAGGAACACATAATTAAAACACACTACTTGTTACTTAAAGATACAAAGGAAAACACAGAAACAAGAAGGCTAACTATCACGTACAAAGATGAAAATACAATACAAATTAACAGTAACAGGATTGCACAATCACCTAATGCGAATTATGCAATAACCAAAATGTATAGGCTACAGATTTAATAGTGTAGCGGCACGGTAGGATATGGGTCCTAGGTACATTGCACAAACACAAAATTCTACCTCAAATTACTCCAAGGAGCAAGGATAAATTTGAACAGAATTAATGGCTGCTGCTAGAAAAAGTAAGGAAAATGCAACCAAAACACAAGAATATTCAAGGTGTTTGGGTCAGACACCTTTGAGCAAGGCAAAAAACGGAGAACAGTCAGCAACATGACGTTGAGCACTCACGGGAAAGGCAAATGCGGGCAGGATAGGCATTAGAAGGCAGTGCTAGAATTAGTGTAGAGGACGTTTAGAGCAATGTCAAATGTACTAGACCTCCGTACAGTGTTATGGACAAGAGGACATATATTGCAACTCTGTAACAAGTTAATGACACAATGTTGTTAGTGGTTAATGAGTACACATCTACAGTAGCAGAGTTTGCTATGTCTGTGATGAAAAAGGACATGAGAAAAACAGAAAGACAAACAATAGTCTAAAGATGCTGATACAAGGAAATACTACTTACTAAACCTGGGATATTAATATCAAAACACATGAGGTAATAAAGACAAACATGTGAAAAGTAAACCAAATAGGAATTGAACTTATACTTTTCAATGCAGCTGGAGCACTGTAGGTGCCTCTCCACTTCAGGCACCTCAGAAACCATCCTGAGGAACTATCCTCAAGTAAGGAGGATGGATAAAGTTTATAATATGCAGGGATCTTAAAGACTATCATGACAAAAACACATACTGGATAGTGCTGCAACACGAAATAATACTTTTGCAGTGTTGTACATGAATGTTGTTGCGTTAATTGCAGTTCCCTGAATATTGCAGTCAAAAGACCCACAACACTTACCAACAGTAGATATAAAGTCATCATCCATACCATTCCATGATTTGATAGAGCTGTCAGAACTTAGTTCATCTTGTGTAGTACCATACGGATGATAATTAAGTGTGATGCCAAAGCTCTGTGTATTTTAAGTACAAAACAGAAATGCTGGATGTGATATTCAATATCATCTATACTGGATAATTGCAACTTCAGTAAAAACCTGCACAAAGTCATCAGTGTCATACTCATTAATGATTAATGATGGAGTATATACTGTACTTTAAGAATATCAATGAAACTTTTGAGTCGCTTCTTTCTTACGTGAGGCCACAGCCTAAACAAATGTTCTGTATCTCACCCTACAGAAATTAGTAAATGCTGTTGCTATTAATACAGTATATGGCAAGTTTGAAACTTAATCTTTACCTGTGCTTAATATAAATTAAATCTGACCCCTGTTGACCTCAAATGACATTGACCGCCAACAAAATCAATAGGGATTTTGTACTCAACATGGTACACCTACATACCAAACATGATATTTGTCCAACCTTCCGTTCTTGAGATATTGTGTTTATAACTTTTTCCCAATTTGACCCCTGTTGAAAAGGTCGGGACATCCGCACCGGGACCTTGAGATCCCTGTCTCCAAACAGACAGTAGATCAAACGGACAGCAGATCAAACTGAAGTGACCTCATGTGCAGACGGCACAGGGGCACGATGTCTACAAAGCTGGCCAGCAGGATTTTTGGTCTGTCTTAACAAGATTTATCCACGCAATCACAGATAGGTCACAAAGGTCAATAGGTTAAATAAGGTCAAGTGGGGTCAAATGAAGTTGATCATATCCACTTTACATAGATGAACAAAATTTTCCATTACACCATCCCCTTAAAATGTTTTGTTGGAAAGATATCAATAAAACATCACTTTCAGATCTTTTGATCCTATCATATTAAACAAGATTTATTTTACTTTTTGGTAAAGGTTGCACATGGATGCAGTATTTGGGATAAATGTTTCAATACATGCGCACTGGTCACTTTCGAAAGTAATCTGTTAGAAAACAGTGTGTTTGCTTTCTATGTATATCACGATCGAACATCGTACGTACAGTACCAAACTTGACTTTTCTGCAACTTATTCTTAGTGGTTCTATCTATTCAAGAGACAACAAGAATAAACTTTACATAGATCAGGCGGCACAAAGAAGGTAGGGTGAATGGGTCTTGGGTCTTGCTACCTCTGAATTGATGATTCTCCATGTGTCACAGCTGGACCATGGTTAGAGTGGATTATTAGTTTAGATTGCTCTCTTCTTTCCTCACTTATTTTTGGGCTGAACTGAATGCCACCAACAAACTGGATCAATCTATGCTATGTAATAACCAATATTGTCAATGGTGTACTGTAATTCATTGGTGTCATGGTGTAATTCTGTCAATAACCTACAAAATACTTGCATATTCTTAACCAGAATGCAGAAATGCATTGTGGTTTCGATGATCTGTTTAAGAGATTTTTTTTCTGAATCTGATATAATAGCATTAGTATGTGTCACATTAAGTTATGTATGCTTTATATGAAATATGAGATCTGCCCAAGCTTCCTTTCTTGAGAGATCTACATGTTCACACTTTGACCCTTGTTGACAATGAATGATCTTATACCTCCATTAAAGATCAATTGGGTCTTGTGCTCAATGAAGTGCAACTAATTATTGAATATGAAATCTGTCCTAGCTTCCCTTCTTGAGATAGCATGTTTACAAGAATTCCATACTGTGACCCTGTTGACTGCAAATGATCTTTGACCTTCACCAAAGACAATGAAACTTTGTATACTCAATGAGATACACCTGCAATCTAGTAAGGTACAGTGCATGCAAATGTCAGAGTAAAACAGCATCAATTTCTCAAAGATCTTTAAATGAGAATAAATTTGCAAAAAATTTCTATGAATGTGTTCAGTTTCAAGTGTGTACTCTGCCTTTGAGTAGGCCTAAGAGGATCTAAGAGATAAGGTCCTTTAAAGTAGAACATTTAGGAGTGCCGTAGAGTTCTTTCAACCCACCCCCTGTGACTATGATTATGAATATGATTGAGCTTGGTCTCAAATTCTTGGAGTTGAGTTGCTGGTTTGTCGTAACACTGTTATATATGGTGAAACATTCTCCACACTACTTTTAAGTTGAATGTACAAAGTTTTAGTGTAAAATATGCCATCCTGTTCCAGATGACCCAATATAAGCTTAGCAATATATCAGGCAACATAAAGCACATTTTCAAGCAACTTGGATCAAAGTTTACTTCAAAATCTTAGTCTAGTCTATTCCTCTACTGTAAGTGTAGGGCACAACAGTTAGAAATATGTGTATTGGCTAGGCTGTATCACAGTGTGTATGTTTACATGTTAGGCTACAGAGAAGGTCCCAAGTCTTGTTGACCTCAAGTGACCGTTGACCTCCATTAGAATTCTAGCATTCTTGTACTCAATAAGATAAACCTACACACTTCATATGACATCTGTTCAAGCTTCCCTTCTTGAGATATCGTGTTTTCAAGGTTTTCACAATTTGACCCCTCTTGACCCCAAATGACCTTTGACCTCCACCAAAAACAATAGAGTTCTTCTACTCAACATGGTACAAATACATACCAAACATGAGATCTGTCCAAGCTTTCTTTCATACACACACGTATGCATGATTACAAAGGTTACGATTATCATCGAAACCAAAAACTGTAACATCAAAATGATTCTAGAAAGTTATACACTGTATCACATGTGAAAGCAAAAATTTATGTAATTCATCATTGGAAATATGCATCAAAATATGACTGAGTGTTTCTTACCTCTAAAGAAGTAACATCACTTGGAACGTCTTTATCAGCAAAGTCATTTTGGAAATCTGATTGGTTGAGAAAAAAGGAAAAGTTATAAAGAAACAGTGAGTCGGAGCACATTTATAAAATCATTGATATTCCTATGAAAACTTTGGATCTCATACAAATTTGTATACCATATACCAACAGTTGAGACTTACAGTACTATACCTGGTACAGCTGAGTTTCCTTTTCATCCTGTCTGATATATTGCTACATAGAAATTTTCTTAAGATATAAATTAAAGCTGAAGTGCTTTAACAAGAGGGAAACTCAAAGGGGAACTCCAGACAAGGAACATGTCTTCTGACATACATTCAAGCCATTTCAAACCACTTTCATTTATATTCTTGACATTTTGAAATGAACTCCCACTAGGCAACACAATGTATTCAACCTTCTTGCCCAACAGACTGTCTAACACTATACATATATACATAAAGGGTGGGGCCATTATTACATAACTAACCATGATCTATAAGATTTGTAATCAATGCCAGGCTCTGATTCATGAAGACCAACCTGATTGCCCTACATAATTAGAACACAACACAATGTGGCTATCACAAGATTAAATTGGTCACCTGAAAACATAAGAAAAGGAATTTCTTATCAAAAGTTTACTATCACAGCTTTGGCTGGTGTGAACAATAAATCAAAGATTTAAGAAAAACTTGATGTTTACTACGTACATAGGATTTCAAAGTAATCCTTTCAAGACACAGGGAAATAAACCATCTACTTATTCATTATGGCTTTACATGACCTTTGACCTCCATAAATGACAAAGCTCATAGAAATACCAAGATATCAAGAGCTACAGTGGCAATTGTTAGCAGTTTGAAGCGCAACAATCAGTTGCTAAGATACCTTCTTTAATACACTTTTAACTGCTGATGACCTAAATGAACTTTGAAATCACAGAAAAACTATTAGGGGGTCACATCAAGTCTGAAGTGTCAGCAACTTTCCCATGTTTAAGATACCATGACTACAAGGTTTTAGGACTATGACTTCTAATGACCTCATGTGAGGCTTTGACCTCCATAGAAAAGGATGGAGATCATACAATCATCACTGAAGTTCTACAGTAGCAACATCAAGTAAAAGGAATATCTTCCTTAATAGGTTTTCATAATTTAACCTCTGGTGAGCCTAAACGATGACTGACATCATGAAAAACAACAGGGATCCTCCACCTACAATGAACAACCTACAAACCAACTGAAAAGCTCGTTGACATACCTTTACATTTTAAACTCTGGTGATCTCCAATGACCTTTGATACCATGAAAAACACCAGGGATCATCCACTTTGAATGAAGAACCTACTGATGAGTTCCAGTAACATTCAGTTGCAGAGATATCTTCTGTGAAAGGACTTTATAAAACTCTGGGTGAAAAACATTTGCGAGAGTTGTACAAGGGGTTTTTCGATTCCCCAGGCCTTTGCAGAATTTTCATAGTGTAGAAGTAATTAGTTCCGTTTCTTTTTCTTTTTAGTGCGATCACATTTTTTTTTTTCAATGTCGTGTGGGTTTCATGCGAGATGCAACATTTCCGGGGAAGGAGCCTCTCGGGCTTTCCAATTTTTTTCCGACCTGCACATGTGAGCCTGGCCTAGTATACACTATATCATATCAGAGCTGTACTCATTCCACCAACAAATGTGCTCTGGAAGTCCTCACAAAAGTAAGAGTAAATGAACAACAAAATGAAGACACGGGATTTTTTTCTGAATTTATTTTTCATACATTATAGTGAATGGAGGTAAAGGATTTTTGAGAGCAATTGTTGGGAAGCTTGGGTTAAAATGAGATTTTGAAAGCACCTTGTGTTGTGATGTCGGCAGGTCTAAGTGGGATTTTACTGTGTTTGCTGTGCCAGTGTAGTAAGCTACTACTATACAGTATCAACCGCTTGAACTTGCTATTTCCAATTTCTATTAGACTTTTGTATTTGTCAAGGAAACTCATTGTGTGAAATTCTTTTGTGTAAAAATCAGGGTGGACAGTGTGTATTCACTTTTGCAAGGCTTAGTCTGTGGTCTCCTAATCATGTGCATACAACTGTTCATGGGCTTCAGAAGCCAGGAGCTCTGTGCAGTGGAGCGTGGCTCATTACTGTCTGGTTGCTGTGCTCAATACAATGGGTAGCAATGGCCCACCCTCCGAGACCCTCAGGTTAGTTTTGTGACGAACCCCTAAATTGAAATGTGCCCTGGACTAGATTTTTGCAATGGTTGTAAAATTAGAATGTACATGGTTTGTATGTTTGAGCGTTGCACTTTTCTTTCTTTTTTTTTGTTTTATTGCTGTTCTCTGCGCATGTTCAAACTTTACTATGGGCCGTATTTAAGACAATCCAAGTCAATGGACACATTGTAAAAACACTGCAGTGTTGATGATGCAATAAATCAACTCTGTTTATCAATCTGTCTTAAGAGTTTACGATGATCACTTAACCACATGCTTCACCAACTTAATTTGCATGTCAATTTACTACTATTAGAATGTGATATCGATAGGTGATAGTTCAGTTGGACTTGATGACCCACAGGGCAGATAGGCTGCCCAGCCCAACTGTAAAATTTGATTACTGTTTACTAGAGTGACCACAGAAAAGCTCTCCAGCTAAACCCGTTCAGATAGAGTGCCGTGTGCAAAAAAGCAACGAAAAGTCTAATTTTCCTCCAAAAATTAAATTGCAACTCACCTATAAATTAAGCCAGTTGAAATGTAATTAGGTGGAAAAAAAATATGTCTATCCCATAAAACACACTGAAAAAATTTCAGACAAATATCTCAAAAAATGAAGAAAGAGAAGGCTTTTGAAAAAAGTTGACGACATCAGCCTCATTCTAATACCTCACACACTTGGTGTGTGAGCTAAAAAATGGCAGACATCATCTGGTGTGTGCATCACGTTATCACCAATTGCTTATGGCAATGAATACACTGACTTTCAGAGGCCTCGAGTTCAATTTTTCTGTGAGGTATTGACATGATATGACTTAAACTGGATTTTTAATTTATTTTTGGTCCATTTTAATGTTGATATGTGAGAGGGTAGGGTGGTAAATCAGTACTGGTATTCGCAACGCATGTGTACCGGGAATATTCAAAGTACCAGGATTGACCACGTGTTCAAAATGATAAAAACAACACATACTGTGGTAGTACTGTGATGCAGTAACTTGTATTCATGTCTTCATGTAAATTGATCAAAAAACATCAAACAGCTAGGTGAAAAGTTTTCTTTGTGCAGCTTCAGCAGGGTTTGAGAGCAGTACTGTATAAAGCAACTAAATCAGCCACCAACTTTTTACTAATGCGATCATGTGTCAACATACCCAGTCCCCATTTGCGGCCTAGAAATTCTTTAAGTCAGGTGATCTGATTACTGTACATTACACGAACCATCGTGTTTTCACCCTATACGATAACATTCTTCAACTTAGAGAGTTGAAATCTAGCACGGATTTTGGATGATTCAGACTTGACCAAAAATGCTAGAATCGCCGAGTTCCGAGGGCTTTGCCCCCTGGCGTCCCAAAAGGGCTTCGTCCCAATGGTAGGCCCTGGAGCCCACGCTGGCCTGACAGTCACCTTGAATCGATTGACTGATGCCGTCAGTGCCACGTTAGGTGTGCCAGGAAGCCCCAGCTACATTGTAATAAGCCTCCTGGGAAATAAACACTTTTTCCAGCTGTAATTGGGACAAAGACTGGAAAGTTTGCTTTGTGCGGACGATTTCAGCATTTCCCAGCCATGTGAAAAAAAGAGCAAATTGACCTCCACTAGGATTTAAATTTCAGTACTGTTGGCCATCTGCCCAAAGATTTAGCAAGCTGCAAGTTAAATGATACACATTTTGCTCAAATTGGCTAGGCATAGGGTAGGAAAATGCTACTTGTTAGGCTATAGTTGAGGCAAGCCTAGCTTAGGCTAGGCCTAGCCTAAGCAGGATTGCTGAATAGGGCCTAGATCATGTTTCAAATCGTACCAAACTATTCACCAGAATGTCTTTGGTAAAACTCTCATTCAAATTTGGGTAGAAGAGACAATATAGTTTAAGTTTTTTGACATTTCTATGTATTTATTCGATCACGAACAGTACTTTAATTGATCTTATTCTGATGTGATCGATTCAAGGTTCCATCATAAGCGTAGTGTTACGCCGAGTGCAAATCAGAGTAATTACTCATTTTTACTGAACCAAAAGGTATAAGACTACTAAGGACACAATTATGAATATTTCTCCCAAGTTACATATGTTAATACAATGCTTTCATATTTTAAGGATGAAAATGTTTGTTAGGTGATCATCGACTCATGATACCCCAATGCTAACGTTAGGCCTAACAACAACAAGCTGACAAGTAACACTAACAGTACTAACAGTAACGAAGACGATACTGAACACAACAGTCAACTCACCCCAGTCCTCGGATGACAAAAAGTTATCTTCAAGAAAGGATTGGTTCACATCTGAAGAAAAGTCGAGGGCCATATTTGCCCTTTAAAGTTACGTGAAACAAACACGAGATCGGTTTTCCGGGTCCAAAACACCACGACTCAAGCTCAGTTGTGTTCCATACGTGTACGACCAAGTCGCTGTACGGTTAAGGTTTCTGGCCAGCCGGATGACGCTTGTATACTATATATGAGGTACCGATAATTCATATTAATGTCAGGGCTATAGCCTGTGTGTAAGGATATCAACCGTTTCGCCCTTTGCTATTTCGTAAGCTTCTCTTAAGTGGAAGTCGTTTCGCCCCATATACTTTTTGTTCCTATGGAACACAAAAAGGGCAAGAAATGATGACGACGTAACTATAACTAATGACGACGAGAATGCATTTAACGACGACGTAAATATAAATGGTGACGACCGCAATCTAGTTAACGACGACACACAATTACATGATGATGTCGCAAATTTGTGTGATGACGTTGTAATTTGATGTAATGACGATGCAAATGTATATAACGATAGCGTGAATACATTTTACAATGACACAATAACAAATGACAGTGTAAAATACTTGACACGTATTTATGTGATAAGCTGAAATCAGTTAGAGTTAACGCAATTTTATTTAACAGCAACACAAATACATTCAATGACCTAAAATCAAACGACGTAGATTGAAACAACCTTCAGTTTTGATGAAGTGACGCAAATTCATTTGATGACCGCTTTTGAATCAATGGCGCTCTTCAAACAATACAACAACTTGAGAGGGAGACAGGGACAATTACGAATCCTTGCTACTATTCATACAGAAATTTTAGTGCAATAAGCGTACCTGTAGTCACAATTCACACGACAGAAACCAACTGGGGCGTTCGCTGCGTTTTTATGCTATGTTAGTTTGAACAGACCCATGTCTCTAATTACTGTACGTGTATCGATTCAAGTTCGTTTACGGTATGGTGTACATGTGCATGTCAACGCTAATTCGCATTCATAATTTCCTAAATGCATGCACCCACAGTATTCACCCTCACTTCACAGTCCTTACAGGAATTGATTTCGGAGGCTGGTGACTTTTTTGTTTTCCATTTCGTGTAAGTTCGTGTAAAAAAATTCTGTGTAAATAGAGCTTTTAAGTAAAAAAGGGACCATACTGGGGGGAAAATGAGCTAAGTGGAGGGGGAGTATGGGACTGGGGGCCATCCTCCGCCCCAGTATGTTAAAAGAAAAGGCGCCAGTGGAGATATCACGATATCTCGAGAAGGGGAGTTTTGACAGAGCTCATACTTAGTGCCTTAGGTTTACTTGACACAGATTTATTTCCATGGGTTCAACTTGCTGTCCACGATTATGACCACCACATTCTCACCGTCAAAACAGAGCGAGCAATAACAGAAATAACAATCTAAAGAACGAAAGTGTTACGATGGCGCTGTTCCGATAAAAAAAGGGGACACCGCTCGGTATTAACATTGTGTTATGATAATAAAATAGAGAAAGATATAAACGAGGTGATACAAGCGAGTGATGCAAGGTTGATAGGTATCTTTGTTATAAGAGATACATAGTAATGTCATGATTAATGTACTAAGACTATGTTCGATTGACTTATTATGGGTAATTTGCAATGACGTACGAGCATGACTGGGTAATAAACGAGCGTTTCATCCAGTGGCAATATATCAGTGCACGAAATAACCGGGTGTGGTGTTGTATGGTGCAGACAGATGGTAGACGTGTTCTAATGTCCGCGTTCAAATTTACAGGTTTACTTGACACAGTTTTATTTCCACAGGTTCAATTCGCTGTCCACGATTATGACCATCACACTGTCACCATTAAAACAGAAGCAACAAGTAAGACCAATAAGAGAATCATTTAGTTCTGTTGGTACAGGGGAGGAACGGATATCTCTGTCGAAGTCTTTGATGGCGCGGCCACCGTACTCAGCATACCCTCGGCTACCCGCCGGACCCGGCCCCTCCGTGTGGGAAACACCGACCTCACGGCTCCCTTTGAATGCTGTTTCTACGGCTCCTTTGGCGTTCATCCCGGTGGACGCCGCGTGTGGGCAGTGTTTCCAGTCCCTGGGCTCGGTGCATCAGTGGACTGCCTTCCAACGAGATGCAGCACTGGTGTTCCATGTGGACGAGTTAAACGGGCTCAACCTATTTTCGGCGGCGCACATTCCGCGCGGGTCAGGGAGCGGCTGCGTGCTGTGGGCACATTTGATGCACGCGATAAATTCCTTGACAAAACCTCCCTCCGACTTAGAGTCGTCGATGTACAATGTCGACTGGGCGTCACGAGCTGGACTGAAATACGCTTCGGCACTCCTGCTTTTTGCTAAGCTTCTCAACTCCTCATTCTCACAAGCCCACACAGAGGGGATCTCGCGAGCGGCTACTTGTGGTGAGAAGCGTGTTCGATCAATTCCCCCGAATCTCCGTCAAGGCCACTACTGCGACGAGACCAGGTCCTCGATTCCCTGGACTGGTCTTCCCCGAACAGCCGTCGAAGCGTTTAGAGATTTCCCTTTTCGCGGGAACGATCTCCTTGGGGGACAGTTCGATGCTAAGCTTCAACACAGGGCCTACACATGGGAATTTGTAATAGTTTACTGCAACCACATCTCATAGAAACCTAGTTCCCTGAACTGATTGCAAATTAGAGCCAAATATTCTTCAAGCATAAAATGGTGGTAAGCAGAAGAACCGAACAAAATATCTCAATACTGATATATACTCTATGGTAGCAAACTTAAGCCTATAGCCTTGTGCCACTAGGCTCAAGAAACGATAACAATAACGGGTCAAAAGTATATGTGCATATTAGGCTACATAACACAATTATAACATTGGGTTATTCGATCAAGGTTAGCCTTAGTGAGTACAGTTAGTGGCAGGATATAATAGCATCCCTCTATGGGTTATTTGCACATTCAAGTTAGTCTCCTGTTTACCTGTGCAGGACCTGGTTCTGCTAAAATTATTGTTTGACTTAACAATAACGTTCTCATAATTGGCAGAAATGTTCAAAGACATTACCCACAGGGGCCAGTTCTGCTTAAGTTGTTTGGGTAAAGTTAAAAGGTGGTGCCTATTGACCCGGATGCCAGCTCTATTTATTTTTTACCAAAAAATCATACAATTTCACCAGTTTACTATAAGAGTGATATACTGCACGTTCATAAATGTGTTCATAGGAACAGCCTTGCAAAATTTTGCGTTTACTACTCAATTACAGTAGTTCTCCCAATATGGTGGAAATCCAAATTTTGAGGCAAAGTTGGCTTTCTCAAATATCAGCATTGAGTTTTACTGGATTTACTGTTACATTAATTATTATGTTGAACAATGTGTTCTCAGGTAAGTCCTTACAAAGCTTTAAGTTATTTGGTCTAGTAGTTCTCAAGATATACTGGAAATACAAATTTTGGTAAAAATATGCTTTTTTTTCTAAAAAATCCACAAATTTCACTGGATTTATCATTGCACTGGATTCCAGTACCCTTTGAACCTCAGTTTTTCCTTAATATTTACTTGGTGCACTCAAACGAATGACAATATAGTTGGACATGAAGTTTCTACGTTTACAGTTTCTTCGAACTCACGTCATCACTGTTTCAATCGGTATGTATAGTTAAATGAAAGTGTCCGCGACTGATCTGGCAGGGAGATATAAACTCGCAGATATACTCCCCCAAGATATGCTGACAATACCAAATTTGGGACAGAATTGACTTTTTTCCTCAAAAATCAGCAAATTTGACTCGATTTACCATACAACTGATACATCTTGGACATATTGGCATCATGCACAACCTTACCAAGTTTCAACTTAATCGCTCATATACTTTTCAAAGTATTCTGGTAAAACCACAATTTGGACAGGTCCGGACGCACACACGCACACACTCACATCGGCACGGACATAATTTCGTTTATACCACCCAACGGGACCCGCCTGTACCCATGGTCACTGTACCATGGGGTACCCCTGGAGTGTCGCTACTCATTCACTCATTCATGCTACTCATTCATTCACGTTTAGATTGGCAACGGTTCTCCCATGGGTGCACAGTACAATTCATAGCTCCACTAGCCAAGGCACTACAAAATCTCATCGTAGCCCCTTTAGAGCGATGAGATAATAACAATCTTAAGAAAGGGAATGGCACAAATCCAGTCCTTTCGTTCGAAAAAGATACTACACCACTCGAAGTACAGCATGATATACTTACGCGATGTGCTAATCACTTATAATGATAATAAAGAACGACAAAATCGAATGACAGAGTATGATAAAGGCAGTTTTTAACGCTTTTCGTCCCCGGTAGGAAAATCAAGGTGCGATATGATAGGGACCACTAACAGTTATAACAATCTGAACGAAAATGATACAATGGCGCTATTCCGATCAAAAGGAGGAGACACCCCTCGGTTTTAACATTGTGTTATGATAATGAAATAGTGTAATAAACGAGGTGATACAAGGCGGGTGATGCAAGGGTGATAGGTACATTTGGTATCAGATATAAGAGTTACATATTAATGTCATGCTACATGGTGATGCACTAAAGCTATCTTCAATTGTCTGATTACGGTAATTTATAATGGAATGGTGGCAGAACGCTATCAGATTAGAAATGGATGGTGCATCTTTCCAATTAAACATTGTTTCATCATAGCCATGTGTGACTACTTTATTCTACAACAGACAGATATAAACGAAATAAAAGCATTTGATGCAGGTTCGGTACCCATCTGTGGTAAGACATCTAAGAATTATATATACACAATTGTGATACCCCAGTATTTGCACTAAGGAGATGGACCATTGGACTACATTGGGGATAAATAACGATCTCACTGGGTGTCTTGTCTACTGATGATAGATTCGTGCGCGATGTGAGCGTTCGGACATATTTGTGATGTGACAGGGATTTGTGCAGTTTTGAGGAAGGATTGTGTTTTCATAATGCATAGTAACTCCTGTACCCAAGGAGTTGTTTCTAGTTCGTGAACTTAGTCACGAACTAGAAACAACCTTGCGTTCCTTTTGCTGTGTCTAAGGTTGTGAGATAGAAGGGCAAGGTACTTCGAAAGGAACGTTTGATAAAGTGGAATGACACAGGCGTGTGATGGTGATGAATGAAGAACTTTCCCTTTCTCGGCTTAACACTGTCTCATCAATGACGATATGTAAGCACTTTATGGCAGAATTACAAACGACATGGGAAGGGATAACCATGCAAAGATGGTAGTTATGTCTTTTGATCAATCAGAGAATTGTTTGATGATCATACACGGTGATGTACTCAGGTGATGTTGACGTAATAATGGTAATATCATAATGGTGATAAGTAACAAATTACGGTTGTGACAGAGTGTTAAAAACTCGCTGTTTATGCGTTTTATATACCATTGTGATGCAACAAAATTATGCATTAAGGAAATGTGCCATTGGTGATGAACAACGATCCTATCTAAAAATCTGGGTGATTCAAGTCTTGTTCAACTCCTTTCCTCCACAGATGATAGAGTCGTGTGGGTCTACGCACATAAAAGTGAAACGGTAGGGATGTGTGCGGTTCTGGTTCAAGGTTGTCTTTACTGTTTAATCACAACTTAGGAACGAACTAGAAACATCTACGCGTTCCACCTGTTCTGTCTACGGTCATGTGAGTGTTGGTTCTTGCTAACCCTAGAATTGAACGTCTAATGAACGGGAAATACATAGGCGTGGGACGATCTACGTGCATTTACAGAGCGTGATAAATACGGTAATAAATCCTTTTATCCATGTCAGATGAATCACTACGCGATATGTGGTACCAAGGATTTAGCATTTAGCGGAGAAAGTACGAGAATGATACAATCGCGTTGTGGAGATTTGAAAAGATGATTCACCTCTCCGGATTCACATTTTGTAAATTATCACAAACTATAAAGAGATCAGTGGATGTTCAAGTTACAAACGTGGTTATACACGAGGGTGATGCAAGGGCTTTAGTATAAGATATAACGGTAATTAATGTCATGCTACATAGTGATGCACTAAGCTATGTTCAATTGACTTATTATGGTAATTTGTAATGATGTAAGAGCATGACTGGGTGATTGACTAGCGTTTCATCACTCGCAATACTGTAGTACGTGAAAATATTGTTTGCCAATGATTGTGATGCAGTCAGATGGTGGACGTGCTTCAATGCGACGTGGAGTTTGAAGAATACTTAGTGAACCCTTACAAGGGAACAAAGTAACAACCAAGAAATAAACTTGCTCACACCTCATCGATCGGAGGTTGTGTTATAATAATGCTTATTAAACTGACCTTACCAACAATCTAGAAAAGACGGTCAGTTGTATCTCTGTGATGTGATGTTGTGAGTCTTAATTTTATAGGAGAGTGATAAACGAGGTGACACAAAGGGGGTAGTGCAAGGGAGATAGGTATCTCTATACAAGATATTACAGACAAATGTCCCTTCTAACAACTGAGAAATAGCTGTCTGAAGAATGGGAATGATTCCTTAACGTTATTGCAATCGATAAGGATGCTGGACATTTCCGATTAACATTGTTGTATCATAACCACACGAGACCACTTAAAGTGATTGCGTGCGTTGGCGAAAAGTGGAAACATTGAAATGTCATCTCTAAAAGTTTGTAAGTCTTTCAATTGCACCATTCAGATAATGGGAAGTATACTAGTGCTGAATTTTAAGTAAGTCAAAACAACTCAAATCACTGACGCTGCATGTTGTGATCAGTTCTTAGGTTATATGTAAATACAGTGCTTCCTTCCACCAAATACTTACATTCCTGATACTGACCAAGGCGCGACGACTTGAGTAGTATGTTTTTCATAAACCAGTGAGACCTGTACTGTTGCATTTTCATTATGAAGGCGCTTATTGTAAGCACCATTCATTTTCAAATACGATTTCTGTTTTTCACTGTTTAATGCCTCTTCCGTTGCTTTTTAAGTAGTTACTATCATTTTCCGTCATTGAAAGACGTAGTCCGTCCACGTACAATCTCGCGGAGACATTTAAAAATAAAGGAAAAGTTAAGCTCAAACATAATCTTATCCTCCATGTTTTTTTAGTACACACGCAATCACTTTAATTTCAGAGTGATAAACAAGATGATACAAGTAGGTGATGCAAGTGTGATACTGTGGTATGTGGTCTAAGAATTAGGCCACATACCATTGTGATGCAACGGTATGATGCACTAAAGAGATGTGAGATGGACCTGCGACGTTTCATCCACAGATTATAGAGCCATGCGCGATAAGAGGCTACGCACTGATGCGATACGGGTATGTGCATTTGTAATACGAAGCTTCTGTTTAACAACTTAGAAAATTTTTATGCAACAACTTAGAAGTGAAGTTAATGACAACCTAGAAATGACCGTGTGTATCACACAACCTCATATCGAAGAGGTCTTCGATGTGAGGTTGTGTGATTTTGGTACTTACTAACTACTTACAAAGGAACGTTTCATGTACGGGAATAACGTAGGCGAGGAATTTGATCTACTTGGATCATTCATCTCTCCGAGTTAACAGTCTTATTATGCCGATATGTAACTAATTAACTTAATGGAAGGGTGGATGGTGATGTTCTGTTCAGTTATAACGGTGATAAATAACGATCTAATCGAACAGTGTGACAGCCAGGGTGTTAAACGCCTTTCATCTACAAGTGGTGAATACTTGCGCAATATATTGTAGCGCCCTAGTGTATATATTGTAAATACAGCAAGAGAGAACCAGTTCGGAACCGATGTCTATTTTCTTTTATTTTGGTGCTCGTTTCCTGTTTTACCCAACGTTAATTTTTTTTTTTTTTAACTTCCCTCGCTAGCGTTTCCTCCCCTTCCGGTGTTTTTTGCTCATCTCCCGACCCGTTGTCATGGTCCCGCATGTGGTTGTGAGTTGTTTTTAGATACTTTGACCTCTGACCGAACGACGTGCACAGAAGAAAGAGAAGTCACGTAGGCCACATGTTCACGGCACTCCGAGGCAGGACGCGATAAAGTCAAGACGTACACTGAGTGAAGCTCCTACGGAGGGAAACTGAATTACGCACGTGTTGTAATGTAAGGAAGACACGTTAGGCCAGAGGCCTATCCACAGTAGAGAGGACAACGAACTCACGTACGTCTGTACGTTATAACTGTATAATTACTTCTCAATTACATACGTAAGTTACCGATACAGAGTGATGTATTATGGGTAGACTGGAATGTGGATTTATTCTTAGATCATGGATATTCATAAGGATCGGATATGACATCTCCCCTTTTGTTTTATTTCTAAACCTTCCCTGTAGACATCGTGAACCAACGGGAGCAGAAAAGTAATGAAACTTTAATTTAGTATTTATAATTAATGTTATAAGTGATACTGATTATACAGGATGAAAAGAAGGTAAATAACCTTGAAACTGAACTTTTAAACTAGCGTCTTTAGTCTTAATTAGTCTCTTGTCTTTTTGTATGACAACATCTCTCTCTCCCCTCACTGAAAGTCCATCTAAACTACTCTAACACATAATCCTGTCTGAGCCAATATGGTAGCGTCCTAGTTCTACCAGGACGTCTTTCCTGGTTGGATGGTGGTTAAGGTGGTTGATGTTGAACTGGCTCAGCAAAACCAACACTTAAATCTGTGGGTACTGGCTTGGGTGGTCCACATGATTGTGTGGGAATTAGCCTGTTAACGTGCCATTTTCTACCATCACTTGTCACATAAGTAAAGTCAGATATCTTTTGTACTATCTGGATAGGATCAGTGTACTTACTGTCCCCTTGAAACGTGCTGTTTTCTGTATTCTGACATTATCCCCAACTTGAAATTCAACCAATTTGACATGGTTTCTATTGTTATAATATTCCTTGTAATATGCTTGCTTTGTGGAAACTCGATCTTTAACCGTGTCTAAATCTGTCGGTGAATTAACAGTTGTTGTCGGCGGTGAGGGTAATTTGTCAATCCCTACAATACTGAGTTTCGTTCTCATTTCATGACCATGCAATAGCAGTGAAGGTGAACAACCTGTCGTTGCATGTGGAGTAGCACGATATGCGGCTAAGAACTCCAATGTAGCCATTTTCCATGCTTTACCTGTATTAAGCCACGTCTGAACTGAATTCTTTAACACTCCATTAAACCTTTCCACTGCCCCATTACTCTGAGGATGATATAAAGAACATTTGTAATGATGAATACCTCTTGAACTTAGGAATAATTTAAATTCTGTGCTTGTAAATTGTACACCATTGTCAGTGACTATTTCACATGGAAAGCCTTCCCTGCTGAAAACGGTTTTCAAAAAGTTAATAACTGAACTTGTGTTAATAGATGAAGTGAAACAAACCTCTGGCCATTTACTGTGGTAATCCAGAAGGGTAATTGCATAACGACAATCCGGAGTTGCTCTTTCAAAAGGACCGACTATGTCCATAGCTCACTTCTGCCACGGTCGAGATGGGAACTCAACCGGTTGTATTGGAGCTTTGCTCTGTTTTACTGACTTATCATTAAACTGGCAAACAACACAATCTTTAATAAGCTCTTTTACCTGCTTATCTAGTAACGGCCACCAATATAGTTGTCTAAGTAACTGCTTTGTGCGTGTCATACCTTGATGCGACTCATGAGCTAACTGTAAGAATGTCTGAGTAAGGCTCTCTGGTACTACTATCTTATCTTGACGCATCACAATGTCATCGCAAATGCATAACTCATCTTTGAACCTGGCAAATGGTTTAGCCTTGTCATCCAATTGGTTAAAGGATGGCCAACTGGTCGAAATGTAACATTTCAGAACCTGGAGGGTCGGATCATGTGCAACTTCTCTTTTCAAATGTTCTAAAGTAACCACCTGTACTTGTGCCGCTAAGGCCACATTACATATGACTTGATCATCAGAATCACACTCTGCTGGACTAGCTGTCATAGGAACTCTTGACAATGCATCTGGCACTGTATTATTTACACCTTGTTTGTACTGAACCTCAAAATTATACTTCATCAGTCGATATGACCATCTGGCTAGCCTTAAGGACTGTCTATCTGGACCTTTGGAGAAAAGAGTGACTAATGCTCTTTGATCTGTTCGAAGCAAAAACTTACGTCCTAACAAATATGTGTTCCATCGTTCGCACGCCCAGATACACGCTAATGCTTCTTTTTCTATGATTGTATACTTGCGTTCAGCATCTGACAGTGTCCTGGAAATACACTCTACTGTTACTTCCTTACCATGTTTGAATTGAGTCAGAGTGGCTCCTAACCCATAATCTGAAGCATCACATGTTACAACCAGAAAGCCAAAAGGCTTTGTGATTCCTTGCCACATGGTTATATTATAACAAGCACGAATTATTCACATGACAAGTATGAGATCAACTGCAGTTACTGGTCTTGAAACACCACATTAATAAGCCTTTAACCCAAATAACCTTTATTTTGGTGACCTCAAATGACATTTGACGTCCACTAAAAGCAATAGGGATCACCTACCCAGTATGGGGAACCTACACATCAAGTATGACATCAGTCAACATTACTCTTCTGGAGATAATGTGCTAGCTTATTTTCACCTCGGGGGACCTCAAATGACCTTTGACCTCCACAAAAACAATAGGAGTCATCTACTCAATATGACTAACCCACACACCAAGTATGACATCAATCACACTTACCCTTCTAGAGATACTGCGTTTACAATGTGTTTACAGTTTGACTCAGGGTGACCTCAAGTGACCTTTATCTCCACCAAAAACAATAGGGATCATCTACTCAATATGACCAACAAACACACCAAGTATGGCATCAGTCGCAGTTACCGTTCTTGAGATATCATGTTTACAAGGTTTTCACATTTTCACCTCTGGTGACCTCAAATGACCTTTGACCTCCACCAAAAGCAATAGGGATCATCTACTTAATATGATCAACCCACACAGTAAGTATGACATCAGTCACAGTTACCCTTCTGCAGATATTGTGTTTACAAGGTTTTTCCAGTTTGACCTCCGCCGACCTCAAATGACCTTTGACCGCCACCAAAAACAATAGGGATCATCTACTCAATATGACTAACCCACACACCAGGTATGACATCAGACACAGTTACCGTTCTTGAGATATCGTGTTTGCAAGGTTTTCACATTTTGACCTCTGGTGACCTCAAATGACCTTTGACCTCGACTAAAAACAATAGGGACCATCTACTCAATATGAACAACCCACACACCAAGTATGACATCAGTCACAGTTACCGTCCTTGAGATATCGTGTTTACAAGGTTTTCACGTTTTGACCTCTGGTGACCCCAAATGACCTTTGACCTCCACCAAAAACAATAGGGATCATCTACTCAATATGACCAACCCACACACCAAGTATGACATCAGTCATGGTTACCCTTCTTGAGATATCGTGTTTACAAGAAGTGTCACATACACACATACACACACACACGACATCACCATCGCATAGATTCCTTCTGCCTTCGGCAAGGAATCAATAACTGGTAAAGTAGGGTCAAAACCTGATAAAATGTTACCCTTACTTAAAGCTTGTTTCAGTGATTCGAAACTCTCTTGTGCATCTGAAGACCAGGTGAATTGGGCCTGTTTCCCAATCCTTCTCATGGGCTCCAACATTGTTGCTAGATTTGGGATATACCTCGAAAAGTATCCTGCAAGACCTAACAGTGACTTAAGGGACTTATGATCCTTAGGGACTGAAGCCTGAGTGATTGCCTTGTACTTGTCTCCCATTTGTATACCATTGGCATTAATTGTATGACCCAGAAAATGAATTTCCTTTTGAGAAAATTTGCACTCGGTAAGATTCAATTTCACATTGTACTTTGTCAGTCTACTGAGAACTTCTGCCAAATTTGCCTCATGTTCTTCTGTGGTAGCTCCCCATATCACCAAATCATCTAAGTAGCACTGTACCCCTTTAAGACCAGCTAAAATAGTAGTCATCATTCTCTGAAAAGTAGATGGCTCTGAAGAAAGACCAAAACATAGTCTCCTGTACTGAAAGACCCCCTCATGGGTGATGAATGCTGTAAGTGGCCGTGAATCGGGGTGTAACTCTAACTGGTGATACGCACGCATTAAATCAAGACGAGAAAAAACCTTAGCACCCCGCAGCTCACTTAACATCTATCTATCTTGTACCACTGCTTTGTTTACCTCCCTCAAATCGACACATAGCCTTATTTCTCCATTACTCTTCCACGAAACTACAATGGGTGAGAGCCATTCTGATGTATCCACTTTTTCAATGATACCCTGTTCTTGCAATTTTGATAATTCTGCTGAAACCTTTGCTCTAATAGAAAAAGGTAACCTCCTCATTTTTTGTTGAACTGGAGAGACACTTTCTTTGACTTTAACCTTATGCACAAACCCTTTAATTGGTGTATTTGCCTGACTAGAGAAATCTTGTGAAGCGGACTCCTCATTACATCTAACAGTATGATCAACCGTACTAGTATCCCGAATAATATTACAAGATAGGGTAGAACCCTGAATATTAAGGGGTAATGCCTGTATCATATCTCGTCCTAATAGATTTGAACCCTTATCTACAACCAAAACATTACCAATGGCTGCTCTGTCCTCATATCATACAAGTGCCCTGAAAGAGCCCAGAATGTTTAATTCCTGGGAAGTGTAAGATGATAGCTTCTCTTCTGGTGGCGGTGTAAGTGCTTCGCGAAGGAAATGTTGATCAAATGAATCCTGAGAAATGATAGTGAAACCGGAACCAGTGTCTATCTGCATATGGATGGGTATTTCATTCACTTCGATGTTGCAATACATAGGTCTCGCAGTAGAACTAGTAGGAGAACCCACAGCTGGCGAATTCGACTCGTTCCTCTCAGATTGGACGGTTAGTACCTGTACATCACCTGAGTCCGTCTGACCCCCGAGTACTTCTGAATTAGAACTAACATGGCCTCCCTGCAACTGTATTGAATCGATCTGTTGAACCTTACCTTCTGTTGTGGTTGTACTCGTACGCTTGAAGTTAGTGTTGCGACCGCGAGACTGAGTGCCTTCAGGTGGGCCCTTATCTGTCGATGGTAAACCACTGTGACAAACTCTAGTGAAGTGACCTGTCTTCTGGCATGTACAGCAATGCTGACCAATGACAGGACATGAAGGGTGATTAGCAAGATGGCGACTGGATCCACACCGAAAGCATTGTCTGGTATGTACATTGTTGTCCCATGATGGCGGTAGCTGCTCACCTGTATTAGCAGCATGTGAACAAGGTTTCTGAAACTTTGCTGATCTTTGATGGGAATGCCTCACATAATTCACTGAAGTAGCGTTAGAGCTCTGAGTAAAACCATATTCCTGATGGTGGGCTGTCAATTTACCTGCTGCCAAGGTAGATGAATCTCGGATCACGGTTTCAATTCTTCGAGCAAGTTCAATTGCTTTCTCTAGCGTCAAAGCTTTCTCAATTAGTAATCGGTCTCGAATTTGCTTTGAATTCGTTTTCTCAATTAACTGGTCACGTATCATTTCATCATGTTTATCACCAAAGTCACATGACTTGGCAAGGTCTCGAAGGGCCGAAAAAAAAGTATCGGTGGACTCACCTCTGTTTTGAGCTCTTCGTCTGAACTTATAACGTTCGGAAATAACATAAGCTTTGTGTGAAAATCTGTCCTCCAAAATGTTGAGTGAATGCTCGTAGACTGTACTTCCTGATGGAAATGTTGCATCGTGGTTTGGCAACGTCGAAAATATGCGCTGCCCCTCGGCTCCCAGACAGTGAAGTAGAATTGCCCGTTTACGCAGTGCAGAAAATTCCTCCCCATCAATCGCTAGAATGTACACTTGAAATGACTGGAGCCACTGCTTCCAGGGTATAGCAGGTTCGCCCGGATCAGCAAGAAAAGGAATGGGTTGCAATAAATTACACGATGCCATTACGAAGATTATTTTCCTATCCCATATTCGTCGTCATGTTGTAATGTAAGGAAGACACGTTAGGCCAGAGGCCTATCCACTGTAGAGAGGACAACGAACTCACGTACGTCTGTACGTTATAACTGTATAATTACTTCTCCTCAATTATATACGTAAGTTACCGATACAGAGTGATGTATTATGGGTAGACTGGAATGTGGATTTATTCTTAGCTCATGGATATTCATAAGGATCGGATATGACAACACGGTAAGAAAACTCTTCTTTTTTAAGTCTAAGGCTCGAGGGAGCTCAGTAATCCTAGGTACAGAAAATTCCAGGGTTTGGTGGTACTGGTACGGATATGGGGTCGGGATTTTGGACCCCTGGTAGAGCTCGGGGAGTCGGGGAGGACTTAGACGCAGGTATAGCAGGAGGCAGTTGCTCTTGCCGTGCGGAACTTGAAACTACCGACAAGCAGGCAATAAGGCTTGATTTCCAGAACTTAAGTGGCCCCGAGAATCCTAGATACGGTAAATTCCAGAGTTTGGTGGTACTGGTACGGATTTGGGGCCGGGAGGTTGGACCAAAGGCAGAACTCAAGGGGTCGGGGTGGAGTAAGAATTAACGGACGTTACGCACGAGCACCAAAGTCGGTTACGCACGGAGAATTGACGCCGGTTACGCACGTGCACCAACGTCAGTGACGCACGAGAAGACGCCGTTTACGCACGGGGAATTGACGCCGGTTACGCACGTGCACCAACGCCCGTGACGCACGAGAAGACGCCGGTTAATCACGGAGGCTTGCCGCCGGCTACATTCGTGTACCATCACCAGTGACGCACGAGAGAACGCCGGTTACGCACGGGGAGACACCGGTTATGCACGTGCACCAACGCCAGTGACGCACGGGTAGACGCCAGAGACGCACGGAAACTGATGCACTTGAAGATAATACCTGATAATTGCCGAATTAGTTGTAAACTTCTTAATTGATTACTCACTGATTGTATTTTTGAAACAATTTCTTCAATAAACACCTCAAGTAAGGTTGTTTTCCCAAATTAAAATACTCTGTTTTCTTCTCTTTTATTTGTGGATTTACGACTTAAGCGATTAGTTCCCCTCTATTGGTAACGAGATCCCGACGAACCCTAGGCGACGTTACAATATCATATATTCTGATACCAACAACTGACTAAAATAAACATATGAAATGCGGGAATGATACAATCTTATTATTGCTTCGGAAAAGGATAAGACACCTATCCGATTAACGTTGTGTCATCATAATTACATATAACCACTTACTAGCAGAGTGATAATCGAGGTGATACAAGTGGATGATGCAAGAGTCATTAGGTATGATCTGTGGCAGAAGATGTAAGAGTTACATACGTTACAAGCGTTCTTTAACAAAATGGTTGGATGATGCCAGCCTATGTTTAGTAACAGGAATTTCGTATGTATCGTGCAAAGTGACAATGTGAATGGTCGAGGTATCGTAAAATTTAACCACTTTCACTTCATGATTCGTCTTCTAGGTACTGTTTAGTAGATGATGTACAATTCTCTCTGGAATAAGCCCAGTAAGATGAATCAAGGAGCACAGTGTAGTGGATGAGTCTGAAAACGAACTGAATGTCATACATGAAGGATGAATGGGGTGACTTGATATTTTGGAGAGTTTTGACTGGACGTTTTCTTTATTCTACATTTATTCATTCTTTATTCTAAACTTGAAAAAAAAAACAGTGAAAAGAATTTACCATACCATGTATGTTAGTGTTCGAGCTTAAGGTTTGTCCCCTGTAGTCTTCAAAAGAGTCCAATTAAAGCAGTTGGATACATTACGTAAACGTGTTCTTTTTGACGAATGTTTCATACCTGCTATCAAATTATGCTTTCATTTGAATGCCACCTTTAGGCCCACCTGCAAAGTGAATGTTATGCATGCAAACATGACTAAAAACAGTCAAAACATTAGACAATTCATTTGAGGGGCAGTCGGCATATCATACCAAAACCCGGCCTAACGACCAGTATTACAAGTTCGAAGTTCCGTCAACTTTTAGCAGCTAAGATAGCTTAATAGTTTATCAGAGTGTCCCCTCTTGTGATCTATAATGACCTTTGACTTTCCCTCCTTGAGATATCGTGTCTACAAGCCAAGGCCTCTCACAAAGACATTTCGTCTGGATTTCATCGAATTTTGCTTTGTTCTTGTTTCCTGAAACCTAATCTTAAGCAAAATGCATTCCCTATCGTTGTTTTTCCCGAGAGCTTGAAAATGACCTATAGAAATTCTCTCTGAGGACCTGAAATTGTTATAATCAAGACCTCGGAAAGTATCACAATAGACAAGCTCACTCATGCACGCACTCACCCTCAGGCTATAACAAGGCTCAGGCAAGAAATCAAACTTAAAATCGTTTTTTGTTGTTCAATATGAATCTTTCTTGGGACGGAATTTTCGGTGAAAGAGCCAGAAAAGCAAAAAATTCACGACCAACTATAGAATTTTGACCTTACGGATAATTTGTAATTTTGTTGGTACATCAATAGGGATGGGAACGTGCCACAATCCTTCTGTTTACCATGAACGCGTAGAGGACGTTTCCCCGTTTTTTCTCTTTCCTTTTTTTTCTGAATTCAACCTAGAAATTCTTTATTTCGAAAAATGTACCAGAAATGTAAAATATGAAGTAGTTATCAAATCAGTCGCGGTTTGTAGGAAGATAAGACTACCCTTACAAACTCAAAATTCGTTAACATCCCAACTGCACATTCGAAACGTTACAGTTACTCCATGTAAAATACATCAGCTAAGGGGGGGGGGGGGAGGGGGTGAGAACTATAGGGGATATAATGTTCTCCATTAAATATCGAGCTGTTTCGAAGAAGTCTACAATCAACGTATGTGTTGGTTGTAATGATTAGCCTTGATTGGCAAGATAAGTCAGTCAATTCGTAACCTTGTTTGGTACTTTAACATAATATGGTCTTTTGAACACTGAGCAAAAATGAAAAAAAAATGTACATTTGGGATGTGTTGAGGAGTCTAACGTTGGAATATGAACACCTTAATTAGTCAGCTCAGAGTTCGCACATTATAAGCATAGCGCCATCATATCACTCACTAAACGTGTGGGGCAAAATATTTTACGTCTTCACTTGTTAAACCAGAATGCAGAAATGCATTGTGGTTTCGATGATCTGTTTAAAAGAATTTTTTCTGAATTTGATATAATAGCATTAGTATATGTCACATTAAGCTACGTATGCTTTATATGAAGTATAAGACCTGCACAAGCTTCCTTTCTTGAGATCATGTCTACATGTTCACAATTTGACTGCTAATGATAGACCTTTTACCGCTATTAAAGACCAATTGGTTCTTGTGCTCAATGAAATACAACTAATTATTGAATATTACATCTGTCCTAGCTTCCATTCATGTTTACAAGAATTCCATACTGTGACCCTGTCGACCGCAAATGAACTTTGACCTTCACCAAAGACAATGGAATTTTTGTATACTCACTAAAATGCACATACAATCTAGGAATGTACAGTGCACGCAAATATCTGAGTAAACAGTATCAATTTCTCCAAGGTCTTTAAATGAGAATAAGTTTTGAAAAATGTCTATGAATATGTTCAGTTTCATGTGTGTACTCTGCCTTTGAGTAACCTTTCCATTAACGTTCATGCCCGATTCTACTCACTGCAATGTTCCTTACTTCCTATAGCAGTACTTGGTATACACCCATAGCAGCGGTAACTTGAAATTTTATGAAATCACTGCTTCCTGCATTAATTACACATTCCATCTGGTTGTCGCACAGACAGGTTCCCTGTACACGGATGTCTATGTTAATTGTTGTTCACCACAAACAGCCCTCTGGACTAAGAAAAAAAAAACTACAGCAATAAAAATGCTGAAGTTAAATGGTTCTACCTCGGCTAAAGTAAAATTTCAATTTTAGTCATCTTTAATAATGTTTATTCTTACATGTCACCATCAATGGCAGGAAAATATCCACTTTATCACTTTAACTGAGTCGTCAATTACTGTAAAATCTGTTACACTCTGTAACAACCCTGAAAAATACCCATTAGTTTCCTTTTTAACAAGATCACGAGGAATCCACATCTAAGTTTCAATATGCAACCATTAACTTTATTGAACAAATTAAGTGGTCAGTGCCAAACACATCAAGTGGAGGTGGTGAGGATGGAAGATATAAGGTCACTTAAAATTGAACCTACAGGAGTGCCGTGGAATTCTTTTACCCATCCCCTGTGACGATGAGCCAATATGATTGAGCTTGGTCTCAAATGCATTGAGTTGTTGGTTTGTCGTAACACTGTTATATATGGTGAAATATTCTCCACACTATTTTTAAGTTGAATGTACAAAGTTTTAGTGTAAAATGTGTCATCCTGTCCCTTTGTACAATATAAGTTTAGCAATATATTAGATAGCATAAGGCACATTTTCAAGCAGTTTGCATCAAAATTTACTTGAAACTCCTAGTCCAGTCTGTTCCTCTACTGTAAGTGTAAGGCACAAAAGTTAAAAAAGACATGTGTTAGCTAGGCTCTATCACAGTATGTATGTATATGCTAGGCTACAGAAAAAGTCCCAAGTCAAGCAAGATGAAAATATCTCGGAAAAGGAAACCTTCGAAGTAAAGTTTGAGAAAATAATGCGGATTGTTAGTGTGGGGTCTTTTCCACATGACATGTAAATGTTTTTGGCAGTTTTGACTGATTGAGGAATTTGATACTTGTGACGTTAAATGTTAATGCGCTTCTTGATGACGCCAGCACGTCAACATTCATTAATGCATATGTGGCAGCTGAGTTAGGGCAACAAGGAAAATGTGAAAAGACAGAGGTCAATGTCCTGAACAATCAGGTTGAAATTTTCTAAACCACATCTGTGCAGTTTGGGCTTGAGAGCCTAGATAGACAGGTAGATATCAGGATTACAGCTACAAAAGTTGAACAAGTAACAGGTGATCTCCAGTAGATTGGAATGTACTTGGTACGGAATAGGCCCATCTTATAAAATCGAATTTCCTAACTTTGGAAAAAGAACAAAGATAGATCTACTACTCGATCAGGTAGACTTACACTTTCCATTACGAGACATATGTGGCAAACCAGGAGAGCCTATTGCTCGACGAACTTAATTAGGGTGGACTTGCATCGGAGGCCCTTTAAAAATAGAAGGGGCAAGAAGTCTTGCTAATTTTGCAGGATATATTTCTCCCATCAGACAGAGGTAATGGAGGAGTTAGATCAGTCATTTCGTCAGTTTTGGGAAATAGAAAATTTAGGGGCAGTTCTGGAGGAACAGATTGAACTGAAAGCTGAGGAAGGCTTCCTTGGAATATAATATGGGGCGATATCAAGTCAGAGTTCCATGGAAAGGGGACATCAGGGCTATGAAACATAGCATATGGTGACTAATCGTCTACAAAGTACTAGAAAACGTTCCAAGGCTGATGATACGAGTCTTGGAAAAGATTATTAAGATACAATCGAGCAGTTTCTAAGTAAAGGTAACATTCGTAAGTTAGAATAAGAGTGACTTTACATAAGAGAGAGGGGCCAAAGTGAGTTTTGCCACATTTCACAGTAGTGCGGCAAGATCAGCTGGCAACCAAAACTCGTGTGGTATTCGACGCTTCTGCTAAATACCAGGGTACGTCTCTCAACGATCATTAAGAGACGTACCCCAAGAGATAAACCAAGGCCCAAAAGCGCAGAGGGATTTATTCGATGTGCTACTTCGTTTCCGTAAGAATCCAGTGGCAGTTGTATGCGACATAGATGAAATGTATTTGCAGATTCAGCTTGAGCCACAAGACAGGGCATATCATCGCTGCTTGTGGAAAAATCTAAGATAAAACTCAGCGACCCCAAGAATACGAGTTTAATCGGATCGTTTTCGGAGTTAACGCATCGCTATTTCTAGCGCAATTCGTTGCACAGCAGAATATGGAACTGTGCAAATCCGAGTTTCCGTTGGCTGCGGAAACCATTTTTAGGACTAAGTCGACCACATGGATGATAGTATGACCTCACTGCCTAATGAAGAAATTGGTTGCGAGTTATATCGCCAGTTGTTGGCACTGTGGGAATTAGCCGGTATGCATTCTAGGAAATGAATATCAAATGCGCAAGATGCAGTGGCGGTGCCAGAATGTCAGACTTGGGGGGGGGGGGCAAACTGAGGGCGGAGGAAAATGTTGGGGGGCAAAGAAACCGTGCGCGAAGCGCGAGGCCTTGCGGGTGGGGTCCAGGGGACCGCCTTAGGGCCCCTGGTGGGGTCCAGGGGGCGAAGCCCCAGAAAGCTCTAAGGTTTTAGCATATCTCTGGGTGGAAAATTAAGCCCCAAGAGAGGTGTATTATTTATTTTTATATTATTTATTTTTTCGGTTGACCGTGCTCCAAGGTTCCCAAATTTTTTCTTTGGGAGTACCAGTTCATATTTACGCGGTGCCACCGAGTACACACACACACATAGGCTACATACACTTCCATTCCATTCCTATATTTAGGAAAACAACGACATTCCTATATTTAGGAAAACAACCACCTACCCGCCCTTCCCTTATGCTGGACGGTAAACATTTCAGAGAAAATTGGTCTGACCAGGCTGGCCTACTGTTGAAGTGGTTACGGGCATGATATGAAAACTGGCAGCCTGTGTAACATAAATAAGGCATTTATCAATCATGGTTCCCCGGAAGCTGTTCTTATTCAGTCCAATGCCAATACATAGTTTTGTGATTAAATTACTTTTGGATGAGTACAAAATCCGATTGGGAAGGGTGAGAGCAACTGGGGGACAACTGGGGGAAGCTGGGGGAAAGGAAACAATCTGGAGGGGCAAATGCCCCCTCATGCCCCCCCCCCCCCGTAGCGCCGCCACTGGCAAGATGTGATAAGACAAATTCCAGCAGAGGATCGTATCTCAGAACTGAGATTAGAGGAAGGCGAATTGCCGTCTACGAAAACATTGGGTGTAATGCGGAAAGCGACAGAAGATATTTTTACCTCCAGTCGAACCCCCCAGCTTTGGGTGTGCGACTGACGAAGCCGGTGTGGAAAGGATAAGAGATAGATATGACATATGTGACATTCTGGTCACATAGTGTGAATTTTCTTTGGTGGACTCGGGGACATGGTCGTAAGGTCAGGCCATTCATGGCCCATCTTGTAGGAGAAATTCAGGAATTATTGAGCTCACGCTACTGGAGATACGTGCCTCTAGAGTCGTCCACAGAAGTAGTCGTTCAGAGAATTAGTAACAGGTACATTTTGGAGGTCAGGACCAACTTATTTGATACAAGATGAAGCAAACTGGCCAAAGAACAAAGTAGAAGAAGGTACACATGAGGAAGACAAGAAGATCAGCAGAGTATTGGTGTCAATGTCAACAGTAAGCTCAGGTGGAGCTCTGAGGGAGCTATGTGGCGATTGAAGCCAAGCCGCTACTCCGATTGGTCCAAGTTCATCAGAGTTCATGCTTGGGTCCAAAGATTCCTCAACAATTGCAGACTCTCAGAAAGAGAAAGAAAATCGAGTTCACGCCGGAGAAGCTACGAGAATCAAAACATCGCATGAGAGTCGGGAACAATGAAAAGTGTTTGCTGATGAGTATCGGGTTTTGGACCAAAGAAAACCACTGCCACGAACCAGTAACATATAGTTTAAATCCCAAGATGAATGATGAAGGATTATTTTGGTGTGACGGTCGCTTAAAAAATGCAGAATACTTGTCATTAGACAGCAGATATCTGATCATCCTACCAAGAAAGAGCTGGGCGACTAAGTTGGTAATAAAGCATTTTCAAGACAAAAGACAACACATAGCCAGAGCTAACCTAACCCTGGCAGATCTCTCTAGTCGTTACTGGGTCATCGCTGGGAGAGAGGCAATTAGACATTGGGAAAGAGAGTGCTTCAGTTGTCGGAGGAAGACAAAAGCAGGTACACAAATTATGACGCCACTACTTGTATTAGAGTCAAGATGGCTCTAAGGACGTTCGCTAGAACAGCCGTCGATTTCGCAGGTCCGTTCTTTACCAAGCAATGTCGCGGAGGGGTCCGACAGAAACGTTATCTATGTCTGTTCACATGTGTAGCCTCACGGGGCCGTCCTCAACGAATTAGCCTGGGAACTTGACACAGACTTCTTTCTGAATTCTTTTAACAGCATGATAAATCGCAGAGGACTGCCATCGGAACTTCGTGAGGGCGTACAAGAAGCGAAGAGAGCTTATGAATCAAATGGGCAACTTGGATAAGATTGTGAGATCTTCTTCCCAGGAGTTTGACATAGTATTTCAATCCTAGGACCCCACTTGAGAGGAGTCCACAAGACACTAGTCAAAGCTGCCAAAAAAGGCTATCTCGGCTGTTTTTCACAAAGCGGACTCTATACATGAAGAATTATTGACTGTTTTCACTGGCGTAGAGGCTCTATTGAACTCCAGACCTCTGACTTATCAAACAAGCGATATGCATGACGACGTCCCACTTACTCCGAACTCTGGTCGAAGTTTTCCCTGGAGGTGATGGAAATGTCAGGGTCGTCACTCCGAGTGGGGAAGAATATTTTCACGAGGCCTATTACAAAGTTGCGCCCCCGTGTAGAGGTCAATAATTAGAGACAAAAGCCTGAGAATTGACCACATGATTTATATGTAAGGTATGAGTGAATAAACCTTTGAGTAAAGATTTAGAATAGTCTTGGATCAACTATCAAAGGGAGTAAAATTTTCGTTTCAAGTTTGCATACAGAAATAACTTTATGTGGAGGGATTAATACATTTTATCTTTATCCTTTAGCAGAGTATGGGGGCAACTATACAGATCGAATAAGGAAATCAGAAGTGTACTCACCAAATACAAATCTAAAGTCCTTTTACAAACAATCGCTCTGGCTAAATCCGTGGTCAATATATTCCGGTCCTGGTCGATATTCCAAATTGTAAAATACAAGTAAAATATATAAATCGGCGAATTACTGAAGTGATGCTGTAAAGAACTTTTCGCTTTCCTGTCGCGAACGACGTGGCTTTGCTAAGGAAGTTGAAAGAGTTCTCCGGGAAGTATATAAAGTGAAATTGGGGTAAAAATATGAAGATGAATATGCGAGGATTATTGGCGTCAATAATCGGGTATTTAATAAAAATTCGCTACTCTCACTAGAGACGGAGGCTCGTGCCTAATCGTTGAGAGGTAGGACGCAGAGTGATAAGAGTTCTTTGTTCATCTCCTCGTGTCAAGTAAGAGGTTTCGGCTGATGCATAATTAGTCATCCGCCGAAACAAAGGGATGTTCATACAAAACTTGGCAAGAAAACTTTTCTGGGAATTTGGAAGAATTTGTTTGCCAAGTGGACACCGGAAGTGAGGGCAGGCTTCCAATCTATGACTTCTGGATGAAGCCGCTACAATCCTATAGTCAAAGAGGTTGTCATCTACAAGTTTTTTTTTCTTCATTTGCTCTAACCGACATCGACAAAAACAGTGCTATTGAGATGGTTATGAGGAATTGAAGTAATTTTCTCTATGTATTTTTTTTTTTTTTTTTGATGATCATATTCACGTTATCTTTTAGGCTTTAAGCTAAATTTGTCAACCGATTTAATACCATGCAGCAAGGGGTTGTGTTTTTGTGATCAGTCGCCATGTTTATCTTGAAATCGTTGAAGTTATAGCAATAATATGTCCATAGAGATCAAATCAACAATATACATCTTGCGTGTCATTTTCTGGTGTTATCGTAGTATCAGGGGCAAAATCTAATTAACGTCCCTGTCCTTGACCACCGTCGTGACAGAGTTGTACTGTATAAGGAAAGTCCCCTAACTCCAAGGGCTCACCAGAATTATGAAGGGCGGGGACAAGTGGGCACTCTGCCTCCCCAACCTGATGACTCTACCACTGAGCCAGTTGAGAACATTATTGTGAGGGCTCTATAAGCAGCCCTCTGGATCATGCATGCACACAACGGGCATTCACCGTGCATAACGGGCATTCGGACGGGTTGTCACGGGCAATCATTAGTATGACCCCTGTGGCATAGCGTGGTATGCTGTGCTGTAGCTTGGGACTCCATTTCTCAAAACAAACGTATTACGGGAAAAGTTCAGAAAAGGGCTTCTCACTAGGCTGATTAGTTCCATGCGAGGTTTAAGTCATGATCACAGATTAAAAATATTTAATCTTACATCCCTTGAGCTTATAGATGTCTTCGGGTATCTCCTTCAAGCCTTTAAAATCGTTCGTGGAGTTGATAATTTAATTTTTAATGATTTTCTTTTTCTGTGGTCTAATTCAAGGAGTTCTCGATGTCACAGATTAAAGCTCCAAAAGATTTTCTGCAAACTGGATGTTATAAAGTACTTCTCACAGACAGTTGTGGATGAACGGAATGGTCTGTAGGAATGTGTGTTGATGTATAAGAGTGTTAATGTATTCAAGAATGCACTTGATAAATATCTTCAGTAGTGTGGAAAATTCTGAATATTCTTCATATAGGCCTAGGGATTTGGGGATGTGTTTCAGGAGGGTCTTTTTTTCTGAAGACATTGTCCTTCTGACCCTTTTCTCACTAAAAACCAGAATGCAGAAATGCATTGCGGTTTCGATGATCCGATTAAGAATATTTTTGCGGAATCTGATATAATAGCATTAGTATGTGTCATATTGAGCTACGTATGCTTTATATGAAGTATGAGATCTGCACAAGCTTCCTTTCTTGAGATCATACCGCCATGTTCACAATTTGATGCTTGCTGACATGGAATAACCTTCTACCTCCATTAAAGTCTAACGTTCTTGTGCTAAATGAGATACAACTACACATTAAATACGACATCTGTCCAAGCTTCCCTTCATGAGATAATATGTTTACCAGAATTCCACAATGTGACCCTGTTGTCCGCAAATGACCTTTGACCTTCACTAAAGAAAATGAAAATTTTTGTAAATTCATTGAGATAAACCTACAATCTAATTGGGAGATCTGCCCAAGTTTTCCTTCTTGAAATATTGTGCTTACAATATTTTCACAATTTGACCCCTGTTGACCTCAAATGAACCTGTGACCTCCACCAAAATCAACAGGAATCTGGTAATCAATGTGACACACTCACACACCAAATGTGAAATTTGTCCAAGCTTCTTGCAACATACTGTTTACAAGTAAGCTGTGTCGGTAGGAGTACTACGCATGTATACATGGCTGCTCCATACCTAAATGGCAGGAAAATATCCGCTCATCACTTTAACTCTGCAATCGATTAAGACCTGATACATTATGTAACGACCCTGGAAAAGTATGCATTTGTTTTCTTTTTAACAAAATAGTGAGGAATCAAGATACACTGAGTGTCAATATGCAACCATTAACTTGGAGAAATTAAGTGCCAAACACATTGGGTGGGGGTGGGTGAGGGATGAGGATGGAAGATATTAGGAAGATTACATTTGGAAGTGCTGGCAAATTATTTACCCATCCCCTGTGGCTACAAGCCAATATGATTGAGCAGAGCTTGGTCTCAAATGCATCGAGTTGGATTTATGAAAATGTGTTGGTTTGTCGTAACACTGTTATCTATGGTGAAATTTTCTCCACTCTTTTTTAAGTTTGATGTGCAAAGTTTTAGTGTAAAATATGCCATCCTGTTCCCGATGACCCAATATAAGATTAGCAATATATCAGGCAACGTAAACCACATTTTGAAACAGTTTGGGTCAAAATTTACTTGAAAATCTTAGTCTAGTCTGTTCCTGTACAGTAAGTGTATAAGGCACCAGTAATACACGTGTTGGCTAGGATCTATCTCAGTCTTACGTATATATCTTAGGCTACAGCAAAAGTCCCAAGTCACTCTGAACGAAAATATCTCATAGAAGGAAACCTTTGAATTAAAATTTGCGAAAATGATGCGGATTGCTACTTTGGGGTGTTATGCACATTCCATGCAAATGTTTTTGGCAGTTTTGACCGATTGAGATATTTTTTTATACTTTCGACATTGTATCTTGCTTTTCTGAACATGTGATAGTATCTACAGTACCAAGTGTATACAGACAACAAAACAGAGGGTGAAATCCAACTATGGCTTTTGTAACTGAAATCTCTTACTCTAGGGAGTCTAAAACCTTAACAACATTCGCAGTTTGCATCAACAGAAAATTGTCTTTGGAATAAACGTTGGGTAAGCATTCGTTCCGACCAGGGAGATGCTCTTTTACAATAGCAACTCCCTGTTCCAGCCGTACTGCCTTGCATACGCGATGTACTGTATGTGTACGTGTCTCGGCTACTTACATGAACAGTATGTACTTGGTACGAATCTTCGTTCTATGCAACGTTAACGAAACAGACAAATAGTATGCAACTGACTCAGTATAGGGAGATGGATACGGAGATGGGCTCAAAGCTGTGGGTGAAAATCCTATTTAGCTATTTTTTTCCCCCGCTTATACAACTGAGCTTTCTTTTTGTCGGGAATTACTGGGAAAATGTTACTTCATGTTTCATCAACACAAATGTTTTCCAATTTGTAGTAACGAAATGGAAACATGCATACAATTCACTCCTCTTTTTGCTATTCTGATGTATCTAATACGGTGGGAACTACAGCCATATCGGTCTTTCAACTGTTTATCTAGGTAGGTGTACTGTACGGTATTTCGGATACTCCTCGGTCTCGCACTTTGCTTCTGTTTTTATGTCTGACAAACATTGCTACTTATTTTGATGTTCCATTGTCATCAAGTTTTTTTCTTTTTACTAAAATGCTAATTTGTGTTCATGTGCCCTGCAGCTGCAAGGTGCACAGCTTTTGCGTACACAACTTGAAGAGGTTGTCTTGGAATTATCCGTTACCCCCAATCACGGACTATTCCAATTACGTACAGTTCAGTTACGTACTCTCTGATCGACTAACTTGAGAAGCGAAGGGGTATCAGTTGATTTCTTCACACGGCTGTATTTTTTACGACGTATTATCCATTTTTCCGGGTACACCTGGTATGTTTGGTATCTTGTTAGCTGTTAATTTTGTTACTGTAGGTGTCAATGCCATGCCCACGTATACCAGTAAATCGTCACAGTTTATTTACAAGGTTTTCACACTTTGACTCTTGTTGACCTCAAATGACCGTTGACCGCCATTAAAAAAAATAGTGTTCTTGTACTCTATAAGATACACCTACATACTTCATATGACATCTGTCCAAGGTTCCCTTCTTGAGATATTGTGTTTACAAGGTTTTCACAACCGGCCCCCTGTTGACCGCAAAGGACCTTTGACCTCCACCAGAATCAATACGGATGTTGCATTGAATGTGGTACACCAACGCACTAAATATGACATTTGTCCAAGCTTACCTTCTTGAAAAATTGTGTTTACAAGGTTTTCACAATTTGACCCCTGTTGACCATAAATGATCTTTCACCTCCACCAAAAACAACAGGGTTCTTCTACTCAACGTGTCACACCCACGTTCTAAATATGAGATCTGTAAAAGCTTTCCTTCTTGAGATATCGTGTTTACAAGGTTTTCACAATTTGACCCCTGTTGACCCCAAACTGACCTTTGACCTCCACCGAAAAACAATAGGATTTTTCTTCTCAATATGGTACACCTACATACTAAATATGAGATCTGTCCAAGCTTGCCTTCTTGAGATATCGTGTTTACAAGGTAGGGCGTCACGGACATACATACACACACATACATACACACACACGATTACAAAGGTTACGATTATCATCGAAACCAAAAATTACAAGCTTTTTTCAATTTTCAACCTGTTGACCCCAAATGACTTCCTCAAAAAACAATACGTTTTTTGTACTAAAATACACCTGTATCGAAAATACAAGACTGGTTCCAGCTTCCATCTTTAGATGTGTTTGCAAATTTTCAAGTGTTTGACCTCCATCAAAGGCAATGGGCTTCTTGTACTTAATTAGGGGAACCTATATATATGATAACTGTCCAAGATGTCCTTCTGGAGATATTGTCTTCAGTCCGACACGTCTTCAGTCCGAAAATAAAATACACATTTTCAGTGCGGAAAAAAAAAAACGAATTTTCAGTCCGAAAAGGAGATTAAGCATTCAGTCCGAACATGAAATACACGTTTCAGTCTGAAAAACGAAATGCGCGTTTCTAGTCCGAAAATAAGATAGCTGTTTTCAGTCCGAAAATAAAATGTTACAAAGGACCATTCATCCCCACTACCATCTCACTTTTCATTGCCTGAGGGTGTTTGCTAACGCTGCTGTCGTGATGGGGGTAAATTCAATAGCATCCATCACAATCCTTTCATCTGCTGTACGGTAGAAAAGCAACCATTTTGTCAAAGACCTCGCTATTCGAAATAAACCTAGTTTTGATGGATGTGTGTTGGAGAGGTTTGTTGTTTCGTGAAATTCACTAAATTTTCTTTGGCCTCTCAGCTTTTCTTAAGATGGTAATGATAAATGGTCAAACTAAGAAGATCACCATGTGTCACAAACAAGTGAACATCAATAAATGAGCATTCAACTATTCAGTTTGGGTTTTGAAAATTCGTAACCAGACACTTTTCATATTAGCACTTATTAAATGCACACATCAGTCAGTACAAATTAAGGGAAAAAATTTAACAGTTTTCACAAACATTGCATGCGAACCTTGACTTAGTATGCAAATTATAAGTATTGTCAGGTGTTTGTACCCTTTAGAATCACCACAAATTGATTGATATCAATTCAATGATTCATAAAATGTTGGGTGGGTCAAAGTTGTATAAAATCGATAAAAAAAAATCATTGACAGCGAAGTCAAAGTGATCGACCTTAGAAACAAAAAAAAAATTCATTTTCAGACTGAACCAGAAAGCCAAGAGGCTTTGCGATTCCTTGCCATTATTATACTTGAATGTTGCCCTCCTAATTAGATACTGTGCCCCCAGAGAAATTCAGTGTGACACACCATCTCAATCAAAGTACTGCTCTTTTCTGTATGCAGCATAGCATGTGATGAGGCAAAACAGAATTACAACTGCTTAAAAGTAATGAAAGCAGTAAGATATGTTTAACTACTGCATATTAGCTTTTTTCTAGTTCTAGTGTAAAAGTTTGAAATTGAAATTTCACATTATTCGCAGAAGTTTTCTTCCAGTGTCCTTCCAGGTTTGTAATTAGAATTCTGCAGCTATCACATGGTATATATTGATATTACGGTTACACGTTGTATCTTTGAAGTCAGTTAATTACAGCCAGTCTTTCCTTTGCTGGATATATCCAAAATATAACTACTCTATCTGATCATATCTTGGAGTAAAAAATCTCTCATAGGTAATCCAAATCGAAATGACAAATCACAGCTCTCTGAATTTGGAGAGTCACTTGTTAGATAAAAATCCCTCTGGGATTGATAATACCTGTCTCAGTGACCTCAGAGGTCAATGGTCACTTGTCATGCTAAAAAAATTCTCTCTGTATGCAAGAAATTTTATCTTGGTAAAGCAAATTAAGAAGCAATTGCTTGTTTTTTGGGAACTTTGTACTTACAACTATCAAAACAGCTCAAGCAATAGTAATAAATTTATAACAAAAGGATTATAAAGATACGTATTGCTTTTTGTTGTGCACTGCATGAAAAGTCACAGATTTCACATCTATAAGACCAAAAATACTAAATGAATTTCATTAAAAAGATAACGTGCATAGGCAAAAAGTAAAAACATTGAAATGTCACCTCCAAAACTTTGGTAAGGTTTTTAATTGCACCATAGGTTTCAGTTGGTTAATTCTGCCATACTATTTCAAATTCATGTAACATAACAAAAAGTGTAGAATACGATAATGTAGTGGTTGACAGCTTTCATTCAAATCAACGGTGTGCTTCTTTGAACAAGCCAATGGGAAGTATACTAGTATTGAATATTCAGTTACTCAAAACAACTCAGGATCACTGAATCACATTGATGTGATTAGTTTGTTGGTTATTTGTAAATACAGTCCTCCTTTTACCGAATACTACAATTACCCATGCCGACCAAGGAGTCACGACCTGAGTAGTATGTTTTTGATACACTAGTGAGACATGTACTGTTGCATATTCATTATGTAGGCTGCTTACAGTGAGAACCGTTAATTTTTTAATATGATTACTGTTTTTTACAGTTTTCATGCCAACCCTGTTGCTTTTCAATGAAGTTACTATCATTTCGATTCATTGAAAGATGTAGTCTGTCCATGCATAACCTCTCGTGTACATTTAAGTATAGAGAAAAAGTTAAGATCAAACATAATCTTATCCTTATAGTTTTTCAGTACACACGCAATCACATTAAAATGAAAATGGTCAAATGACCTTTGACCTCCACCAAAAACAATAGGGATCATCTACGCAGTATGACCAAGCCGCCCACCAAGTATGAGACTAGTCAAGGTTACCCTTCCTCAGATATCGCGTAAACAAGCAGCGACACACACACACAAACACTTACACAAACACGACATCACCATCGCATAGATTCCTTGCCTGCCTTTGGCAAGGAATCAAAAAGTGTGCTATTTATTTTCGGACTGATAACTTGTCGGACTGAAAATTTTATTTCATAAACGGACTGAAAATTTGTATTTTATTTTCAGACTGGACGCGTGTATTTCATTTTAGGACTGAAAACTTGTCGGACTGACAGGTGAACTCGATTTTTATAAGAAAGGCATCAGACCCACGTAGGTACACATACATGAAACATTTACTGTACAACTACATGAAAAGGAGTATTAATATAGTTGAAATCACAAAGGAGCTGCCAAAACAGACTGCATGGAACACACATTTTCATCACTAACTACTGTTAGGTCTTCCAATCCTAAAAAAGGTTTCTTATGACCAACCCCACGTCATACCTGCTGGTAGTACCTGTTGGTAGTCATTTTCATGCATATTGAGCAGATTATGTTGTCATTCCTGCACACAATCAATTGCATCAGGAAATGTCTATTAGTTTAAAAGTTTGCTACTTTATTAAAGAATGCAGATACTACAGAATGTCATCATATCACAACAAGTGAGCTCATAATTCAGTCCATCAACACCAGTTCAATGGGGTGAGTACTCATGGTCATTTCATGTAAGAGTGTCCTCTTACAATGCCCATTACCATTTGTATATAAACAAAGAATTTTCTCTTACCTGTAACATCCTCATATAACATGGTACCAAATTTTGATTGTCACTTGTGACAGTACCCCAATCAGACTTAAAAAAAAAATCAACAAAAATTTAAGGCACTGCTCCTCCCGTAATGACTCAAGTTATCATGAACACTCCTTGACAAATCCGACTGGATATAGAATGTTCTCCATGCAGTAGTAGTTACATTTTGTTCCATTTCTTCATAACAAACTTTGACTGAATAGTTTGTCTTGTTTATACACTTACCTCTTTATTCCATTTCCAGGCAGCAGTATTCTTCATTTTAACACAGCTTACATGTATTTCTTGCTATGAAGCATCATGCTTGCTTTTATCTGTGTATGTTTGTATCAAGCATTAATAGGGTGAATGATTGGGTCATTGCAATGTACTTTTCAAATTTTATTACTAATCCTATGTACACACAAGTTCATTTTTCAACACTGACAGCAATAACAGCCTGTAATTGCTTCAATATCTTGCAAGTGCCATGTCTCTTTGAGAACTTGTGCAGAAATAACTATGCACCTAACATTTTAAGTTGTAAAAAGCATTTGCAATGGCATCTTGTTTCACACTGGAAGGTGGGAGCTAAGACACACTGCCCAAAGATGGTGTCAAATAACGCAAATACTTATGGGAATCTGCAGCTATAGATTTAAATTTGATAATATCAGTCATGTCTTCCTTTGTGTTTTATACTAAAAACCATACCTCATGTTCAATTTGGCAATATTGAAACTCAAAATCTATTTTAAAGTGGTACAGTACATTGCATTGTGGGAAATTTATGATCTCACACAGGCAAACCTACTTGCATATCCTTTGCATTTCTTTATAATCTGTCTCAAAAGAAACAACAGATTTACAAACTGTACCCTTGATCTACACAATAAAACAAAGCAAATATGAAACAACAGGCCAATCCACGAAGTTGCATATCTCATCCCTATCCTTGTCCATAATCATTCGCTTTAACTCATTGATATATGTGTTACAGCCGATCAAGAGCTTAATCAAACATGCTGCACTATACATTATACGAGTAGATGTAGCCAGCTGAGGACGGCATAGTTGGCCATGAATGTAAAGTACACACAAGTGCACATGCGTAATAGAAGTCATGAGCACATCTAAGTATTTCTATGGAGAAATCATGTATACGTCAAAGTAATCCTTTGCTTCTCAGATCAACACACCACTATTCTGAAGATCTTGTAATAGTTGTAAGAGGGTGTCATAATCAATTGCATTATTCAGTTTCTTCTCCCACCAAAACGTACAGTAAACTAATTGTCTTTTGTATACAGGGTAGTAAAATCATACTGAGTGAGGGTATTACCAAAAGCATGGAAAATGACATTGTTATAATATTAGACATAATCGCTCAGGCTAAACATAATTGCATAGTTTGTAATAGTGAGTCAGATTGCACAGAAAAGCAAAGCTCTACTTTGTTATGTTCATACCTTGTACTACAAAACCTACCATACTGTATTATTTGCTGTACTAACAATGACCTTTGACCTATGAGTACCTATTGGATGAACACTACATATCGTACTCAGGTAATGACCAAGTTTGAAGTTTATTTGGCTTACTGTCTAGAAGAAAATCGCAACACACTTTTTCAAAACATTTTGTCGATTTGACCTCTGAACTTAAATTTTGATGATAGACACAACTTGAGACCAATCTGCCAACTTTCACCTACTTCCATTTTTAGGGCCAAGAAGGATTGCAAGTGCAAACTTTTGAACTTGGAACTTTTACACGTTTTGATCCTTCCTCATATGGGGGTGTTCCAGGTCACCTTAAATACCATACCACCATAGACCCCCATTGTATCAAATGTCATTCACACATAATGTTTACCATGGCAACTGTTGCTATGGCACCTGGGAGAAGCATAATACTCTCTAACCATCAACAGCTGCACTATCTCATCCCATACATTTATTGTAATGGGATGAGATAAAGCAAACACAAATTTTCACTTTTATCATAAGTTTTCAGTTTCATAAACCAACAAAGACTTATTGCAGTACTTTGACAGTGTTACATGACATTTTGTAACCTTTCCCCCTCTGAACAGCTTTCCGAGCCAGAGCTGTCTTCCTTCAAATTGCAATATCAAACAAGACGGTAATGTAGGATTTGAAGTGCCTGCTGCAGCAAAAAAAATGTACCCCTCCATTGAAAAACCTCTTCAGTTGGCACTGGAACTTTACTATCATGTATCTTTGAAATTTTTGAAAGATGAGTGAGACAAACTATCAGCTTATGTTTTCAGGACCAAAATTATCTTTGTTTGCATTTGTAGTTCAGTACATGAAGAACACATTTGAGAAAGTATCACTACAGCATCTCACATTGCAAATGTGCACTTTTTTATCTGACCCGTCTCTATACTTTTTACAATAAAACTTTGTAACACATGGTCTGGTGGATGAAGGTACTCTTAGTGTTTTTTTTTTCCATCAGCATTTGCATGACAGCTGCTATTTTCAGGATATGCTTTTTTCCATGTCAGATTGAACAGCATCTCTCTCTAATCCCCTTGGTGACATGGAACTTCACTTTACAGTACATTATTCTACTTCCAAGAGACATTTGCTGTTTAACAAATCAACATTTGCATGACAGCTCCTATTCTGAGGTTGCACTTTTTAACTAATATCATTTCTTTATATCTGATGACCTTCAATCAGTACCAAAAATACTGCTACCTTGTTTCTTCACTCAAACCAAGCTCTGTAATAAGTTTCAACTGAATGTTATTTATATTTTGCACATTAAATCATTTCTGAACATGTGACACATACAGACTATTATCATTACACTTATTCCTTTTAGCTTCAGCAAAGGATAAAAGAAGAAGAATGCAAGAATGCATCTCACTTTGCTAACATATATGTATACTTTTTTATCTGATCTGTCTCTATCCTTTTTATAATAAACCTTTGTAACACATGGTCTGGTGGATGGAAGTACTGTTAGGGTGCTTTTTTCCATTAACATTTGCATGACAGCAACTATTTTGAGGATATGCCTTTCTCTGTGTCAGATTGAACAGTGTGTCCCTCTAATCTCCTTCGTGACATGGAACTTCACTTTATAGTACATTATTCTATTTTCAAGAGACATTGCCATTTCACAAATCAACATTTGCATGACAGATCCTATTCTGAGGTTGCACTTTTCAACTAATATCATTAATTCATTATACACTAATTCCGTTTGGCTTCAGCAAGGAATAAAAGAAAAAGAATGCAAAATGGTCCATAAGCATATCAAAATTGAAATCAGTTCAAGCTGATGTTTTTAAGATATGCTGTTTACCAGGTTTTCACATTTTGTCCTACACTGACCTCAAATGACCTTCGACTAGAATGATCCTTGTAATCAATGTGTCATTTATGTATCACATGTAAAATCAGTCCACCTCTGCATTCATGCGGTATCATGTTTACAATGCTTTCACAGTTTTAGGTATGATTATTCCAAATAACTTTTGATGTTCATAAAAACAAAGACTTTTGGCACCTAATACAGTTTATCAAAACATTACAAATGAAATCAGTCCAAATTTGATAATTTTTTAACAGATTTTCACATTTTGACTTCTCATGACCTTTGCTTCACCATACAATAGGGTCTCTGTACACAATGTATTTCATCGACACATCATATACATAAGATCAGTCTACAATTTTATTCTTGAGGTATTGTATTTTTAAAGATTTCACATCTTGACCTCAAATAAACTTCTCTCTCCACTACAAAACATGACAGCCTTTGCCCTCACTAAAGTTCGCAAGCACAACATGAATGGCAACAGCACAAACCTATGTTCTTGAAATATTGTTTCTAAGATTTTCGCATTTTTACTTAAATGACCTTTGACCTTTGACCTTTGAAGAAGACTATGTGAGTCTGGTGCTCAATTTAGTTATCTATGTATTCAATATGAAATCAATCCAAGATGGCATTCTTGAAAAAGAGTTTTTACAGAATATTTACATTTTGACCTATGTTGAACCCCCAAATGATCCTCACCAAGAACAACAGGCTTCTTGAAGTTGATAGGGCTCAACTTCACATCATGTGGATTGAGATAAAATGTTTAAAACTGTTTCACCACAACTTCTACTGAGGTAGAAAAATTTTTTCCAAGTTTTTGCATTTTGATCTGTTGATTTCACAGAACCTTCCTCAAAGACGATAGAGACTTGCCACTCAATTGGTCCATATACATATAAACATGACATCATGACACTTATATTCCTTAAGTGTTGTGTTCACAAGCATGGTATCACAAACCCAAATATCATCATTATACGATTCCCTGTGATATATCTTAAGGTATCATGACTATATACAAGACTGATAATTATACTCCAGCAAGATACATGAACATGTCTTTACTATTACATACAGATATCAGATGATATCTTATTATTTTGCTAGTAAACATCATTAACTTTGGCTGAAACTTTTACAGAATTTAGCCTAATTAGATGACTGCTTACAACTTCAAGATAAACAATACGGAACATAAATAAAATTCTTGAAAGTATAGATAAAGTTGATGCAACTAATCTTCAGACTTTCTGAGTAATTTATTGTATGCAACTAAGATTAAGCTGAAAACTGCAACACATGCAGTAATACAGAATATTCCTACCTGACAAACATCTGTTAACATTATCAATTTAATGTGGGACCACATCCATATACCAATACAGTGATAACCATATGTCTATGAAGTAGGCATTAATCTTACATTAAAGTGAACTTGCAAACTAAAGCTAACTGGGACTTCATAACAGATTTTGTTCTCAAAATATTCTAGGACAGAGTTCTTCAATATCTACATTGCTGCTGGTAGTTCCACTTAAATGGTGATTTTCAAATATGTTGAATTTTAAATTACTGATATTTCTGCTGAGACAAGAATAACAGTACAAAGTGACATAGTTAACAAGACATTCACAGGAAGTATGGTGTGGTTGTTCTTGAAGGTATAACTCTCTCAGAATCTGGAACAGCTCGAAACAGTTTTGGTTCCCTGTTTTCTGCATCTGTAAAGGCTAAGATGGAAGCTATATTACCACATCTGTAGCAGTAATTAGGAGCTGACCAGACTGTCACCAATTTATCATCAAACATGTACTTATAACCTTCTTGGACCAACTGATGTGCCCTGCATATCAGTGAAATGTTGTTGCTGTTCACAAACTAAATATGGGAGAAAACAGAAAAAAACTTTGCTGTTGAGAAACAAATCCCTGGAAAATGGCATACGTCAGAATCATGTTATATTTAGACAAAAACTCTCATGACCACTGCATAAACAGACAACTCATACTTTCCTTCTTACAAAAACCAGTGAGCATTATAAACAAAGTAGCTGTAAAATATCTTAACCAGAAAGTCAAACGACACGCACAGAATCACTTACAAACAAAAGCAACCCAAAGGAGAAGAGAAGGGACCATATCAAAATGAAAACCAAAATGCAAGAGTGACAACCAAATTCTGTATCACCTATGGGTTTGATGTTACTAAGTGCTAATATGATTGAGTAATGTCACTGACTCCCCATTGATGACAATTGTGGTCATGAGGGAGGTCATCCACAAGTTGATATTAAGTTCATGAGACCAGTTGGTGGTTACAGACCTGACATTGTGCAGCCAACAAAGGCAATCTGGAACAGTCTTGCCTCCCAAGGCTTTTACTGTGACTAATACAACAAAGTACTTTGTGAATCTTGACAGGGAGTTTCTGGTAACAGGGACATTCACTGAAGGCTTAGAAAAGTGATGAGAGCTATGTTAAGTGGTTGTTTGGCATAGAAATTTCTGCAAATTGAAAGAAAAATGAGACGACAATCTATCTAGCAGCGATCTCTGCTATGAAACATAGATCTACATTTTGGCAAATTTCAATAGGAAATAAATATGAATTAATTTCCTAATGAGTGATTTGACCTTTGACCTCCATGGATGATTATAGGGATCATGTACTCACAGTGAACTACCAACACACCAACTTTGAAGTTCATGTACACCTTTGACTTCTCGAGAGTGTTTACAAGGTTCCATTGATGTCACATGACCTTCAATCTCCATAAAAAATGACAGACATCATCTACTCATTAGGTGCTACCAATGGTCACAGTGAAGTTCTAGCAACCTTTAGTTGCTGAGATATCTCCCTCAATAGGTTTTCTCACTGTAAGCTCTGGTGACCTCACATGACCTTTGACCTCCATGAAACACAATAAGGATCATGTACTCACAATGAACTACCAAAACACTGACTTGAAGTTCACACACCTTCCCCCCTTCTCGAGATATTGTGTTAACAAAGTTTCACACTCTCTTCTGTTGATGTCACATGGCCTTTGACCTCTACAAAAAATGACACACATTGTGTTTACAAGCCAAGGCATCACACACACACACCTCATCATCATCGCATAGATTCCTTGCCTGCCTTTGGCAAGGAATCAAAAACTTACTCTTCTCTAAACTGAACCAGAAAGCCAAAAGGCTTTGTGATTCCTTGCTACATGGTTATATTATAACAAACATAAAATATCCACATGACAAGTATAAGATCAACTGCAGTTATTTTTCTTGATACACCACAAGCCTTTACCCCAAAATGACCTTTATTTTGGTGACCTGAAATGACCGTGACATTTGACATACACCAAAAGCAATAGGGATCACCTACCCAGTATGGCCAACCAACACATCAAGTATGACATCAGTCAACATTACCCTTCTGGAGTTAATGTGTTAGCAAGGTTTGACCTCGGGTGACCTCAAACGACCTCTTTTACTTAGTATATACAATCTACACATCAAGTAAGACATCAGTCAAGGTTAGACTCCTAGAGACATTGTGTTTACACATTTTTACAGTTCAACCTCTGGTGACCTCAAATGACCCTTGACCTCAACCAAAACAATAGAGATCTTTTGCTCATTATTACCAACCCACACACCAAGTATTACATCAGTCATGGTTACTCTTCTGGAGATATAGTGTTTTCAAGTTTTTACAGTGTGACCTCTGGTGACCTCAAATGACCTTTGCCCCTCACCAAAGATGATAGGGATCATCTAATCAATATGACCAACCCACACACCAAGCATGACATCAATCACAGTTACCCTCTCGGAGATAATGTGTTTGCAAGGTTTTCACAGTTTGACCTTTGGTGACGTCACATGACCTTTGACTTCCACCAAAATCAAAAGGGGTATTCTACTGACAATATTCAATCCACCCACTAAGTATGACATCAGTCACAGTTACCCTTCTGGAGATATTGTGTTTAAAAGGTTTTCACAATTTGACCTCTGATGACCTCAAATGATCTTTGACCTCGACCAAAAACAAAAGGAATCATCTACGTTATATGAACGACCCACACACTAAAAATGACATCAGTCACAGTTACTCTTCTGGAGATATTGTGTTTACAAGGTTTTTACAGTTTGACCTCTGGTGGCCTCAAATGACCTTTGATCTCCACAAAAAGCAATACGGATCATCTGCACAAAATGAACAACCTACACACTAAGTATGACATCAGTCACAGTTACTGTTCTGGAGATATTGTTTACAAGGATTTTACAGTTTGATCCCCGGTGACCTCAAATGACCTTTCATCTCCATCACAAACAATAGGTATCATCTGTTCAATATGAACAATCCATACACTTAGTTTGACATAAGTCACACTTACCCTTCTGGAGATATTGTGTTTACAAGATTTTCACACATTTTCACGTCTGGTGACCTCAAATGACCTTTGACCTCGACCAAAAACAATAGGGATCATCTACTCAATATGACCAACCCACACACCAAGTATGACATCAGTCACAGTTACCTTTCTTGAGATAGAGTGTTTAAAAGGTTTTCACATTTTGCCCTCTGGTGACCTCAAATGACCTTTCACCTCCACCAAAAACAATAGGGTTCATCTACTCAATATGGGCAACCTACATGCCAAAAAATGAAATTACTCAGAGTTACCCTTCTTGAGACAAAGCGTTTACGAGCAGCATCACACACACACGCACACACACACACATACATACACCCGCACGACATCAGGACTGTATAGATTCCCCTGCCTATGGCAAGGAATCAAAAATTAAAATAACTAAAATCTCTGAGCCAACAACGGTCACTGGACACAACAATGCAAAGCAAACTTGCCATCATTCACAGATCAAAACTGACGAGCACTTATAATTTCTGTAAATAAATGTTGGACATTCCAAAGAGCCTTTTACTCTACAGAGTGTGCTGGGCGAACCAACTTTGCAAAATTTGGGTAAAAGCTGCTTCACTCTAGTTTGAGTAAAGAACTGAAATTTCAATTGTTCAATGCTACCACGCATCATTACTAACCTCATTGGTAACTTTTGAGCCAAACAACCAACCAGCTCCTCTTGGACTTATTGCCCATGTGTCCACAGTGTCAGGATCTGACCAAACTAAATGTATTGTTCTGTCAAGGAAAATTTGAAAAGTATATGTGAAAATGAAAAAAAGTGGATAAAATGAAAAGCCAGTTTCTTGTCCCAAAGTACACAAATGCTCATTTTTAGCAAACGATGTTGAAACCACTGAAGGCAGTTAACAAGCAAGATAAACACGAATTCACGTTGGAAAAGTGAAAGTCAGTTTGGCATAATTCTTCAAAAAAAAAGAAGAAAGAACCCCTGATAATTAGACGACACCACTGACCCCATAAATGTAATCAATGTGATAATTTCTCAGTTTTAAAGCATAGGCCGAGCAATCTTCAAAATATTCTTGTAAAGTCCATAATAATATCAAACTACATGTTCGTAATTTTCAATCAACTTCCAGACTCTGTGTATCGATACAGATGATTTGCAACCGACAAAATTTTTGAATAGGCCGACAGAGCCCATGACGTAGAAGTCTCACAGGAACAAGTGACAACAAAATTACGGTGGAACTTTTACGTCATCATTCAGGGATTACAAATTATTCAGAAGGCTGTCTTGAACACCATTTATCAAAAAATGTGTTACTTTTTCGATAGAATTGTGGGCTAGGTGGGTGCTACATTTTTGGGAAAATAGCTTGTATGATCATTATTATTCTCCATTCGTGACTTGTAGTTTGGGATAGTCTGCAATATTCTTTTAAAGTGAAATAGGGCATTTACAATATTCCAACATGGGATACAAAGAAAATAGCTTCAATCATTGTTAAGACATTCAGATTTATCAATTAACATCTATAAAAGCTTCACCTCCTCAAAGTATTATGCATACAAAAGATGAGCTGAAGAAGATGCATCATTTGAATGTTTGAAAGTTTGGGTGAATAAATAATAGTCTTGAGCAACAAGTGCCTAAATATCTATCTGTGAGAAACTTAGTTCAGGAAAAGAAACCTACCGCCCATCCCTATTTTGAATAGTCTATCATCATGTGTTCACAAATACTGGTTTTAATGATGCCTTTTTTCTGTAAAGCAAATGCAGTATTTCCATATAAGTGTAGATCCTCTTCACCTAGGCATATCATGATAACCTAGTTCCATTAGTCATATCCACGGTTCATATATAATGTAAAATGTGCATTTTCATTAGCAGTGGAAAAGCATGTCAATCTACTTACTTAAATTTTACAGCCAGTGGATGGTGAGCATGTGATGAATGCATTTTACAAAATGGATTGTGTTTTAACAACAATAAAATGGCTTAAAAGCTTGATTGTTTATTATCTTCTTTGAAACAGAACTGCAAGCCTAATTTCTACAATAAAAATATTTAGCAGGATATCACAAAATGCTCCTTTGTGGGGTATTTCTTGAGCTCTCTCAATCATTCTTATTTGGTCTATAGTTTTGACGTCAGGTGACAGTCCTCCATGAACACACAGGATCTTCTCATCAATAATCTGAAATGATGAAAAAGTTGAGCTTTCACTGAACAGAAAATCTTGGTCTACAGGCAGTGTGTCTTTCACTTCATGGTCAACCCAAAACTAAAAGGTATTTCCGATTTCTTGTCATATGACATACTACAGCAATGAAATGCTGACCATAAATAGACATTTCAAGGGTGATTACCCTTGGGAAAAGTTGGGCTAAATCATGTGAAAAAGCAGAATGCATAACGTGACAGAATTTCTGACATAGTATATAGCGAACAGATAGTTTTTTCTTCAGTGTAAACTTTCCCTTCTACTGATATCTTGCGCATACCATGTGCATACTCCCACAAATCATGCGTATAAACACTACAACTGTCTTCAACACCCAATTCCTGTGTTTCTAGCTACAATCTTGGACAAAATACCTTGGGACACCCCGCGCCCCCGTTCAATGTTGGCTATAGGATTGCTGTTCAATGGGTACATTCACTTCTATAGCGCAACATTGGGAAGGGGCGCGGGGTTTCATGTTATCCTCTCACCTAAAATTCAGTATTATATTTGCAACATACGACAAAGTGTCCCAACAATTTTGTCCAAGATTGTCTGAGAATTTCGAGGGGTTAGAAGCATGCGCGGTTCACAGGAAAAATCGTCAATTTGAAACAAGTTAAACGGCAAAATGGGGGGTGATATTCCTTGCAACAAGAAACGTCAGCAGTGCATGTTCGGCATGTTTGGGGCCTATATTGAAGTTGGTTTACTGTAATAACATTATTGTGTGAATGTTGTCAATGTTATTACGGAGTAAGGGGAGGAATAAGTCAGTCAAACTGATGTATTTGCACTAAATGTGCTAAATAAAATGCAGTCATTGGGGAGGTAACATTATAACTCCAAAGCATCTTGTCGACCATGAAACTACTTTAAAACATTTTGTATGATACAACTGACGTACTTTCGGCTCAAACTCTGATATTGAGACAGGTAACGAAGAAAAAAAAAAATACCCCCCCCCAAAAAATAACATGTGAGTGGTCCGTTGAAGAAGATCGATGTATATGTCTTATTTATTCAAATTGTTCACAGTGATGACTTGGTGTCTGGTATTAAAGTAACTACACTTAATGTCTATTAGGACTGACTTGCAGGCTAATCTGGGTAAAAAAGTGTACTATCACTATACAAAATAAACCTCTAAAATGCAAATTTAATAAATGTGACGTTTGCTCATATTCACATAACAGTGACATTGTGGTACCCATTCTATTGTACCGTACATGGTGCACTGTAATATGTCAATGTTGGCTATAGTATTGCTGTTCAAAGGGTACATTCACTTCTATAGCGCAACATTGGGAAGGGGCGTGGGGTTTCATGTTATCCTCTCACCTAAAATTCAGTATTATATTTGCAACATACGACAAAGTGTCCCAACAATTTTGTCCAAGATTGTAGCTCACAAATTCTCACTTAGAAGTCAATTTCGAACATCAAAGTACTAAAAAGAGTAATTACCTCATCTCTATACATAATTTTAAGGGAGGAGGTATTGCCCTTACTTGAGGGGTTAAAGTCGCCAAAAAGGACACTTAAATGGTAGCACATGTTACATCCCTTGTAGTATTCAACCGAAACTTGGCCCTTATGTGGGGGTACCTCATGGTATACAAGGGCAAGGATCTGGAAAACCCACTGGAGTTATGGGGGTGCAAAGGGGGGTACAAATGTGTGTCTGTGTATGAACAATCAAATGAGTGTCGCGATCTCCTCTTAGTCAGTACTTCCTAGATGATACCTTGGATGAACTTGGTAGGTAGGTGCCAGGGTATGTCATATAGTGTCTGCTCGAGCAATGACATCATAGGTCAAAAGTCACAGGTCATGAAAACAAAAAACACATTTTAGCATTATCTGAATGTGTGAATACAAAAAAAAAATGCAAAAATGTTCAACTCGAGATGTTTACACACTTTGAAGAAAATATTGAGTCATGCATAACTCAACATGCTTTTCACAGCACTCAAAGGATCCACAGTGACGGGGCATGCGGATATGAGGAATACGTTGACACATGCATTTTCTGGGAATACTTTTGATGCATAGGCAGGCACACGTGTACGCACATGTACGTATTTGTGCCATTCTACACTCATGCGGTGTACTACATCATTTAGTGACTTGAATATTCAGCACTTCTACCCACAACCAGCAATCTGAATCACTAATGAAATACACAGCTCAGCTCACTTCGGGAGAATGGATATGCACAACGACGGATGATATCTGCAACTCCATGGATTGCCGACTTGTTACAATAGTGAAAATCAAGAAGCAAGTGTCAAAACAGATCTCACAAACACATAATGAAAAGAGGTAAGAGTTATTACAGATCTCTGTGTAGTAACCTTGACAGCATGCAGAAATCATGCACTCTGTGTACCATAAATGGCTTTCGACCTTAATGAAAATCAATAGAGACAATGCACTAACAGGAAAGTCCAAAGACTTAAACATTCCACCTACACTTCACAGAACATATTCATAGGGTCACCAGCTCCACACGAGAAGAAAATTTTGTTTTGAAGCTAGGCTGAAGCTAGGTTGAAGCTTTACTTATGTGGCTCAATAATGCAACTGTAATGTTACAAATTTAAAATTCTTCCATATGGATGGCAGTTCCTCTAAAACTCCCACTGGGGCTACTGACTTTCAAATAAGTACATCATAGAGGCATCAACTTCCTGACTTTGGCTCAGATGGTTGATCAAACTGACAGTATCTACAGTACATTACTGAAATTCAACAATTTACTTTACACTTTCAATACCTTGTAAATATATGGCAGTTGCCATTAGGAATGTATTATAGCCAAAGAATGCCATAATGTTACTGTTTAGGGCTAACATAGGCCACCTACCAGTTGTCTCTGGCTTGACCTCCACCAAAACAAACGAAAATTCATCTACTCACCATAATGCACCCAGACACCAGGTATCAAGTTTTTTAAGCGGTTTACCTTTAGATATCATCCTGAGGTAGTTTCCAAGGTTTTGACCCCGGATGACCTTTCCCTCCACCTATTACAATAGGGCACATCTACTCCATACAGCTAACCAAGTTTGACTTTCATCGAACTTTCCCCTATTGAGTTAGAGTGTATCTAGCAAGAGTCACAGACACACCCATCAACACACCCACACACACACACACCAACCTGACTGTATACAGTGCTAGGTTCCTGTGCTACTGCAAGGAACCAAAAATGAACTCAGTGCAAGCTCACTTGTTTGAGCACCAGGGACATACACATGTCAACATGACTACATCTATGATTACAATATCATTAAAACCAAAAAGCAATTTTGATTGTTATACTTACAGCAGCTACAGTTAGAAGATCAAACACTTTGGTGCAGTATCTCCAAGCGTTGGCATTTCCATACTTCGTTTGACATTCATCTGAATAGTAAGAATTTAACTTAAGAGACTAAATACAAATTGATAAATATACCACAATTCATAGGGGGCATGTGCATAAAGGTAAATTTGAAATTTTTTCAACTACCAGGTGAACCTCAGATGTAATCCAGTGCAAGGCTTTGCATCTTTGAAAAACATCAAAATGTGCCCAAACTGAGAAATAAAAAAATTCCAACACACTGGTCTCAGATTTATATTTACTCCGGTCCCACATGACCTATAAATAAATGATTGGTTCTAAATATACAAGTGTATCTAGCATATCTACTTCAACCGCTGCCTTTTGCTGGATAGCTGATACATGGACCATTTATGGTTTCTTTGAATGCCACATCAAGATTGTTCAGAAGTTTTCTATAATCATTAGTACCCTACTTTTTGCATAAATCAGTGTTATTGTCAACTTCTCTGTCACTCCCAGTTCATAGTAAAAGTCACTTTCCAGCCATTGTAAAGTTGCATTTAATCACTCTGTTATTGAAATATCCAAAATATATACTAATGCTTTAAGTATTTGCCACTACATTTTACTCATGATCCATATTTTTCAAGGTACGAAGAAAAAGAAAATTATACGTTTCCAGGAGATTCTACGATATCTCTGCCCCTGTGCTCAATTTCAATTTTAGAAAACATATGCTAAGGTCTGCCCATAGCAAATAGTGAAGTGACAGCTAGAAGATCATAGCGTTTCTCAACTTAATAAAACTGTAAGCAATCAAGAGGATTTTAGAAACACATTTCATTGCAACAGTGACATGTGACAACATGTCTGCTACATTAAGTTAGGCAGGTGCTAACAGAGCAGCATGCTGACATGATCCTTACTTTTGAAAATTACTGCAAAGCTTTACATCATTGATGTAGACAGATGAATGACTCTATGATAGACACCCACCAGTAAAATAAAACAAATGAGTATTCCTGATGACTTTCTAGTTAGTACCACGGCATGAAGACAGGAGAAATGTAGGACAAATACAAATACATGCAGACTACATGTGCCAGTGCCAATCACAACCTTCAACAAAGCCGTATTTAGCCACTAAATTCTAAAAGCAAAAAATCCGAGACCTCCCCAGGTTTATTTACAAACAACTCATCTGTCTCATTACAATAAACGCACACCCATCTACCACGCCAAAGAGGACTGGTAACCTTTGACACCACACTCAGCGCCGTCTGGTCTAATACCGGACTAGGGCCTCCTTCCCATGAAGCCACAGATAGTCCTAACGTGCTAAAGAAACGAGGGAGTGGGATGTACACCACCGCAATCCCACTCCTGTCCCCTGCTGAGCACCGCTGTACAGGTTTTCAAGAGATAGTCGAGTGCCGGCTCTGCCCCTAGCGAGCTGGCCTTGGTGCTGGTGACACGGCAGTAGAAAACGCACGCAAGGTCTGAGCCTCCCACCTATCCCTTCCCACAGGCATGCAACTGAATACCTGCAGTAAAGCAGGATCATGTAACCCAACACAAGCCGTATGCTACACATGGCATAACCAATACAGGTAACATTAGCAACTTTAACTCAATGCATACATGTAAACGTTAACTTAACGAATACATGCAAGACATTTGTAAAGATAACTGAAAAAGGTGACTGCAGGCCAACTCACTGTAAGAAATCTTGTGGAAATCTGGGAATTATCTCGTTTAAGAAGGTGGCTGGAACAAGTCACCTAGAGTCAGGGCAAGCAACCCACCATCTCGTCGTGTCCCGCAACCCGTGGGAGGGAAGAGAGAAGTGAGACAGGTAAGTGAGTTGTTCGTAAATAACCAAACCAGGTGAGTTTTGGGACATTTACTTCACTCCTCACTTACCTGCCACGTACATCACAACAAAATACAGGGCAGGCCTAAGCTATTTGCACTGTGATGTACAGGACATTTCAGAGACTTAAATCAGTCTGCAAGCTACAAGACATCAGCAATTCAAAAACTTTTCCAGTTTTTCATAATTGTTACAACTATTACTTTGTTTCTAGCTTATGCAGACTTTTCTACACACATTTATTAGGTTATATATTAATTAATAGTCATTGTGACAAACAGGGCCAGAAAAAATCTGTGTATATTTACCTAAAGTGTAGTCCTGAAAATGCTCTGAAACTATAAGCGCAGCAATAAAACTGATATAAGTAATGTTTAGCTAAACCTTTTAAGAGCTTCATGCAAAGTATCATAAAACCAGAAAGCCAAGAGGCTTAATAACTCCTCGCCTTTAATATACTTGAATGTCCAAATGCCCTCCTAAGATACTGTGAGCCATAGAAATTAAGTGTGATACCCCCATCTAATTTTAAGTACTCGTCTTTTCTGTATGTTTACAATGTATTCCATGTGATGTGACAAAACTGAATCATAACAACTTCTTGACTGTGGTAAATGCAGTAAGACAGGTTTAACAATTATAGTCTTTTTTCTAGTGTTAAAGGCTTTGTTCTAGTGTAAAAGTTTGAAATTGAAATTTCATAGGATTTTTCCTAAAATAAACTTCCAGGTTTGTAATTCATTGCCAAGAATTCTGCAGCCAAGATATGACGTACAGGGTGGCACACTCTTTCCCTGGCTGAAAAAACACAAAATAACTGCTATCTGATTGTATCTCACAAGTAAAAAAATCTCTCATAGGTAATCCAAAATCCAAAGTTCAAATTTATTAGACCAAAGATACTAACTGAATTTTATAAAACATTTCAAGTATTGCTGGTCTTTGCCAGCTGGTTACAGCAAATACTACCTACTAGTAGTAAAGAGTAAAAGTACCTGCAGAGAGTTTACATTTTGCACCTCCTTGAGACCCAAATAACCTTCAATTTACACCAAAACCAAACCCCAAAAGATTATGCACTGCACCCTAACCTCACCTGTAAAGTGCAGGTTTACTCTCCTTTGAAAGTAGTGTGTTCACATGCTTTTCGCTGTCCCCCATACGACCTTTGACCTCAAAAAGCCTCCACAATCATATTTACTAAGAAGGAACTACACACCCTCCAAGTTTGAAGTCTACGCAACATGTGGTTCCTGAGATACTGTAGAGATGGGTTCTCTACATTCTGCCTACTAATGACTTCAGATAACGACCTTTGACCTGCACCAAAAACAATCCCAGCCGAAGCTTTTATATGTCCTCCCCACACACCAACTTTGATCGATCTTGCACCTTTCCTTCAAAAGTTAGAGTGTCAACGAACATACACACAAGCTTTTCACATTATGGTGTCTAATGACCCCATACGACCTTTGACCAACAAAAAAAATCATCACAATGTTATTCAATCAAAAGGGAGTACATACCCTCCAAGTTTGAAGTTCATGCAACATGTAGTTCCTGAGATACTGCAAACATATTTTGTATATATACTGGCTGCTGGTGACCTCATATGACCTTTGACCCATACCAAAAACAATCCCAGCCAAGATCTTTATATGTTCTACCCACACACCAACTTTCACCTATCTTCTACCTTGCCTTCAAAAAACTAGAGTGCTAGATTGTTGTTACACACTCACACACGCACACACACTGCTTCGTTTTCCATTCATTCCGAGGAGCTCATTTGTGCTTTCTTTTGTTTTTTCTTCCTCACCCCTAACGTTAACAATTGACAATTAACTATTGTTAATCTTGAGAGGACCGGAGAAATCTACTGAATTTTTTACAGAGGACCTAAAATCTATAGTTTCGGTCCTCGATCCCACCAGAAAACAAGGGCACGCACACACACACACCCTCACCCACACACATGCACCCCTAACCAAAATCACAATCGCACAGATTCCTTGTCTGCCTTGGGCAAAGAATAAAAGCGGTTGCAGTACAGTAATTACACAATGTGAAAACACCTTGTGACATATGGGACATGCGACGTACCGGACAATTTGTCCCCACGTATAATTAAAGAAGAATAGTTCTTTCTAATATTTAAAGTTGCTTCCATTAAATACATTAAAATTGAGTACAGTAGGTCGCAAGTACAGTATGTCATGATTAATTTTAGAAATAATTCCTTCTTTGGAAGGGGGAGAAGGGGGTGTTAAGGAAAAGGTCAATGACTGCATCTGAGAGGTCATTTCACTAGCATGAAATTCACATCATTGTAGAGTTTATGATTGACAAATAGCAAAATATCAGTAATGAACCATTTCTAGTTTTGTTCATCATAAACCATTCAGGTTCTTAGCTCTGCTGTAAAAAATCCAGACTTGAGTTTTCACCATGTTACAAGTACATACAATACTAACCTACTGCATTCTACGAGATGGTGTATTGAACTGCAAAAAACATGATACTGTACATAGGCATTAACCCTATGCAAATTGAATGTCGGTATTTATCCAAAACATTGTTCACATGAAAATAGTAGTGAAAACATAACGATGTCAGGATGGTAATTCAAATACTGGTTATGGAATACTTCAACTGATGAATGATGATCCTTCACTATAAAGATTAGACAGGGATGAGAAACTATATATACTGTACATACAATTACAGAGAAAGACTGTTTCAAAGTCAAACTTGGCCATATTTAATGTTAAATGCAAACGCCACATTTTTCAAGTCCTCCTCATTTAATGTCAATGTTGATGATTTTGAGGCTGATATTGGGGTAGGGGCTTCCTGCAACTAACAGAAGATGGCTGCCTCATCAACTGTTGATATATCTGACTTGACACTGCTAAAGATGTTTCCAATTTTGCCATATTGAATGTACTTTAATTGTCTGTTGTGCTTCTGGCAATCCCGAATCCAACTGAGACTAAGAACCAGAAAGTCAAATGACTTAGTGATTCCTTGCCGATATCTCATTTTTTCACACACACACAATCACTTACCAACAAAAGCAACTCAGTGGAGAAGGGAAAGGACCATGTCAAAATGAAAAACACCAGAAAGCCAAAAGGCTTTGTGAATCCTTTTGACATGGTTATATTATAACAAACATGAATTATCCACATGACAAGTTTGAGATCAACTGCAGTTACTCTTCCTGAAAACCACATTAGTAAGGCTTTAACCCAAAATGACCTTTATTTTGGTGACCTCAAATGACATTTGACGTCCACCAAAAGCAACAGGGATCACCAACTCAGTATGGCCAACCCACACATAAAGTACAACATCAGTCAACATTACCCTTATAGAGATGATGTGTTAGCAAGGTTTGACCTCCTGTGACTTCAAATGACCTTTGATCTCCACCCAAAAACAATAAGGATCATCTACTCAATATGACCAACCCACACACCATGTATGACATCAGTCAGTTATCCTTCTGGAGATATTGTTTTACAAGGTTTTCACCATTTGACCTTTGATGACCTCAAATGACCTTTGACCTCCACCACAAACAATAGGGAACATCTACTCAATATGACCAACCAACACACCAAGTATAACATCAGTCACAGTTACCATTCTTGAGATATTGTGTTTACAATGTTTTCACTTTTTGACCTCTGGTGACCTCAAATGACCTGTGATCTCCAGCAAAAACAATAGAGATCATCTACTCAATATGACCAACCATCACACCAAGGATGAGATCATTCATGGTTACCATACTTGAGATATTGTGTTTACAAGCAGGGCGTCTCACACACACACACATACACACGACATCACCATCGCATAGATTCCTTCTGCCTTCGGCAAGGAATCAAAAAGCTCCACAAAGTATCCTTGCCCAGTATGTTCACAGCGAATCAGGTACCATCCAGTGAGAGACCTTGAGAGCACGTGATCTTGCACTGAGCAATTAATAAGAAGAGCTCCCTTTGGTTGGGACTAGTAAATAGCACCTTTATATTAACAAGTATATTTGAAGATTCTGAACATACAACAAAAGACTGCCTTTGAACTACGAAGCCTAACTTTACATAGGAAGCCTTTTCATTCTAGAATTAAATCCCCTCTGCCAGTTTATGTTGTTGTGAATTACAGATGTACACACAAATTGAGTACATATTACTTGTGGTCAATTAACAATCAGTTTGGAATCTAGTAATAGACCTACTTGTACAGTAAGCAGCCCAATTAAACACAGGAAATATCTGACTATGGAATGACTCCTTATGTTATTGTGGATTATTCACCATCAACATCCGATTTCCATTTTACCCAACCATAGGTTGGTGATCAGTCAATAGGTTATTTGATCCTAAATTTGTGCTCTTTTGGCATGTACTGCAAGGATTACCAATGGCATGCTCAGTACTTACATAAAATCAATAAATAAGCACTGGAATATATATATCCAACAGATGTCACATTCCAGCCCAGTTTTTCCCACAACTTGTCCTATACATCACATTTTGTCCAATATGTCACGTCTATTAATTATAGAATTCATGGTAGACATTATTTCAGAATTTTTTCTGTGGATTTTGTTGAGCAATGCCCTTCACTAGAATTTTACTGAATTTCACAAAAAAATTCCATTTCTGCATGTCAAAACTTAAAAAAAACATTGAAAATTGTGACATACAGGACACTGCTATTTGGACACTATCTACTTAGCATAATTATGTAGTAAACAACGGGAACAAATACTTCAACATTATTGGGAGGCAGAGTGTCTAAGGTTCCACAGAACACATATTCAACAGGCTCATATTGCTATTGCCGTCCTTTTTAGGTAGCACTTTAAGGCCCTGACTGGGCAAGAGAACTTGTCTTCTACCACAAGACCGTTTTAAGCTCTGGGATTAAGACATCCCTCAGGATTAACATCAGCGTCTGGCTCTTGGGGACAAAGCTGGGGTTTGAAATTGAGCCCACCCCATGGTTAACGAATCTGCAGGGGTTTGGGCTAATGGTTATGGTCTGAAGGCAGCTCCTATGAAGACAGGCTGATGCAGTGGCGATAAGGAAGAGGGTATTCTTTGTGAGATCTTGGCGGGATGGGAGGCAACCTCTTTTGAAAATCCCTCCTTTCTGAGGGATCCCCTAGTAATCTCCAGGCAAGAAACTGAAGCCCCTTTTACCTGCTGGGGGTCTTCCCCCCCAGTGCCACTTGTTCGGCTGGTCTGGATGAGCAGGGGGACATATATGAGCAGTTTGAGGTCCTGACACCTGGTTCTCCTGGGCCAGAACGGGGCTATGAGTATCAGCCTGTACAATGACCACTGTATCTTGAGGAGGAATTTGTGAATGAGGCATTGTGGTGGGAAGGCATATGCTTCCAGGTCGTCCCAGCTGAACAACAGGGCGTCCATCACTGCCACTTCGGGACTAAAGGCTTTTGCACAGAATGTCGCCATTTTCGCATTCTCCTTCTTCGCAAACAGGTCTATGTGAGGCTTCCCCCACCGATGGAAGAGGGTGTCCCACGTGCTCTGGGATATCCATCACTCGTTGAGGTTGCTGATCCCTCTGGACAGGGCATCCGATAGAACTCTGTCCTCCCCTGCTACATGAGAGGCTCTCACAAGAATATCCTTGGACTTTGCCTACAAAAGGTTAGAGACTGCCTGACAAAGGGAGGGGAAGTGTGTTTGCCCTGCTTGTTGGTGTACACTACTGTTGAAGTGTTGTCCGAAAACACAGTGAATTGATGACCCCACCCACAGGTAGTGTTGAAAGCCATTCTCAGTGGCCTTGAGTTCCAGGTGGTTGATGTGGAGGGTCCTTTCTGAGGGGGGACCATTGTATAGCCACTGTTGGGTGGCCAGTGAGCTCCCCAGCCGAGTGGGGAGGCATCCGTGGTCATCAAGGTTAGCAGCCAGTCTGCTGTTGCTGGTGTGGGCCTACTATAGCATGTGGTCCAGAACTTCCTTCTGCAAAGGGACCATCATTGCCAGCTTGTGAAACTTTAATAGATGTATCTAGAGTGGGTGCAATTCTTAATCTGCAAACTCTACTATGTCCACCAGACTTGCCATGAGGCGGAGTAATCTGAGCCAGGTGACAGCTTTCTGGGGGCTTTGAAGGATGGACAAGACCACCTCCGTTCGGGACTGTATTCAGTCAGTCCACAGGAGGGCTAACCCTTGCCCAAGTTCCAGGATGATGCCCAGGAATGGGACCTGACCTGAAACACCAGGTTGGACTTCTTGTGGTTTACCAACATGTCTAGTGTGAGAGACACATCTGTCTGCTGTCTGGAGTCTCCTATAATGAGCCATTCGTTCAGATATGCAAAAATCATGACACCTAGGGTTCTGAGGTAGGATACTGTTGCACTCGCTAATCTCGTGAAAAATCTTCGCAAGGCTGAGAGACCAAATGGAAGCCCCTTGAAGACAAAATCCTTCCCTTTGTAGCCGAAGGCCAGGAATCACAGACAAGAGTCATGTATTGGGATGTGCAGGTAAGTGTAGGCGGGCGCGAAGTGAACTCCATCTGTTAGGCGTTCTGGATCACATCGATTACCAAGGGCTCCGCCCCGAAAGCCCCGATAGATGCTCATTGGCGGGCGAAATGCATGAGTCTCCCCCACCACGGCGACCTCTGAGATGAGGTGAGGCATTGGGCATTGACCCAGTGGTGAGTTGGTTGCCATTCAACTTGTTAGTCGTCTGGTCGACGTGGCCCCGGTTCAATGAGCCTTATCAGGACTTGTTGGTGTAGGCCTTGCCTTTTCCCCAGCCCCCGGAACTTTCTCTTTCTTGGTTCCTGTTACCGCCTCTGGTGCCTCTAAACGACCTGCCACCTTTGTTCCTGCTGCAGTCACAGGTATGGAGATAACAGCCAGCAGTGAGATTTGGTCAACACCTCACTTGTGGAGACTTCCTCCCGGAGGTGGGACTGGAACTGTAGAGCAAAAAGGTCCAGGTGTCTGATGTTTAGGGAGAGCATTTGTGACTTTCCTCTTTCTTCGGGACAATGTCTTCGATGATCAGGACGAGGAGCGACGCGAACCCAAATGGAACTCCTCAGCAGGTCCAGCAATCAGGTCCAGTGCTGGGGCTGGGAAGGCCAAGGTTGCCGGCTGGCATCTCAGCCAGTCTTGACTGCACTGGGGTGGATCCCTCCTTTTTCCTCAGAGCCTTCACCTAGAGACAAGGTTAATGGTCTCTTCTTTTTCTGTTTAGCTGGACACCGGGGTACCAACGGCCGCTCCGAACATTTTGGCTCCGGTGGCCAACTCTCTCCATCCATGTATCTTCCATTCTCGCTTCTGGAGCGGAACTGTTGCTGGTCATCGGATTAGAGAATGCTTGGGTCCGGGTTGGGGAGCTGGTCAAGTTGTGCACTGAGCTTGTTGTGCTGGCCCCTTAGAACCCTTAGAACCCTTAGAAATGTAAACCCTTAGGAATGGCTCCCGCAGAAGGCTCTTTACGTAAGTGTAATAAGAGTACAAGAATGTGAGGACAAAGTTTGAGGAACTTCGCCCTGGGCAACAAAACGGGCGCAAAACAAGGTGGCATGGGCTGAAAATTTTATGGCCTACATGTCCACAAATAAGGGAAGGATACTTAGCAGAATTGCCATATTCTTGCGAGAAATGAGTTTCACTAGCGAACTGCAAGACATAGGAAACCAGATGCAGACTAAACACGTAGATAACTTAAGATGAACCAGAAAGTCATATGACTTTGTGATTCCTTGCCAATATCTCATTTTTTCATACACACAATCATTAACAAAGGCAACTCAGTGGAGAGGGAAGGGACCATATCAAAATGAAAAACAAAATGCAAGAATGACAACCACATTCTGTATCACATATGGGTTTGATGTTACCAAGTGCTAATGTGAATGAGTAATGTTATTGACTAAGCATTGAAGACAATCGCGGTCATGAGGGAGGTAATTCACATGTTGATACAAAGTTCCTGCCACCAGATTGTAGTTACAGACCTAAGATTGTGCAGGTCAACAAAGGCAATCTGGAACAGTCTTGCCTCCCAAGGGAGTGTTTACTGTGACTGAAACAACAAAGTACTTAGTAAATCTTGACAGAGAGTTTCTGGCAACAGGGATATTCTCTGAAGGCTTAGAAAAAGTGATAAGAGCTGTGTTAAATGGTTGTTTGGCATAAGAATGTAGCAGCAATCTCTGCTATGAAACATAGATCTACATTTTGGTAAATTTCAATAGGATACAACTATGCATTAATTTCCTAATGAGTGATTTAACCTCTTTATATGTTCACATTCAAGACATTTAAAACTCTCTGAGTGTCACACATTGGGCTTTTGAACCCAGAAAAGGTCAGAAGACTGAAAAGACCTTTGACCTGGAGCCATGAAAAGCGATAGGGATCATCTGCACATAATGGACAACCAGCACACCAACTTTGGAAGTTCAAGCACTGTTCCCTTCTTGAGATATCGTATTTACAAACCAAGCCATCACATACACACACACACAAACACCCAATTACCATCGGAAGGAGGCGCTGTCCGGTATTAGACCGGACAACGCCAAGCATGGTGTTAAAAGTTACCAGTACTCTTGGCACGGTAGATGGGAGAGCGTTTATTGTGATGAGACAGGTAAGTGAGGAGTGAAGTAAATCAGTGAAATAGTTAAATGCTTCTTTCATTAACATAAATTTCTGATTTACAAATAGTGGGATGTTTACTGTGAGGATGAAATAATTATCTCGGTGGTTAGACTATTTGCTGTATATATACATAACCAAATTTTGAAATAGTTTGCACAATTTATATTTCTTTTTACGAAACTATTTGTACATTTCAACATCATAAATGGATGTAATCTAATTTGTTTTACATGACGTGTACCATTTTATGGCGCATTCAAGTTTTGAAGCATTGGTAATTATTTTTTATGATCGAAACTTCATCCTGTTAACAATTGCAGCATGCTGAAAAAAAATATTACAGCCTATGAAAACCATTCATGTTTTCTTTTCATTAGGCTGTGATGTGTTAAAGTTATGAAAGACTAGTAGGTCAACCATCAAAGCAAACAATCACCAGAGCACATAAATGCATTGTGGTTTCGATGATGTAAATACAAGGATTTTCTTTTCTGAATCTGACACTGCAGTATTTTCATGTGTCACAAGCTACGTATACTTCAAATGGAATATGAGATCTGTACAAGCTTCCTTTTTGACATTTATCATGATCACAAAACATTCACAATTTGACCCTCGTTGGCCTCTAAACTCCCTTTGAACTCCATTATGAACGATAGGGTTCTTTTTCTCAATGAGACATAACTACATACTAAGGTTGGCCCGAGTTTCCCATCTTGAAATGTGATCATGTTTCCAAGAAGTTCATAATGTGACAAATTTCACCTCAAATGACTTTTGATCTTCACTGGGGACAATAGGATTTTTCTTACTTACTAAAATACACCTGCATGCTAACTATGATATCTGTACAAGGTTTCCTTATTCAGTTATCATGTTTATACGGTCATACCTATTTATCTCTTATTGTTTGCGTACATGTAAACCTAATGGCGCATGTTATAAAGATTATTCTGTACTGTTGGCTTATAAAAATCTGTTGTCGAACAAGTGGCATGTACAACCATGACGTAAAATGTGATAAGAATCAAGTCACATAATATACAACTAAACCTACTGCATTTAAGCAAGTTTAATTCCTACTTGTTGTTTGTCTGTCACCAACGACTGTAAACAATACCAGAAAGCGAACGTGAAATATCATCATCGGGTGCTGTTATTTTGGCTATCTGTGGCTACAGTATTGAGTAGGCTACATGGCTAGGCTACGTGCAAAAGTAAATGCCTGTTACGTCCCAAACAATATTCCATCCACAGGTGTATCACAATATTTGCAAGAGCAAAAGTATGTATGTGATAGCAGAGCTGACGTTGGATATCGAAGATTCTCCCTCCAGAATGCGCTGGGTTGCCATATCTGAAATTGCGGTCAATGAACATAGTAACTGACTTCCATTTATGAGAAATGGGTCGGGTTTGCTCTTCCATGATCCACTCAAGTTATGACGTTTATAAATAACAAGGAATGATTGAATGCGGCCTCTAAGGACAAGTAAAAAAAACTCTTTATCTCATCAACACTTTTCAACTAGCGCAGCGATGCTGCAGTTGCTCAACCCTTCTGATGTTAGGAAGTGTCCACTTGAAAATTAATTTGGAACACATCTATGGTCCTAACATCGTTCATACTGCACACAAACTCATGTTGGGCTGGCCAGCACATAAACACTGTTGACCTAGCAATTAACTTTCGTAGCTGGACCGTTTCAGCGGGGAGTTGCTATTTGACAAATAGCAAAGTTGGTTTCAGGGATAAATCTTAGCTATATAACACTGCCCACAGGGGATAGGGATAGGGTGGCATAACCAGAGGGGGCTGTCAAATGTCTGATTGTCCCCTCCCACTACCCCCAATGAAATTGGTGAGTAAAAAAAATATTGGATGAAAACCACACCATGCATTTTTTAAAGAGGCTCATTGAGTTGTTTCCTGAAATTCACTAAATTTATCTACACCCGTCAAGTTTCCTTCACATACAAGTGACAAATGGTCAAACTAAGAAGATCCCAATGTTTCACATACAATGGAACATTAATGAGTAAGTAATTAATGATTGAATTTGGTTTATGAAAATTCGTGACCACTTTTCATACTAGTACTACATTCAAACGCACACAACCAGTGCAACTAACAGCCAAAAATTTGAAAATTTTGACAGTTTTCATAACTATTGGATGTGAAACTTGACTACTTATGCTAATTGTAAGCATTGTCATGTGTTTATATCCTTCAAAACCACCACAAACTTTATTGATGTCAACTCAATGAGTCCCTTTAAATAAATGCTGCTAAGTCGTGTGGAGTGTAATATTGATTCCGTAAAAAAACAAATTAATGAAAAGAATCTAGTATGATGAAATATGTAGGCTTTTGTTGACAAATAAGAATGTTGCATCTCTACTTAGTGAACCCCCCTGTACAGTAAGTGCCTGAATACATTAATTTAAACTGAACTAAGCTAGCACTGTTGATGTTATCAAAAATTAATCAACAATTTCTTTTTGTGGCTTTCACTCACAACCCTTGCAGAGACTGACCTTTTGGAAGTGTAAATTTCTAAATGTCGGTTTGTCAAAAATGAAGAATATTTGGCCGCAATTCAAAAGGTCTGGAAGGTTGGGAACTGCCAATTCCTGCACTATGAGAGGAACTTTTGGCAAAAATTTTAGTGGTATATGCTACACTACACTTAGAAAGTGCCATAATCACTTGTCTCCCCCCCCAAATATGTAGGCTTTTGTTGACAAATAAGAATGTTGCATCTCTACTTAGTGAACCCCCCTGTACAGTAAGTGCCTGAATACATTAATTTAAACTGAACTAAACTAGCACTATTGATGTTATCAAAAATTAATCAACAATTTCTTTTTGTGCCTTCCACTCACAACCCTTGCAGAGACTGACCTTTTGGAAGTGTAAATTTCTAAATGTCGTTTGTCAAAAATGAAGAATATTTGGCCACAATTCACAAGGTCTGGAAGGTTGGGAACTGCCAATTCCTGCACTATGAGAGGAACTTTTGGCAAAAATTTTAGTGGTATATGCTACATTACACTTAGAAAGTGCCATAATCACTTGTCTCCACCCCCCCCCCCTTAAATAAAAAGTCTGGTTATGACACTGGTGCAGGGCCTTGACCAAGCCAAGACCAAACCTCAACTCCCTAACATTCTCTGATAACCATTCCAGCTAGACCAGGGAAACAACTGGTGAAGAACAATAACCCCTCTGTATGCAATGTCCACACAACCAGTAAGGGGGGCTATGTAACAGATTCTAAAATTATCTGTCAGGGAACTTTGCCATCATGGTACATTAGTTGTGTACACAGTGGACACTGGATACTACAGGGAGTACAAGTAATGCCCAAAAATAACAGTCAAAACAAAGTAACTTACTTAAGTAACTGTCTTACACAAGCTTTAGCTTGAGGCTATTCATTTAAGGTGGTGAGCACGTCCCTCCGGATAAAGCTCACTTTCAACTCACTACCACATAACATAACCACTTAAATCAAGGGAGTGAGACTTCAAAAGGATCTAAAGCACAAGGAAAAATGATCAAAATAGCCAAAAATTATGACTTCCCTTTGTCCTATCATATAGTTAGGAACAACTTGTATTGCCATCCCAATGTGGCACCTTCACTGCAAATTTCAGAAAAATCCACCAGTAACTGTAGAAGAAGTAGGCTTTTGAACAGAGAGACAGACATTTTCTCCCCCTACAGTACCACATAAGCTCTACCCACACTCCGTGGGTTGAGCTAAAAATAAATGGGCATGCAGGCCTTTTGTTTTTTAAACGCCGGAACCCGTAATGCCCATTCCCAGCACTTCTTTTTCTACTTGCTTCCCCCACTGTATCAATGAGTGGTATGTCGCAAAGACATCCTTAAAGACCTGGAGAGCTGATTTCCGAGATCAGGACATGACATTTTCAGTTAAAAATCCTTCTTTTGATTGTAAAGAAGAAATTCGTGCGACGCGACAAAAATCCTGCATGCAGGGACGAGAAACTAGGTTTTGTTTAAAGCAATATTTGTATATGAGCAAAATCTTTTTTGAAATAGAAAATTTAAACATGTAACTGAATAAACAAGGAGAGACAAGGTGACAAGAAAAGATCACAGCAATTACAGCATAAATCAGTATAAGGAGTAGGGTCTACCTTTGAACAGACTTTACGATACATTTATTTTGAGCTAGAGGCATTGATTTTTCTCGTTTAAAGCTGCATACTGAATCCTGCGAAACATAAATACTGTCCACTTGCGTACTGGATGTTTGAAAAAAAGTTTTGGGCAGAGGTGGTGTTGTGATGTTAGTTACCTAGTAACATAAGTAAAATGTCTAAGTTTTTCAATTTACTTTTTCAGTTGTAAAAAGGTAAAATGTAAATCATAAATTGAGTATATTCATTCAATGATATTCTGTCATACCAACGTGTGAACAATGCCAACAAAAAAAAAAGTGCAGGCATTTAAGTCAACTAAAACCACGTAGCCTAAATGTGAGGTCGCTAGCTTTTTTTTTTCAATTGTCAAAGAAACGTATGTAATACACTTAGTAAGTTTTACTATACTGTTGTTGGTAAATCAAAGAAGTACAACTTTATGGGAAGTGAATAAATAGTCCTATGTGAAATGTGCACAATGAGTCTCTCATTTTTATGTAGTCCAATGTCCAGTTCAATATTTTTTTTTTGTAATTTTGTAAGTTGCAAATTAGGAAAGCATCAAGAAAAGTAATAGCTAATCAAATGGGGTCGAACAAATTGTACACCGAAGAAAATGAATAAAAAATTTCGGGAAAAAAAAGGGAAGTTTGAATAAACTTCATAATTATTGTATATGACCTGCCTTTCCCAGGTTGGGCACCGTTCGAATGACATGGTTCGCGGTCAGGGGAAGCCAGTGCAGCTAAACAATTTTTTCTAACATTTAAAAAAAAAACTGTGGAACTTGAAGGCAAGAATAAATGAAAGAGAACAGTGAAAGCAAATGCTGGGAGTAAGTCATTTTGATCATAATTACCACAGACCTGTCAACGTAGTGCTGAGAATATTCACTCATTGATGTAGGCAGAACTGTGCAAAAGTTTTCCGTCCTTCAGCTAGTTCAACCACAGAGCCCTTAAACCTACAGCATCACCCCAGTGTCAGGCCATTTTTTTTTTAAAAAAAACCTAGTTTCCGAGGAAAGCATCCTGGTTTTCAATGCTTTTGAAATCTTTACGCTACCACTTTTCAGATGTATTGTAAAGGTACAGTAGTGTAACTGCAGGTCAAGATTATGCCGAACAAAGGTCTCTTCTTGACTTTTTCATTACCATAGTATTTCATTTTACGAACACGCACTGCACGTTAGAAATAGACTTACTACTTTCCAGGCTTTCTAAAACACCTGTATAGCCCACGAGATGACTTTCATACCAACTGTACAGCATTTACGTTTACACAAAGATAAACATGTGATAAAGCCGACCCTTTTTACTTTTGCAATAGCTATTCATGACAGATATAGACGTTAACATTCAGGACAGGGTGTTGACCTTTTCCCCCTACACTATACTTGGAAAGTAGAAAGGATTTTCCATACCCAACGAGCAGAAGAGCTTTGCCTCAGCTCAGAGCTCATATTACACTCTGATTTGTGCACAGTGTGGCCCAGTTCCGTACGGTGCATAATGATGTCACGTGCAGCATGTATTCATTTGACACGCTACTTGGTGAGCAGCTTTTTAATGTGCACGGTGATGTTAATCATATATAACTATGTGGGCCTGGGTATATGATATTGTTGAGTGGAATACTGGACTCAAAGTTAAATACGTTTCTGACATTTTTTAAGTGACACTTTACTCTTCACATGACAAAAAATTTAACGCTGCATTGCGTAGACCTCCATTTTGCTATGAATGCAAATACAGAGACTTCTCCCTGACTTGTAGGCAATGTTTTGTACAGAGCTTCAAGTATATTTAACCCCTTTGATATGCAAGGAGTCTTGACCTCCCACAAGGACTTCATACTCCCCTTTTTCCTCACGGGGGCTGGGTTTCCACCAGTGATCCGTATCCCATAACCATGGTGGCGGAATAGCGACAGAATATATCTTGTTTACCACACTAGAGTGCAGATTAGGACTTTATAGATTTTACCACAACATACGTAACTTCTATGGATTATTTTTTTCTGTCTTGCTCTTTTTCTTAAATACATTTGCCACTTGTGCTGTGGGCTAAGTAGTAGAAATAAGACTAGCCTCAGTACACAAAACCAGTCAGTAAAACAGTATTATCTCTTTCGCCCATAACTTAACAAAGCAATTCAGACAGCCTTCTTTTAAGTGGGTTAGATGTGGTTGAACATCTGAATATAGTTGTGCAGGAACTCGGTAACATGCGGCAGGATGTGCGGCCAAGTGTATCTCATTATCAACCTGTTGCTAAATCGAAACTAGCCAATGTGACGATTCCCTAAACAAGTCATCTACCAACAATTTGCTTGCATCTTTTACGTTTGAAATTCAACAATTTTCTGTGGGTGGAGATAATGTGCTAGCTTGATATTTTAAGACTTGTGTCAAATTCATAAGACTTAGACTACCACCAAAACATTAAATTTTACATATCATAACTATGTTCACAAGCTGAAGCATCCAATAACAAACAAATGCCCTTCCACTATTATATAAACTCATTTATTCCTTAGCAGGGAGTAAAATGACATTAAATATACTTCAAATTCATGCTTACCATAAAATCCATAGACTTGGGTGATTTGTCTACTCTCGTGGTTACCTCTCAAAAGAGTAATACGGTCAGGCCACTTTGCTTTCAATGTTAGCAACCTTGTAAATGTTTCAAGGCTGAAATACCCCCTATCTACGAAGTCACCCTAGGAGAAAATCAATATCAATAAAATAAGAGTAGAACAGGTATCATGCAAAACTTCACACAGTTTGGACCATGGCTAAACAGATCTGCAAGAGGCATGATGATGAGTTCTTGGAACATTATGAATGAAAGGTGTATTAGACCTTGACATTTGTTCACATGCAATAATTTAAAAAATTAAAATGTAACAACAAAGATGTAAAGATGCCTCTAATGTGTCAGACATGTGCCCTACCCACAAATACACAATGTTTACCAGCACACTACTAATGGTGCTGCCATTTAAAAAATTGACAGCAGAAACTGATCTAGTTGGTCATAAGAACCATCTTTCATCACCTCACTACAATATATAAAAAATGTCTCACTAGAAAGGTGAAAATGCAGCAAGTTCAATATATCTTGGGTATTCAATTTAGAATCTCATCAGATCTTTGGCCTATTGTAGTAGTAGACAGTGAACCACTGCCCAACCCTCACTTTTATTATCTCCTCTGTTTAGAATATTAAAATGCAGGTTATATTTATCACCAAGAATTCTGTTGAAGAATGTTTAATAACAAATGGGGTGAAAAATGTCTCAGGGCAAGTCCAAGCTCAGATCCTTTCAAGTAGGAAAATAAACCAGAAGGTCCAATGACTTTCTGATTCCTTGCCGATGTCTCATTTTGTCATACACACATAATCACTTACAAACAAAAGCAACCCAGTTGGGAAGGTAGGAGACCAAATCAAAATGAAAAACGAAATGTTAGAATGACAACCACATTCTGTCTTATGGTTTAGATGATACCAAGTCCTAATATGAATGAGTAATGCTATTCACTCAGCATTGATGACAACTTGTAATCATGAAAGAGCTCAGAAATTCACAAGTTTGTGACACCAGTTGTGATTACAGACCTGAGATTGGTCAAGTCAACAAAGCCTCCTAAGGGAGTGTTTACTGTGACTAAAACAACAAAGTACTTTGTAAACCTTGACAGGGAGTTTCTGGCAAAAGGGATATTCTCTGAAGGCTTAAAAAAGTGATAAGAGCTATATTAAGTGGTTGGTTGTTTGGCACAGAAAATTGCATAGAAAATGTCCCTCAAATTCAAAGAGAATGAGACCAAAGTCTTTCTAGCAGCAACCGCCTGCTATGAAACAAAGATCTACATTTTGGTAAATTTCAGAAGGAAATAAATAACCATTATTGTCCTAATATGATTGATTTAACCTCTTCATATGTTCACATTCAGGACATGTAAAACTCTCTAAGTATCACACGTTGGGCTTTTGAACCCAGGAAAGATCTTTTGAATGATAGAACTTATTACATTAATTTTCATGTCACATTACAGTGATGACAATTCTCTCATGGGGCAATTCAAATGACAGACATCAGCTGCTCATCAAAAGCCATTTCAATTAATGCAATGAATTGAAGCTGTTGAATCCTATGTACAAAATACAGCAACATCCCAGTCATTTTACGAAGCACAAACAGCTGTGAATCTTTCATTTAAAGCCCCTGAGAAGGGGTCCTGCATATTGCAATAAGGTTTATGACATCTATGTCCCTTTAAAGTCCACCTAACACTGACTGTATATGCCCTGGAGGGAACTCATGGAGTCTAATTTCCACTGGTAAGTACACCAACTGACGTATTTTCTTTCATTGTGTCTTGCCCACCTCACTAACTAAAAGCCATTTACATCAACGCACACATCAGCACTGGAGCACAAGCACATAAACTGATCCAGCCAAAACTTGTCTGTTGTGACCACCTGCAGTACTTCCAACAGCATTGCTGCTTCTTCATTTGATCACGAAACTGCTACCTCAAGCAGTACTTCCATGATTCACTGGAGGAGGACTGATGAAACATATAAGTATCCATAGCATAACAAGGTTTTCAGAAGTTTTTTCCCCCAGTTCCTCCCAGATGACCTTTGACCAAATACAATAGGGCACAACTTCTCAATATGGCAAACCTACATACTAAGTTTGACTTTCATCCGACTTTCCCCTATTGAGTTAGAGCATACCCAAGCGAGTGTCACAGAAACAGAGCGCTTTGCCCCCAGTGTCCCCAGATGACCTTTGACCTCCACCAGAAACAATAGGGCACACCTTCTCAATACGGCAAACCCACATACCAAGTTTGATTTTCATCTGACTTTCCCTGATTGAGCTAGAGCGTACCGTACCTAAGAAAGTGTGACAGATGCACACAAACACACACACACACTCACACAAACACACACATCAACCTGACTGCATAGGTTCCTTTGCTAATGCAGGGAACCAAAAATGTGGATATTCTTGAATGAAGGTTTTTTTTTTTTTTATGTAAACAGAGATACAAAAAAAAAATGGGGATATTCTTGACGTAAGATTTATATCAATATAAAAACAGAAATAAACAAGAGCCCAAGGGCACTATGGTTCCTTGCGTGAAGATTATTGCAAATCAACTGTACTCATTTAGTCTTAACAAAGGTTAATCCACAATTCATCACATCTCACAAAAATGTGGGCCCCATTTTGTGCATAAGAATGCTGATCAGCTAAAGGTACTTCAATACTAATCTGAAAAACCCTGAACACAGTAACATATAAAACTAATCACTTTGCACAATGTAATAATTCACGGACCATATGGCCTAGCCTGAAGTTGGATCCACAAACGTTGAACACTAGGAAAGGTTTCACTACCACTACCAAAATGCTCGTTTGACAATACTTCCACATCGTAAAACACATTACACATAAAAGAAACATTTTGCATGATTTCATTAAATGGTCTATATGGTACCAATTATTTGAACAACCAGAAGGAACCACTGACATAGTAGGAACATGACACAAGGTCAACTTAATGCCATACAATCTGTAGAAGAAGAGTCATGAAGAGAATGTCGTCTATTGAGATTCCGTCAAAGAGCGCTGAAGAAGTCGCTTGTCCACGCATGTCATGGGCTCTTGGTTTCCTCCTGGAGATGTGGGGGGTGATGAGATCCACTAGCCACCTAGAGATGGTGTCCTTGGGTGCTGGGGAGTGAGGTTCCCTTACAGAAATCCCTCTTTCTAATATTACCAGGTTCTTGGGAGTTTTAATTGATGGGCATGTTTCTTGGAAAGACCACACAACCTCTGTTCCCAAATAGTGGCTAAGAGTGTTGGTATTATCAGTTGTCTTTGTTCAATCCTACCCAAGAATGTTCCTATCACACTTTTCTCATTAGTAAGCAGTAGCGGTATATCGATATTATTGATAATATGTATATTCCATTTTTTGGAATATTATCGATACCCACCCTGGAACTACACCAATAGTAAATACTATAATGTACAGAAAAATATCGCTATTATAGACGACTACATCTATAACTAAATATCATTACTTCTATATTCATGGAAACCCTGTTTCAAGATTTACTGCAAAGTTCACACTAAGTCAGTCAAAGTACACCCAGATAATCTATTTCCATGTCAAACTGCAGCAGCCCAGTTTCGCAACATCTAAAACAGCTGTTGAGTAGTGAATGACTAAGGAATGCATTTTCACAGCACTGATTGGATATACTCTGGAAAAGGCCCGCCTCCGATCCTGTAATGAGCCCATCCCGTACAAACTTTACACTCATCTTTTCACTACAAGCACTGATATTTATAAGTATTCGAAATTCATAGACACACGCTCAGTACCACCTTGCACAAGCCACACAATGACACAGACCCTTCTCGCATGTACAGGTATGTGACGTACACACATTTCACTCACAGAAAACCTATATTTTTATTGCACCGATATTCATCTACGAAACTATATTTATAGAAAAATTCTATCTCTATGGTTTTATGCACGTCACCCAATAGTCCAGTATATTGCAAGACCTGCAGTAAAAGTCACTTTAACTCTTCCCACATGTAAATGATGCACACAGTTCACTAACAGATAACCTATATTTTCATTACACCAATATTAATTTGCGAGACTATATTTATCTAAAAAGTCTATATTTATCGTTTTATACACGTCGCCAAGAAGTCCAGACACCCACACAACCCATAGTTTCAAGCCACACAAACCCTGCATATATGCACACATTTCACTCCCCCAAAACCTGTTTTCATTGCCCCGATATTTGTCTACAGACTATATTTATGGGAAAGTCTTATTTTATTGTTTTATAACACGATGCGCTGCACAAGCCACACCATCTGTTTTGGCAGATACAATTTTTGCTCAAATTCCACTCATCGATGAGACTATATTATTAGAAAGCCTGTATTTTATCGTGTTTGATACATGGCGATAATACAGAGAAACTACTATAATGTCTGTATATTTATGTTTACAGTAGTCATGCAACTGCATGTGGTACAGTACCGAAGGCAAGCAGCAGCCTGCTCAAGCTCATAGCCATATATGGCTCTGCCCAAGCTTTCCCCACCCACAACACCTGTTAGTAGCTCATGATAAGCAATCTGATTGGACAGTCAGTTTCCAAAACTGTTACACCAGTATATAACATGAGAAGAATTTCTAGTATCTCACCAAAATACTCCTTGTGTCACAACATGAGCTTCATGCATAGGGTACTTGAAACAATTCATTACCTTTTTTTTTTTACTTACTGAATGTACAATGTGTTGCTGTTGACAGACAATAATAGCTGCCACTTTTGTTTTCATATAGGAATTACAGAGCATAGTTTCACAAGTTTACACTATTCAGGTGAGACGTTCAGGAAAGGGGTAAAAACGGGTTCAAGTAGGAAAACATACCTCAAACAATTCACATGGGGAAAGGAACATTTGAGAATATGAGGATGGGGTGAAAATAAAGCAGAAAAAAATAAGTTTCAATACCTTTTGTGTCAGTGAAACTGCTCTTTTTTGAAGTATAGTAAAACGTATTAAGCCCACAGTTTGGGGTCCATATGTGCAGTAGCACATTGTGTGTACCTAGTCTGCGAAATTATCGATAATATTGATATTATGTATATTTTTTTGCAGATATATCAATATTTTTTTCTTATAATATCGCTACTGCTTATCTATTGGAATGTTGTTTGGTGCTTCACTTATCAATCTTAATACAACCACTTTTCAACCTACTTAAAGAGTTATCTGTTATATTCCTACCACTCATTTTCAATACACTCCTCCTCCCTTTACAAAACTGACTCTTCTGTCAATTCACGATATCAACTATTATCAATGTGATATACTTGTATACATTTTAAATAGCAAATTACTTAATGCATTTAGACATTTGCTTAAGATGTGCAGTGATGTTCTCACTGCACCAATTATGCTTAACTTTTGACTACACCCATATTTAGACTTCAGTGATCCTTCAAACTGGTCATTAACTTGCTTTCCTTCCTTTCAATTTTAATAATTACCATGAAGTTTCTTCTCACATGTTTATGGAAATTGAAATCTTTTCTTGTGGTAAGATTCCTGTGAAAAGGTATCCTATACAATTGGTTCTGTTCTGTTGTGTATATTTAAGTATTGTTTATTGTTGTTGATTTTATTTGTTGCTTTATAGTCCTATGGTAAATACTTTGTTTTTGGGATATCCACCCTGATAAGCTATGCTAATTAACTTCTTGTTAGTTCTCCCGGGTATTTAAATTACTTTGTAGATCTGTATATAATTTATTGACTGAAATATACTTGATGAGACATGAAACATCCATATGTATAGTTTTAACCTCAAGATAGTTCTAACACTACTGTGTCAAATTCCACTACTCTTGTTTGAAATGAGTGCTGATTTGGTTCAATGAATCAGCTACAAAGGTAAATGGTATGAATGTTGATTCCAAACGATCTACATGGACAAGCACATACACATTTACCCACACAACTAAATTCGACATGAATATTTAATGGAAATAAAAACATTGAATACTAACCATAAATATGTAACTGGTGTCTGGTACTTGACCACCTCTCCTGAATAGTTCCTCCAGATCATAAAACTGAGAAAAAACATCAATGAAAACTCACTGTCAGGGAAGATTCTATAAGCAATGATCATGTATGCCGGTACATGAATTTACTTTTAAGAAAAGGGACAGTTACAAAGTTTTTCTTTCCAATAAACACTTCAATTACATAAGCCATACTTTTGAGTATACTTTGAAGCACCCAGTGTCAAATTCTCATACATGTGGCAAAAAATGTTTCATCATTCAAAGTGTTGGGTCCAAAACTACTTTCCTCATTCAAATATACAGTACTAGGACCTAAGAAGAGCAAAAACACTTAACAACATGGACCATTGTTGAAGAGATGTGCAATGGGACCGAAGAGTGCTTGAGACATGGATAAAAGGTGTGTTAGACAAAGTGTTACATCTACTGTAGACAACATATCCAGTACTGATTAGCTTAGATCAATCATGCTTTACGTAACTTTTTCCAGCATTCCAAGGTTTCAGTTCTTACTGCTGCATAACAATAACCAATGACAGGCCTGTGACACTCAAGTGTAAAAGAAATGGCACACTAAACAGTGAAGCATACTGTATTAGTGCACTGAACAAGTAATCTTTTCACGCATCTGCACATTTTAGCAAAGTCCAGAGTTTAGTCTCACATATTATGACTCCCATGAAAATCAATATGATGTAAATTGAATATGTATGAGTTTGTCCATGATTCTTTTTTTGAGATATTACAACTACAATATTTTCTGCAATTTGACAGCTACTGGTAGATTGACAAACATGACCTTTGATGTATGCATACAACATGAGCCCCAATGGGCACTATGGTTCCTTACTGAATATAAATGAAACTGTACCATGAGCACATAAACAAAATACTGGTTAATGTAGTATGCCTGCAACTCTGGTGACCACTAGGTGTACATGAACTTGGCAGTTCTGAACTTGGTTCTGGCAGTTCTTGGCAGTTCTGAACTTGGCAGGAAACTTGGCAGTTGTTGTCAATGCATGTTGACTCCATTTACCAATTTCACAACGAGTTCCTCAGCTTAACCTCCAACTGACCTCTGATTACCTCCAAATGGCCGTCACCAAGTTTTCTTAACAAGGTATTTAGTGTTCAGGGTGTAAATTTGAAAGACACACCATCTTGTGATAAATGTTGAATATCAATGTTTACAGTATTTTGACCCTCCTGACCCAAAATGAAACTTGACCCATACAAAAAAAACAATTAGAATCCCGAAACTCACCTGGTTTGGTTATTTACAAATGATTCACTTCCCTGTCGCAGCATAACAAATGCACTCCCCCATCTACTGACCCAAGAGTACTGGTAACCTTTAAAACCACTACTAACCGAACCAGTGTCTCCTTCCCATGAAGCCATAGTTAATTGTGATGTGCCAAGGGAAACCAAAATGCACCAATGCATTGTGGTTTCGATGAATTCATAATGAGGATTTTTTCATGAATCTGACAAGTAAGACAAGATCTGACAAGTAATATGCTTGACTATTGTAGTATTACAATAATGTATCATATCAGTAATTGATATTTACAATGACATCTGTTGACCTAAGTAAGAAGCTTGATACTGTAGGTATACATTAGAACATGCACAACTGCATACTTCTGAGATATCCAAGCACTTACTAAATACCAAATATCAAATCTGTGCAAGCCTCCCTTCTTGAGATATCATTCTACAAGGCTGTCTCGACTTGAACTCGTTGACCTGAAATGAACTTTGACCTCCATCAAAAACAATACGCTATTTAAACATAACAAGGTACCTCTGCATATAAGAAACGTGATCTGTAGGAGCTTCTCTTCTATAGATACTGTGTCTACAAATTTTTCACTTATTGACCACTGCTGACTCCAAATGACCTTTCACCTCCACCAAAATTGATAGGGTTCTTGTACTTAATAAGATACACCTACTTACCAAATAATGACAAAAGTGCAAATTTCTCCTCCTGAGATATTGCATTTAAAAAATTTTCACTATTTGACCCCTCTTGACCCCAAAAGACTGTTGACCTCCACCAAAAACAATGGGCTTTTGGTACTCAATGAGGCTCACTCACACACTAAATATGAGATCTGTACCAGTTTCCGATATTGAGATTACATGTTAACAATGTTTTCACTATTTAACCCCTCTTGACCCCCAAATGACCTTTGACTTACACCATACTCATCAGGGTTCTTGTTCAGGTACCATACCCTACATAAAAGTTGGAGATTCCTGAGCATTTTGTTCACCGTCAGTGAAAGTCCCTATCAGTGACATTTGGACCACTTTTTTGGTATTTTATCCTTTGAGATAGGTCATTTTATGGACTGAATATTGTAGTAAGCCAGTTGAGGTATACAAGGTGTGAAAATATGGCCAATTGAAGCAATTATGGAAAAGTTATGGACTTTGAGCTGGCGGAGATGTGTGATTTGCCCCACTGACAAGGTATGGTAACTTGGACAGCCTCTAGCAGAAAATCTAACCACCTAACGTACGGAAAATTGAAAAAGCCATGAATGGCCAATGTGTCAGCTTTCTAAAGAGTGGTAGCTTACATATTTGTTGAAAACTTCTACAAGGCATGGTAGCTTACATATTTGTTGAAAACTTCTACAAGGCTTCAGCATTCACATTCCTTTTGCAATTCAAAGAGTAAGTCCAAGGGGGAAATTAATAGGAGTATACTAAACAGATAAGAGATCACTCACAGAAATACTGTAGACCCAGTACTTGAGACTTACTATGACATTTTGTGATCTAAATTGACTTTTGACCTCCAACATAAACAATGTAAGTCAACTGTGAGATCAGTCACAATGAATCTTCTTGGGATAAAGTGTTTAAAACTTTTTGACTATTCCATGTCTGGTGTTCATGTATTCAACATGTGGTACACTAACTGTACAAGGAAATATGAGATCTGTCCAAACTTCAAGTCATCCCTACATACAAGGGTTTTCGTGCTTTGATCGATATTACTGGTAGGAGTGAGCAGCCTGTGACTTCCTCCAGAAACAATAAGGTTTTTGTAATGAATGTGGTTCACTTATATCACAGTATAGCAGTTTCATTGAAGCTTCTTCTCTTGTGATACAGTTCAGTCTTCAATTTTAAGAATTTACCAAATGTCCAAAAAGCAACCATTTTAGGAAATCCGGATGTCTTCAAAAAAAAAAGTAATCCTGCACTGAAACAACATGCAATTAAGTCATGGTAATCTAGCCAAGAGTTTTAACCAGAAAGTCAATGGACTTTGTGATTCCTGGCCAATATTTATGATGAGGAAAGGATAACCAACATACCAATTTTCAAGTTCACTCATGTTACCCTCCTTGAGATACCATGTCTACAACAAATCAGTCACTGAAATGTATCTTCCTCACAACGTCTTCAAACTCCACTGCTGGTGACTTCAAATGACCTTTGATCTCCTTGAAAAACAATTGGCATCATCTACTTACAATGGCCAAACTATACACTAAGTTTGAAGTTGTGCAGAAACCCCTTGTGTCTGGCTGCCCAGGCTGTCCCGTAGTTTTGAATGGTAGAGACCTCTTTGCCCTCTTCCAAGAGAATGCGAAGAAACAGGCAAACTTCCATCACAGGGGCTTGGGTACAAGAGACCCTTCTGAGCTGAGCCCAGTCGATGGATCACTGTAGTCATGAATCGTTACTACGAAGTGTTGATCCCCTCCTTGACTTGGCTGAGAGGGAGGCAACCTCTTTCGAAAATCACGCTGATGGATTCCACGATAATCTCCAGGAAACTCTCAACTGGTTGACTCTCTCCATCCATACTTACATGCTTACATACTTCCATGCTCACTTATGGAGCTGAATCCATGACGGTCTCAGTCATGAGAGGACACGCGGGTCCTGGCTTGAGTAGCTGGTCGAGTTGGGCTCAGAGCTTGTTGCGCCGGCCTCAAGTCACAAATTCATTTCTGCCCAATGGGAGGGGAAAAAATCAATGTAGATTTTGTGGGGTTCCCTTCTCAAACTGCTCCTACACTTGGGACATTGGTGACTGTTGTCCCACCCTCTGCCTGGTCTGAAGATCAAACAGCTATTGGAGAACCACCCAAGAAGATATATCTACTGTAGAAGGAACGTTAAGGATAGCTTATAGTAAATCACATATAGTTCCTATGGAATGGGGGTAGACACTACACCCTGTGTCGTAAAGCGTAACTTAGAGGCCGAGTTCGATACTAAGTAACGCCTAAGCTAATGCTAAGGAGGAGAGAATATGGCCTCTTAAAACGTACAAAGAAAAAAACTTCCTGATATGAGTGGGCAAGCTTATAAACCCTTAGGAAAGTCTGAATAAGCAAAGCGTGTAATAAGAATACGAGGATGCGAGAACAAAGTTCACGGAACTAGGCCCTTTGTAACAAAAAGGGTGCGAAACAACATGGCATGAGCTGAAATTCTAAAGGCATAAATTTTCACAAATAAGCAGAGAATACTCAACAGAATTAGCGTATTCTTGCGAGAAATAAGTTCCACTGGCAAACTGCAAGAAGTAGGAAACCAGATGAAGACAAAACATGTAGATAACTCAGGATAAAAAATCCAGTGAGCCTCAATACTCCTGGCACATAAGGATGGTAGATTGGGAAGGAGGCGCAAGTCCAGTATTAGATTGGACGGCACCAAGCAGGGTGTTAAAGGTTACCAGTACTCTTGGCACTGTAGATGGGAGGGCATTTGTTGTGATGATGATCTATGGTGAGGTGCATAGCAAACAGTAGTTGGACACTTACTCACCACGATGAACAGCTGATGATTGTAAAAATGCTGCCATCATATTCTGTACAGGAATGTTTCCTAATTTTATTGTTTGCTTATCAATTCCAATGGCTTATAACTATATTCAGTAGATTCAAGGTTTGAGTTTGTAGAAAGATGGTTCTTTGAAGTTTGTGATAGTGATATATCATACATGTAAATCAATTTAACTTTCATGGCTAGTAGTGTGGTCAGTGCTCATTGGTATACTCACTTCTGTCATTATATGTACTACTAATGTAAAAGAAATGTTGGTGGTAACTCGATGACGGAACCGTATTCACTCTAGGCTGGTGCCAATGTAGCTTAAGTGGCAAGTATTTGTTGGAGATGCCATGAATCTTTCCTATTCATACAACAAGCAGGTGTCATGGCTACAACTTGAGGGAGGGAATACATTGTGCATCACTGTCAGTTGAGTTCTGATGGTGTCTTTGCAACTAGAGCACCAACAGTGCAGAGGCTCATACCTGAACACCCTGTGGGTACCATTTACATATCAGTGTTATGCATATGATATCAAAGGAACTGCCAGAAGTATGATTATATTGAATCACCAACATACTGCATGTACAAGAGAATCTGCAGGGCTGAATAATTTGTGGAACATCATAAACTAAAGCACAAACAGTGCAGAAGTTGGATCTTTATGAACAAATTTTTGATACACTACATGGGCACTACCAAATTACAATGCTTATTACTGCATCACTATCAAAGATTGACATCCAATAATTATGAAACTGTCTCTTTAATACGTTTTCTATCTACTTTGTACTAGCTGTGGGCATATGAAATAGTACAAATGTGGAAAAAATTTAAAAATGAAAATTTTCAAAAATCAATTTAAATCATTGACGGCTAGCTCATTGCCGTTCATTTGCATGTATCACATGGTAACTATATTAGTTTGACCATTGACCTGTGAGAAGAACCCTTACAGCAAACTTGACACAAAGTCGACAGGTTTAGGAAGATTAACGGAATAACTAAAAGTGCCCCTTTCATGTCTAGACCTACATGTACCTCAAGACTAGCCGAGTTTCAGTTAGGACATAATCTGACTCACTGCCCTATTACTCAATTATCATTCATGTATGAAAGGAATGTTTGAGATGTTGTATGACATTTAAAGGGGCACCTTTAAAGTAGGAAAAAACTTTTGCAGAATTTCTGAAAATGGGCTGCAAGGCCCACATAGAACCCTCAACTACAAATTCATGTACACCATACACCACAAGCAGAGTATCATGATAAACCATCAATGTTCAACAAGAGGATCTGCAGGAGGACAAGCATTTTGCAAAATTTCATAAAATGGGCCATAGGGTCCACATGGGACATTGGACCAAACAGTTTTAAATACCTCAGATTTCCCTACCACTCAGGGAACATTGTGTCCAAGTGACATACAAATCCATAAAAGCATGTGCAAAAAGCAGATTTAGTACAGAAGTTCATAATAAGGGATGTAGGGCCCACATGGGGCCTTAGACTAGAAATCCCTGAACACCCTGAAGGTACCACTAATAGAGTGTTGCGGTGACAAACCATCAACATTGTTCAAAAGAATATGTAAGAGGAAAAGCATTTTGAAGAATTTCATAAAATGGGCCACAGGGCCCACATGGGACTTCAGACCAAAAAATTGTGAATATCCTAAATGGTCCACCACCTATGGAACATGTGTGTCCAAATTTCACGCAAATTCATGAAAATATGATGGAGGAGAAGCATTTTGAACAATTGTCAACAGGATGGATGAATGGATGGACATATGGACAGAGAGATAGATAGCTAAACAAACACAGAAACAGACAGACAGGTAGATAGTGTAATGTCACATTATTACAATAGCTCACACCAGCCAGCTGGTATGAGCTGAAAATGATTGGAAAGTTTATTCTGGGCACTTAAAATAGAGTGACAGCATATACTTTTATTTTAATAGATTTTTTTTTATACACTACTTTTAAACTATTCTCCAAAATTGGTACACTGTGTGACTTCTGTAAAAAGGTTTCACATATTTTCCCTGTGATTCACAGAAAAACAATGACCCTGTCTACCATCTCAGGTTAATTCTTTATTACCTGTCCATGAATGTCTCCACAAACTGTTACTGGTGTTGAAACAGGCTGCACGTTGGATTCTTCAAGAAGTAAATCACACACATAATCACAAAGTCTCTAATACATGGAAAAAGGAAAAGAAACAAATTTAAGGATTAATACTTTGAAGTGGTGTAAACATGGTGGTTTTTAGAGTTTCTTTCTAAGAAAGTTGTCTATGTCAGAAGACAGATGGACTTGTCAGTAACAGTTTAGAAGCCCAAACACAGGAATTGGTAGCCCCAGGCACCCAGCGCATAGGATTTTTTGAGCACTGCATACTTAGGTTAGAAAATCATCTCCAGGGATAAAGGTAAAGCAATCTTATACTTGTGGTATTCCTTCACTGTTCTTACTGCACTACTAGCTCTATACTACTAGTTCATTCCCTTTCTTTCCCAACCTTAAAGGAGATTTTAATACATAGCCTTTCTACACCTTTCCCACATGGATGACATTGCACTAAAGAGAAAAAAGTAAAGTTGTGCTGCATGACAGTAAAACATTTATGCCCAAAAGTTGTCACACAAATGGTATCACCTTAATTTAACTATATTCCATAAAAAAAATTGTATGAATGCTGCTCAGTGTTTGTGTCTAGCCTAAATGTTTCTGTTCAGAAGTGATTTTATGGAACCCCAAAGTGGACAAATCCATTGACAAAAAAACAAAATCAGTGAAATAATTTTATATGGTGCAAAATTGACATGATGAAGATACAAAGTAATGTGATGATGGCACAATTCCAGTTATCAATCATACAAATTCATACACAGAAGACTAATCAAATGGAGACCAAACTAAGAGTGTTCTGTGCAAGTCAACACTTTGTCTGGGTACTTTCCCGTGAGCTGAGTGAATGTGACGGAATGCCATCCTGGGAGAAGGGTATGGGGTGTACCCTCACGGTTGGAAAATTTTTGCTCATGTCAGGTGGGCTAGATACAAAATGGTGCAAAATTTGGTACCATATTTGGATTGAATACAATCACCAAGTATTCCTACTTTTAAGGGGATTCTTTGATATCTTGTTAGCTCTGGTGAATTTCCTTCTCACTTATAGGATCACAATGCATGAAACCCTAGTACACGTCCTTGTTTTTCAGTTCATTAAGTGCTACTTGTCACAATGTTTAAATTTTAACTTCACCTACAAAACATATTATCTCTGCTCTAGCTCAGTTTCTTCAAAGGTAACATATCATGGTGACCATTACAGTGTTCCATCTTCCTTTTCTTGTTTTAGTTTTAAAAAGGTTAAGGAAGACAAAGAGGCCTAGTCATGAAAAGTTTTCAGAAGGGGAATCAACTGCCCACCTAAATTTAGATGTCATGCTACAAGGTGGGCAATTAAATGACCATTCACTTATTAGTCAGGAAGGCAGTTGTGTACATACAAAGTCCAAATAAATTTGTTTGAGCTAAAAGCAATAAAATTTTTAATAAGACTACAGCTTTGAAAACTTGCTAGAAGGAGGGGGGTGTCTTGTGGGGGAGGGTCAGTTCTAGGGAACCATAAATACAAATTTTGTAGGGATTTCACCTATCCCCTATCGCTATATATTTGCAAGTAAGTGATATAGGCTGGTTCCAATCCCATTTGGTTCGGGGTCATGAGTGTGTTGGCTTCTCGTAACACTGCTATGGTAAAATACTTTGCAAATATTTCATAAATGTTCAAACGTTTGATAAATATATCCCACTCTGTTCATAATGAAGTATTTAAGGCTTAGCAATACATTAGAATACAATTAAAAGAGTTTTTAACACTATGGATAACAAAATGTTTGAAAATTTTAGACTTGTTGCTCTACAGTGTGTAGGATGGGATCTTTGTAGTATAGATGTTAGGCGACAGGGAAAGTCCCAAGCCATTCTCGAGGAAAACATCACTTAAGAGGACTGGATTTCTACACACAAAACTTGCATTGAACACATCGTGAGTTGTGACTGGCTGCTTAACATCCAATCAATCACAAAGTTTTTAACATCAGAACTTTCTATTTTATTCTTACACTAAACCACTGGACTACAGGACTAGCATGTAGAATTCACTCTACAACATGTCTAAAATGAGTGTTTGCGATTTTTTTTTTTTTGCCTAGTCGGCAAATCTTAGGTCGGTGTGCAAAGATTCTTGTGTGGTGCTCGAGTAAATGTCTCAAGGTTTTTGAAGCAAAAAAGCAAAAATATATTATGTTCAGGGTTATCGATGGATAAAGCAGTCATTTGAGGGTGGAAATAACATGCCCTCAAACATGCAAATCAAACATGGGCAAAGATGGGGCTGATGAGGTCAGAAAAGGAATGCAGTGGAGAAATTGACACACACAATGCATGTTACTGTTCATAATGTTTCAAAAAATGTTCCTTTTGGATTTGGTGTAAGTAATCAATGAAGTCTAGCATGACAATTTTTTTTTCACTGAATTACTACATGAAATTTTCCTTTATATAAAATAGACGATTGGTGAACAGCCCTCAAAAGAAGCCTCTGCTTTCGGCAATGCTAAGATAAATGCCAAAGTAAATTGAAGTTACATCAGCAAAAAAAATTGCCAAGGCAGGGGAACTCCGACTGACTGACTCAGCCTTATAATGGGACTCACCATCAGAGGAAAGTTGAAACATACCCAGGTCTACAATTAACACTACATCAAAAAATTCAAAGCTGAATAACATGGCATAATACCACATGCTACACAAATATACAGGAGAGCCAACATCAGTATTGTTTTTTGAGTGTGCTTTGCTTCATACTTTCCCAGATGAGAGTTTTTATTTGTAACAATGATTGTGATTGGTTGAGACTTCTTTGTGGCAATAGCTGTACCAATGCTCACAAACTTATCACTATCGAAATGTTAACAGTGCCAGTTTAAAAAACAAAGTGGCATGAGAAATAAATTGAAGTGTTAAAATTATTTTGGTTTGCAAACTGTGATATAGACTCCCTTAAAGTAAGAGATTTCAGTCCTATAAAACATTATTGGTTCTCACAAGTTGTCTTTGCTGTCTGCGTAACTGTAACTTTTGTACTCTAGCTACTATAAGCCTGTTCATGAAAGGAGGGTCCAACACAGAAAGCATTGGAGAATACCCCAGTCAGTTTAGAATGCCAAGAACATTTACATGACATGTGCAAAAGACCTAACAATCTGTAATATTTTCACAAACTTTAAGTAGGTGCTTGCTCCTCCAAGATATTTTCTTCCAGAGTGACTTGGGACCTTGCTATTGCCTAACATATAAACCTGTATACTGAGATAAAGCCTAGCCAACGCATGTGTTACTAACTGTAGTGTCTTACACTTACAGTAGAGAAACATACTAGTCTAAGATGATCAAATCAATTTTGATCCAAACTACTTGAAAATGTTTTACATGTTGTCTTATCTATTGCTAAGCTTATATTGGGTCATCAGGAAGAGTATGGCATATTTTATGTTAAAAGTTTTAACATTTAAATAAAAAATACTGGAAAATATTTCACTACTGTATATATAACAGTATTACCACAAACCAACAAGAACTCAAACTCCAACCTACAGTATTGCACTTAAAGGAAACAAGGCATTTGTTTGACAGAAAACAACCATATTTCTTACATCAATGTGAGTGGGCACAGAATGATAGATTATTCAAAACAAGAAAGGACATGGACTTTCTTAAGGGATAAGTTCCTCACACATAGAAATTTCCTTATATGTTGCTCCACAACGATTTGTTCACCTAAACTTTTCAAAATTCCAAATGATGCATCTTCTGTTACTCATCACATGCTTAATGTTTTAAGGAGATGAAGCTTTTGCAGATGTTTATTGATGAGACTGAATGGTTTAACAGTGATTAAAGCTATTTTCTTTATATGCCATGTTGGCATATTCTAAACGCCCTATTTCCCTTTAAGACCAATCTCAATCTGCTCATAACAATAGGGGGATGGGTAAAAGAAGTCACAGGCATTTCTAAATCTTCTATTTTAAATGTCTTATTAGGTTCAGACAGATTCAAGTTTGTACAAATTTGACGAGGCTAAATGGATGTTCAATAAATTAGGGCTTAATTGGCAATTAGACTTTTATTAGGGTGGTACCTGGTAACTTGCAACTTGCAACACAGCTTGGACCCCAAGTACATGGCGTATAGCAGCATGATAGTTTGTACGGTGCAACTAATATGTCTTTTTGTTGATCAGAATACACGATTAGAATTTAAGTCAGGTTAAAAGACATTCCACGTGGGTTTGAAGATTTCAACTGATGTTATCTTGTTTCCTTGGTTATCTGACAGTTGATGAGTTCATCAATGTTTCTAACTTTATTTCTTCCATGGGGTTAGCTAACTACTGCCAGTTATCGCCCCTGAACTTTGAAGTTAAAGAGTTTAACTGCTGAGTGGGACCCTCATGGGTAAATCAGTTGTAAATTGTTTGCATGTGGTTCACCAAGCATGAAGGGAGGCTCTATTATTCTAAATTTTATGCATGTTTTCTGGGCCTTTTTATCTAGCTTAATCGTTCCGCTATATATATTACACTGTAATTAAACAAACAGCGACCATGTGAAATCTCCTTTTGGTTCATGTATACGTACATTTACGGTGGTCAGATGATTACAAAGAAAGGTTGCATTTGTAAGCAAGATGAGAGGTGTTTAAGCCATGTGGCTAGCCTAAGAGTGTTAAGGGTGTAGGCCATATTGTGTTCAGACGTCTGAAGGCACAGGGGTCGAGGTCATGTGATTCTCGGAGAAGGGGGTTACTGCAGAACAGTTTAAACGTGATTTATGTGCTTGCGCACCTAACTAGAGCGTCAATGTCGCAAACTTCGACTAAAGACTGCATACAAGTTAGTAACGCTAGATTAAGAGTTGAAAGGGCAATGTCCATAATGGTATAGGAGTTGTGAATGGGGGGTGGGGATGGGTTACTATTCTTCTTCTGTTTGCTGGTCATTTTACTGTTTTTCGTTTTCATCCTTATCTGGTTTTTCTGTTTAAATTTCTTTAGTTCCAAGGAGGGGGATGCCTGTTGTGGGGGCCGCCAAATGTAGTTCGGAACTGGTAAATAAGCAGCTTGTTCTTAACACTGTTTTGGCACATCAAAATAGTCATAAGCGACGATGTGGACGATGTGGACGATTCTCCATTCAAATCCAAATGGTGTGCAGGATACACCTTGAATATTCAATTAATTTAATTTTTGAACACATCTACCTAGGCCTATCAGTGGTATCATCTTGATACAGCCTTCGATAAAGAAGGCCATGCCAACAATAATACATATTCCCTAAAGCAATATCATTCACCTTTGGTTAAAGGGAAATAGGGCCTTTGTTTTACAGAAAACATCCATACTATTAAAACCAATGTTTGTGACCGCAGAGTGATAGATTATTCAAAATAAGGAAGGACAGTAGCCTTTCTTTTCAAGAAATAAATTTCTCATAGATAGAAACTCAGTTATTTGTTGCTCAACACTAATTTGTTCACCCAAACTTTTCAAAATTCAAATCATGCATCTTCTGTTACTCATCAGATGCATAGTGTTTTGAGGAGATGAAACTTTGGTAGATGTTTATCGATGAGACTGAATGGTTTAACAATGATTACCGCTATTTCTTTTGTATGTCATGTTGGTGTATTCTAAACTCCATATTTCTCTTTAAGCTATACCATAAAAAAGTGGGGGGTTACACTCCCTGTTTTCACAACAGTTTCTTAAAATTAGGTGATTTTCTGAAGGCAGTCATCATCGAGACAATACAAAATCACAGTACGAATAAAGAATAATGGCAATATCTTAAAGTTTTAATTTGAAATGTTTCGAAGCCATACTTTTTTATTCTTGTAAAAGTGAGTACAAAATACCCACTTCAAGTTTAGCAGTCAACAACAGCTTTTTGCATATTCATATTTGCTATTAGTTTATACAAAATGGTGATAAAGGGTGCATCATATATTTCATGGAAAATTGACATTAATTACAATCAACCATTAGGACCAAAATACGTAACCATGTATAATACTGGAAAAAATTAAATTAGTTCATGTAAAATTTAAAACTAACTCTTTATACAGGCTGGTTTCGTTGTTTAATAGTATCAACGAAAATACTCCTTCCTCAACCATTATCCTAAATGGTTTCCACTGACCTAGGCATGACAAACAAGTAGACTGCATGCTCTGCATCAAAGACAATCGGCTTGCGTATTACACTTTGACTACCGTAAGAAAAACATGGCACACAAAGCTACCGTACATTCCAGCCAACAAGCAGGACTAATCCACGCTGCCATACCACACCATGCTTGGCGTGGAGATTGAAAATAACAGAAACTTGATTTTAAACACAAACAGGCGAATTTCATTTCGCATTTTCTCCACGGTTTTGCAATCAATTCTCACCAAATTCACGGAAGACCTTTACAACAAGTGTAAAATCTGAATGAGATTAGCTAATTTTCGATTTTTTGCCTTATTCAAGAGAAATTGGCCATTTTCCGAAAGGGTCCATTTCGGAGCCCAATTGGTCCAGAAAAATGCCATTTTACCGAATTTCACTTAAACAGTACAATTTCTGTGCACGAAAGACCCTTCTAACAGTGTGCAAAATTTCAAGAGGAAACTCCGAAATCCCTAGGAGGAGTAGGCTTTTTGGCGAAAAAATGGAGAATGATCGCTAGCGAGAAAACTAGATTGCCGATCCCCACCAAATTTTACAGAAGCATGCCACTGTACACGGTCTACTTGTCCACCAAATTTCAGCTATGTAGCTTCCGTAACAGCCGAGAAATCGCCGTGGAAAGGGCCCCGAACGCACTAATCAGTACGCATGACTGCACAAACTGCTCTGGGGATTACATTACTACGACTGAACTTCGTTCAAGTCGAAGTAATAATGGGAAGTACCACTTAAAGGTGAAAGTAGACTGTGATATTCATGGAATGCAGTTGTTATTTACTGATTCTTTATCTAAAGTATGTTTTCAGTGAACCGCTTAATTCTGTAGAATGTTCTCATTTATTTGTTTTTTTCTAATTTGTTGTTTTCTATTCCCATTTTTTAGTTGAGATATAAGAAGATCTAATAAATATTTGAAGGCAGAAGTATACTGTTTAGTTGAGATATAAGGAGACCTAATAAATATTTGAAGGCAGAAGAATATTGATAGTCATTATTTTCGGTTGCGCATTTCAATTTCTAATTACACCCAAGTATTTTATGAAGAAGCTACATGGAGTAATAGGCGACCACTATAGGCGCCCCACAATGATGGAATGGCTGGATATGTTGGGGTGGAATGCGACTGGCGATTAATGTCGGCTAACCGTAACTCGAGCCTCGGAGTTCCAGGTGATTGATAAACAGTGTTCCAGAATATAGGGATGACAACAGAATGAATGTGCACAAGTGTAAGGCTATAAGATGACTTCGGCCACGAATATGACTGTCACTTTTGACTCCATCCTGTGGGCAAAATTACACAGACACATAGGGAACTGGTGGTGATGTTTTCTTAGATTGGTGTAAGTATTCTTCAGATCCGGTGGAAATTCTTCAATGCTCTCAATCGAAGAGGGTTTATATCGGTGTTTACATTAATAGGGGTGCCAACTTGTGATATTACCACCAAATTTCAAAATAACTTAGGCTAATAATTATGTGTAAGTCTACATCTAAAGTCATTCATTTGCTTATCTTTTCGAATACAATATGTGCTACTCTTTGTCCTTAATTAGTTTTAATGAAACTAATCCCATCACTAAGGAATAAACTAAAATGAAATTCACAGTAGAACACTGTAGAAAAAGTACTGACTTTTATATCAGTCCTCCTAAAATGGTATGACCCAGATGGTACAGTATGTAGTTCTAGCGTGGAACATGTAGAAAACGATTCTTTTCTAATCCATTATAACACTTCTAAAAGGGCAAGGGGGTAATCAAACAATCCACTTGAACAGTATAGCAATCACAATAGAGTTTTGAAAATACATAAACAGGACTCATAGTACGTTGTTTCCTGTTCAACGTTAAGTTTACTAGTGCAGCTAATACATCTACTTCATATAGTGCCAATATATTTACAATGAAACATAAATTTCTTTCCATGAAAAACCCATTTGGGAAGCAAAAATATGTCTTCCAACCAAATTTGTACCGAAATAGTAATTCTGTGGCATGAAAATATTTTTTCATGTGAAAAGGGGGATACCAAAAGATTTTAATGATTTAGATTGGCAACATCACAAAAAATGCAGAAGTCCAGGGGCTTTTAGTACAGTTAACATGCAGTACAATATGGTGTGTTATATGTGTTACGGTAGCACGTGTACCAGTCAGAAGCAATGCGAGAAAACTACACCAACGTAAAAAAATGCAGGACGCTACATGTTTTGTGATTTGCAACAAAAGTCTGACATACTATGACAAAATGGTGCTTCTAACTTTCTATGCATATTAACTTATCTTCAGTTCAGATTGGGGGTATTTGAGAAATGTGGAGCATCAGGGGCCACTTTTTTGTAGGTTCACACATTATGAAAGTGGTGAACTGTGATGATTCACGGCGAAAACTCGTAGTACACAAAAATTTACGTAGTGAAACCTGCTTTACTAATCATCATGTAACTTGTGAAGCACACAACACTAATGAAAGTGGGTGCCTGTGATAGAAATGATTAAGCTTGCTTTAATTCTGCTTGAACAAACAACGGATAAGGTAAAAAAGAAGGCAAGTAAAAACAGGATAAGAAATCACAATTTTTCATAGCATGAAATTTCAGGCAAAAATCATGGGACACGATGAGTTTGCAACTTTATATTTTGACACTCAAAATTAGAAGTTAACTTGGGATCTCTAAATATGAGAGATACATTTCTGTTCTTTGTAATTAAAGATAATTCATTCTAAAATACTCTGAAATTTGAAAGAAACACAAAATGATAAAAAACAGACAGTTAGGGCAAGTGGCTCCCGTATTTACGGAAACACCCATGTACAATTTGCATTTGTACATAATGTATAAAAGCATGTAGAAAAGTTCAAAAAGATCTACAGAAAAGATTGTGTAGAATTCATCTGCTAAAAGTAAAACAAGTTCTTTACAATAATCATATCCTAATGTGGTGAGGTATAGCCAGTAGCCTAACAACCTCTGCATATGCCATTATTTTATCATCAAACTGATCACTGTACTATTTGTAAACTGTCAATTTCAGGTTATTTAGAGAAATGTTGAAGTGATATTTTGATGTTTTATTTATCAACCGTAGTTGCCCAAAGATTTTAGGAGTTATGGTTTGGATAAATTTGTTGTGGGGAACACTTGGTTGACTTGATGTCATAGGCATTACATGGGCTTTATCCTGTCACTGTTAATTTGTGCCATCTTGGCAATTTGGAAGAATTTGGGCAGTAATTTGGTGAGTGACCCAATTAATTCTGAAACTGACGCCAAAGTAACTTTAGACGCAAACTTTTCTTGGAGAGGTGCCAAGAATTTTCCCATTCATAAATACCACAAAGAGGTGTTAAAATCTTCAGTTTGTCTGCTGGCGGTCAACTGTGTATCATGTTTCAACACATGTGTTAAATACAACCATGGTTTCTTCAAAGTTTTGTATTAATTGTAACCTTTATACCTGTACTTGAGACTTACACAGCATGTACTCTTCATTATTAATTTATTCTTTTTATCATGTTTTTATGTCTGTGGTGTTTTTCCATGATGGTTGAATGTTCAAACACAGATTCAAACATGTAAATCTGGCCCACTACCTGTTCCAAAAACATGTTTGTGGAGAGTTTTAGCATTGTGAAGGCTAGTAGCCACAAAATTTTGGATACAAGTGTACCATAGTTACATATCCGCTCTTACAGTATGCCATACAAGTAACACTAAAACCAGCGTTACTCAAAATGGCTATGGTACATGGCATATCTTGTTTTTACTTTTATACAATAAGCCCGAGCGAGGCTCTTTACTGAGGTATCCAAGTATAAAAGCGATAGGTTAACTAGTGTTGAGCCGATAACAGTGATATCGGAAATTGCCGATAACCGATAAGTCAAAGTAAATATCAGTCCGATACCGATATCGATAACAAAGAAAAACATGAAGAATCTTTTGTAAACAGTATTACCATTACAATAATGTAAGTTGAATACTACCTGGGAACGATCAACAACTGTGCGTTTACATCTGTTTGTCTCACAAGAATGCCTGTTTTCGTCAGAAAGTGAACTAATCAAGAATATATTCTTCAAGAAATATACATAGCACACCAACTTGTCTTTATTTGTCTCTCTTGCAATACCCTGCTGTATGTAATCCATTTAACTCGTACCGAGCTCCATATGCAGACTAAGCTTTGTGGCCTATCACATCGGCACTTCTCCTTACAGCACTGTAGTGTGCACTGGGCTGCTGAAGTGATACAATTTGCCAATGAGAAAGTATAGCCTATTCAAATCTCCTTCCCCGCCAGTAAACATAAACTAGAGCAGTGATGCTGCAGTTGCTCAACCCTTCTGATGGTAGGAAGTGTCCAGTTGAAAATTAATTTGGAACACATCTATGGTCCTAACATCGTTCATACTGTACACAAACTCATGTTGGGCTGGCCAGCACATAAACACTGTTGACCTAGCTATTAACTTTCGTAGCTGGACCGTTTCAGCAGGGAGTTGCTATTTGACAAATAGCAAAGTTGGTTTCAGGGATAAATCTTAGCTATATAACACTGCCCACAGGGGACAGGGATAGGGATCAGAAAGTAGACTTCTAGTACATGCCACCAGTTTGTGCAGGGCAGTGGCATAACCAGAGGGGGCTGTCAAATGTCTGACTGTCCCCTCCCACTACTCCCAATGAAACTGGTGAGTAAAAAAATATTGGATGAAAGCCACACCATGCATTTTTTAAAGAGGCTCATTGAGTTGTTTCCTGAAATTCACTAAATTAATCTACACCCGTCAAGTTTCCTTCACATACAAGTGACAAATGGTCAAACTAAGAAGATCCCAATGTTTCACATACAATGGAACATTAATGAGTAAGTAATTAATGATTTAATGTGGTTTATGAAAATTCGTGACCAGACACTTTTCATACTAGTACTACATTCACAAGCACACAACCAGTGCAACTAACAGCCAAAAATTTGAAAATTTTGAGTTTTCATAACTATTGGATGTGAAACTTGACTACTTATGCTAATTGTAAGCATTGTCATGTGTTTATATCCTTCAAAACCACCACAAACTTTATTGATGTCAACTCAATGAGTCCCTTTAAGTAAATGCTGCTAAGTTGTGTGGAGTCTACTATTGATTCCATAAAAAACAAATTAATGAAAAGAAAAGAATCTAGTATGATGAAATATGTAGGCTTTTGTTGACAAATAAGAATGTTGCATCTCTACTTAGTGAACCCCCCCCTGTAAGTGTCTGAATACATTAATTTAAACTGAACTAAACTAGCACTATTGATGTTATCAAAAATTAATCAACAATTTCTTTTTGTGGCTTTCACTCACAACCCTTGCAGAGACTGACCTTTCGGAAGTGTAAATTTCTAAATGTCGTTTGTCAAAAATGAAGAATATTTGGCCACAATTCACAAGGTCTGGAAGGTTGGGAACTGCCAATTCCTGCACTATGAGAGGAACTTTTGGCAAAAATTTTAGTGGTATATGCTACATTACACTTAGAAAGTGCCATAATCACTTGTCTCCACCCCCCCCCCCCTTAAATAAAAAGTCTGGTTATGCCACTGGTGCAGGGCCTTGACCAAGCCAAGACCAAACCTCAACTCCCTAACATTCTCTGATAACCATTCCAGCTAGACCAGGGAAACAACTGGTGAAGAACAATAACCCCTCTGTATGCAATGTCCACACAACCAGTAAGGGGGGCTATGTAATAGATTCTAAAATTATCTGTCAGGGAACTTTGCCATCATGGTACATTAGTTGTGTACACAGTGGACACTGGATACTACAGGGAGTACAAGTAATGCCCAAGAATAACAGTCAAAACAAAGTAACTGAAAACTGTCTTACACAAGCTTTAGCTTGAGGCTATTCAGTTAAGGTGGTGAGCATGCCCCTCCAGATAAAGCTCACTTCAACTCACTACCACATAATACAACCACTCAAGTCAAGGGAGTGAGACTTCAAAAGGATCTAAAGCACAAGGAAAAATGATCAAAATAGCCAAAAATTATGACTTCCCTTTGTCCTATCATATAGTTAGGAACAACTTGTATTGCCTTCCCAATGTGGCACCTTCACTGCAAATTTCAGAAAAATCCACCAGTAACTGCAGAAGAAGTAGGCTTTTGAACAGAGAGACAGACATTTTCTCCCCCTACAGTACCACATAAGCTCTACCCACACTCCGTGGGTTGAGCTAACAATTAATGATGGTATGGTCCGAAATTGCCCCGCATGTACCTCGTTAGTTCTTCCAATCTTCTTATCAACTGGTGGGCCGTGATTGGCTGGGGTTATTCCATTACTTAAAACAGGAAATAGACAAAATTAACAGGTGCAGTGTTACAGTAAGTTAACAAACGTGCACAATGTGTACCAAGTGACAATTAACAATTACAGTTCAGCTGTTGCCATTGGCTACTGCTACAAAATGGGCCTTGACTGTACAGAGCTAGTTGCTGGCTGCGTGCGTCGTTTGTCTTGCATGCATTGCCAAGCTCAAGGTTGTGCAATGAGTGGCTGTATTTCACCGCCAAAATGTAAGCATTTCTTAAGAGTGTATTAGATTGATAGCCCGATGTGTTCAGTGAGAAAATGGGATTGGGTTGAGTGGTATCTTGGTCAGTTAATTTAGTTAAATGACCGGACAAAAACGGGGGAAAGAATATGATAAGATACTAACTGACCTATTAATTTCAGCTGTGAACAAGGAGCTCGGTAAGAACATGTGATTAGCAAGAAACGGCTTCTTTAGTAATTGATACTAAATGGGTTCGATGAGTGATGTATGGGCCCAGGGTGGGACTGAGATTTAATTTATACCTATACTTTGGCAGTAGGCGAACAATGAGGGCCGTCGTCCGACCCCAGTTTCCTACGGTTACCACTGACCACAAGCCCGTTTAAATCTTTACCAAGCCCCTGTATTGAAGATCTCTATGACAGTTCGGTCGTAGTTAAGAAACATTTTTGAGACTTCTAAGTGCCGGTACTTTAGACAATTGCCATGACATTATTGCCATGACACGATAATAAGCCCTACCTTCAACTGCAGTGTACCCTCCAAAACCCCATAGATAATTTCTGCCACATTTCTGTTTTGACTGTCACAAAATTCAAGTTGCACTCTTTTAAGACAGTCATCACTTAAGCTCTTCATATTTTTCTGTGCTACGGAACTTAATCATGCGAGTTGGACGACTTGTTTTTTAACTCAGTATGCCTCAACATAGTAAAATTTGGGACTACTTTACTGTTAATGAGGAAGATTGTAGCAGGGCTATTTGTACAACTTGTCCTGCATCAATTCCAGGCAGAGGCACCAATACAAAATCTTTTACTACCACGAACTTGAAAAGACATTTGAGACACAACCATAGGGTCATTTTTAAGGAGTTTGAGGAGGCACAACAGGCCTTAGATACAGAGAAGCGAAAGGCCAGGGAGGCAAAAAACAAGCTGGACCCTCGACCTCCAAGCAGGCCAAACATTCTCATCAAATGCAGCTGGCGCAAATAATTGATAAAGTCACCCTTTGGTCTGCTACAGATCCTCGTTCCCTACGAGCTAACGCGAGGCTGGTGGAAATGATAGCGATGGACTTGCAACCTTTCTATATTGTAGAATATGATTGGGTTTCAAAGATTTTGTTCTGGACTAGAACCAAGGTACAAGTTACCGTCATGCTTTCATATCGGCCGTACACTGATTCCCAACATTTACAGTGCCGTCCAGGATTAATGTGTCACCCGAACGGAGTCCAAGCGCGGTAATCCTTTGCCTTACGACCGCAACTTAACCGTGGTTTGAGTATGAATAGCGAACAATCACAGCACAGAGCAGTGAACAATGGATACAAGCCTATTCATAAGCAGTGAAAAATTAACGGGGTGCACGGCATGTAACAAAGCAGCAACGCGGTTATAATCCGTGTACCTGTTGACTTCCACACAATGCTCGTACCACAGGTTGAAGAGCTAGCCCACTTATCTTTGTCTTTTTCCAGATATTACAGTGTTTGAGCCTGCACAGACCAAGGAAACCCCTTCTTATTTGTTTGTGCATGAATTTCTGAGGAAAAGCTTCAAACTGTTTCAATTTTTTACGAAATAAATATGAAAATGGCTTTGTGTTTTTCTTTTTCTTCAAAGTTCTACTTCTCTTTCATCCGTGACCATACTAGCATATTGAGATTATACAGGTCAGGGTACTTAAAGCAATATTGTCTGGATTGTGCTTAGCAGTTCGGGTATGTAGCATTCTGGCAACCAGTAGAGCACTCAACCAAAGTCTAGTTTGGTATCTCGACGATGTACATACGTAACTGCAGTCAAACGTTAAAAGCGATCGTATCCACTTGTAATTAGTATACTGTGTACGCATATCGCATGGCAACTGCTCAAAGCAGGTGTACAGTAGATCTCGTCCTGTATCGAATAGAGCTTTGAAGTTCGAAAGCCGGTTGGCTGTTCACCTTAGGGTTTGGTCCAGGCACAAAAATAAAAACATACTTAGGCCTAGCTTAGATTATGGCACATATGTCCTAACTTCGATTTACAAGCAACTAACATTAGCCTAACAATTTTAACTTAACTGCAACTTCGTCAAATTCATGTCATATTCGCCCTAGCCTAACGTACCACACAGTCAATCAAGTAGGCCTTTGCAGCCAAGTCTGAATCGCTCATCTCCAAACGTTAATTTGCATACCAGAGAGAGCCTTTCTGCCTTAGTGGTATTGGTAAAACACCTTTATCAAGGTGGAATGGACTGGAATGTACAGCGATTAGGATAGGCCTACAGTATGTTGTAAATTACAAGACTAACTTGCCAATTACAATTAGTGATTACACAGCAGAACTGAATGGAGTTCTAAACTTACTGTAGGAGATGCACTGTTAGCCTAAGTTAGCTGCACCATTGATGGGTGCTCAAAGGTAGTGGTGCACAAGAGTGCATGGATGATTCTTTCTGTTTTTTTTTTTTCTTACTTTCGCTGGAATACTAGGTAGGCCTATTTTGAAAATACATCATCACTGGGCTACGCCTACACTAGGTCATAATAAGGCCTCCGCATTACGTTAATATAAGTGTAACGTACAGTATGCCTACCCAAATCTTCATTAGCAGTAGATCGCGTGGATGACGTAAACCTTTGTTCCATTTTACGGGGATGGTCATGATAATTTTAGTTTGTGAAACCAGCATGAGAATTTCCCTCCTGAAAATAGCAAGTTTTTTCCATCCTGCTTTTTATTTTCTGAGAATTTCAATTTCTTAGTCTCAACCAGAACTAGAGACTAATACTAACTAATCCCCGCGTTTGGGATTACCAGATCTAAGTTTAAGTGGGATGTACACTAACTTCTGGAGACTGATGTGGAGAAGGGTCCCTTTTTCTAAGTTCCTACCCCATTTTTGGGAGGGGAGGGATTATCGTAGGCTACATGTGAAATTTTTTCAGGGGCCTCGATGGGGAATTCATTTTCCCTCCTGATCCTGTTTTTCTTCTAAACTACACTATGTTGTTGAAGGGAAGTGCAAAATTTGTGATGCAGAACATAATACAGCAAATGAACTTGCCAAAAACATGTATACAGAGTATAGCAACTATAGGCCTATATTCATCTTTGAGAAAGTCGGGGTGGTTTTTAAAACTGGCAGGGACATTTATTTTTCCTTTCAAAAACGTGACACGAATATTTCCAGATATCTGCACTCTTCCGCCATAGCCCTAGATTTTTAGTTTTTTGAGTTAAAGAGAAAATCATACCTATTTTAGCATGGCCTTGAACTTGGATATTGCAAGTAGGGTATATCATTATAAGAGAACTTATTGAAACAAAGGGTGATTGCCTTTTTTTTCTTTGTCTTTTTATTTCATAGCTGCAAATCAATTATTGATTAAAGCTTATTCGTGAAGTGAAACTCACATTACAAGTGTTGCAACCACAGATCCATATTGAATTTTGAGGTGTCTTTTAAACATCTACAGCGGGGTTTCCCCTGGGTTTTTCAGAGTATGAGGCGGTGAGGGCGAATTACTTGATGCCACCATGAATTTTGGGTTCAAATCTGTACTTAGTGGGTTTTCTCAAAGAGTGGGTGATTCTAGGATTTTGACCATGATATAAACAGGGCCGGAAAAAGCGTAAATTTCCCGGGAGGCTATTTACAATATAGTTGGATTTCCCGCCAGTCCTAACATGGCACCATAGGTGTCATTACATAGCGAGACAATTGTCATACCAGTGTGGGGTCCATGGGTCCGCCATAGGGCCACTTGTAGGGTCCATGGACGATCCCGGTAAGGGCCCAGTTTCCGGGTGCTAAGCACCCGGAAACTCTGCGATTTTAGCATTTTTTGACGTGTCAGAATCATTTGAAATCCATGCTAAATTTCAACTCTCTTAGTTGGAAATGTTACTGTATCGGGTGCAAACACGATACAGTAGTTCGATCAGAACAAAATCATTGATACTGCTTCGAAATCAAAACGTTCTATGAAATGTTGCACATGTCATGTAGAGTAAACTTTATTACATACATTTTTGAAGTTGAAATGTCCCTAAAAGTTTCGTGAAAAGAATCACGTTAGATCGTGTGCAGCCTTCCGAAAATTTTAAGTATTGATATCCTAACGCAGTGGGTGTATATTGAATAGCCTACCCACCTTGGCAATTCATATTTCCGTATTACAGGGAACGAGCAAAATTTTGTAAGTTCTGGTTTCAGAGTTTTTCAAGGAACATTGAAATTTTTCTTTTATTGTTTTGTTCATTGAAACTAGTCACTTAAAAATGTTGGACTAAAGGTTTGAAGAGGCAGACTATTGATTTCGTGAAGGGTTTTGGACATGAAAATATGTGTTCATTTTTGTATTTCTGTGGGTTGCAATTATGTCCGCTAGCTGTCATTCTGTAGATAATTTGAGTATGCAGGCAGGCCGAAACTTATGCTTTTTAATTGACACTGAATGTAGTATTGAGGAGGTATACGTAGGATCTTCTGGAAACATTTGCCAACGTTGTTTTTCACATATATAACTTGAAAAATATTTATCATGAGTGAAAAATAAGGGCATCCTATTACAGGAATAGTAATTTACTATTAATTTTGCTATTAATTAAGTTTGGTTGAAGATTGAATGTGGATGGGGCATTTGGGATACACATTTGAATGGATTTATTTACCAGTTATTTTCGGATGTAAATATTTAGGAAACCACATCTGTGATCTCTACCCATTCTGTGATCGAAAGTTCGCGAAACAAGCATGGTATACATGTACAAGATAAACACAGGCCAGAAGTACAGAAGCGGATTTCCCGCGAGACGCAAAGTATCACGGGAAGGAGCCTCCAGTTTATCAACTTTTTCCAACACTGGATATAAACACATGAGGCAGTAGTTACGGCATTTTTTGGCGAGGTGGTCTTGAAAAGTTGCGAGGCGGCCGCCTCCGCAATTAAGTACCAGGGGAAACCCTGTACAGGCTGACAGGTGGTAACTTGGTCCATTTCGTTGTTTCATCCCTGTTGAGATACGCAGTTACACAGTAGCCTGAACTATCATAAACCTACATGTACAGTAGGTCTACTTTGTAATTAAAGGGACGTATCCTTGAGTGTTCTGCTGGGAATGGTGTTACCAGGATTTCAGATTTATGATGGTGGGGGTGGAGGGCAACAGAAAGCGCCCAAAATCGGACTTCCCAGTGAGAATCATTATTTTTTATTTCAGTTGTGTGTTTATGTAATACTTATCATGTATTTTCATAGATGTCCCAGCTGTTAACAAGAGCCCAAGGGCACTCTGGTTCCTTGCACAGATGGAGAGCATATAATGGAAATTATGAAGTAAAAGGGAGCATATTGCATTATTTTGTACGATAGCCCATATGGCCCATTTCTGACCATGAACTCTCACTTCATTACATAAAATCTGTAGAGAGAGAAACATATTTCATGCTTCTACAAAATGGCCCATTTCAGACATTGGACCCCAAACATGACAAATATGCACCGACATGGAACCACTTCCATAGCACTAATGTGACCAACTATCGACAGTGTTACATACAAACTGTAAGAGAAGAAATATTTTGCATGATTTCACAACAGCCTATGGGCACTATGGTTCCTTGCACTTGAAATATACATACTGTAAAATGATATGCCTGAGTTCATAAATATCAAAAAAGACATTTCAATTAATGCAATGAATTGCAGATGTTGAACTGCAATATACAGCAATATCCCATTCATTTTACAAAACACAAACAGCTGTGAATCTCTCATTTCAAGAAGGGACTCTGCAAATTGCAATATGGCTTATCTCATATATGCCCCCTTAAAGTCCAATAAACTGATAGAATGCCCTGGAGGGAACTACTGGGGTCTAGTTTAAACTGGTAAGAACACCAACTGACTTATTTTCTTTCATTGTGTCCTGCTCACCTCACTGATTGAAAAGACACTTACATGAACGCACACATTAGCACTCAGGCACGAGGAGGTAAACTGATCCAGCCAAAACTTGTCTGGTGTGACCACCTACAGTAGTGCCAACAACACTGCTTCTTTTTCAATTGATCAAGAAACTGCTAACTCAAGCAGTACTTCCATGATGCACTGGAGGGGGACTGATGGAACATATGAGCATCCATAGCATAACAGGGTTTTCAGACTTTGTCCCCAGTTCCCCCAGATAACCTTTGACCTCCACCAAAAACGATAGGGCACACCTTCCCTATATGGTGAACCTACATATCAAATTTGACTTTCATCTGACTTTCCCCTATTGAGTTAAAGCGTACCTAAGTCAAACAAACTTTTGCCCCCACTTCCCCCAGATGACCTTTGACCTCCACCTAAAACGATAGGGCACACCTTCTCAATATGGCAAACCTACATACCAAGTTTGACTTTCATCTGACTTTCCCCTATTGAGTTACAGCGTACCCAAGCAAAACAGACTTTTGCCCCCGTTCCCCCAAATGACCTTTGACCTCCACCAAAAACAATAGGGCACACCTTCTCAACACGGCAAACCTACATACCAAGTTTGACTTTCATCGGACTTGCCCCTATTGAGTTAGAGCATTCCTAAGCAAGTGTCAGAGATAAACTCACACACATACACACACACACACACACGCCAACCTGACTGCATAGGTTCCTTTGTTGACGCAAGGAACCAAAAATGTGAAAAAAAAAGGAATGCTCCAACCTCGCTATGACCCGATACCCCGCACTAAGGCCTATAACTTGCCAATTTTTTTTTTTTGTGAAATATGAAAGGCTAGTTATTTGTTCTTTGTTTTCTTCAGAGCTATGTTTTGCTTTATCTTTAAAACATGTCCTCGAAAAAGTAGGTCAAAACTTTTACCAATGCACTGCTTCCTTACGCCTTTGCCCCCTCCCCACCCCTTCATGCTTACGTCGCTATAGCAACAACAGTTTGCAGCTTGCTTGTCCCAGTTCCCTTGTTTTTGCCTTTTCCATAGCACAGCCCTTATGATTTTTCTTTTTACTTTTTCCTTTAAACATCTCAGTGAAGTTCTTCGGTGAAACACCTGTTGAGCTCAGAGTAAAAGATACTTCAACCAGAAAGCCAAAAGGCTTTGTGATTCCTTGCTACATGGTTATATTACAACAAACATGAATTATTCACATGACAAGTATAAGATCAACTGCAGTTATTTTTCTTGATACACCACAAGCCTTTAACCCAAAATGACCTTTATTTTGGTGACCTAAAATTACCGCGACATTTGATGTCCACCAAAAGCAATAGGGATCACCTACCCAGGCCATACAACCCACACATCAAGTACAGTATGAGTATGACATCAGTCAACATTATCTCTGAGCTCCAAGAAACACACAGTAATCAATGCTGCTTCTAGTCTTGCCTGTTGTTAGTTGAATCAAATAACTCAACCGTACCTCATCTGAACTCAGCTTGTCTGCCATATTTACCTCAAAATTCTTCATAAATGACCAGAATGTTCTTGGGTCTCCATCGTATGGTGGAATTTCTGCCTTAGGTAATTCCAACGCTAATTTGAAACTCAATTTCCTCCTTTAACTTTTTCAATGCTTCCTCCCTATCCTCAGTATAATGCTTTTGGCATTTCAACATCCAGCTTTCTGCTTGCTCAAATGCTTCATCAGACAACAGCCCAGCCAGATCAGCATGAACCTCTTCCATTGCCTCAAATTGGCGCTCTGCCTTTTGCAAATTTTCCTTTATCGACTCTGCGATAATTTCTTTCTTGTTACAAGTAGCTTTTAACACACTCAAAGTCCTCGTAAGTTGACCCTAAGTTATGATTCCTCCTCAATATTTTTGCTTCCTCCATCCTTTCCGACATTGTGAAATATGATTGAAAGCATTCCAATTTGATTGTTAAGAAACCTTGTTCTGCTACCAGCTGTTCCTCTGGATATTGATATTATCCAAATAAATGACAGAATGGATGGTTTTTTTATTTTCTTCATTTTTTTTATAAACCCATTAACATTCCAATGCATGAATTAATGCCACTTTGTCTATCTGACCCCATGACCCCCCATACCTAGACTATCTCGCTGGACAACTTATCCAGGCCCTTCACACTAGTAGTTACTAAGTTACAAGTGCAGTACTGTAGCCTTAAATCTGGAGCAATCCCATTGAGTTAACTGTGTGCGACAGAACCAATAGTAATTCTGCACAATGTGGCCCCATATGCATTTGTATGGTAGTTTAAAATAACCACAATAATGGTGTTTAGGCTATTATTATTGTTTTATAGTGAAAAATTATCCCTTCTTCTCTATTGATAAGCATTAAATTTCACAGGGTCGTGAACCTGTTAATAACAGACAACCTTATCAAGTTTAAAACAAATCTGACCCACGGATAAGCAATTATGGCAGTTTTAAAATTTTTTATGTTTTACCCCATAACCTCATTAATATGCAAGATTTGGACACCAAAAACAATAGGGATCATCTACTCAATATGAGCAACCTACATGCCAAAAATGAAATTACTCAGAGTTACCCTTCTTGAGATAGAGTGTTTACGAGCAACCGTCACACACACACATACAAACACATATACCTATACACGACATCAGGACTGCATAGATTCCCCTGCCTACGGCAAGGAATCAAAAACAGGTGCTAAAAAGTCAATATGCAACTTTGAATGTCGTGCGTATTGAAGGTAAAAGTATTTTCTTCAAATGGACCTCATCGCTAGGAGTAAAAAAAAGGTAGTACTTCAAATAGACGCTTCTTTTTGTAGTAGAACGTTGCAAAGTATTTGGACTCCGATATCACATTTTTCCAAGGAAACACAGGCTTGATATTAAATCATCGAAACTAATCTCCTCAATACTTTTGAAATTGTTTGAATGTCTAAAATAATTGCTGTTTTGTTTGTATAAAAGTCTTGTAATATAACAATTTGAGAAACAGACATGGTAAATATTTGTTCCTGAAGAGGCTTAATCCAAATGCTGTAGAAGTATTACAGATGACAGGCTTAAGCGTTATCTAGTTGGCCACGTCGGATATGCGGTAAATGCAGAAATTTTTTGGAGCATGTGTGTTTGGATATCCCACCCTAACATTACCACGGTATTGCATAACACTGACCTACACGTAGACTTTCCGAGTTGAAAATGTTTGAACAGTGATGGAATGGTTCCCAAAGTTGCGGGCCTATCATCAAACATACGTTAGCCTATTTGTGATTAACGAGTGGCGAAATCATGTTTGTTTGTTTGTATTTCACATCATTTTAAACCTGTGGCGATGTAGCAAACACCGCCAGGGCTGTTTGGGTTTTATGCTTTTTTAATAAGCCCATACGTCACGTAAGTGATTCCCATGGCCGATTGTCAAACATGTTTCTTGTATAGGTTTTGTTATCTATTTCATTGCTTTTACTGTAAGACCTACTGTACATGTATAATATCCAATCAAAGGTACTTTCGGGTGCCGGTTTTGAAAATCGCACAACTAAATTCAACTGTGCAGTCCCTACAAAGTTTGCTCTAACAGTGGATTCTAACGTAGGCCTTTATTATACGAAACTTCTCGTGTGTATCCGGATTTTACCTCCATAATAATAGGCGACTTATTTGTTTTGTATTCCTTTTGTCACTGTCAAAAGGACGCTCTGGTTAGGTGACTATTGTTACAGCTTGGGCAGCAGCTAATGAGAGGATTAGTACATGTTTACCGCAGTTTAAAATAGAATTAAAACCAGACTGAAACGCAGTTACACTCCGGTTCAAGGAACAGAAGTGTACCACACTGCGCCGTTCAACCGCGGTTGGGGTGACACATTAATCCCGGACGGCACTGTACGACAAGGTACAGGCCAAGTTCAAGGAAGAGCTTACCAAAGTTGAGCATATCAGCTTTATTACTGATATTTGGTCTTCAAGCTTGGGCTCAAATTCCTTAATGAGCCTTACTGGGCACTGGATTGATAACGCTAATTTTGAAAGGAAGAGCAGGGTTTCAAACACTTCTTCATTTGTTGGATGCCACACTGGTGAAGCTATCAAGTCGGAGGTATGGAGAATGATGACAATGGGGGAAATTGAAATGACTAAAGTTGTGACCATTCTACGGGATAACGCGGCAAATGTAATTTCAGGGCTGTGCATGACAGGAATAGAACATGAAAGCTGCTTCATTCACAGTTTGCAGTTAGTTATTAATGATGGTTTGCAAACGCAAAGGACTGTTGGTGACATGCTAGCAATTGCTCGAAGGATCGCTGGCCACTTTAAGCACTCCCCTCTGGCTTACCATTGCCTGAAAGAACTGCAAACAAAAAAAACGCCCTGGTTGAGTATGGAAGCTTGTACGATATTCCTCTCATGATTGTAAATCAGTGGAACTTGCTCATGTTTTGGTCCAGTCCCTTTGGAGTTCTGAGGATCTCACCAGAAAAGCATCGATGTTTGATCCCTCATCATCAATGGTCATACCTTCTATTTCAATGTTAAAGCGTGCCCTCGGGAAGCACACTGATGATCGAGGAATCCAAACTATAGCTACCTCCATGCTAGAATCGGTATATCATCGATTCAGTGACATTGAAAGTACGAAACTTGTGCTGTCCACGTTCCTTGATCCACGATATAAAACAGCATTTTTGCCAATGAAACTACACAACAACAAACTAAAGATTGGTTGTCCGAGGAGTCAACATCTGTCCCTTCCTCCGAGTCTGAAAGTTCAAACAAGCCTATCCAGGGCATCCAGTACGCACAACCTCAAGGGCACAGCGATCCATTTGATGATGAATATGCACAATTTCTTGAGGAAAAGGGTGCATTGGCATCTAAGGACTCCCAAGGTCATGACATGCATCAAGAGATTGGACTATTTATGGCCGATCCACTACAGGAACATTCTGGTGATCCTTTACAGTGGTGGGAGATGAACAGTCACTGTTTCCCTGTTCTCACTAAATGCAAGAACATAATTGTGTGCACCCCCCTCAAGTGTTCCAAGTGAGCGGTTGTTCAGTGAGCAGTTGTTCAGTGAGCGGTTGTTCAGTGAGGCGGGGAACTTATATGATGAGAAGCAGAATAGGCTCTCTCCCGAGAGCTTAAATGCTCCTTTTCATCAGGGGAAATTTATCCATGCTTGATTTTAAATATTAGACTCACAACTTTGAAGTCATCCTTGCAGTTTTGTTATTGTAGCCTACTCTAGATTTTTGTTGCATTGAATGCATTCCCAACTTCATTAACTTTGTGTTTTACTATGATGCATTTCAAACTTTATCAGTTACGATGGCTAGACGGGTCATGCATTGCTTTTAATTTTTATGTGGACGAGAAGTAAAGCATAAATTTCATGTTTAATAAATTTACCAGCTAGATCATAAGTTATTCACTTTTTATTTCATTTTAAAATATATTACAACTGCAAGCCACAGTTTCTAAAAAGTTGATAATAATGAGGGAGATCGATTCACATAACTGTTAGCGATGATATTTGATCATTTATATACTTCTCTCAACATCACATGCGTGTGATTCTTATTTGCAGTGTAAATAAATGTTATCTCCTTTTCATTAACCAATGCAGAATTGTAACTTCTCAGAGTTTGATTTGGACTTTCTAATCACCAAAAGTTCCCATTTACAATTTTTTTTTTCAATCTTAAGTAGTAACCATTATGTCCAGAAAGCAACAGGTCTTCGCTTTAACAACCGCTAAGTTGAACAATAATCTTTGGAAATCCCCACAATAAAAATACAGCCTTTAAGGTATAAGGCGGTTGCTACTCATCACTAACAAATGTGCATGTACGGGACTACAATGCAAGTGGAAGAAAATTCCAAACAAACATTAAAAACTAATACCCCCTCTACACACCGTCATAAAATGGATAATGGTACAGTCCTAATATGTCCATACTCTTAATTGTTGATGACATCATGCCATGTCGGCAAACACGCTCACTGATTGGTCGGGATAGTCCACTTTGATATTTAGGTGTGAACCATGCATTCATTCCCCTCCCGTTGTTCGTGTGTTTGGCTGATTGAGGTTAGAAAGGAGAGAATGCTACTACAGTATATCATGCATGGCTTGTACACTCGAGTATGTACAGACTTTTGACTACAAGGGTTACAGCACACAGAGAAAACATGATTTGAAACTTTACTGCGACGCAGGTGAGCTCTGTAAAGCTTTCACACTCTTGTGTGAGGAGGAATGACAAAGGCTTGTTATTGGTGGCCCTTATCAGAGATAGCGGTCATTTTTGCCAATACCAATATCTCACTGATAACGCCATGATCGGCCAATACCAATACTACTAACCGATAATTGGTTCAACACTAAGGTTAACAATAGTTATGCACTTGCAATTTACATGAAAATGCTATACATGCTACAGTACATACAGGTATCACATTACTCACTGGCGCTACTGAGTAAAAATGTTACTTGCAGAAGTAGCCAATGTTACATCGACAAGGAAAACGGTTACAGCATTCATTCACAGAATTAGTATTGCCTGTTACAAACCTTACTGATAAGTGAAAACAATGAAATCACAAACCACAACGGATGAAAAATACACAAGTTTAGAACCCTGATTTGAAGGAAAAACATTATTTAAGGCATGCAGATGTTATCATTATTTCATTCTTTGTAGTACGAGAAAAAAATTGAAAAAGCAATTGTAATTTCCATTCTTTCTTATTGTTGTTAAATAATTGGTATACATAACTGGTATTGCATATAATTTTTACCGTTTCCGATTTTATTCTGATTATGCAAATTGCAATAATTGCCCAATTTTGATTATTGTTTAAACACTAATGACAAATATCCTGGTACTAATTTAGAATCAGCAACCGGAAGTGATGTATGCTTCCTAAAATACTTGTTTTTGCCTAATTTCATCCAAAACTTAAAGCTAACTCTAAATTTTAACCATGATTGGTGGTTATTTAGGTTAAAGCTAGGCCTACAACTGCAGAATACCCTGCCCCAAATTCTTAACCACCAAGAATCTGGAGGTACGGTCGCAGTTATCTGGATAAACGACTACTAAGGACTGGGACTGTGACTCTACTCCATATTGGAGTCCCAGTGAGATGTATTACGTCATTCACTATGACTTCCGGTGCAAATGTTTGTGTTCAGCACCACGACCGAGACTCCACTCCATGTTGGATTCTCAGTAGGCTACCAAGACTTTCTCAATCATTTGTTTTCATCACCGCGACCAAGACTGCGACTCCACCTCAGATTTTAGTCCACGTGGAGCCCAAAATCTAACCCTGACCACGACTGTGACTCCACTCCAGATTAAGTCACAACAGGCCACCAAGACTTTCCTAAAACTATATGTACAATAAAGGTGAATTTTAACAAACGGTCACCAGGACCGCGACTCCACTTCAGATCAGAGTTACAGTGAGATGTTTAGTCATGGAATATGACGTCACAATCATCTCATTAACTACTATGTACAAAAATGATGGAGCTAGATAAACGACCAACGGGGACTATGACCGCGACTCCACTCCAGACTGGAGTCTCAGTAGACCACCAAGACTTTCCTTAAACTATGTATAAGAAAGATGAATTTTAACAAAGAGTCATGAGGACTGCGACTCCACTTCAGATCGGAATCCCAGCTTCCAACGTTCCACATTTAAGAAGAGTTGTTCTCAAGATAACCCTTCCTTGACACAAATTACGTCATTCAGAATGATGTCATAGTCAAAATCCTTTCAAGGAAATCACAAATCTCTCCCGGACTAGAGTGTCAATGGACTTTTGAGATATTCTCAAAAGTGCCCTCTACTATATGTCGAATTGTTCTCAAAATGGTTTAAACTATTAAGTTTTTCTTTCATCATCATCAGTTTCAATGTTGTTGGCCATTGGCCATTTCATCGCTCATGAAATTAGTCACATCACTTGAAACAAGGGTCGACAATAAGTTAGTGAGTGTCAGTATAATCAAACACTCCCAGTCTGTTTTTCCAGTGCTTATCCAGTCTAGCTTTAAAACTGTAAATAGATGGAGTACTTACAACATGCTCTGGCAATGAATTCCAAGAGTCAATAGACCGTTGTGTAAAGAACTTTTGGCATAATGAAGTTTCAACTCTTGGCTTGACTAGTTTAAGGGACCTCTTGTTGTGGACCCTTCACTAAGAGTAAACAGGCAGTGGTTTGTTTTCAATCGTCCCTTTAGATAATAAACCGTTGGGACCACGACTCCACACCAAATTTACATTAAAAAAAAGTGGCCGGGGTATTCAGCAGTTACTCTAACTTCCATGCTAAGCTTTAATATCTTTTTACACAGGTTAATTCTCATCAAATACTCAATTCTAACCATTATCAATAACCTTGACTGGTGGTCACTGATTCTAAATTTAGAGCCAATTTTGGCGCATTCAGCGGTCACCACTTACTACTGAAATTTTCAGAGTCGGGCCTGTTTCGAGATAACGGTATCTTCTTAGACCGGTATCTCCTACTTATAGTACATTAGTAGGCCTGACACCACGGACTATCCCTACCTGCCTACTGTAAGTTGCTAGTGTTATGTTAGTGTAGTGTAGTGGGCCTTGTGTTAGGGATTACGTAGGCTCGGCCTAGGCTACAGTCTAGCATTAGGCTACGTACAATATATCTAATTCCTAACAGACAAGAGGAAATATCAAACCTTCAAATCATTCTCAGGAAGATATTTGCATTCCTTTGAAATTTCAATCCAACGATCAACACTAGAAGCTTCAGTCATGTCTATGCTAAGACGTTTCCAGTTCCTTGGCGTTCGATTACCCACGGGATTTACCAGCAGTAAAATTAACGTAACGGATAACGTAACTGTACTGTCGCAGTGTTACCAGGTTTTCGTTAGTCCCAAACCGCCAAATCTCGGATATCTTACATAGTCTGGGAATGCCCTTTTTCCAGTATGCCAGTAAGTACGGTGCATTATACGTGCCAGGGTAACTGTATAGTTTGCCAAATTTTGCTGGGTGTGAGGTAATATTGGTCTAATTTCTCATTGAAATTGATACAAAATGGAGAAAAATGCTACACTGAAGAAAACGCCAGAGAAACGCCCAATCGTAGTTTGGCGTCACCAAGCTTTCCAAAAAAACGCCAAATTCCCTTTTGCCAAAAACGCCAAACTGGCAACACTGCACAGCCGTACTCAAAGTTAACTTTCTGTCTATGGACGGGACAGATCCAGTAGAGGCTAAAGCGATTACTCGTTATTTACGTTAATTTCATACTTTGTGATAGTCTATTCTGTCAAAAAAAAAAGGAAATCCCCGCTCCGTGAGAGGTACCTGCTTTCCCCTCAAACATCAAAAAATATAACCAGGAATATCCCCTTTTCTTCATTAAGTCTTAAAAGGGGTAGGCTATATACGAGAATCTCCACACAAAATTTCGGCGGTCAAATCCATCGATAAGTGGGACCCAATGGGCCCAAGAGACATACCAAATTTGCTGATTTTACCACCTTTGAATTTCCAAAAATTTTCGAAAAAAATTCTAAGTCCCAGCTCCGTGAGAGGTGAACGCTTTCCCCTCAGATATCACAAAATGTAACCAGGGAATAGCCCCTTTTCTTCATTACCTCTTAAAGTGGATTTATACGAAAATGTCCACACAAAAATTCGGTGGAAGAATTCATCGATAAAAGGGGACCACGGGCCCTAGAGATAAACTAACTTTGCTAAATTTAAAGGAAAAAAATTCTTTACTTGTTCTCGAAGGGAGTTCAAATACATTTTTTATTAAAATTCCCATAGATGTTTAAGCTTTCTGATACATTGAACCTCGTCCACTTTGATTGAAAGAAAGAAAATCAAGGATTAACTTGAATCATTTATTTATTCATTTATCTATCTATTGATATGTATATGTATTGATTATTGTAAAGAAAATGCTATCCCAGTATTTCTCCTTTTCGTCGATTTTGAAAAGGCCTTCGATAGACTGGAGTGGGAATTCATTTTTAGCTGTCTTTCATTTTTTAATTTCAGCGATGATTTTATTAAATGGGTACGTACCCTTTATTCTAATGCCTCGGCTTGTGTCTGTAACAATGGATACTCTTCTGCTTTTTTCGATATTTCTCGTGGGGTACGACAAGGTTGTCCCCTTAGCCCTTATCTTTTTCTTGTTTGTGCCGAAATACTTGCAATCAACATTACTAACTCACCACTTATCCGTGGCATCTCTGTTATGGATCATCAGTTAAAAATCTTGCAGTATGCGGACGATACGATTATTTTTGTCGATGGCACCGTGGAAAGTTTAAATGGAATTGTCGATATTTTCAGTTCATTTGAGATTTCCTCAGGGCTAACAATTAATTATGAAAAAGCATATGTTTTTCCTCTTGGACCTATTGCTTCAGCTAAACCCCTCTATTCTCTCCAACTTCAACTTTAACTGGACCCTGGTCCAGTCACTGTGTTGGGCATTATTTTTGAAAATAATATGGACAGTCATTTTACGCTAAAGTATACCCCCAAACTGTCCCGCCTTATAAATTTATTAAATCTCTGGTCAGCTAGAGATTTAACAGTGATAGGAAGAATTATGTGTCTTAAGACACTAGGCATCTCCCAACTTGTTTTCTTGTTTCAAACTTTACCGAACCCACCCCCCCCCCCTATTTCTTTTCTAAAAGAAGTGGAGACTCTTATTTTTAAGTTTATCTGGGCTGGGAAACAGGACAAGATTAAACGAAACACTTTAATTGGTATCACTGACAGGTGTTCTTCGAGCTCCCCATTTGTATTCTTTCATTCAAAGTCTTAAGTGTGTTTGGATCAAGCGCTACACTAACACTATCAATGCTTATTGGAAATTTGTTTTGTAACTTTTATCTAAAGGGTTATGGAAGTGCGTTCTTATTTCAATGTATTTTTCTTGCTAAGGATATTATTGTGTCAAATGCTTGTATTAAGGATGTTTGCAGCGCTTGGCCTTCATATAATTTCAAGGACCCCATTGAAAACTTTAAAAATGAAATTATTTGGAACAATTCTTTTTCGAAAATTGATAATAAAATTTTCTTTCTTTAAATTTATGTATAGCAGAGGGGGTAAAAGAGTAAAAGACTTATTAGATGACGACAACAGGAAACGACTGCTCTTTCTGAAATTATCTGAGACTATTTCCTTAGGCCAGGTTTAATGAGTTGCACGCATATCTGTATCTTTCATATTCCCATATATCAGTTTTAATTTTTGCTGAATATGAGGTAGTTTGAATAAATTTTAGTAACTCACGCTCTTGTGTTTTGTTGTTTATTGTTGTCTTTAGCCAATCCAGCTATCCGTTAATCAGTGTAACACCCCCTTTCCCATTATCTACCTTGCAATAGTAGCGTATACAATCAATTTCGTGTTACGTAAATGATTACCTAAGAAGAGGGAGGGTTAAAGAACGGGAAGAGGGTGGACTCAGTGTATAGAGGAGGATACCTGTAGAGGAGGATGAGAGAGAGAGGTGGACAGAGAGAGAGGTGGAGAGAGGGGGTTGCTAAATGAGTGCTTTGTAGCAAATAAGCGAGAAATCTGAAAAATGAGAATCGAATCTAAGCAAACGTGAAAATGAGCAATCTGAGCACAAAATGAGAAAATGAGAAAAAAAAAGTGAGAAAATGAGAACACAAATACGATAACGTCAGTCCCTTAGGACTCTTTGCATACGTCACTAGTATGGCACCCAGGTTCAGTTACGTGGGGAGACCTTGAGGTCGTAGAGTAGGGTCTACTGTTTTCAAGGCGTAAAACTATAAGGTGGTAGAGAGTTATACAAGGTAACTGACTTGAACTGTATAAATTTGAAACTTGCAGCATGGGGTCAAACCTCTAAGACTCACATGCACAGTTGTATCTAATTGTATTGTGGATCATGAATCAATAGAGAACACAGAACTGTGTAGAAATACTTTTAATTGAGCTGTGAAGTTTTATTTTAACGACTGGTAAATTGGTAACACTGACTTTGTAGAGAATGGAGGCTTCAATAAATAAAACATAATAGGGATCGTAATGATGGGATCGAGTGGTTGTAGAGTATTCGCTCTCGCGATTCGCAAAAGTGTTCGCTTTTGTGTTCTAAAATAAGGGCACTTCACAGTTCATCATCATCAAGATCACTATCACTGACGCTAGTGGAATCACCACTGTCACTCAACTCATCGTCATCATCACCGTCATTGCTTCTCTCACTGTCCCATGAGTCAGTTCCATATCTCATATTTAGCTTGTGGGTCAACCATATATTGAGCCTACAGTTTTTGGTGGAGTTCAAAGGTCAGTTGAGTTCAACAGGGGTCAAACTGGAAAAACCTTGTAAACGCAATGTGACTAGAAGGGACTTACCGATATCATATTTGGTTTGTGCGTGAGGCTAGTATCAAGTTAAGAAGCCTATTATTTTTTTGTGGAGGTCTAAGGTCATTTTGGGTCACAGGGGTCAAATGTTGAAGACCTTGTAAACATGATATTTCAAGCAGGAAAGCTTGGATAGATCTCATATGTGGTTTTGGGGTGCACCATATTAAGTGCAAGAAGCCTATTGTTTATGGTGAATGTTAAAGATCATACCGGGTCCACAGAGCTCAAACAATTAAAAACTTGTAAATACAATATCCTAGAACGGAAAAGTTCAACAGATCTCATGTTTTGTAGGCTGGTGTACCTTACTAAGGAGATGAAGCATGTTTTTTTGTGGAGGTCAAAGGTCAATTATAGGTTAACAGGGTCAAAAAGGGAAAAACCTTATAAAAACGATATCTCAGTATGGGATGCTTTTACAAATCTCATATTTAGTATGTGGGTGAGCCTTAATGGACACAAGAAGACTACGTTTTGTGGAGGTCAAAGGACATTTGTGGTCACTGGGGTCAGATAGTAAAAACTTTCTGAGAACAATATCTCACTAGGTTAAACTGGCACATAAATAGCATATTGTGAAGTGGGTGTACTTTATGCTACTTAAACACCAGTAGCCTAACGTTTTGTTGGAGGTCAAAGGTCGTTTACGGTCGATGGGTGAAAACCTTGTAAACACATTATCTCCAGAAGCAAGCTTCATGAAACTAATTCCTCATGATGAATACATCGAAACGACAATGCATTTGTGCTTCCTGGTTTATATGTCAGTTATCACCAATTATTCATATAATCATCCTTGAAATCCAAGGTAAATTTAACTTCAGTTATTTACATTGAATAGAAAGTTATGGGAAGTTTTTTACTTTTATATTAAATTAAATGTTATCATTACCTTGTCAGTTATTTGACCAACAGGTAATTTCACGAAAAGTAAAATCTTTTAGGTTCACTATACGTTTTGCCATGAAATTAATGGTGAAAAAGAACTAGAACATATAGAAAAATTAAATGAAAAATACTGATCACTCATTGTTACTTCAGTCTCATTTTTGGTTATGATGAAATCGTAACCTTTGTAATTATCCAATGTATATGTGTGTGTATATGTTTGTGACGCCTACATTGAAAATAAGATATCTCAAGATGGGAAGCATTTACAGATCTCATATTCGGCTTGCTTGTGGACCTTTTCAAGGGGAAAACGCCGATTGCTTTGGTTGAGATCAAATATCATTTGGGGTCAACAGCGTTCAAATAGTGAAAACCTTGTAAACATGGTATCTCATAAGGGAAACATGGACATATCTCTGGTTAAGCATGTGAGAGTACCATTAAAGCACAAAAAGACTATAGTTTTTGGTGGAGGTTAAAATTATTTGGGGCCAACAAGAGTCAAATCATGAAAACATTTTCAAGAAGGAAAACATGTACAGATCTTATATATGGTATATGGCAAAATCGTAAGGCAAAATTGACTTTCTCAAATATCAGCATTGAGATTTCACTGGATTTACTATTACATTAATATAATGTTGAACAATGAGTTCTCGTGTAAGTTCTTACAAAGCTTTTAGTTTACTGATCTAACAGTTCTCAAGATATGCTGGAAATACAAATTTTGGGGCAAAATTGGCTTTTTCTTCTCAAAAATCAGCAAATTTCCCTGTATTTACCATTACATTAATATTATGTTGAACAACGTGTTTTCAGGTAAGTACTTCAAACAGTTTAAGTTAATTGGTCTAATAGTTCTCAAGATATGCTGGAAATACAAATTTTGGGGTTAAATTGGCTTTTTTTCTCTAAAATTCAACAAATATCACTCTCTTTACTACAAAAGTGAAATACCTTAAGTATTTCATTCTCTGGTAAGTTTTTGCAAAAATTTCGCATTAAATGCTCAAATACATCTGAAGATATGCTGGAAATAGCAATTTTGGGGTAAAAGTGGCTTCTTTTTTTTTTCTAAAAAAATCAGCAAATTTGACTCGATTTACCATACAACTAATACACCTTGGACATATTGGCATCATGCACAACTTTGCCAAATTTAAACTTTATCACTCATATACTTTTCAAACTATTCTGTCCGGACGCACACACACACGCACGCCCACTAACGTTCATACGCTATTGTTACTCTTTAGAGGACCCGAGAAATCTATTGAATTTTCTACAGAGACCTAAAATCTGTTGTTTCGATCCTCGATCCCACTCGAAAACAAGGGCACACCCACGCACACACGCACACACATAGGAACGGACACGTTTTCATTTACACTACCCAACAGGACCCTCCCTGTACCCATGGTCACTCTACCATGGGGTACCCCTAGGGTGTCGCTACTCAACCACTGCAAGCGTTTCCATGGCAACCGTTCTCCCATGGGTGCACAGTACAATATATAGCTCCACTAGCCAAGTGACTACAATATCTCATGTAGCCCCTGATAGGCTCATTATATCTCAACATGGACAACTGTATATAGTAGTGTACATAGTAGTGTAAATGTCCACATGCATATCCTGTGAATATTGACAAATCGATTCTTGTTGTCAAGATGATAACCCATCAAACATGATAGTTTCTTGTGGTCAATACACCACTAAACCTAATTAAGATATGAGAGATCAGTGTTCACAAGGCTTTCACTATCCTGCAACTGTTGACCACAAAGTACCTTTGAAATCTACCAAAACAATAGGTTACTGTACTTAGCGTAGTATATCTACATATGAAATGCGATACCTGTACATGCATCCCTTCTCAAAAATATCGTGTTTACAAAGTTTACAGAGTTTGACCTATGCTGACGTCGACTTGCACACGTAGCATTCTGCTTTTTATACTCACTGTGTTGCTCCTACAAATCAATTCTGTTTTCCCTTTGATTGTTCAAAGGGTTTCAAAGCCATCCTTATGATTCTTAAACTACGTAATGTGCATTCAAACTAATTTTACGCAACTCTTTCCCTTTTTGAAATAAGTTTTGTGGTACAAGTATCACTGAACAGTTCTTGTGATGGCTACCTTTAGTGAACAGTTTAACCACTCTCTGATCCTTCTCGTGCATCAAATCGTCTAAGATGATCAACTTAGGCACGGTCGATCGATGTAGTCGTCGATTTGATCTGGTAAATCCTCTACAAAATGTATTCCAGGACTGAACTGACGTAACTCGTCGTAGAATGGTTGGTGGGCCCGGTAAAATCAAACGATGTTTTTTGAGGCGATGGGTCTATCAAAACTCCAGCGTGTTTGATCAGTCTCGAAAACCAAACTTTTGACCACTTCCAGTGTAAGTCCAGCAACATTTGAAATGATGAGTGTCGTCTCGATGTGCTTTACATATATGCGTTTGTAGACGTTTTCCAGTTCTTTTTCCAAACACGATTTGACGGTGTGATTTAATCTCCTGACAATGTGCCCTCAGGACGCTCAATCCTCCCACCGTTACATTAACACCTTCTTTTTCTGCCATGAGAAGCCCTCTACTCCATTTACCCCACACTCACGTACAGAACCATAAACGACGGATCCGATCGTTTTGACAATCAACTCGTCGAAGACCACCTAGAGGGAATATTGTTTGTCTGTACACCATGGCGTCTAACGGTCATCGAGCTTGCCGTGTGATACTTAACCTCGTAGCAATTTCTTTAGCAGACTTAGCGAGTTGCTTTTTCATGGCTCTGTAGACAGTTTCCGCGATTTCCGAGATTCCTCAGCGCCTGCCGAAAAAAAAATGACGCTTCGAATTTTGAAGAGGGGTGCACGGATTTGACAGCCGATGGGTGACTTTTGTAGTTTTTGCGCATGTTCGCAAAGCTTTTTAGAGCGTTGAGTTTCCTTGGTGTCATGTCACCTTCAATCTGTCGTGCGATGTTCCGCACCCCGACGATGTGTTTTCGGATCTCTTTTGCGACATGTCGAAATGCAAAGTGACAATAAAAGATGCTTAAGCAGTACATTTAATGATACAGAGAACAAATGAAGGTAGCATGGGTGACGGGGACACGGCTAGAGGTATATCTCAACGTCGTGTGCGACATTGACGTACCGTTTCTCTTAAGAATGTATGTTTTGTATCTGTATTTTCTCTCTCTTTCTCGTTTTAAAACAAATACAACAACAATAAAAGTAAGAGGAAACGTAATAGCATGTATATATCAAGAGTCTATCTCGTCGACCTTTCGTCGTTCCGACAGCGCAGCTCGTTTGGTGAGGGTGATGATAGCTTTGTTGACTTGCCGCATGGTGTCAACACACTGTATAGGTGAATCTTCGGCTGGCCATGCCACATGTTGAATGTCAGGAACATGTCCCAATGCAGATTCTGGTCTCCTCGAACGTCTAACTTATTGAAAACAGGTGCTTTGCCACGTCTGTTAAGTTGAGCTTAAAATGGTTTACCAGGTAGCGGTTGATCCCTCGTTACTTCGTAGATTTGTCTATTGAGCCAAGTCACATCCCCGTTGATATCTTTGCCTTTCTTCCATCCGTCAAAAGTTTCAACAAATGCCACCCGCTTAGACGGAGACTATGCAGTAATGACTGGCAATTTCTCTCCGATTTATGGATTGTCGTTTTCGGTGTTAAATGCCATGTTTTTTAAGCTGACAGCGATATGTGACTTTCGATCGTGCTCTGATGTGAAATCATTCGACGGTACAAAGGTCTTCTTTTCATAGCTATCTGAGCATCGATGAAAACATGGAAATGCGCATGCGTGCTTCGGCTTGATAAAGGAATGATGAAAAGCTATCGTATCGCTTCAAAATGCGTTTCACATGACACGAATCTTCTCGGAAATGGCGTAACAAGCTTTCGACGTATCAAAGTATTTGAAGTATGGATTTTTTGCTTCTTCTTTCAATTGTGGGATGACCTTTGTGCGATCAAACCGATTTGTCTTTTGTTGCCGCAGCTTCTCTCAGTGCCAGGAATGCGTAACTTGTAAAGTATGAGATTATGATCCACTGTGGTAGCATAACAAACATCACTCAATTCTAGAATTGGATGGAAAAATTGCTTACGTAATTTTTCGAACCGTTCTTGACGCTTCTTTTTATCGATGGCTTCACAACAAGTAAAATTCACCAGAAGTAGTGAAAGCTCGTTCTCCTATTTTGCGATGTTGGACTCGTAAATTTGTGAGTGTACGGTGGTAGTTCTTATACGTTTTCAACATCTCTCTATAGATTTTCTCTACGTCATTTAGATCAATGTAATTCAACGTCTCGTGCCATGCCCCTTTGTTCGTATCTCGCTTCTTCCATAACGCACGGGTGATGAATTTGGCTGGGGTGATCTATTTCGCATCCGTAACAGTACAAGTAACCATGGTGATGTCCAATGCACGATAAACGTGATAACCAAAAGCAATCAAGGGAAGATCAAGTTCGGCCATAATTGTTTTCAAATTCAAGTTTGTGATGATTCGTTTCTTATTCGAACTTTCGTCGAAGACAAGCGACCTCTTAGTTGTCATTGTGATGTCATTGCAATCTCAAATACGTCTACCCGAAGAATGAGGTGTTTAATCGAGATGGCAAATATATATGAAAACCTTCTTCTGTGTCAATGACCTCAGTATCCGTATGGCATCGTACTAAAATCGGTAAATTTAAAATTCAGTACACGCATATCGTATACGATTTGATAAGTTTTGTGAGTCGGCTTGGAATATATCTGACCCAATATCGTTATTTCTTGGAACGGTGATGACTTCCGATTATCCTTTGCGCTAGTACTTCATCTCGTCGTCAAACTTAAATTTTTCAGAGACGTTCCGCAGTCAAAGCACTCACTTTTCGTACTATATATATCTTTCAATGCATAATTCTTTGGTCTAGCAGACACAAATCTTGTGATGTAACCAACTAAACAAAATCTGGTGCCAGTTCGTCAGTCATATCTGCCAAGTACTCTCCAAAAGATGGATCGTACTCGTTATCTCGAGACATGTAAATGATCGAATCTGTGTCGAAGTAGAGTTACTCTCCCTAAAACCGACCAATTTCTGGGTAAATCATCATCTACAACAAGTACTATGTCACCAACTTTGAAATTTCTCTGAGGCTCACAACCAACCTTTGCCTCTGCTGTAGTAGAGGCAGATATTATTTCACTCATCCAGTTACGCCAGAAAACATCTGCAAGATAGTGGATTTGCCTCCACCTGCGTTTTGAATATACGTCTCGCTTATCTACCTGTCTAAGCTGGAAAATCAGTACCTGAGCGCAGTAACGATAAATGATTCGGTGTCAACGCTTCTGAATCTCTCACGTCATCTGACACAATGCGTAAGAGGTATACCATTTACCGTGGTCTCAACAAGACACATAAGTGTTGAAAGGACCCTCATCGTCTAGAACTTGCTTTCTAGTCAGGGATCAAGGGACCGTGCGCGCACTACGTATCAAACGCTCCCATACCCCACCCATGTGGGGGAATTTAACTTCCAACAGTTCTTCTGTTGCCTCAGGAAACTGTCAATATTAAGCTTGTTCCAGTTACTGATAGCTTATCTCAACTCTTTCTCTGCTGTTACGAAACTTGAAACATTATCTGATCTGATTTCTAGTGGTTTCCATGTGCCACAAATCGTTGCAACGCATTAATATTGGAGTCTGTATCCAGACTATGAAAAATTTCAATATGGATTGCTCTTATAACGAGACATGTGAAAATACAATCGTATCTCTTAACAATGAAAGAACGAAAGTAATCAACCCCGACATAACTGAAAGGGGGTTGGTCTGAGATAATCCTATCAGCAGGTCTTCTGCGTGGCGGGGGTTTGCATTACGAGCTTACAATGAAAACACTGCTTCAATACCTTACGCACAACTGTTCTCGCTCATATTATCCGAAATCTCTCCCTTAACAGAGCTGAGACATGCTCCCTACGTGCATGTCCTGAACGTATGTGAATATCCTTTACAATGAGACTACAAATATAAGCTTCCTTAATAATACTATGTACGGATGTTTTGATCTATCATCTAGTTGAGCATTATACAATCGATCCCCTACACACAATATGCCAGAACTTGACATATAAGGATCAAACTTACTAATTGCACTGAATTTTTCAACCTTAAATCGTGACTTAAGGTTACTCCTTTCATACCTTGCTAAATGTTCTTCGCAATTGCCTCTTCTGCACACTCTGATACCCGTACATACAGAGGTTGACCAGCTTCTGGTATTAGCTGATCAAGAACCTTGTGTTTGAAATGCCCTTTAAACCGAAAAATCCAAGCTACATCTTCCTTCAGGCTGTACCAATAGGACCTGGACTCCAAAAGCATATCCATAACAGACTTGCTTGTTTGACTTGTAGCAAGACATGATTCAGCCCCCGCCCTTAACCTTGATCTCTGGGTCTGAAACTAGTTTGCCTAAGCTTGACTTTCCAGGCCATTGCTCAATACTGTACCATGAAGCCACCTAGCCTTAGCAACTAATTCATCAGGTGACAAACCTCGTGAGACATCATCACCAAGGAACATGGTGCCACTGATGTTGCATTGATCCATCATGAATTTCTCAAATTCTATTTGCAACAAAAGCGTGAAATCGTTTTTCACGATTTCGAACATACTGTAGCACAATAGATCTGTCCGTCCAAAAAGAAGGACTCTGAAAGGGGAATATCCATTTCCCTATTTTCCCATTTTCAGCCACGGTATCGTTACCCAGCTAACAAAGTTACGTTATTACAACCTTGTGGTTACGTCTCGTTTTCGTTGTGGTAACGTTATGAAATTACGTTGTAGTTGCGAGACTTTGTAGATTCCACCCGACGTAATTATAACGTTATTTCAAAACCAAGATATGTTTTATTTACGTTGTTTTTACGTTATTTTACGACGTTTCTTTTTTACGTTAAAATAACGTTAATTCTGTACGTTTTAGTTACGTTGTGAAGTTACGTTTTTGTAACCAATTGATGAAAGGACGATGTACTTCTTGGAAAGAAACAATGAGACAACGAATTTTTAATGATACACAGTCATCAATATTTATTGCTATCTCGGAAAATAAACAATATATGCAATAATAAAATAGGTGAGGATTGCATGCATGCTTCTTAACTGTCACACATGGCAGCTTTAATCAAATCTTAATTACTTTACAGCTAATTAGCCAACAATGATATTCAGACAAGTACATCTTAACAATTTTGAAGGATTTTTCATTTCTATGATCTTTCTAATGTCCAATACCAGAAAGCAGTGAGCAACCAACCAAACACCAACAAATTTACCAGTCACTGCTATTTTGCAAACGAATAGAAGTTACTTTAAAAATTTTAGTAATTTCACATGTAAAAATACACACGGAAGACTAATGTGGAAAGGCGGAAAAAATCGAAACCACAAATACACTCAAGATAAAGTTTAAAAACGCGAGCAAAAAAATCTGCCTTTCAACACAAAAATAATACAAAATATTGAAAACAAACAAAGGTTGCTCTACAAATTATTCAGATGTAAACCCATGAAAGTCCATGATTCAATTAGACTTCACCTTGAAACTTCCCTATGACCAAAGGCCCTAAAACTTCCCATGTCCCAAATAAAATTACGTTGAAGTTTTCGAGGAACTGTCAGGCTAAATACCTCAACGTGAAGGAGCTTAGGAGAAAAGGAGCTCAAGGTGGATGTCAGCTTTGCCATTTTTACCCCCATTTGCAAGAGTATATGGGGCAAATGAAACCATTTTAATGATAATGGGCTATGTCTATTTCTCAATGCAGATATTTTGATCAATGTATACAAAAAAAAAAATGTTTTTAGAATTCCTTCTTTTAAATTTGTGGATTCAATTTTTTTTTTCATTTTCAAAATTTTTGTTATAAAACTTAGGCCCTCTCAAATAAAAAAAAAAAACACTTTTCCTTTTACGAATATATTACTGTTATGCCACTGTAAGTATGTAACAAACATACTGCACACCAGCCTTCCTCAATGGAATTTGTTTTTGTCAGTGGCGTACCAACAACATTTTAAGAGGGGGAGAATCAAACATTGGATAAGAAGCAAATTTATGCTCTGAAAATTTCAACTGACCCCATGAGGGAAGGAATTTGGCATGGGGTATTGTAACATTAATGAATGAATGCATGAATGCATGAATTTTAGAGGGGGCAATGCCTCCATCTGTGATACTACCTAGGTGAACCCCCCTCCCAGTTCCTACACCTACTGTATGGTTTTAATGCCACATGGATTATTTCTATATAATGCCACACTGATCTCTGTCCTGGTGAGGGCTACACATCAGGTTTCTGTAACATCCACGAAAAGATAGATTTTTCTTTTTCACTGGAATATGTACGCAAATTTCAATTGTATGTTGCGTGCCCACGCATACTGAAGAAAAACATGTATAGTAAATCAAAAGTATGACCTTCAACTGCTCTAGACATTGCAAAATTGCAATAGCTAACAAGCTAAGCATACACCTTTAAATGACCACTACCTTTACAATACTTAACTACTACGAAATCGACAATCTGATTTTTTTGCTGTGGTCGAACTTGGGACGCTCCTCAACTATCTTCAACTGTATGTACTGTAAATCAACAAAAAGACCAACCGTGAGTGATCGGTAAATAAATAACTGTAAAAATACCTGGCAAAGTCACGGTCAATGTTTTTCATATCTTTTTGATGCTCTTTCAAGAACCAATGATCTCAATCTTACAGTAGTGCAAACACTTGTCCAAGCTGACTAAGACCAATTCCCAATTACCCAGTGAAAGAATGTCTGACTGTGACCCAAGGACAGTGCCAAGAGATTGCCCATGATACAGTTAGGCATAATCAAAATAAAGCACAGTATGTACCCATGTTCAGCTTTCATTCGCTGACTGCCTGATATCCATATCCACTAGATTTCCCCCTATGTACAGTAGAAAACAGCATTTGCTGTACAATTGCCACATGAATCTCCAAACGAATTTTATCGAACTAATAAAAAGAACATATTGCTTTGGTCACTGTAATGTGTGCAGTACATTCAAAATGAAAAAAAAAAGGCAGGTGTACAATAAGAGGGAGCTGCAATATGAGATAAGTCGAGAATACTAAATATCATAATCATGGCAGGTGGAGGACTGTATTAAAAAAAAACAGTTTTCTCAGGAATCTTGTTGGACACATACCTGTACTACTGAAAACTGGTTGAAAAGAAATAATAATGTTATGTACTCAACAATTCTCAAACGATAGATTGCAAACCAACTGTGTGGGCTGGCAGATGATTTCTGTTGTGTTGCAAAAAACTATAACTGAATTCAATCAAAAGCCTACCATATGGTTCACCACAGCATGTACTGTTCTCCACTGAAAATCATCGCCCGTTGTTGAGAAAAGCTACACAATGCAGATGATATACTGTACAGTAACATTTAGTTTCGACATCAGAAAGTATTTATATGTGGCAATTTCAGGAAACTTCAAATAGGAAAATTGTCAAAAAACTAGACTTTTGCCTATTCACCTTATCTGCCATCTCTTTCTAGTACTCTACTGTACAAAAAGTGATGAATGTACCTTTACTCCAATTATCAGGTCATGCTGAGTTTTTAGCCACCTGCTGTCCTGCTCTTAAAATGTCAGCATAAACCCACAGAACTGTATGAACAGTATCAAAGTAATAATGCTATTGTAATTTCTTTTTTTAAAAGCATTTCTACTGCATTAGGCCTACGGTACTTGTCATTACATTATTGTAAACATTAATGTGCAGTATGACAGTAGGCTACAGTACAGTCTCAGATAACTGCTTCAGAGGTGCGAGATTGGCTTTAGCTAACAGAATCCTACGATCAATTTGATCTTCTTAGTCTACTGCACTCAAATATGAAACTGCACTATATGCACTTTCTGATGCATCAGAGAAATGATGAAGTTCATAATGCATGATCTCATTGATTTGGTGTGGTTTGATGCACCTACTGATTTCAAATCCTAGCTTTGGAAGCTCCCGCTGCCAATCAAGCCATGTAGTTAACATCTCCTCTGACAATGGAGCATCCCAATCGACACTTTTGCGACACAAATCTTGAATTAATCCCTTTGCCTGTATGGTGTAAGGACAAGCAAAAACCCTAAGGGATGAAAAACTGAACTTGAACCACGTTTTGTGAAAGGTTTGGGTTTTAACCCCAACTGATAGCTAAAACAATCCTCCTCCACATCCTGGCATACACCCAGTACCCTTTCAACAGACATATGCTTCATGACTGAAATTAATCCCTGTGTCACTCCTACTCTTGTGTTCATCTAGAATCCCATTCATCAGCTAGAACTATTACTTGGTCAAAAGAAAACCTCCCTTTGTCAACAATTAAGTTGACTGTGTAAACAACTGCTCAGCTTCATGAACAGTACCCACTGATTTAAGACAATCGTCCACATAAAAGTCACGCTTGAGAGTCGTTATAGTCTCTGAATGATAATCCTCGTGATTATCGTTAGCTGTGCGATGCAATGCGTAGTTGCAACAACTTGGAGACCAAGTGCCACCAAATAAATGCACGCCCATACGATATACATCTGGTTGTTTACTCATATCGTTACTTGGCCACCATGAGAATCTTAGAACACCTTGATCACCCGAGCTGACCTGGCGGAACATGGCTTTGATATCTGCCATAATGGCTATGTGATTTTCCCTAAACCTCATTAAAACACCCAATAACATATTTGTCAAATTTGGGCCTTGTGAGCATTCAACATCCCTACCTGCCTTACATCAATTTGTGATAATACTAGATCTTTAACAGTGATGACGTGCGTAGACAAAAAGTAACAACATTGAAATTTCATCTCCAAAAGTTTGATTAGACTTTTAATTACACCATTCAGACAATCTGGGAAAATAAATAGGTTTCATTTGGTTAATTTTGCCATATGATTTCAAATTCTTCTTACATAACGACAAAAAGTGTAGAGCATGATAATGTAGTAGTTGACGGTTTTCATTCAAATCAACCGTGTACTTCTTTGAGCAAGCCAATGGGAAGTATACTAGTATTGAATAGTCAGTTAACAACTCAGGATCACTGACGCCACGGGCAAGGTTGTGTTCAGTTCGTGGGTTATTTGTAAATAGGGTGTTTCCTTTCACCAAATACTACAATTCCCGATACCAACCAAAGAGCGACTACTTGAGCAGTATCTTTTTGATACACTAGTGAGACATGTACTGTTGCATTTTTATTATGTAAGAACCGTTAACTTTCAACTATTATTTCTGTTTTTTACTGTTTTTATTCCAATCCCGTTGCTTTTCGAAGAAGGTACTGTCATTTTCCTTCCTTCAAAGACATAGTCCGTTCATGTACAACCACGGGTGTAAATTTAAATATAAAGAAAAAGTTATGATCAAACATAATCTAATCCAAAGGTTGCCTGCCCCCTTGCCGTTCTGTTTAACCTTATTCGGCTCTCGTTATACCTCTTTATCCTTAGCAGTTAGTCTACTAAAGACCTGATCGCTCTTGCTTCTTCCGCAACATCCTCCATATATCCTACCAAATCAAGAACTGAGGGTGGCCTATTATGTTTCTTCTTAATTAATCGCACTTCACTAACCCATCTGTTTTTCAAATAGTTTGGGAGACGTTCTACTATACTAATTATAACCCGCTGATTATTCAATTCAGCTGGATAACCCAGAGCTTGAAAAGATTCCTGATACTCTTTTAAACCATCGACTAGCTCTCTAAGCCCTTGCTTATTGTATGGAGAAATACTATTCTCCCCCCATAGTTAGCTTCTTCACCCATGCTTCCGCAATCATGAACTCATTTCCGAATCTATCCTTTAACATTTTTAGTGCCCTATTATAGCCTTCCTTTGGTGTCATGACTGCCCAAGCTTGTATTACTCTAGCTGCCTCACTTTTGGCAACACTGCAATAACCTAGGCAACTTAGCATTGTCACTTAAGCTAGGAGCTGCCAATACTATTCTGGAAAGCGGGGATAAAAATCCAATAACAAAGAGGATCACCCTCATATGACATCAGTTCTGCCCTAGGAAGATGTACGGCTTCAAGCATCTGCTGTTGATGTTGCTGCCCAGCTTGAATACATTCTAGAACAGGGTTCAAGGAAACTTCTGAGGATGCTGCTCTATATATACTCCTTGGCTTCAGGATTTAACTTCACGCCATCTTGGTTCAGCAGTATCATCTCCTACAGACTCTTCTTTATCTGATGTTTGAGTATCTATTTCTGGGTCAACCTTTTCTTCTGCTGTCGCCATCGCTATTTCCGTATCCAGATGTAATTTCTCCCTTTCCTGTCTCAGTTTTGATTCTGCTAATTCTATCTCCTTTTGTCTCTCCATTGTTGCCACCTTTGCCAATAAACCCGCTTTCCTTGCTGCAACACGTGCTTTGACGCTAGACGTCACACTAGGGGTTTTACACTTATTTTTTTAATTGAATCGGCTGGGTTTAGAAGCTCTATCCTCCAAGCTCTCCTGTAATGTGTGAGTCTGAACATAAATATCTAGTTCTATCAACATTTCTTTAGCGCTGTTGTTTTCAGCTTCTTCCTTATCTTCTTCTTCTTGCAACATACCAACATATTCTTGGTGAATGCTTTAAAGCTCTTTCAATGCCCTTTCCAAACCAGACCCTTTCTACATCAACAGTCCCAGGGTTCTTCATGAGATGTTTCAATTCATTGTACCTCCCAGTCAGGCTGGAGCTCTTAATTTTTTCTGCTTCTTAATTGCATTCATCGTGGTGTCATCTACACTTCCTTCACCTTCTGCTCTAATAACACATATTGACGGTTACTTCTCTTTAAAATATGCTAGTTACGACACAGTTAGTGATGCCACATTTACCTAACGTTATATGTAGACGCATCCATCCCAACCATTTTACGTAGCACAAACCATCGGACGATGCCTTTCCAAACATATCGAGTTATTGAAATGCCGATGACACGATTCACAGTACCACTCTCCCCCCTATGGTTCACAAGGGCAATCTGCCAAACACGCACGACATTGGATGACAGATTTACGACGACTTTTCTGAGCGTATGGTTTAAGACAGTAGTAATATGATGCACCGTTGAGTACACCCCCTTCCTTTTGTTCTCTGAGTGTCAATCCTTTTGTTTTCGCAAACAAGTCATCCCAGAGTCGATCCGAGAGATCGACGTCGAGAAGACCGGCGATGGGCATTTAGACTGTAGTATACTTTGAGAGGAACTCCAATGAGTCGATCTTTCACCGGTTGGTTCGATCAGAATGGATCGTTGGAGCATCTCGAAGCTACTTGAAGGACACACCTATACACGTCATCGCTGATATGGTAGAGGACCTTCGTAAGGATTGGATCGAATCACCCCATCTGTCAACAGATGCCATGTAGAAATCTACGCTGGACAGACAACTTCGTTGGCATATCGAAAATGAACTGATACATAATTGGATGGGAGATATCTTTTCTTATCAGGAATTATTGGTGTTCTTGTCTTTATTTGGGTTTTTAAGTTTTGTTTTTCTAGTGGTTTTAAATCATAGAGACAAAAGCGACTTTTTTTGCCTTTAACTTTTTATTGATAGTGAAAAGAAAGAAATAGAAGATATAATAAAGAACACGGCAATAAAAAAAAATAATCATGCCAATACTTATCAAGTCATTACCTTGCCCTCCCCTCCAGCTCGAGTTCACCATTTTCCACCTCACATAACTTTCCCCACCAATCAATTTTATCCTTAAAACAAAAACAACCCTCCCTAACTCTCCATCCTCTCCCCTTCTCGCCCTTGCCTTTTCTTCATGTCCTTCCCTTCTCGCCCTTCCCTTTCCTTCCCTCCTTGCGCTCCCTTTCCCCTCGTTGTTTCTTCATCCTCGCTTGACCCCGGAGATGGCCCTCTGAATGATACAGGATGCGTCTCTTATAGGTTCCCTCACACACAGGCAAAGTGCGTCTCAAAAAAGTCACGTACTCGTTCATCATTGACATCCTGCTTCTGGGAAAACCGCCTCTACGCCCGGCAGAATCCCGAAGAGATCTTCCATCTAAAACGCCACCAGCAACTTCAACCCCAGTCCGTAATGCTTCTTTTCCTAGGGACCGGGCGCCTTTTTTTAAGAGAGGCATGGCTGAGCGAAAGAGACTTCCCAACACATTACCTAGCCCGTGTCCCTTTTGTACTCTGGACCCTTGAAAGACAGGTAACCCTGTTTGTTGTAGGTAGTGATTTTCGTAATCCCTTGGATCGCTCTGAAATTGCGCGTGACGCATGATACCTGCTAACCTCACATAAACTGCGGTGATTTGCGGAGAGGAAAGTATAGTGTCGCGATGACTGTACCTCGAAGAAATGGTATCTTGCGACCTGTGTTGTCCCTATATCGATCTCGATGGTGTCGAAATATTTTTGTTTGACGGGTTGGTAATAGACATTGTCGTACACTGCGCTGATATCTTCCCCGTAATTCCCTCTGACGGTCACGACCCGGAGGAGCGGAACTTTGGCGTGTCCCACAGCGTGAGGTTCTGCAATGTCGCTGTATACGAGCATGTGATGAATGTGCTTGAGATCTAACGGTTTGTTAATGGTGAGACTCCTGGTGACCGTCGTGCGTAGTAGACTGAAAACCCAACATCTCAGCCAGTTTTCCTTTAAAAGATACCTGCGCATCCTCTGCCAGTTGTATATTTAATTTTCCGCTTTGTTCTCGCACGCGATAACGAATTTCATTGGGATAATTCGTCTCCAAAAGCTCAAGAAGAGACTGCATCTTTGTAGAAACCGGGCGTCAATCCTTTCACCCACCACTGATGACCGTTCACGGTGTACGAGTATTTGCAGTCTTTGTCGATGTTATACCATTGGTGAGGGTATAAGATTTCGGTCAATCCGACTTCGCACTGACCCTCCAGCGAAATGGGTTGCGGCAGTTTTACGCGATAATTGGTCAGCGCATTGTCTGGATATATTTCCGGTGAAGCGTTGCTTGGTAGCGTGACGTAAAATGAAGAAGCCATGCTACTCGCATCACTAAGTCTTCCCATTTGACGAAATATTCCTTTCTTCCACCACGAGTACGACGACGCAATACTTTTTCTATGCGATAGGTGTTACCCGTCTTTGAGATTTTTTGCAACTCTTGTCCATAAAAACTACCGTCGATAATGTCTTGGTTGAAACCTTTTAACGTGTAAACCGGCGGTATGCGCGGTAAGCGTTTTGCAACGGTAAACACTTCATCCGTCCACTGAGGGAGATAACCTTTTCGAAAAGGCATAGTCGCCATGCTGATCCGAACGTGATCGCCGATCTCGAAGCGAAACTTTTCGGGTAACATCTTGACATCGTTACCGTATAAAGTGTGCCAGACTGTTTCTTGATTGCTTCTCGTGACGTTGCTGGGGGCCATGCCGATACTGCGATGTTTGCTTTTGTTATACCCGTCTACCAAGGCCGGTAAAACATTAAGGTACCGCCTCGTTCCATTTGCGGTAAAATATCGCCACATTTTAGTTTTCAAAGTGCGATTGAAACGTTCTACGATAGACGCTTTGGTTTCGTTATTGGTTGTAAAGTATTGAATCCGACTTTCTTTGAGGAAAGCCTGTACTTTCTGATTTAAAAATTCACCGCCTTTATCCGTCTGCAGTTTCCTCGGTCGCCGATCCTGAGCTTTAAATATGCTCCGAAAAGCGCACCCGTCTTCTTTTTAAGAGGCCGGGCCCATGCAAATTTCGAAAATACGTCAATACAGGTCAGTATGTATTTATGACCAAGGTTAACTTTAGAAAATGCGCTGACGTCCACCAGATCAGCTTGCCATTGGCTGTCTATACCAGACACGATGACGCGGTTACGTCGGAAGTGTCTTCTCTGGGGTTTGTGAAGCGTGTAGGTGTCCTTTCTCTCTAGCCAGTTCTGGATCTGTCGACGGGAGATTTGCTTTTTATCCTTTTTGACGGCGCGATTAACGGCTTCGCGGTGTGTGAGGGATCGTAATACACATTTTCAGGTAATCCTCCATCTGTTTTGTCGAGATGCAGCGTACCACCGCAACAAGGGAAGAGACAAAAAATGTTTCTTAAATGTAAAAGTACCTTTACACCGGTTTCAGGCCAACAGCAACCCATGTCGTACGGCATGATTCGTAAAAATGAGCGCTTATCGACAACATAACTCGCTTTAATATTTTTGCCACTTGTCTCTGCGACGAGTGTTCTGTTTGAATTTTTTGTTTTTGGTAGGTAAATGATACGCTGCGCCGTAAAGATCGTTAGACTCTGTCTCTTCGTACTTCTCCGGATTTGGTTTTGGTAAAAACTTTGCTTCGGGTGTAGTCAAAGTGAGCATCTCATCCCAACGATCGGGATTACCGATCAGTTCACGTGGTGTATTCAGCTGGACCAACCCTTTAGTGAACTCGTTTGCCCCAATAGGTGGAGCGGTCTTCCTTCTACGGAGGACGTCGTTGATCAAATCAACCACGTGTGATCCCCTTACGACTCTGTCGTTGACGAGTAGTTTGCTAGAAGTTATTTTCCGAAATATTTGCGCTGCTTTACCTTTAAGAGCCTTGGGGACACTGTCTAGAACATCACGACTAAATACATGATTCAAATAAATACCTAAAAAATGAACAAATAATTTAAATGAAACAAATGGAAAAAATAACAATATTAAAATATAAAAAAAAAAAATCACGTAAGAGAGAGAGAGTGAGATTCGGCTACCATCACGAACGATAAGTTCTTGGATGTTATTCAAATAAACGCTCCTACTAATAACTTAGCCTGATTGGAATATATGTTTCTTTGCCTGATCCTTAACTATCCTTTTTATTTTTTATTCTACTTTGAGTATAAATGACCATATTCCACACTTCTACATGTAATCGCAAAACCGGTTGCTAAGGACGCTGGCATGTTGCCTCTAACGTTAAGGTTAAGGAAGGACAAATGACGTATGCGTGTCTTTCAAGGAGGGATGACCGCTGAGGTGAGATGATTATTTTGAAAAATTTTCTTTACACTTTTTTTCTTTATAATTCATTTTGTTGTCTCTTTCATAAACTATGAAGCGGGATTCTTTTTTATGTTTTTAACGCAGCCATCTTTTCTTTTCATTATTTTTTACGTAGAGTAGTTCGTACCAGCAATAAATACGGGAGAGCAAGTATCATCCTCTACACCACCTACCGCACCACCAGCAACACCTCAACCACCATCACTGATTCGAGAAGAGCCGCTGGCGAAAAGAACCTTCGATTTCAGCGAAGATCCTCTTGAGATACCACCGGCCGTTCTAGAAGAAGTGACCCACGATTTACCGTTGGAACTGTACAGGAATAATTGGGGAGCTATTAGAACTCGTCATCGAAGAAGACGGGTTCAAGATGATTTTAGGACAAGTACTCAAAATCCACTCACAACTTCTCACGTGCGTCGTTTAGTAGATGCTGTGTATCATGATCAGATTGTACATTTTAAGCTGAATCTGTCCTTTGGTTTTATTCTCCGTCATAAAATCAACGGTGAACGTAGGTATTTTCACAGTAGTTTCAATAATCATCGATTGTTTGACCGGCCCATTGTCATCGGGCGACGTCTCGATATCGATCATTTTGTGTCTCTGTTTGAACAGTTAGACATCGAAAGGTATCTATTGAATCAAAGACCAGACTCTGGGTGTTAGAGCTCATTACTAATATAATGGTGTATACTAATAAGTTCGGTTCGTTTCCATTATTCGGGGCCCCTCCTAAAGATATCCCTCGAGAAATTTTGAAGCATAAGTACATTAAGACGATGGTTGTAAAGAGGGGGTCGAATTCGCCCTACACGGATAATTTATGTTTCTTTAGATGTTTGGCTCATCAGTTTAAATCCATTACACTTAGTTCGGAGCACACGGTCACAGCGATAGAACTTTACCATCGATATCAAACAACGCAGGGAGGTCGGTCAAAGAGTGTCAAAGATTTTCAAGGTGTTAGTTTTCTAGACTTAGGGGAGCTTGAAAAGTTGTTCCAGTGCAACGTCTATGTGTACGAATTGAAACTTGATACCGATAACGATCATTATCTACGCAAAAAGAAGATGGTAGCCGAATTACTGCGCAGATCCTCCTGCCGCTATGAGACCACTATGTACCTGAATTATTATAAAGGTCATTTTTCTTATATCACCGATGTAGCTCACTACGCTAAGGCGTGTAGTTGTAACCGATGCCGACGGATTTTTGATCAATATCGTAATGTAACGAAACACATACCCCGTTGTAAACTGCTCGTCACCCATTATTTTCCCGGCGGTGTGTTTGCTTTGTCAGATTCTATTTTCGACAAACTGGATACGATAGACATAGCAATCCCTTTGCATGAACGCTATTATCCACATAGAATTACTTACGATATAGAAACGTACCTGGATAAAAGCAGCGGCTCGCAATCCGCATCGTCAGAGTTGAACTATATCGGTCAACATAAATTACTCAGCATCAGTGTTTGCTCAAACGTAGCAGGGTACGAAACTCCTCAGTGTTTTATTTCGGAAGGTGACCCTGCCTCACTTGTTGACGAATTTATCACTTACTGCTTCGAAATCAGTCGGTCTGCTTTTGAACATGTGACCAGTTCCTTTTCTATCTCTGGAGGTACTTCTACTCTGAAAACGTTGATTTAAGGCGAGGAAAATGCCGCAAACAATAACGAAGATGACACTCGATATTTACGAAACGTATTAACATCGACATTGGGTGCTTTACTTAATTATTGCGGACAAATTCCTGTCATTGGTTTAAATTCTGGCAAATACGACATAAATGTTATGAAAAACCTCATCTATAGGAGTCTTGAAAAGTTACTGCAAAATGAAGATGATGGTGAGCATGACGGGTGTTCAGCCGTCAGTCAGATCATCAAACGCAATGGCGATTACATGTCTATTTCTTCCAAATGGCTAAAATTGCTATACATCAAAAACTACTTAGCGCCCGGGTGTAGTTACAAACAGTTTCTAGAAGCCTTCAAATGTCTAGAAGAAAAGGGATTTTTCCCATACGATTGGAAGGATGGGCTCGAAAAATTGGCGGTGACCTACCTCCCACCTCACGCCAGTTTTTATAATCAACTAAAGGAGACTAACATTTCCGACGATGAATATCAATATTGTCAACAAGTGTGGCAGGATCGTAAGATGACGTCGTTTCGCGATTTTTTAGTATGGTATAATAACAAAGATGTCGTCCCTTTCTTGGAAGCGCTAGATCAAATGTTTCGATTTTACAAAGAAAAAGAAATGTAAATGTTCGAGTGTGTAATGACGACAATGTTTTCGAATTTATCAATGACCCCTTTTTTAGAAATTTATCCACTTTAGATAACGGTATGTATGAAACTGATCTTCACAAACGCCTCGTCGAGTTAGATCTCCCCATTCAAATCGGTTTCTTTGTTTACCAATATGCAAAGCTGAGAATGTTACAGTTCTATTATGATTTTATGCTAAATTTTGTTGACCCAACTGATTTCGAGTATTGTGACATGGATACAGATTCTGCTTATTTGGCCATTTCCTGGGAGTTATCTTTAAACCACACATGCGCTACCTGTACGAACAAGAAAAACATCTTTGGTTTCCCCGCACCGACACCCCTGAACACAAAAAGTACGATAAGCGCACTCCGGGCTTATTCAAACTAGAATGGGAAGGCGATGGTATCATCTCCTTAAACAGTAAATGTTACTACTGTTTCGGCGCGAATAAACACAAGGTTAGTTGTAAAGGGGTCAACAGAAATTCGGCTACCATCACGAAGGACAAGTTCTTTGATGTTATTCAAAATCAACGCTCCGTGCGAGCAACTAATAGAGGTTTTAGAATGAAAGATGGTCAAATGCACACTTATATTCAGGAAAAGACTGCACTTTCATATTTATACATAAAACGTAAAGTATCCGACGATGGTGTGTCCACTACCCCCTTGAATTTGTAGAGCTAATGTATACCTTAAACGATCATGCATATTTGTATATAATGTGTTCCCATCTTTAACATTCGTGATTATGCTGAATCTAAGCTATATCCTGTACCGTGTGTGTGTGAATAAACTGTGCACATAACCGCAATCCTACTTGTTTGTGTTATTCATTGCCTACAGTCTCTCCACTGAGCCATGTATTCACTCCTATCAAACGATCGAAACCTCACCTTTCAATTCCCCACTTAAATCCTGTCTGTCCAGCCAAACTTCACAATAGAAAATCAATACGTCCCCTCTCCCTCCCACCTCATCGTTTAGTTAAGGTCATCACAAGGACATTTTCCTTTCAACCAGTGACCATCTCTTAAGACCTTCCCAGAACGATCCCTCGGATCGACTTTGGGATAACTTGTTTGCTCTGCTGACCAAATACAAAAGGATTACTCGCGAAAACAAAAGGATTGACACTCAGAGAACAAAAGGAAGGGGGGTGTAGTCAACGGTGCATCAGAATACTACTTAAGACAGCAGCACAAAAGGCACGACTGTTAAAAAATCCATTCATGTTGGTTACAGCATCGAAATTCTTGTCGTGGTAATACAGAAAAATTGGTGTGCCGTTGTCGTTTTACCCCGGGTGAATGATAGGTTTCTCGTTACCTCGTGTCACCACAATCAGGAGGTGTTCGGGCAATGCGGCTACAAACTTTTCTGAACCATCCAAATTACCTTAGTCTTTCAGAACTCCTGCAAGACGATGTGATTCTTTGGCTTTCCTCGTTTGTTCACCTTTTCCCTCACGAATATTCTTCCACTTGACAGTATCTTTTTGTGGTGTGCCATACCAGTGACGATTGCCCTTTACAAGCACATTTATTTGGTCCTTCTCGTTGGCAATCATTCCTGTACTTTTGAATTGATACCTCCATTCATGGTTTCAATCCTCACAAATTACATGGTCATGATACCGTCTAAAGTAAATTCTTCGTTCGACTGCATTACGCGTTCGAGGATGGTAAACACGCGATCGGCATTCTGGCGTTTGGTGTCTACGCATGAGTGGAACAAATATATCCTCGCGAAATGAAAATTTTTCCTAACGTAGGGTGGGATGGATGCAATATGGTGCTACATTTGATGCCAGATTTGAACTGAATACGTGTTCAAGAATTCCTCTTTTACTATTTCATCTTGGTGGCTGAAATAATCTTTAACTGTTCTGGGTTATTCAGATTTTTTCTCCCTTGGACAGTCCTCGCACCTTCAGCCCTCAACTTTGTACAGGTTTCTTTTAGAACTTGGCAAATACTTGTGGCTGAACACATAGGAACACCTAGATTTTTTTGTGTTGGGGGGTGGTCAGAGATGGTCCGAATTATGTTGTTTTGACCAATCAGCGATATAACTATCTAAGCGAAGCGCCACATTAGTTGGGGCGTAGCGTATTAGAAAATTTTGATTACTCTAAACCCCCAGGTGGCAGGAAACTGTACTTAGAGGGTGTACTTGAGCTTAATGTATCCATCCTTGGAATATAGAAATCATGTCTGGAATTAATCAATTCGTGCGAAAAGAAAGATCGATTTATTCAACTTAGTAATACAAATACGTGTTTGTAAGGTGACACAAAAATCATAATAATCTACGTATCCTCTTTTATTTGATTTTTTATCTCATCGCCCTATAGGGGCTAGATGAGGTATTGTAGTCACTTGTCTAGTGGAGCTATATATTGTACTGTGTACCCATGGGAAAATGGTTGCCATGGAAACGCTTGGAATGGATGAGTAGCGACACCCCAGGGGTACCCTATGGTAGAGTGACCATGGGTACAGGAGGGTCCTGTTGGGTGGTATAAATGAAAACGTGTCCGTGCCAATGTGTATGCGTGTGCGCGCGCGTGTGTGTGTGCGTCCGGACCTGTCCAAATTGTGGTTTTTCCAGGATAGTTTGAAAAGCATATGAGCCATTAAGTTGAAAAAAGCCAATTTTGCCCCAAAATTGCTATTTCTAGCATATCTTCAGAAGTATTTGAGCATTTAATGCAAAATTGTGCAAAAAACTTACGTGAGAATGAAATGTTCAAGGTATATCACTTTTGTTGTAAAGAGAGTGAAATTTGCTGATTTTGAGAAAAAAAGCTAATTTTGCCCCAAAATTTGTATTTCCAACAAATTTGGAAACTACTAAACCAATTAGCTTAAAGGTTTGGAAGTACTGAGCAATAAACTTTTAGAAATTCCATGTGCAGGCCCTGTATTAAAATCAATGTGCATGTTGGCGATGAGATACGCAACTCCGTGGATTGCCCTCTTGTTTTTTTATTTTTTAGTTCTTGACAAATAACTTTCTGCTGAGCACATTTGGGTCAACCCTGCCAAACTGAGTGGAAGCAGAGATTGTTTGAACTAATTATTTTTCCTACTAACTAGTGGGGGTATCTAATTGGATCGCCACCATTGGTTGGCGTGGAGTGAACAAGAAAATGTTGGCTTTTCAAAAGCTCCCGATGGCAGGATCCTGCACTTTAAGGGTGTTGTTGAACTGCATGTACCTAGCCTTGAAATAGGGATATCATGTCTGCAATAAATCAATTCCTACGAAAAGAAGAATCAATTTGGTTTAATTGGTGATACAAATCAGTGTTTCTAAGGTGATACAAGAATAAGAATCGCAATACGTTAGGCATCCTTTTTCATTTTATTTTTCGTTTTAGCCCTTTGCAAACACTTTTTGATGAACACATTTTCTCACCGACGCCTAGGAATTGGGCGGAAACCGTGATTCTTTGAACTAATTATGTTTGTTACTAACTTACGGGTTGCTATCTATAAGCGGAGCGCCACCAAATTTTGGCTTTTCAAAAGCTCAGATGGCAGGAAACTGCACTTCCCTGGTGTTCTTGAACTGAATTCACCTAGCTATAAAACAGGATCTTAAGTCTGCAATTTCTCAATTAAAAATAAAAACATATTATGGAAAAAATGGTAATAATTTGGACTGATCTTATTTAGAATATTTATGCTATTGTCATTTCCATTCTGACGATAGCAGTTTCTTTTCTTTTTTTTTTGGAGAAATTATAAACTTCCAGGTAACGTTAGACAAAAATTTTTTTTTTTGCATTTATTGCCTTCAGTTTTTCCCGAGAAGTTGTAGTTCCAGTGAAGTTACAACAATTTTTCCTCTCTGACGATTAGTTTTTTTTTTATTACTTAATAAATGCATAATGAAGTACAAAGCTAGTTTTTGTACCGATAATTTGGTAAGTAATAGCTACCTTGATGTGAGAAACGTTATGCAATAAATTATTTCGATAGGTAGGGAAAACATGGAATGAGTGATGGTTTAACTGAACTGGGATAGGGTTGTAAGTGAGGAGTTGTCCTCCATCTCCTTTTGAGAAATGTTGCACCTACTAGGTAATCTTAGATGCAAGCTAGTGAAATACTGGGCATATTTTGAAGTCATAAAATGTGTAAGGCTGAGATATGAAAAAATTCCAACTAGTAGGCCTGAGCCTATTTAAAATTTTCAGACTATAAACGCTTCTACACCGTAATATGAGAAAATACCCGGTAACCTTAGACACAATTCAGTGCAATAGTAGGCATCTTTATATGTCATAAGATGTTCTAGACTGAGATATGAAAAATTCCATCTGGTATTTCAGATTTTAGGACTATCGTCGCTCTGACACTTTTGGGGGTGGGACACCTCCAGACACACCAGGTTGCCGGCGACGGTCCTGACTGGTGCTCATTATTAACCACAGAAGCTAATGCTCCTGGTAACGTCTGGAGTCGATCTAAGTTAGACTGTGGTCCATATGGGCCAGAATGCAAGAATTCTGGGTAACAGAATTAAGTAACTCTTCAGGGGAGTACTGGTATTTTTGAGGTCGAAAATTATGAAAAAAGTTTTAATGACACATCACATAGGCCAGTCTGCTAATAGGATAGGACCTTGAACTGTTTTATGAAGCTGAAAAAACTGATACAACCGTTGGAACGGGGGTGCGGGCCTCCTCGCCCCCCCTAACTCCCCCCCCCCTGATTACGGAGAATTTATTTCTTCTTTAGTGAAGCCTTTAAAGGTGGCGAGTAATTTAGGAATTACTTGTGGCATTCAGGAAATTTGTTACTTTCAATTAGAAGTCTTGAAATACGGTCCAGTACAGAATTTGGCACTAGGACGTTTTGAACAAAAAACGGGGACGTTTTGGTACTGGAACTTAGTGTTGGTGACGTTTTGACTGGTTAGCACTGATCTCTGTGCTCGGTTAAGATCATGGCCGAGTCGTCTGAACACTAATTTGAATATCTAAACCACCGAGAATGATATGGTAATTAGAGGGCGGACTTCACGAAATTGCTGTGACACTACGGAGACACGTCCGCCATGTATGAAGAGGTAAAAAAACTAATATTATAGCGTAGCAATGCCCGCAAGGTCAACGCGGCCTTGTAGGAAGACGTCGGGTATAGGCCTATTATCAAGATGCCGGAATCTTGCCTGTCGCACGGTTGTATTAACAGGCGAAAGAAAGGCAGTGGGATCTCCTTTCTGGGTGATGAAACTTCGAGGAACTTCTTTGGATAAGGGGAATCTGAAGCGATGCACGTCACTTTTTTATCATGCCCGAGGATTACGTGAAATACCCATCATATGTGGCCAACATTTTCTCAAAATGTGGAATAACATTTAGACTGCTGAATATTATTTCTATGGATCACCAGAGTAAAGCTTTACCGTACCAATTTTCAAATAGATTCATGTCCCTTTGAAAGACAATTTTCTGTAGACGGTACGCTGCCAGTGACCAACATTTTAAACCAAGAAAAGCGATTGTTGTTCTTATCGGCCTACTATTGTAGAATATGGGGGGTTTTAGGGGTTCACAGTCGTGGATATGACTGCCCCAGCGACGGATGTTTCACGGAACGAGAGAGACGTCAGAACCAAGATAGATTTCTGGTTAGCAATTAAAGTTCCATTTATTGATGATTTGACTGGCACATAAATTAAGCAAAAATCAAGATGATGAAAGAGAGAGAGAAAACGACGGAGAGATAAGATGACGTAGGCCTACATGGTGTACAGAGACTGAGAGAGACAGACGATGACTACGGTTGGATGTCCAGAGAGCCAGTGTCAGCGGCATGGCGAAGTCGATGGATTAACCCACGCCGAACTACTAAAGATCACGGGATAGACTGCTGACACTGACCAATCACAGGTCAAATGGTTGACCTACGTAATTGAATGAGGCGGTTGCCATCCGTGATCTATCCAATCACGAAAGGATTGCGCAACCTTTCTGAGAACAGGGTCCAAGTTTACTATTTTTAATGTATTTTATTGTCTAATCTGACTGTCTGAGGGAAATAAAGAAAACAGTTTAATAAATCTGGGGTAAACACCGGAAGACTGAACTTTGTACGACCTTTTGCGTACGGTGGGGTAGAATGACCATCTCTATACAACACTATTATGAAGGTAAGAAATTTAGTTATATATTTTTCGTATAGCGCTTTCTAAGAGAGACCCTCCATGAAATTGTTATCAGTGTGATCAAAACAATTTTCACATTTAGTTCAAGCCTATGCAGTGGCACACATACGAGGGGTACGGGGGGGGGGGTCATGGAAACCTTGTGCACCCAGACGCCACCACACTGGAATACAGGCTCTTGAGAAAATGCGCTGTGCCATGATCACCACCGCCTAGGATCACCACCTTGGGAAAAAAAATTCGAAAACAAGTACAGTGGCAAAAAATGAAAGTCTTCACTCTTTAGCATCGTGTATGGGGAAATTTTTATATTGCTGCTAAACGCTGGACCTCCCATGGGTACATTCCCGCAATATAGGCGGGCTGTCTCTGGCTGGGATTGCTGTCGGCATAATCTATAGCCTATTTCCTACCAAACCATCCGATTAGGCTAACCTGGATGGACATAGCTAGTACCCCGTTACCCCAGCCCCAACGTAAAATTTTCGTGGCTACACCACCGGCCATCGTGGGGCGAATTGTTTTCCTGAATCTTTGGTTACACTATATTAGGCCACACACGCAGTGAAACACACGCATTGAGCCTAGGATACACTATAGGGCCTAACTTAGGCATAGGGCCTAGGCGCGCGCTAAACGTTAGGAGGTCACGGTTGTTCGAAAAAGCTCCTTTGCTACGAGCGAATTTTCACTATTTTACGGTTGCTGTGACTTCCATTCTATAATTTAACAGCACATTAATATAATTTAAGCTAAAGGCAAAATTTGTTGAGTTTTTTGTAATTCATAGGTGCGCGATATATCACTCGCGAATTTACAGCACACACACAATGCACACACAGCATAAACTTTTTGCCCTCCATACATGGCGGACCTCTCTCCATGGTGTCACAGCCGTTTAGTATTAACGGTAATGGAAGTCCGCACTCTAGCTAACTATATCATTCTCTGTGATCTAAACTTGTAGTACGTACGTATCGTAGTCAATAGATTAGAGAGGGCGGACTATGGCATTCTAAGGTTCCTCTGTATTACTAACCACTAGTAACTGAGAGATCAACATCACGAAACTCAGGGAACGTTGCTTTCAAATCTGTAAGTATAATTCATCAGTTACATGTCAAATCACGACATGAGTAAAAATTGTGTACTTTGATTATGCACTTTCAAATTTTCTTTTAACCCAGTGTCTGTCAGTTGCCGAAAACTCCGGAAGTTTTAAGTTAGGCTGCCCAACGTCAGTACAGCTTTCCAAATATGGAAGTGAACGACTCTCACTGAACGATCCTTGATGCTATCAGTGTGTGTGACTGTACGTTGCGGCGCTGCCATAGTATGAATGGTATGTGGAAACTGGAAAAGCTTTCTCGTCAGCAGCAAGCACAGCTAACTAAGGCCTCGATCTGATGTGATAGGCATATTGCGTTCCCCCATTTTCGTGCAGTAAATTGGGACACATATAGCAGTAGGCCTACACTTATTTTGTTTAGCCTTAGGCTAGCCTAACTGCACGAAAGTACGACCAGCCATCCCTAAGTTAGTCGAACAAGGTAGACTAGACCTACATTGTTGCTGTGTTAGCGTTAGGTCAGGTTAGAACTGAAGTAGCTAATGGAATTAAAAAAAAAAAAAAAAGAAGTGTAGATCTAGGCCTAACTTTGGCTCGAATTTAAAATCTGTGACCACAGGCACACAATACACCATGATATTCTTGAATGAATGAACACTGGAAGTAGCATGGATGTATAAACCTTCACGTATCTAACGTCAAACGTTGGAATATTTCTACCTGCTGGAAATTCAAAATCTTGTTTTAGCAAGTCTAAAGTATGTTCATACTAACATGACCGAATCTGGTAGGAATTGCACCCTGAAATCTGTCATTTTTTCCACTATTTAGGCCCCTACTTGAGTTAACAATACGATGTAAACCTGCCAAACTTTAGTGCACATTAGCATGGACATCATTACACAAAGAGTGCCCTTTTAAACAAATCTGATGTGTAAGCCTACAGCAGTTACCTTGAACAAGCTAGCAACAAAAGTTAACTAATCAGGACAAGGGCAATTAAACAAACAGTGTCTCAGCTTACTTCTAAGTCATTTCAAGGTATGGTAGCCAAAACGTTGTTAGGCTGCTTAGTTCATTGCATTTTTGGGCTTATTTTTTGGGGGTGTGCGAAGTTTGGCAGTGCGCGAAGTTTGGTATATGTGTTACACTTCAATAAATAGTGTTAGAGTGTAACCTGATGTTAATTCTTTTGTTGATTGTTTAAATAAGTTAGATAATAACTAAATTGGTATGTATGGTTTAATTTTGGGATATGTGTGATGTGCCACAAGCTCCATACCATAGTAAATGGTGGGTAGTGCATACACATGATGTTAGTAAAATTTTAGTGCTAAGGGTATTTTCATATTCATTCTGATAATGCCCAAATTATAATTGATGCCCTCATTTATGGTTATCATCATTACTTTTGGAACAATTTGAAGCCTGAGTAATCGTATTTACAAAATGTTGATGAATTTCGGTAATTCAGAATTTATATTTATATTATAAGGTAGCCATTGACTGCACAGGCCTTTCCAATGCGCCTCTAGCATGACATTCACCAATCACATCTTTTGAAAGCTTAGGTCAGGCAGATTGAAAGAGTGAAGCACGCCACCATTTTTTGTCATTTCTACACTAAGTCAACGACAGACGCACTCGACAAGCACCTTGGGGAAAGTTAGTTTTGTTTGGATTGTCGTAGAGAAGGTGGTATAATTTCACCTACAGTGACACACTTTTTTGTTGCATATTCATTTTAGAAAATACCTATTCATAAGAAAACGTTCCGACTTTTGAAGGTGGAGCTGTCACAAACCTATCACAAATGATACATTTCCCTAATAGTGCGTTCGAAGGTCACCCCGTCATATCATTGTATATCATAAATGACATTCAGAAATCTATATTTACACCAGGGTTAGGGTTAAACGTACAGTTTAGAGGAAAAAGTTGGCATTTTCTAAGGAAGAGGGAGTGATGTATGAGCATAACCAGATGTTAATTGTTTTGTTGATTGTTTAAACAGATTATTGTTTGGGAGTCAGCTGCAAATTCATCTGTATGCATATGTCTGTTATTTTTATGTAAATTTAACCAGGTTTTGTATGAGTTGCAGTTTGTTATGGCAATTGGTATTCTGTTGCCAATTTTCACAGGGAGCACTGTCTGTAATACATGCAAATGCACGTTATTCATCGTGTTTGTCTCATCTCTTGTCTAGTTCCTATATACTTTCTTTCCCACCTATATCTTATTTCTCCTCATTGACTACTGACCTACGTCCTACACACACCCATTTGAAGCCATTTAGTAAGCGTCATCAAGTGGCAATTCATCTTGTTTGTCTCGTCTCTTGTCTAGTTCTGAGTTTCTTTCCCACCTACATCTTATTTCTCCTCATTGGCTACTGCCCTACGTCCTACACCTGTTGGAACCCATTTAGTAAGCGATTCAGATTATTTGGTAAAGAGAAAACACCCCATGATAGGTATAAAATTGACTATGACGTATAAAGTTTTTTTTTCTTGTTCATTGTATGTTCTTGTGTATATCACATCATTAAAAAAGAAGCAAAATTCATTTTTCTTTTTTTTTTTAAATTTTTTTTTTTTTGTTTCCATGGAATCCGATTTCAATAAAATTTCGTAGCATGTTTGAAGGTCTGTAGCCACTACCTACGAGCCATAAGAGGGTAGACAGGGGCTTTCTCAACTCCAGCTGATATCCACACTGCCTTGGTAGAAAAGTCAACAAGCATAGTGCAACAAAGATAAAAAACTTTTCATGATACGAAAGTGCGATCACAAAAAATTAACATTGCTTCAACACTCAAATCCGCCATAAAATGTTTCAGAAGGCATGTACTGTAAAGGGATCTATATTACATGCAAGGTTTGGGCAGTATCTTGGTACCCAAGTCAGAACCGGTATTTGCAGTAGCAGAGGAAAAATTTTTCCTGCAAGTACCGGTACTTTTGAATACTTTGCAGAACCGGGGAGAAATCCTCGGTGCTGGTATCGTCTCCAACAGATCAACAAAATTTTTTTTTCAAATGTAGCTTTAACACTTACAAATCAACATCAAAGCAGACCAACAATAAATTCTATATCCATTTTTAAACTTTGCAATATCTTTTTTTTGTATGTATTTTTAATGTCATATTTCAATATCTCACAAAAACAAATCTCAAGGCTTCTTAAGTAAATGTATTCATCACCGTAAACAATTGTGGTTGACCTGATACAGAGTGGCGGTTACTGTCTTATGGCTATTAAAGCAGCTATTTTCCATTACGTTGGTAAAATCATGCAAACCACGCAGGCTAGGCCTCCACATATTGCCTATTTGTTAACACTAACTTTAATACTGTAAAACAAGAGTAAAGCATCCGTGTGTCATACTAAACAAAGGTAGAACTGAAGAAGAACAACTCTGGCTACAGCAGTGTAGAAGTGGAAACAGAATAGTACCTTTATGTGCAATACGAGGTTTTTTTTTTTGTGTGTACCTAGTGGGTGCCTATCTTTGTATGTATCTTTAGTCCCATGTAATCATATCCGTATGAAGTGGCTCATTTGGTTACCCCAGAGGGTCTGTGATGTTGATGGCACAGGTTGGATCCCAGCTTGATACTGCTTTTGCCATGTGATTTTTGATCCCTTGCCAAAGGCGGGCAAGGAATCTTTGGGACGATGATTTGGTGTATGTGTGTGCACATGTGTGTGTGTGTGCAGTATGTATGTGTGTGAAGAAAAATTTGTGAATGCTCTAGCTTTTGAATTGAAAATGCAAGATGGGTCAAAGTTGGTGTGTTGATAGAACATATAAAGATCTCAGCTGGGATTGTTTTCGTTGAGGGTCAAAGGTCATCTAAAGTCACTATCAGGCAGAATGTGTACAAACTGTTTGCAGTATCTCAGAAACGACAAGTTGCGTCATTTTCCAACTTGGGTGGTATGTACTGCTCTTTAAGTGAGATTGTAAGAATATTCTTGTAGGTCAAAAGTCATCTGAGGTCATCAGAATCATAATGTAAAAAAGCTTGTGAACACTCTATCTTTTGAAGGGAATGTGCAAGACAGTCCAAAGTCAGTGTGTGGGTAGGATATTTAAAGACCTCAGTTTCAAATTAATGACTGACAGCCTTGAATTGAAAGATATTGTGTACAAGTTTGCAGATCGATTCGTAGACTCTACTTCCCGCGATTTTCGAAAGCCAGTCAGGAGTCTAAAATGCTCGTGGCAGGCAGGGCTTAGTTCATACTTAGATGCAAGGCAGGAACGTTGCTTATAATCATGAATCGCGGAAATTCCCAATCCAGCTTATGCAGTAATGTGAATGAAATTTTCATTATTAATGGCGTCAATTAAGTGAAGTAAAAATGTCCCCATTTGTCGCAATTCATAGTATAATTAGTGCCGGAAATCTTCTCCACTGGGTGTGCCTGCCTGCCTATTTCTGTAATCAGGGTTGCCATATGGCATTTTAAACGCCAAAATAGGCAAATTTGGTTTATTTTTTACCTTTGCGGGCCAGTAAAAATTAGAAAGTGCGCGCATTTTGGCGCATTGGGGGTATAATTGAAATAAGTTTAAAACACTCACTTTATCACGAAAGTTCAAGAATTTTTTCCCCCCGATTTAGTAGTCACCCGAGTGGGACAGTCACAGGTTTACAATTTACTCGCCACTTGAAGCAACATAGATTGAATGTGTAATGATGTATATCATACTGTAGCGTGTTGAAAACGTCGATAAGTGTTACACTGTACAAAAAGGAAGGGTCAAATTTCCTCAAGTAGGAGCTTGTTTTGCTTTGCGTTTTTGATTCCTTGCCGAAGGCAGGCAAGGAATCTATGCAATGGTGATGTTGTGTGTGTGTGTATGTGCGTGTGTATGTGACGCTTTGCTTGTAAACACGATATCTCAAGAAGGGTAACTCTTAGGGATTTCATACTTGGCATGTGGAATGCCCATATGATACAGAAGGCCCCTATTGTTTTTGGTTGAGGTCAAAGGTCATTTGAGGTCACAGGGGTCAAACTGTAAAAACCTTGTAAACACGATATCTCCAGAACGATAACTGTGACTGATGTCATACTTGGTGTGCGGGTTGGTCATATTGAGTAGATGATCCCTATTGTTTTTGGTCAAAGGTCATTTGAGGTCACCAGAAGTCAACCTGTAAAAACCTTGTAAACACAATATCTCCAGAAGGGTAACTGTGACTGATGTCATACTTTGTGTGTGGATTGTATATAAGTGAGTAGAACACTCTTTTTGATTTTGGTGGAGGTCAAAGGTCATGTGAGGTCACCAGAGGTCAAACTGTAAAAATCTTTTGAACACAGTATCTCCAGAAGGGTAACTTTGACTTATGTCATACTTGGTGTGTGGATTGGTCACATTGAGTAGGTTATCCCGTTTTCTTTTGGTGGAAGTCAAATGTCATTTGAGGTCACAAAAGAAGAGGTCATTTTGGGTTAGAGGCTCATTAATGTGGTGTTTCAAGAAACATAACTGTAGTTGATCTCATACTTGTCATGTGGACAATTCATGTTTGTTACACACTAATATAACCATGTAGCAAGGAATCACAAAGCCTTTTGGCTTTCTGCTTTTTTTTTTCATTTCAGGTAATTTGGCCAGCCATTTGGCAAGTTACCCCACAAACAAACTGGTAACCTTGATTATAGTCATTATAAGCCCATGGATTGAGTAATGAATGAAACTGGATTACATTGGATAGCTGTAGCAGCAGGATAACCTAAAAAAGTTATGTCAAAGGCTTAGGAAGCAGTTTAAATTAATATTTTAAAACACAAAATTGCTGATAACTTGAAAACGGGAGGAGATATGGACTTTTTCCTTTCATAGAGGAAATTTCAAAAGTACTTTGAGTGTGATCTTTCTATCTGTGCAATTTCTGTGTTAATCAGAGTTAATCCTACAGAGTTATGATGATGTGTACTAGTTCCACGAAATTCCCTTAGAACACATTTATGATGCAAATTTTTGGCTGGGATTGTCCTAAATGGATCATCAGAGTTATTTTGATAATGAACATGTTTTAATATAGACCGATCAGCAGCAGTTCATCTATATTAGTGTCACCGAAGTTGTGCTCAAATACCGTAAAAAACAATTTTCAAACAATTCAAACTTTTTTTTTAAATTTCCAAGTAATCTGATTTCCGTAAAGTTAGTCCCACGTTGCATGTTTGAGCATCTATAGCCTACGTACCATAGTAAATATCATTATATGTATTCCCTAAGGCAACTCGTAGTCAGGATCCATCTTAAGGTCATAAAATATGTCTTGAATAAGATGAAGGGCGGCTGCAGAAAAACAGCTTATCTTTGTTGTTTCTTTTTGTTGCTTCATCATCGCATTAATTGATACAGACTCAGTTATAACCAGCAAAATAAGGATAGTGTTTGCGGCGACTTAGGAACTTGAGTCAAGGTTTTCAAACCAATATGTTCGACAAGAAGAGAGAGAAAATAAAGCACAAGGCAAAGGCAGCACTGAGTGGGGAGCGAACCTGACACACTATCATCACAAACCCGCTGGAGTCACTGCATGAGCCACTTCATGCGTAGATGATTACATGGGTCTAAAAAATATACAAAGATAGGCACCCAGGAGACATGCCAAAAAAAAAAGTACCACTGGAATTATGCCTAAACGTAACTTTTTCTCTTTCCACTTCTACGTAGCTGAGCTGCTCTTCTGCAGTTCGCTTTTGTTTAGTGTGACACGCGGGTGCTTTACTCGTCGTTTACAGCAGGTTAGTGTCAACAAAATGAGCAATATGTGTAAGCCTAGCCTGCATGGTTTGCACGATTTTACCCACGTTAGGGAAGATAGCTGCTTTATTAAACATAGGACAGGGACCGCCACTGTGTACTACAACTACAATCGTTACGGTGATGAATACATTTACTTTCAGAAGCACTGAGGTTTGTTTTAGTGAGGTATTGAAATGAACAGTTTTAAAATGGATTTGGAATTTGTTTTTGGTCCATTTTGATGTTGATATGTAAGTATTAACGCTACGTAAAAAAAACCAAATTTTTGTTTCTTTGTTGGAGGCAGTACCAGTACCACCGCCACCAAGAATTTCCCCGGTACTGCGAAGTATTTAAAAGTACCGGTACTCGCGTATTCAGATTTTTCTTTCGGTACTGCTAATACCGGTACTGCGAATACCGGTGCTGACTTGGATACAGGGATACCGCTCAACCTTAATGTGAGATCTTTAGAGGTAATAACATGAGAAAAACTTGTAAAGACACTATTTACAAAAGGGAGACAATTTCAGACTTGAAAGTTGCTCTTTTTAGATGGAGTATATAAATATCATAATTGGTCTTGGTTTTATGTGGGCCAAATGTCATCTGAGGTACTTGAATACAAAATGTTAAGACCTTTGTTGGTGTTGTTTCCCTCTTCTGTCTTTTCCTATGGGTAGAAGGTATTTGAGCTCCTTTCTAAGCAAAGACCGGCAATGCTTGCACATTTAGGAAGTTCCAATTTGAAAACTGTTACCTGTCAGTTAGGTTATTAAGTGTAGTTGCTGTACTAATTTCACAAGTCTTTGACTTACAGTAAAATGATGAAACTTCATCTATGCATCTTCAGCTGGCATTATGCTGGTTTTTGATAAAACATATCTGAAAGCATCTGTAAAGTATCTAAAAGTCTAATTTGGTTGATTAAGTTCAACAGATGCAATACACCTTTGAGTTTCTATTTAGTCCCCAATTTAGCAGTGCAGTATTTGGTATCATGCTTCTTTTATTTATTTCTCTTGTTTTGACAGTTCAAAATCCTTGCTTAGTTTTCAAAGCCATAATTGGCTTTTAATTTCATCTGAGACATTTTTTTTTGTCTGAAAATTGTGATTGTCAAATGACTTCTTTTGAAAATGGTGAGAAAGGTTGACCTGACTATCTTTCTCAGAGAAATCATTATCTGAGATACAGCTGTCCTTCTGTCATCAAACAATGTGGAATAGATTTGTTTTCTGAAGTGGAGATAGTTGTACATCAAAGATTTCTTTTCGGGAAAAGTCTTATTTTACAAATAAGATATATAAGTTATTACCCAGTCATATGATGGGGAAGATCGAGGAATTTATGTAGTTTATATAATTGGCAATCATTTCAACTGTCATATGAGTATATCTCTTGTTCCTAGAAAATTTGTACTGTAGCTACAATTTTGGACAAAATACCTTGGGACACTCCGCTCCCCCGTTCAATGTTGGCTGCAAGATTGCTGTTCAAAGGGTACATTCACTCCTATAGCACAACATTGGGAAGGGGCGTGGGGTTTCATGTTATCCTCTCACCTAAAATTCAGTGTTATATTTGTGTATATATATATATTACCATATTTTATATATGAATGAAAAAATTGAGAAGTTGACAGACAATCGAGTCTATAAATGAAAAATTGAGCAGTGAAAAACTCTCTGGTCATGCCGTGAATCGAACCTTGGCCTTCTCATCCAAGCTGACCTAGACCTACAACCAACAGCGTCCGACAGTATAGGAATGAAACTCACGTTCTACCAAATGTTTTGCTAGGAAAATTTAAGCAAACCATGGGAAAATTGCGTAGATTACAAGAGTGAAGATTACATATGTTACCAGCTTCATGCAATGTAAAATTTGTAGTCACAAATCTTGAATTAGCTGCAAAAAATGTAGAAAACCAGCCTTTACTATCATTCTACCAATATTTTTATATGAAGCTGAATCAACAGTTCTGACTTTTACGTAGTTTGGTAGAACGTGGAGCTATTTCATTATATCTTATAACTGGGTTTCCTACCATCATTCTATAATTGCAGTGACACTCCTCTTACAGCAGAATGCAAAAGCTGCCCATCAATGTTATTTCTAAATCCAACCATTTCTTATGTATACGAAACCATGAAACAGTCCATTCATGATCACTCGTTTTCCAACAAACATACAAATAAACCCCCAAATAAAACTTAAACTTCTTATGTTCATAGTCGAAATTCAGAATACTTCAATTTAAAAATCCTTAGACCCATAGGCCTTGATAACTATTTTTTTCATGCACCTTGTCCAAAAATGTTCAATTTTCTTTCAACAGTTGGCTCCAAAATTGCTCCCAAAATACTCAGACAATCTTGGACAAAATACCTTGGGACACCTCGCTCCCCCGTTCAATGTTGGCAGCAAGATTACTGTTCAAAGGGTACATTCACTCTTAAAGCGCAACATTGGGAAGGGCGCGGGGTTTCATGTTATCCTCTTATCTAAAATTCAGTATTATATTTGCAAAGTACGGCAAAGTGTCCCAACAATTTTGTCCAAGATTGTAGGATACCACTGTGCAGGCTGGAGAATTCTTGGCCTCCAGTGTTATTTTACATTTCATGCATACAGTAGGTACTGGAAAATGATGTACAGTATTAATGGCTTCATCTGGTAGCCTGTGGTTACTACAGTAAATTGCAACTTGAAAAAAATTCAATGGAGGTGCATGTGCTGGTGGCAAGGGATCACTAAGCCTCTTAGCTTTCTTGTTTTTTTGTCTATTGATGAACGTGTTGGTTTGAAAGCCTTTGCTCAAGTTCCTACATAGCTGTAAATCCATCCCTATTTTGCTGAATATAACTGAGTCTATCAATTAATAACACTAATGGAGCAACAAAAAAAAAAAAATTGTACACTGTTTCTTTCTGCAGCTGCCCTTCATCTTATTCAAGATGTTCTTATGACCTTGAGAAGTTGAGATGGATCGTTACTACAAGTTACCGGTGGGGATACATATATACTATGGTACGTAGGTTATAGATACTCGTACATGCCACATGGGCCTAGCTTAACGGAAATAAGGTTGCTTGGAAATTAAAAGGGGAAAGAAAAAATAAATGGAAAGTGAAAGTTTTAAATGTTTGAAAATTGCTTTTTAGGGTTTTTGATTATTTATAGCCTAAGTTGCGAAACATTAGGCCTGTATGGTGTGCATGATTTTGCCATCATAATGCAAAATGCCTATTTGTCAATCATTAGACAGTAACCGATTTCCGGAATTCTTGCATTTATGATTTCTCTACATGAGATTTAATTTTTTTTTCTTCAGTTTCCTCCAAAACAGGCAAGATGAGTTTACTGCAACAAAACCCAAACCCAACAAAATTTCAACTATTCTAATGAAGGCTTAGCCTACATAGGTGTGTTGATGCAATATGTAGAAATCTATAGCATCATTGATAGTTGTTTGTTGCAAGAAGATCTGCTGAGCACTGGACGCATGACAGTACAAGTAATAACGAATGGTTTAATTATATGCGAGAATGTAGCTAAAAGTTTAGTTTTGAAGAAAAAAAATAGTTTGCTGTTTACTTTGTGTTCACCTGAATGGACTTTGAGATGTTCTGTAATTGTTGATGAACCTTGACATAACGGTACTGTGGGTAGCTGTTGACTTAGTGAGTACAATAGGCAGTACAGTGGAGAGGCTGAGTAAATGGTTCTTCCTCCCTTTGAATTGACCATTGGGTGTTGCGGGCTTGTTCGGGCTTATTGGATTAGAACACGCTCTAATTTTCTTGGTTTCTTTTAAGCTTCAATGTATCTCAGAACTGTCCATAGAACAGATAATTCCTAAATGGACACCTAGTTCTTTAACCCCTCCCAAAGACTGGTCACACTTTCATAAAGCACAGAGAAATTGGTCTCCCAAATTGGGTTACCATCGGTTTCCATGGTGAAAAATGATGGAAGCCACAAATGGGTTCCCATGGATATTTGGGTTTTTTTTTTAAAATTGTACCTACAGTATGTAATCTTGGGAAGCTTTGACATACATCCCTTATTTATTGTGGTTTATGAGTGCATGATACCATCAGTCATCATCAAAGTCAGTGATGTCATTGTGACTACAGTGGTGGATCGCAGATTTGACAGAAGGGGGCCCTAGCATGACGATTGTTGATCGCCATCCAGGGGAGGGGGAAAAAGGAGGGGGGTTCTCCCTCCCCTTTGCTAAATTTTGGCTTACAGTATGTTGGGTGGGCTACAATCTTGGACAAAATTGTTGGGACACTTTGTCGTACATTGCAAATATAATACTGAATTTTAGGTGAGAGGATAACATGAAACCCCACGCCCCTTTCCAATGTTGCGCTATAGAAGTTAATGTACCCATTGAACAGCAATCCTATAGCCAACATTGAACAAGGCCGCGGGGTGTCCCAAGGTATTTTGTGCAAGATTGTCTGAGTTTTTTGGGAGCAATTTTGGAGCGAAATTCTGAAAGAAGATTGAACATTTTTGGACAAGGTGCATCATAAAAATTGGTTATTGGGGCCTATGGGTCTGGGGATTTTCAAATGAAAGTATTCTGAATTTCAACTATGAACATAACAAGTTTAATTTTAATTTTGGGGGGTTTATTTGTATATGTTTTGTTGGAAAGGAGTGATCATGAATGAATAGATTGTTTCATGGTTTTGTATGCGGACAGAAATAGTTGCGTTTAGAAATAACATTGATGGGCAGCTGTTGCATTGCGTTGCAACAGGAGTGTTACTGCAATAGTAGAATGCTGGTAGGAATCCTAGTTAAAATATATTCTGAAGTAGCTCCACGCTCTACCAAAATGCGTCAAAGTCAGAACTGTAGATTCAGCTTGATATTAAAATAATGGTAGAACGTTAGTAAAGGCTGGCTTTTTACACTTTTGGCAGCTAAATCAAGATTTGTGACTGCAATGTTTATATTGCATGAAGCTGGTAACGTATGTAATCTTCAGTCTTGTAATCTACGCAATTTTCTCTCGGATTGCTTAAATTTTTCTGTCAAAACATTTGGCAGAACGTGGGTTTCATTAACCTATACTGCTCGACGCTGTTGTTAAGTCTAATTCAGCTTGGATGGGGACGCCGGGGTTCGATTCATGGCATGACCATAGTGTTTTTCACTGCTCAATTATCCATTTATAAACTCAAATGTCTGTCAACTTCTCATTTTTCATTCATTCATTCATTCATATATAACGTAAGGTAATATATATATGTATGTTAATATAATGATATAGCTCTAACAACAAATATGTACTTTGAATTCCCTTGAAACTGCTTAAAATGACTGACATATTACAGTGCACCATGTACGGTACAATAGAATGGGTGCCACAATGTCACTGTTATGTGAATATGAGCAAACGTCACAGTTATTAAATTTGCATTTTAGGGGTTTATTTTGTATAATGACAGTACACTTTTTTACCCAGATTAACCTGTAAGTCAGTCATAATAGGCATTAATCGTAGTAACTTTAATACCAGACACCACGTCATCACTGTGAACAATTTGAATAAATAACACATATACATCGATCTTCTTCAACGGACCACTAACATGTTGGTTTTTTTGGGGGGGTTGTTTTTTTTTTCGGTACCTTTCTCGATATCAGAATTTGAGCCGAAAGTACGTCATTTATATCATACAAAATGTTTTAAAGTAGTTGCCTGGTCAACAAGATGCATTGCAGTTATGATGTTACCTCCGCAATGACTGCATTTTGTTCAGCATATTTAGTGCAAATACATGGATTTGGCTGACTTATTCCTCCCTTAACTCTGTAATAACATTGACAACATTCACACAATAATATTATTACAGTAAACCAACTGCGATATAGGCCCCAGACATGCCGTTGCAAGGAATATCATTCCCCTTTTTGCCGTTTAATTTATTTCAAAATTGCCGATTTTTCCTGTGCCCCGCGCATGCTTCTAACCCGTGGAAATTCTCAGACAACCTTGGACAAAATTGTTGGGACACTTTGTCGTACATTGCAAATATAATACTGAATTTTAGGTGAGAGGATAACATGAAACCGCGCGCCCCTTTCCAATGTTGCTCTATAGAAGTGAATGTACCCTTTGAACAGCAATCCTATAGCCAACATTGAACGGGGGTGCGGGGTGTCCCAAGGTATTTTGTCCAAGATTGTAGATTCCATATGGTGCTACATTTGATGCTAGATTTGAATTTAATATATCTTCCCTCTGTACCCCAGTCTACACTCTTGCCCATATCACAAACAATTGATGTTGGGGTAAGTTTCTAAGCTGTGGGAGTTTCCCTCCCCCCTTATGAGTTTTTTTTTTTTAACAAACAGGTCTTTTTTATACAAAATGCTGTAATCGTTTGTGCTTTTTCATATGAGATGGCTGATAAAAAATATTGTCTCAGTTTTGTCATTACGTTTGTTTCTTGGTATGTCGCCATCAATGTGTTGAGAGAGGTTGATAATTCATGACATGAGTGTTTTATTAAGAACAACTTAAAACTTAAGCTATTCAACAGTAAATGAAAACATTGGAACTGATACCAGTGTTGTAGTATGGGCTATTCTTCAAACCATGTCGCTGTCTCTGAGTTTGTCACAAATAAGGCAGTCTTGAGAGTGAAATCTCTGTCACAGATTTATTTTGTGAAAAAAGGTATGTGATATGTTTTTCTCAGACTTCATGTGTGTCAACTGCAGTCATGCTACAGAATGTTGAACTAGTTCTCCACAGAAATGGTTTAGAATTGATTGGATGATAATTGCAGGATGATTTCTGTTTTGAGTTACTATTGTCTTCCCATCACCCAGAATTTCCATCTAAATCAGTTGCATGACCTTGAGTAAGACACTAATGGTGGAGTGAGTTATGGCACAAAAGCCTGAGATTGTGGAAAATCATAATTTACTTCGCTCTTCCCTTGCCTGTCTCAGCATAACTCAGCCAAATTTCCAGCCAAGCAGCCAAAACTCTGAATAGCAGAATTAAGAGCCTTTTCAGAGAAGCACTAGTATTTTGAGGTGAAAAATATATGAACAAAGTTTCACTGACACTTCACATAGGCCTAGTGCGCTAATTGGATAGGGATTTGTACTGTTTTATGTTATTTTATTTTTTATTTTTGGAGGGGGGGCAGGACAGTCCCCTCCCAGCCCTTCTTATATCCGCCTCTGGGTTATAACGGTTGTGGGTACGACGGTAGATATAGGTAGCGACAGGTAATTTGATGAAGTCAGGAAGGCATTCTAGAAGGTATTATTAAATGGTTGCCAGCATCCTTGACACAGTAGATGGGTGTGCAATTGTTGTGCTTAGACTTTTGAAGTGAGTTGCTCATGAATAACCAAACAATGTGAGTTTGGGCTTATTCTGTTTTGTTTTTTTTTGTGTGAGGTCTTTGGAATAATCTCACAAAATATTAATTGTGGTATTTTTGGTTCTTTTCACTTGCATTGAACTTCTTTTCACTTTTAGAAAAGGATGAATGAATGTTGTTTGAAGAAAGCACTGTTCACACAAATCAGAAATTCACCCATACTTTGTAAAGATGTAAACAAACACTACTCAGACGTAAAATGAAAAACCCTTTTTGGAAAGTAACAAATTGGTACTTCACTGATAACCATATTTTCCTCTGTGGATTACTTGAAAAAATTTTGAATGTACATTATGTATCTTGATGTGCAGATATGACTTATTTTTTCTCTCTCTTCAGAAGCTGTTCTGTCTGGCAGTCTGGTACAAAGGCCCATGAAAGGATGAGCTGGTTGTGTTCTACCTTGTTTTATTAGGAGAAAGTGGATGAACAAAATGGCATCACACTGCACCTCTGTTTCTGACTTTCGGTGGCCAATGACTGATATTGATAGAGTTAAGAGGTATTTACACTTGGGATGTGAATCAGGCACATATTATGGAGATTCCGATCGTCAACCCCCTTCTGGAAAGTCTCACTCCTTGGAGAAACTCATACAAACAGACCAAGGAAAAGAACTCATTTCAATTCTCGCAACAGTTGGAAAAGACCATTTTCTATTGAAGAAAGAGCTTGTACTTTTGTTGTATGTACAATGTGCAAGGCACCCATGTGTGACTTTAAGACAAGCAGCATATTCACAATTTGACAATATTATTCAAACTTCTCAGGATTTACTCCACTTTGTTGCCTTAGTCAATAGTTATGATCTGATCCAGGGTACAGGATGGGGACGTAGTTTGAGAAGAGCAATTGGTAATTGGTTCAACAACAAAGATCCATTGTACCTGGCTCACTTGACAACCCAGCAAAGGCGGATTATGAAGAAAAGATGGGATCACAGGGATGTTCTTCGATTAGCTCATGTCAAACCCATGAAGACTGGTGGGTCAATATGCACAAAATAATGCCTCACTTTACCTCCTCAGGAGCATTCCAAATAAACTGATAAGCTTATTTCCACTTTGTCAACAACAGAGTATCATCACGTCTAATGCTTTGCATGTGAGTTCCTAACACTGCATTGTAGTTGACTCTAGTGTGTTGATCTTTGCTACAGACAGGATTCTATGCAAATGTGTTGGTATGTGTATTGTGTGCTAAAGAGGAATTTCAGACAAGGGACATGTCTTCATACTGATTTAAGCAATTTTAAACCTCTTTAAGCAATTTCATACCATTTTCGTTCATACTCTTTACATCTTGGAATCAACTTCTCATGGGCAATGCGATATGTTCAAACTTTTCGCCCAAGAGAGTTTCTAACACTATGCATGTATACGAAGGATGGGGGCATTATTATGTAATTGACCATGATGTGGTGGCTTGTGACGTAGTCGATGACCATTGATGGCCAACATGATTAACATGCATAATTAGTAATTACACAGGTGTATTCAATGTGGCTATTACAAGATCAAGTAGAAGAGAAATTTCTCATGAAAAGGCCACATTACTCTGCTAAGGGTGGTGGGAACAATACCTTGAGATACAAAGGAAAACATAATCTTTATTAAGTTCAAAGTAAAATCTTTCCAGAGATATAGCAATAAGCCATCTATTTACTAATTATGTAGGACAATCAGGTTGGTCTCTGTTAATTAGAGCTGGTCGTTGACTATGTCACAAGCCACACAGATCACGGTCACTTGGGTAATAATGGCTGCACCCTTTGTATATATGCATAATGTTAGAAATTGTTGAGAAGGTCGTTCCAAACTGTCAAGAATATGAATGAAAATGGTTTGAAATGGCTTAAATAAGTCAGAAGACATGTTTCTTGCTGGAATTTCCCTGTAATTATTGTGCTTTTGTGGTTTGAACACAGTGTCTTAAGATGCAAGTTTGAACTTGGTTCGAACTATGAAGGTATGGCCTGAAGAGAATAAGAAGTGTTACTTGCATGAAGGTTCATGGTCAGTTGTGACAAAAACAACTTTAAATTTGAAACCTGTGAATATGATATTGGACAAAAATCGGTTGGCACTGTTGATTTTCATGGGGTAAGCATGTCTCAAAATTTGGAAATATGAAAATGTTTTTTTTTTAAATCGAATGGATTAAACTTTGAAGTTTGGTGTCATTGCCAGTACGGTGAAGAAATGGTTCCTCAGTGTTACTGTAGAGGTCAAAGGTCAATTGAGATGAACAGAGTTCAAGATCGAAATGCATTATACCCCAAGTTGTGAAAGTTGTTTTTAATTCAGTTTATTGACATATCCTTTTTGAGCAGATGATCTTCATCACTTTACATGGTTGCTGAAGGTCTCACCCCCTAAATTGCAAAACCTAAGGATGTTTGGATAGTGACACTTACACTTGGTATAGGAGCTGAATCTGCCAAAGTGCAATAAAAGAACCTCTCTGTTTGTTGACATCAAAGAGGACTTAGGTTAGCCATTGTTAAATTGCAATAAACTTTTGAATGTACTATTTCAAAGAAGGAAATTTGGATCTTATTTGCACTTGAAACAATTGAGCAAGAAATCCCAGTTGCACTTAATGGAAGGTAACATGGGTCAACTTTTGAATATCAAATGAACAAAGTTTTCAGTGTTTGAAAATTATTGTGAGATCTCATCACATGTTTGTTGTGGCAATGGGTTTTACTGGAAGTTAGTATTTTTTGTGATTCCGCAGTTAAAGCGGAAATCAGGGGTTATTTTCACAATTTGTTTCACTTCAATTTCCCACCGGTATCGTACAACTAACAAATATGATCAAGATTATCTCAAAACGTGGACAATTTCAAGAAACGATTCAAATTCGGTATAATCGTATACAGGAGGCTCTCTTGTCTTGTAAGCCTACATGAACGTTTATTCTTTGTACTCGACAAACATTATGAGTTCTCATTCAACAGTTATTAATGCAATAATTACCGTTTCTTCTACCTTCAAACAATGTCCAACATCTCTATATTTTGGTGAACAATCAGTTTAGAAAGAAAAATCAACTTAAGGTGAATTTACTCAGTCAAACTCTGATTTCCCCTTTAATGATGTAATGAAAGCATTTGTCAATATTGTTACTAACATTTAATCAATTTTATGGGAGACAAGTCAGTATGACTGTACAGTATAATATGTGCAGGTCATACTGTTGAAGTTAGTTAACAAATCAAAGTATCCATTTCAACTTTCTGATAATGATTATTGGAAAATATTGTTTAGATGGAAAATCTCCCGAGAAATTAGTCTGGGCTAGGAGTTGTTATTAGAAGGAGGAAAACATAAATACCACTTATACTTTAAAAACCACCAAATCAGTTGACGATAAGCTGTTCAATTAGCTCAAAGGCATTTCATTCCTTGGTTTGGCAATTCCAGATCAATATCATTCACCTAGCCATATCATTTAAGTCAACTAATCTTTAAACAATTAGCTTGCACAGAACAATTCTTTGGTCTCTGTCAGTTAGCTACCAGCATTTTCAGAGAATGTGAAACAAAACATGAATGACTGTTTAATATTACATAAATGAATACATTTATCTCTGTTGTTAACAAGCGATGACTAGCAAATGAATTGAAGAGGTAGAAGTGTAGTAATTTGTCAGCTAGATATGAAGTTTCCTGAAATATATAAAATTTTTTCCATGTTTTGATGTAACAACCTGAATGTTATACTGTAATGCACAACACCAAGGGAAACTTAGGCAGAATAATTTTTTCTTCTCTTAATGACTGGCAATGCTGTGGCAGTATTCAAATCTTGCTAACTCACACTGTGATTGTAGCAGATGACTGTCTTGTTTAATTTGCTACGCAAATGTCAAGTATGAAATACAAAAGACAGATTACTGTGTGGCCTTGGCTGTAGATGTGACTTTGAAGCGTTGCATCTCCTCATAACAGCTCCCTGGTCTCACTGCTTATGTATAATAATCATCAGGCCTTGAAAGACACTGATTGTAAGATGCTAAAGGACCACACAAATGGAGGGAGCCTATGGCTTGTATATTACAACTTCATATCAGGTGACACCATCTTAAAGTTTTGGATCAAATTTCATATCTTTTTTTCTTTTAACAAAGTCGGTTTAGCTCATAAATGACATAGTACTGGAAACAATAATTTCCGGAACAATACTAATTTATATTCTTGTAGTCTTAGGACTAATATAGAGTGATACTGTAATTATTTCAAAAGCTTGTTGGAGTCACCCAACTTTTTGATTCCTTGCTAAAGGCAAGGAACGTTTGGAATGGTGATGTTATGTGTGTGTCTGTGATGCTCTGCTGTTTACGTGACATGTTGAGAAAGGTTATTTAGAGGCATTTCATATTTTGGCATGTGGATAACTGTATTGAGTAGATGACTTCAGATGTTTTTTGGTGCAGCCAGAGGTCAAAGGTCATCTGGGGGTCACTAGTGGTCAATGTCTGAAATCTTTGTTTACACGAAATCTTAGGGTAGGGAGCATTGTTAGATTTATAGTCGGTATGTAGATACGTTATAGTAAGAAAGAGAATACTACTGTTTATGAAGGAGGCCAAATTTCATCTAGGGTAGTTTGACAACCTTATTTACATTATCTCAAGGGTGGAAGCTTAAATGGATTTTATAGTCTGCATATGGATGCATTATGTGAGAAAAAATACCCCTATTTTTTGGTGGAGGTCAAATTTCAGTTGGAGTTGCCAGAAGTCAAAGTTTTAAACCTTGTGTACCTTTCTAATTCCAGAAATCAAGAAGGGTAAATGCAAGGGTTCTCATACTTAGCTTATGGATTGCCCATAATGATCCTTATCGTTTGTGGTGGAGGTTAAAGGTCATTTGGAGTCTTCAGAGGTCATAAGTTCATTTGAGCTCAACAGGATTGACATCATAAAACCTTGTAACACAATATTGAAGAGGAAACATTAAGACTTAGAAAACAAATCTATTGTTTTGGTAGAGGTCAAAGGTTATTTGGGTTCAAGAGTCTTCAATAGCAAAACTTAAAAGATGTCTCCTGAGGAAGAGAAGCTTGGCTTGTTGGTGTACCTTTGGATTTAGATAAGCATATTGTTTTTAATGGAGACCAAAAGTCATTTGAGATTAAAGGTTAAATAAAGCATTTACAGTGCACCAACATGGCATACAGATAAAATAGTTTTAGTCATTGTTATACTGTTCAGGTTTCATTAGAAAATAGCTACAAAAGCTTCATCACAAAACATTATGCATAAGATGAGTTACAGAAGATGCATGCATGATTTGAATTTTTGAAAGTTTGGATGAACAAATTATTGTTGTGCCACAAATAACTGAATAACTCTGCATAAGAAACTTGTTTTTGAAAGGAGGCAACCTCCCCTTCTTATTTTGAATAATCTACAGTATGATTCTGTGTCCACACATGTTCATTTTAAAAATGTAATCCTTTTTCTGTGAAACAAATGCGTAATTTCTCTTTAAAGGGAAATAGGGCGTTTAGAATGCCCCAATAAGACATACAAAAGAAATTAGCAGTAATAATTATTAAACCATTCAGTCTCATCAATAAACATCTACCAAAGCTTCATCTCCTCAAAACATTATGCATGTGGTGAGGAATAGAAGATGCATCATTTGAATTTTGAAAAGTTTGGGTGAACAAATTAGTGTTGAACAACAAATAACTGAATTTCTATCTGTGAGGAGCTTATTTCTTGAAAAGGAGGCTTCTGTCCTTCCTTATTTTGAATAATCTATCATTCTACATCCACAAAAATTGGTTTAAAAAATATGGATGTTTTCTCTGAAACAAATGCCCTATTTCCCTTTAAAGTAAAAAAACTGTCCACATGATATGTTGCAAAAGAAATCTTGTGCTTATTTCATAATTGGTATGTAGGTGTTCCATGTTGCATTAAGGAAGCTGGGAAAGGTAGAGTGGAGGTCAAATTTCTTTCAGAGGTTCATTGGATGGTGCGGTGAATAGCTTCGATTGATTATTCATGTAAAGTCTGTCACAGTTTGGAAGATCCCTGTGTTATTTTTCAGTGGAGGACAGTGCTAGTTTTTGGTTCCTTGCGTCAGCAAAGGAACCTATGCAGTCAGGTTGGCGTGTGTGTGTGTGCATCTGTGACACTTGCTTAGGTACGCTCTAACTCAATAGGGGAAAGTCCGATGAAAGTCAAACTTGGTATGTAGGTACGCCATATTGAGAAGGTATACTCTATCGTTTTTGGTGAAGGTCAAAGGTCATATGGGGGAACTGGGAGCAAAAGTTTGTTTTGCTTAGGTACGCTCTTACTCAATAGGGGAAAGTCCGATGAAAGTCAAACTTGGTATGTAGGTACGCCATATTGAGAAGGTATACTCTATCGTTTTTGGTGAAGGTCAAAGGTCATATGGGGGAACTGGGAGCAAAAGTTTGTTTTGCTTAGGTACGCTCTTACTCAATAGGGGAAAGTCAGATGAAAGTCAAACTTGGTATGTAGGTATGCCATATTGAGAAGGTATACCCTATTGTTTTTAGTGGAGGTCAAAGGTCATCAGGGGGAACTGGGGGCAAAGTCTGAAAACCTTGTTATGCTATGGATGCTCATATGTTCCATCAGTCCCCCTGCAGTGCATCATGGAAGTACTGCTTGAGTTAGCAATTTCTTGATCAAATGAAAAAGAAGCAGTGTTGTTTGCACTACTGTAGGTGGTCACACCAAACAAGTTTTGGATGGATCAGTTTACCTCCTAGTGCCTGAGTGCTAATGTGTGCATTCATGTAAGTGTCTTTTCAATTAGTGAGGTGAGCAGGACACAAATGAAAGAAAATAAGTCAGTTGATGTTCTTACCAGTTTAAACTGGACCCCAGGAGTTCCCTCCAGGGCATTCTATCAGTTTATTGAACTTTTAAGGGGCATAGATGAGATAAGCCATATTGCAATTTGCAGAGCCCCTTCTTTAAATGAGAGATTCACAGTTGTTTGTGTTTTGTAAAATGAATGGGATATTGCTGTATATTGCAGAAATCAACATCTGCAGTTCATTGCATTAATTGAAATGGCTTTTTTTATATTTATGAACTCAGGCATATTATTTTACAGTATGTATATTTCAAGTGCAAGGAATCATAGTGCCTCTAGGCTGTTGTGAAATCATGCAAAATATTTCTTCTCTTACAGATTGTATGTAACACTGTCGATAGTTGGTCACATTAGTGCTATGGAAGTGGTTCCATGTGGGTGCATGTTTGTCATGTTTGGGGTCCAATGTCTGAAATGGGCCATTTTATAAAAGCATGAAATATGTTTCTCTCTCTACAGATTTTATGAAATACAGTGAGGGTTCATTGTCAGAAATGGGCCATATGGTCTATCATACAAAATAATGCAATATGCTCCCTTTTACTTCATAATTTACATTATATGTTCTCCATCTGTGCAAGGAACCAGAGTGCCCTTTGGCTCTTGTTTTTTAGAGCGACTATGTTTCATTTGGCAAATTATACCAAACGTTTACAGCAATAATTGAAGAGGAAGTATGGATGTAAAACTTTTTTTTTTTTTTTTTGTATTTTTTTTTTTTGTATTTGTAGTGGCAGTTACTGTGTATGTCATAATGCACTTCTTTCGGCTTGTCATGTTGGTTATTTTTAACATCTAGACATTGCTGTTTAGAACAGGTACTGTGTTTATATCCTTAATGCCGTAATGCTTACTTGCAACGTGATGGAAGAAAATCTACCTGGAATAGCACTTACTCTTCTAAATAACATTCAAAAGTACTGGTTGGTCGTTTTTGCTTTACCTCTCTTTTTGGTTCATTGCGTTAGCAAAAGGAACCAATGCATTCAACTTGGCGTGTGTGCATGTGTGTGTGTGTGTCTGTGTGTCTGTGACACAGCTTTGGTACGCTCTAACTCAATATGGGCAAGTTTAATAAATCTTATACTTGGTGTACAGGGCCGTCATAGTGCGTAGAAGTGCCCTATTGTTTTTGGTGTCCATATCTTGCATATTAATGAGGTTATGGGGTCAAACATCAAAATCTTAAAACTGCCATAGTTCCAGAACCGTGGGTCAGATTTGTTTTAAACTTGATAAAGTTGTCTGTTATTGACAGTTTCATGACCCTGTGAAATTAAATGCTTATTTATATAGGAGAAGGGTAATTTTTTTCACTGCTAAAACAATAATAATAGCCTTAACACCAATATTGTGGTTATTATAAGCTACCATACAAATTAGTTGAAAAGTTATGGGCTACAGTGTGTAAAATTCCCATTGGCAGTTTGTGGTTTTAGTGACACAGTTAACTCCTTTGGATTTTGGTCATTGGAAAATTCTTGCTTTGTTTTAAGGCTATAGTAGCCCAGGAGGACCATCAGTGAATGGTTGTCATGTTTGAAATAGCATTTTCTTTAGAGGTTCTCTCATAGTGTGTTCGATTACTCACCGTAGTCAACTTGGGTCTGGTGCGACTTTGTTCGATTAGCCTGTGACATCAGCATTAGCGCTTACTCGCGCCAGGCCTAAGTGAGCGACCCCTTGAGCCGGTTAGTTGGAGAAGTATCCCAATGTCCTTAGCAACAACATGGCTGCGAACACGATTATGACAGTGATTGGAATAAGTGCAAGGGATGGAGGAGTGGTGAAAGTAGCTTTGACAGAATTGACAAGTGAAGTGGGTAGACACACGTACGTCTTTTATTTTACTTTCCAGAAGGTGAAAAGAAAAAGTTGCGTATGAAACGGTTATGTTCGATAACGGTAGGACTAGGATTGTGAATGATTTTCGTCTTCCTGGGTTGTCCATCATTGAACACTGTTAAATACCTCTGATTGTAGTCCTCTTGTTCGAGCTTATGGCAAAACACTTTGATTTCGAATCACCTTTCATGGCAAAACACTGAGATTGCAAATCGCCATGCACTGAGCTGACTGTATAGTTGCGTGCATTTCTGCCGTATGTGGAGCCTGGGCTGTTATTGGCAACAAGTGCAGTGTCCTCTTAAAGGTCGGGTGACATGCTTCCAGAAAAGAGCTACCTTCATGCAAACGTTACAAAGTAAAACCCTGAGTGAAAATCCTTTGGAGTTTTGTTTGTATCTATTACCGTTTTTGAGATATGACTTTTCAAAGTTTGAAGAAAATGCAAAACATGACGTGGAGTGTTGCACAGTGTCAGTTTTTCTTATGTTAACCCTACATATTTTGTCTCTTAATTACTTAATTACTGAGTTTCACATTGGTAAGTGATATCAATATTTTTGAAGGAGAAAATACATGTTTCCAAAATAAAACCCTCTGGGCATATAAAATTATCAAATAACCTTGAAATAAAGGTTACATAAACAAAGAATTTACATTAGACAAATCCTATGAGTCCCTCCAGTGATGTCACAAATTTGCATATTTAGCCAATATTTATTCATGACACAGCTGTGAGACACTAATTTGCCTGTAAATTTGTCAATTTTTGAAGGATTTTGACACAATTTGAGGCTATTTTCAACATTTTGAATGCCTAATGCACCCAGTACCTCAAAATGTCATTTTCATTTCTCCAGACCTTTAACACCATTCGTTTATTTCACGCAAATGCGCATGTGTGTCATTCCCTACGGTGAAAGCACTTGTAAGCTTGAGGAAGCAAATCGAACAGGCTTATAGGTTGGTGTACTGATTTGTCGCAGTGGGTATAAGTGCCCTATTGTTTATGGTGTTCATACCTTGCATCTTAATGGGGTTATGGGGTCAAACATAAAAATTTTAAAACTGCCATATTTCCATAATTTTGGGTCAGATTTGTTTTAAACTTGATATGGTTTTCTGTTATTGACAGATTCACATCCCTGTGAAATTTATTGATAGAGGGAAAAACTTTGTGGTTTCATTTTTTGGTCATTGGAAAATTGTTGCTGTTTTAGTGCTATGGCAGCTTAGAAGATCATCAGCTGATGTATGTAATGGTTGAATTTGTATTATGTTTATAGGTTAAAATGGGTTGGGGAACAGTTTCAGTCACTGTGTCTAAACATGGCATAGTGAATTGTTAGTTTAGTCGTTGGTACACAACTACAGTATGGTAGCCAGTATAGTCTATGTGTGTACCAATTGAATTTGCATTATCCTTAAATTTGAAAAAAATGGGAAACTGTTTAGTTTATTATATTTTAACGTTTAGTTGTTTGTTAATTATTATACAGGGGCCCAAAATGTTTGGGACCCAGTTTGAACTCAATTTTTAGGCCCCAATTTTTTAATCCATTATCTAAACATGTGGTATATTTCTTAATTCAATGGGACACTGTACAGATGTGCGTACATTTTTGGACCTGATTTGGACTCCATTTTTGTCCCCCATTCTTGAAAGCCCCAATTTTTTGGGCCCCAGTTTGAGGACCCAACTTTTCACATGCCCTAATTTCTTTGCAAGGAACTACAGTGCCCATCGGGCTCTTGTTATGGACTTTTCTTTTGGATTTGGTTTTCCTAAGTACCTAGCATTATCCTGCAATGTGTAGGTACTCTTTTTTTCTCTTATATGCATTGGTTTCACTCCAGAGCAAGTTGCAGACAGGACTTGATCAGTTGCTGGAACCTTTCCACATGAATTCTCCAGAGAGGAGCAAGTCCAGAGCCTTTGTACATGGGGTTCTGTTCCTCTCATCCCTGTGGTAACACAATGTGTGCTCTCTTTGACCCAGGGAAAGTCTGAGGCTTACTCATTGGTGAAAGAAAAGCCACCTTTGAAAGGAAAGCCACCTTTGAAGGACCACAGGATAGCAGATTCACAGCCACATGGTGATTGTGACCATAGCAGGGCAAAATAAGGGCCACCCACAAGACCGTGTGCTGACCCATTACAGATGGATGGCACAGCAGCAGCAAATCATACATTGACAAGTTCTACACCTCTGGTGCCTGAGGATCATCTGGATTTCTCAGCTGCAACTGACTGGGAATAGCCTCTCTGCAGAAATTAATGTGATTAACTGGGATGTAGAGGAGAGGCTGCTAGACACCCTTCTGCCAAAAGGAGTCCCTCCAAATGGTGCTACTTGTGGCAGTGTTGGAAGCACCTTCCCTGGGTAGCACAGCGATTCCATCAAAGACTCATAGGATTTTGTTCATAAACTACAGAGGAATGTGAGCTGGATGCCAGATGAAGTGGAAATCCACTCAGAACTGAAGCTGATTATACTCAAACACCATGGGGATGGAAAAAAACCTCTGAGGGTAGGGCAAGACCCCTTGTTCTGGGGTCTTTGGTAACCAGGTACGGAAAAAATTGGATCAAATCATTTTGGATGTAGGTGAAGCTGCCAGAGAATTAACTTACACTAATCCTCAGTGTGCTTTCTTCAACAACTGTCACAATATGAATCCCAAATGTCTAGAAAAGAGGTAGAACAGTTACTATTTTTGCTGGCACTACTTGTGCCTGATGAGTTTTGGAGAGGGATTGTCCATGCCATCAGGACACAATGAGCCAGCATAGTGTCATCTCTTAAGTGGCCATCCTCAGTGACCAAAGGCTGGATGTAATGCCCCTCCTTGTTAGGAAATGACCTGTCAAACAGGAACTTTGCATCAAAGCTTCCAGAATCAGTCATTAGAAGAGAAACAGTAGAGAAATTGGTTTTAGGCAAGAGTCAAGGGAAAGCAGATGGAGAAACAGCTGCAAGCAGAGACAAAGCATATAGAGCTGCAATGGAAATAGCCACTGTTTTGGAGACCAAGATTCAGGCCAATCTCAGAGATCTGGCAACAGAGGTTCCTGATTCCAAAAGATTTGGTGCAGCTGTCATAATTACACAGTGTCCAGTGGTGGCAGCTCCAACCGAAACCAGTCTACAAGGTAGTGCACAGCAGCGACTCTGGTAACAATTCAAACTGTGGCAACTAGCCAAGATCGACATCACAAGCTAGCCTTTTGGGTGCCCGTCCCAGTGTACCTAGAGGTGGGTGAAACTAAAGAATCATGTGACCCAATGGTCTGATATCAAGATTAATCGTTGGATGGTAAGAACTGTCTACAAGAATGCAATCTATCCAGGGTGTCATACTCTGGATCCTGGAGAGAGGTAACTCATACTCTCTGTTGCTTAGGCCAAAATGGAATGGTTTGAGGCAATCCACAATGAGGGCCCTCTCCCCAATTCCAGTGGACTTTTTTGGTTTTAATGAAAGGAGAACACAATGCAGTCATGACTGCGAATGTGTGTATGCATGTGTGTGTACTCGTGATGCCCAGCTCGTTTTCGTGATATCTCAAGAAGTGAAACTTGGAAAGTTCTTAAATTTGATACATAGATGCCCCATATTAAGAGGAAAAATTGCTTGGTTTTTGGTGGAGGTCAAATCTCATCTGAGATCATCAGAGGTCAAACACTGAAAATCTTGTGAACTCAATCTTTCAAGAGAGGAGTGATGGATACTTCCATACTTAGTATGTGGGTTGGTCATATCAAGAAGTTTAACCTATTGTTTTGGTGGAGGTCAAATGTGATCTGAGGTCATCAGAGGTCAAACACTGAAAATCTTGTTAACACAATATTTCAAGGTAGGAATCATGGATACTTCTCATACTTAGTATGTAAGTTGATCATATGGAGAAGAATAAATTGGTGGAGGTCAAATGTCGTCTGAAGTCACTAGAGGTCAAACACCAACAGTCTTGTTAACACATTATCTCAAGGGTAGGAGTCTTGGAAACTGTTGATATTTAGTTGGTGAATGTATTACAGTAAGGAGAAAGAGCCTATTGTTTTTGGTGGAGGTCAAAGGTCATCTGAGGTGACCAGAATTCAAACATTGAAAACGATTTTAGCAATATTTGTGGTAGTGGTCAAAGGTCATTTGGGGTCAATAGGGGTCAAACAGTGTAAATACAATATCTAAGGAAAGTAACCTTGGACAGATTTCCTATTTGACATCTAGGTGTGCCCTATTGAGTACAATAAGCCTGAGCCTGTTGCTTTTGCTAGAGGTCAGAGGTCACTCATGGTCAAAGAGAATTAAATTGTTAAAATATTATGAACATGATATCTTATGAAGGGAAACGTGGCCAGATCTGATATGGAGTTTGAATCTGTACCTTAGTGAGCAAATGTAGTCTACTGCTTTCTGCTTAGGCCAACTTTCATTGGGGTCAAGTGGGGTCAAGTTTTCAAAATGTTGGTAACATTAAGGGAACCCTGCATAGATCTCATATTTGATTTTTTTTTTCAGATGCACCTTATTGGATACAAGAGGCCAAATTCATTTGGGGTCAATATATCCTCACTATATGCAAGATGCCCAACTCAACATATTTATGATTGAATCATCAAAACCACATGCTTTTGGGCTTTGGTTCCCACAAAGAGAAAAGATACATTTTAGACCCCTGAACAAGATTTTGAGACCCCTTAAGCATTGACCCAAAATACTTCAGGATGGAGACTCTACTTTCTCCTAATTCTGATTTTCTTCCAGGATATGTAGGGGGCAACTGTCAATCTATCACACCTATTTACACATACAGTACCCATGCACAGGGACCACTTGAAGTTTCTCTTCTTCCAGTGGGGTTACTTAAAGTTCCAGGCCTCCTATTCCAATCTATCTATATCCCAGAGCACCTTCAGTGTAGTCACTGGAGAAGTGGTCTTGGAATTTCCAGAGGGGAGGTGTAGAAACATTTGTATGCTAATGACTGACTGATCCTTTCAGAGCCCCCTGCATTTGTGAGTGTGGATTAAGACTACTTCAAATCCCCTAGGGTGGATAGCAAACTTTTAGAAATAAGTGTCTCAACTTGCTCCCGCAGAGATGATGCAGAATCCCTGACTCTTACTCGGGATCTGGGTATCCTGATCTCCACCAGGCTCATGCAGCCAGCAAGAAAACACCACTGGCCTGACAGACGTTCTCAGCAAAGGAGTGATTCGACCTTCAAGGTCTGATACCATATAAAGCCCTGTGAATGTTGTGGACTGCTGTGGCATGAAAATGTATCCACATAAAATCCAATAACTTGGTTACTACTTCCTGGCAAACCAAAATATCTGCACACAAATGGTACTTGCAAACAAGGTTTCTGTACACATGTAATGGTGGCCTCTAGTGTAACATGGACATAAGGAGTTTGCTCCAACCCTCTCCATCAAATCACATCCATAAGTGTGGAAGTGCTCCTTCTTGGATGGGGTGTGTTTTTTACAAGATGGAAGTACAACACCTATCTGGAAAGAAACTGAGAAGTTAAGGCCTGCACTCTCCTGAAAAATGGACTTCCTGTACTGGGAACTCAAAAGTTACGATCATTACAGACAACCTCAAAGTGTTGGCATGTGTCAGCCTTTTGAGGGTGTGAGGGGACTTAATGCTCTCTGTCATGCAGTTTGGGACATTGCTGTAGCCAACAGGACATGGTGTTGAGAGAGTCACATACAGTGGAGTAAGGGGAACATTTTGTTAGATATGTTACCCACAGGAACTCTGACTCCAAGGAATGGGAGCTATCTTCTTTGCAATGTTTCAAGCCTTGTTTCATCCACTAGTTGATCTACTTACAAAAGAAAAGAAAAGAAATGAGACTCTCATCTTTGTGCTTGAAAACATTTATCAAATGCATCTTCCAAATTGCTGTTGTTTATATTGGCCCACTTGGATACGGATGTGTTTCACTCCAATCTACCTTAGAGAAATTTTGGTCAGAGGATGTTATCAGAGAGGCTGCCATCAACTTTTGTATCATGCTGCCACTCCAAAACAGCAGGTCCAACTCGTCAGTCCCTCCACGGTTGTAGCAGTGCTACTCTGTTGCCGTTGTGTTGTTGTGAAGTACGTATCACAAATTCAGCTCAGGGAGGGGGGGAGCTCGATGGTTACTGATCACCATCCTTGGGAGGGGCTGCACCCTTTCCTTTGCACAACTTTTGCTAAGGTAGGGTGACTAGATGCAAAATGATGCTACATATGGTGCTAGATTTGAATTGAATGTATCGTCAGGAGTTCCTACTTTGGTTTTGATGATAATTATAGCCTTTGTAGTCATGCATATTTGTGTGTGTGTGTATGTGCATGCGTGTGTGTGTATGTAAGTGATGCTTAACCTTGTCAGCATGATATTTCAAGAAAGGCCAGATATCATATCGGTATGTAGGTGTGGCACATTGAGTTGAAGAACCCTATTGGTTTTGGTGGAGGTGAAAGGTCATTTGGGGTCAGCAGTTTTCAAATCGTGAACACATTGTAAACACAATATCTGAAGAAGGGAAACTTGGGCTGATCTCATATTTCGTATGTAGGTGGTCACATTGAGAAGAACGACCCCATTGTTTTTGGTGGAAGTCATAGGTCATTTGGAGTCATGTGGGGTCAAATTGTGGAAACCTCGTAAACATGATATCTCCAGAAAAGAAGCTTGCACATGGCTTTATTTTGTTTGTATCCTAAATACAAAATGTAGACAGTCAAATCAAGATTTTGTGTATTTCCTAACCATGGTACATAGACAATAGTGCACACAATGGAAGTATTGTCATGTACTCATTAGACCTCTGGCGCAGCCAAATGCGCTAGTTGACCTCCTAATTGACACCTCTGTTACGCTAGCTTATTCTTTTGGTGGAGTGGTGGAGGTCAAAGGTCATTAGGGGTCAACATATCTTCACCTAATGCAATATGGTAGATTCAAAGTGCTCATATGTAATTGAATTATCAAAATCACAATGCCTTTTCGCTTTCTGGTTAGGTAATTCTTATAACTTTTTTTCATCTTATTTGGTGAAATATTCATTCTTAAACCTTTCCTGTGTAATTCAGCCTTTTCACCTGGTGAAGCCCCTCAGCTTGAACTTTTGCCCAGTTCATACAAATTTTAATATAGACTAATTTTGTGGACCCTATGGTCCCATGTTGACTCTATGACCATTTACGAAATTCTGCACAATGCATTTCCTCCTACAGATTGCCATGTAATATCTTCATGGTTTGTCATCAAGATACATTGTCAGTGGTACCCTCATTTTGTTCATGAATTTTTGGTGCAATGTCTCATATGGGCCCTACGGCCCATTTTATGAAATTCTGCAGCATGTTTCTGTTCCTACAGATGCTCTTTTTCAGTGTTGATTCTTTCTCATATGGCACCTCTGGATGCTTTCACATAACTCAAGTGGCACCTTTATGGTGTTCAGGACGTTTGGGTCCAAATTTTAAGATGAACCTAAGTTTTCATCTTGTGAAACACTGCAACATATTCACCTCTTTCTTTTAATTAATGTAAAACAGAGTTGACATTAACCTTCAGACGGTCATCTTAACAATTTGACATAATGATCCTTTGTTTGTGATTGTTTATGATATTAAAGAATATTTGGTCCTTGGTCCAGTGAGGACCCTTTGGATGATTTTATGAAATGCTGCAAATACTTCTGCTCCTATAGATTGTCATACATGTGTACAATATATTGATGGTTTGTCATTATGATGTTCTCTTAGTAGCACCTTAAGCATGTACATAAACTTTTGATCTAAGGCTGAAGATGGGCCCTCTTGGGCCCATACTGGGCTTTGGATACAGTATTTCTGAACACCAAAAATGTGTCACTAGCAGAGTACCATTTTGTCAATTCATGACTTTGGATCAAAAATTCATAAACACCCTGAAGGGACCACTAACAACACATCATTCTGACAAACCAATAAAATTGGGCATGAAAATCTGTAGGGGGATGACCATTTGCACATTTTCATGAAGTGGGCCATAGGTACCACATGGGACTGTCTGCCAAAAATTCCTGAATACCCGTGCAACGGCCCACTACTTAAGAAACATTGTGTGCAAGTTTCAAACTTATGAAAGTATGTGGTATGTGCAAGTGGAAGCATTTTCAATTATTGTGTAGAGGTAGCTCATTGCACGAATCTGCTCCTAATATGACGACATACAGAAACAAAGATTTTTCAACAGGCAGCTTCTAACTGTGAAACTGAGAACTTTGAATGTATAACATTGGATGATGTCACAAGTACACCAAAGGCAGTTTTGGATATAAGTTTGTTCAAGTATTTTGACAAAGCCGTTTTAACTGCGTTTTAGTCTAAATCTCACAACTGCTTTCATTCCATTCAAATCATTTGCACAACTACAAGTAAGACACTTATGTTGCAACAAGTTAGGAGGTAACCACCTGAGATTGTGGAAAATTACAGAACTTGGAAGAATTCTCAAAGTCCCTGAAGTGGACTAGCAGTGATCTGCGGGCCTGGTTACCCTGGTAAAAGATTGAAGTTTGGAATCCAGTATAGTGCTCATGAGTAACCACAAAGCGTAGTACTCCTGGGAGTCCTGGTAATGGCCCGAGTTGGCCTAAGTCACTGTGACCGTATGAGCTGTAATATTATCAGAGTTTGGAAGGTCTGAGTAATAGAATTATATTAACAGAAGTATCTTAACACGTCAGGGAAGTACTAGTATTTTGACTCAAGAAACATTGAGGAAAGTTCACTGACACATCACATAGGCCTAGTGCACTTTCTTTTTGAAGTTGGAGAAAAGTTCTTCTTTTTGCAAGGGGATTAGGGGGTGTGCACCCTGACTCTGCCCCTCCGTTCTGTCAAGTATCAAGTTGCATCACATAAGGCTGCAGTTTTATTCTTCTCTGGATTATGTAATTGCAAATGTATGCTTGCTATTCACATTCATTCTATGTGACCATTTATTCAGCATCCATGGCAGGATGCACTGCTTATTTCAGTAACACAACCCTCTGGTTACCATTTCCTATTCAACCCCCTCTTGTAAACAAGTTTTCATTTGGGAGGGTAGTCTACTTAATCAACCTCAAACAAAAGTTGCAATAGTATTGGAGGTAGGTAAGTTTGTCACTCATAAATAATCTGGTGAGTTTCAAGATGTGTCTTTTGACAAATGTAAAATGTTAATAGAAAAAGTTTTGGTTCACTCTTGACCTGTTTTGGTCTTTGATGAAATTGTAACCTTTGTAATCATGTGGTTGTATGTATGTACGTGTGTGTTTGTTTGTTTGTGATGTCTACCTTGTAAACACGGATATGTCAAGAAGGGAAGCTTGTACAGATCACATATTTGGTATGTGGATGAACCTTATTTGAGTACAAGAAGCCTATCATTTTTGTGGAGGCCAAAGGTCATTTGGGGTCAACAGCAGTTAGATAGTAAAAACCTGGTAAACGTGATATCTCAAGAAGGGAAGCCTGTGCAGATCTCATAGTTGGTAAGTGTGTGTAACTTTATTGAGTACAAGAAGATTATTGTTTTTGGGGTCAAAGGTCATTTGAGGTCATCAGTTTCAGATACTAAAAACCTTGTAACATGATATCTTAAGTAGAAAAGCTTGTACAAATCACATATTAGTTTGTGAGTGTACTTTATTGAGTGCGAGAAGCCTCTTGTTTTTGGTTCAGGGCAAAGGTCATTTTGAGTCAATGGGTCAAACGGTGAAAACCTTGTTAATAGGGTTGGGCAGTATCCCGATACCCAAGTTAGTACTGGACGGAAAATCTTGTCTGCAAGTACCAGTATTTTTGAATACTTTGCAGTACTGTGGCAAATTCTTGGAACCAGTACCTTCTCCAACAAATCAACAAAAATTTGGTTTATCAATTGCAGCGTTAATACTTACATAACGTCAAAATGGACCAAAATATATTCCAGATCCATTTTAAGCACACAAACAAGCTTCAAGGGGTCAGAGGGTAAATGTATTCATCATTGTAAAAAACTATGGTTAACCCGGTACAAAGTGGCGGTTATTGTCTTGTGGCTAATGAAGCAGCTATTTTCCATTATGTTGGTAAAATCATACAAACCATGCAGGTTAGGCCTACGCATATTGCCAATTTTGTTAACACTAACTTACTGTAAACGAAGAATAAAGCATCTGTGTGTCATACTAAAAAGTGAACAAAAGAAGAACAACTTGGCCACTCAGCTACAGTATGTAGAAGTGGAAACAGAAATAGTTACATTAAGGTATAATTCCAGGGTTTTTTTTGTGTACCTCCTACATGCTTATCTTTGTAAATTTTTTTTAGCCCCATGTAATCATTTTCATACACGGTTCCTCCAGCTGGTGTGTAATGTTGATGTAACAGGCCTCTCGGCAGTGCTCTTGCGATGTGTTTTTGTTTCATTTGCCCTGTTGTTGAACGTATTGGTTTGAGAACCTTTGCTCAAGTTCCTATATAGTCGCAAACCACTCCCTATTTTGCTGATTACAACTGAGTCTGTGTCAATTAACGACGATAATGGAGCAAGAAAAAAAACAAACAACAACAATGATAAATTGGTATTTTCTGCAGCTGCCCTTCGTCCTATTTAAGACATTTTTTATGACCTTGAGAGGGATCGTGACCAAGAGTTGCCACTGGGGATACATATAATGATATTTACTATCGCACGTAGGCTATAGATGGTGAAACATGCTACGTAGCCTAATTTTATGAAAACCAGGTTGCTTGGAAATTACGGAAAAAACAGAAACAAAAAGTTTGAAATGTTTGAAAATTGCTTTTGTTGTTATTTGAGCTCTAAGTTGGTGAGGTTTATATAGCTGAACTGCTGCTGATCAATCTGTATTAAACCATGTTCATTTTTGTAATACCCCCAGTGAACCATGAAGGACAATCCCAGCCAAAGATTTTACATCAGAAATGTGTTGTAAGAAAATTTTGGAACTGGTGCACATCATTATAACTCTGTCGGTTTAACTCCGATTAACACAAAACTTGCACAGATGGAAAATTCATACTTTTCGAGTAATGAGCAATTTTGTGTTTTAAAATGTTAACTTTAACTGCCTGCTATGTCTCTGGCAAAATTCTTTAGGTTATCCTGCTACTACAGCTATCCAATGTAATCCTGGTTCATTCATTACTCAATCGATGGGCAAAAAGTGACTTTAATGAGGGTTGCCAGTTTGTTTGGAGACCTCCCAGATCGACGGCCAAATCACCAAAAAAAATGCCAAGCAAAACAGCTTCTACTTGAGGGAACTTGATCCTGTATTTTTGTGCAGAGTAACACTTGTCAGTGTTTTCAACACATGATAATTCAGTATACATCATTACATACCCAATCTATGTTGCTACAAGTGGAGAGTAAATTGTAAACCCTTTTATGTCCCACTGGGGTGACTATTAATAAGGAAAAAAAAATTCTTGAAATTTTGTGATAAAGCGGGTGTTTTATAGTTATTTCAATTATACCCCCAAAACGCCGTAAGTGTGTGCACTTTAAATTATTATTAGCCCACAAAGGTAGAAAAAAACAAACCAAAGTTGCCTATTTTGGCGTTTAAATGTTAAACTGGCAACCCTTATTACAAACAATAAGCAGGCACGCACACTTCGTGAAAGAGAAGATTTCCATCTGAAATTATGTTATGAATTGCAAACAAATGGGGACACTGTTACATCACTGAATTGACGCCATGAATAATGACAATTTTATTCACATCGGTGCATAAGTTGGATTGGGAATTTCCACGATTTACGATCATAAGCAACGTTCCTGCCTTGCATCTAGTTATGAATGTAAGTCCTACCTGCCACTAGCATTTTGTCGAAAGTCTCGGGAAGTAACATCAACGAATCGATCTACAAACTTGTGACAATATCTTTCACTTCAAGGCTGTCAGTCATTTTACACTGAGGTCTTTAGGGAGGGGCATAGACAGCTTGCCCAGCTTGGAACCAAGGAGGCAATCAACCAGTGAAAATTTCCTGTTGAAATAGTACAGTGACTGCTTGCTTCAAACCATAGTACTATGCGATGCACATACAGTTGTGTGCTTGTATCATGAAAGTTACATTGTTTGTGTACATAAGAGGCAATGACAGAATTTTTTGGTATTTCTGAAGAAAGTACAACAAAACAGGACAAGTTTTCAATGATTTTATGTGAGACAATTATTTGCAAGAAATGTATGGTAATTAAATCACCTGACTTAAGAATTTCTAGGCTGCGAAGCTCCACTGGGTATGTTGACACATGATCGCATTGTCAAAAAGTTGGTGGCCGATTTAGTTGCTGTATACAGTGCTGCTCTCAAACCCTGCTGAAGCCGCACAAACGAAACTTTTTACCTTGCCATTTGATGGTGTTTTTTGTCAATGAATTTATGTGAAAACATGAATACAAGTTACTGCATTACTACCATAGTGTATACGGCACAGTATCTATCATGTTGAACAAGGCACAGAACCTCTTGTTTTTAGCACGTTGAACATGTTGTCAGCCCCGGTACTTTGAGTACTCCCGGTACTGATGCGCTGTAAATACCGGTACTGATTTTCCTGGTACCGCCCAACCCTACATGTTAATGTGATACCATGACGAAAAAGTTGTGCAGATCTCATTTTGTGTGGTAGGTGTATCTTATTAGTTACAAGAAGCCTATAATTTCTGGTGGAGGTCAAAGGTCACTTGGTCAACAGGCGTGAAGTAGTGAAAACCTTGTAAGCATGATTTCTTAAGATTGGAAACTTGCACAGATGTTATATTTGGTCTGCGGTTGTACCTTATTAAGTACAAGAAGTTTATTGTTTGTGGTGGAGGTCAAATGTCATTTTTGGTTAATAGGAGTGAAACAATGAAAATTTTTTAAGCACAGTATCTCAGGAGGGGAAATCTGTATTGATCTAATCTTTCATATGTGGGTGAATATTATTAAATAATATGAATATATTACTGAATACAAGAATTGTATAATTTTTGGTGGAGGTCAAAGGTTATTTGAGGTCAACAGCCTTGGATCACAATAATAAGAAGTTTGTAAACAGTTATCTCAAGAAGGGGTACTTGTAACAGATCTTGTTTTTGGTATTTAGAGGCAATGTATCAAGTACTAACAGTCTATTGTTTTTTACAGGGTTGAAAGGTCATTTGAGGTCAACACTGGTCAAGGCAATCTTGTTAACAGGAAGGGAAGTGTTTGCAGATTTGATACTTGTTGCATAGGGAAGTTCTTGGATATATGTCTGTAGTATGCAATTGTGAATGTTCAGATGGATACCTGCAGTACCAGGTACCCGGAGTATCAGTCATCATCTTAGGTCAGCAGATGTCATTGTACATCTCAATTGGTGATATGATAAATTACTGTAAGATTATAAGAACCAAGCACATTACACTTCCTCGCCTAATGCAATATGTCAGATCCATGAAAAAATCCTCACAATGAACTCCTTGAAACTACAATGCATTTGTGCATTCTAGTTAGTGCAATGTATTGATGTTTTTCAGAGTAGTTCTGTTAGTGTTTCATGTAAGTGAACACATGATGCAGACATGGTTGAAACAAATAACATCAACAGTAATATTGATGGTGTATGCAGGTTTTAAATCAACCACTAGCCAGCTAATTGCTTCAGCAAGTTATTAAAATTTTATTACTTTTTGACTGAATGAGAGTGGAAACACACTGTAAACTGTCCTTCTTAACATCTTTAGCAACCTTGCATAAGGATTCCCTATGGTCCCATTATTGAGACCATCTACTGTCCCTAAGCTCATCCATAGAGAAGGATATGGAGAACTATAGTGCAGAGTGAAAACAGTGTGCACAAAATAGCCAATGTGGTCCCATGGGGAAGGCCATAATCCAGGCAAAGCATAGCGCTTCGTATACCTTCCAGTGGGTTGCTCAGATTGGTTTGGCTTATCACAGTACTATCGCTGTAATAGGATAGCCCCATGCAATCACAACCGTTTTAGGAACTCTGTGCTCTAGTTTTTATACCTTCCCTATGATCTCACCCATGAAAGCAAGTGAAGAAAATGCATGAAGGCTGCACATTCTCCCAGCATTCCAGTTCTAAAATTTTCCATGTGATATTGTTGTTTAATTTTAGTTAAGATTTATATTTTTTATTTTGATTTATATTTTTGATAGATGTCACCTTTTTTGTCTCTCTAATTACCTCAAAAGGTACAGCAGTTGTTTTGAAGTACCTTGTTAAAGGACTTGTGGAGACAACAATTACATCCTCTAATGACAGTCAAGAGGAAAATCTAGAGGAATTACACAAATTTTTAGAAGCAGTAGAAGAAGTAGGTAAATGTGAGGATGAGCAGAGAGTGGCAGCTATAGTGGGTGAACACAAACTTCTGCTTGGTCATCTGAACCCTAAATGGCTGAAATCAAATGAGGTATGTTGTTCTTTACAAAGAAAATGCTTTTCTTGATGTTTACTATTTTTTATTTTGTTCATGCTGCCTCTTTGCCAGAGATCTTTCTCACAGACGGATTCAAGCAGCTCTTTTCAGTGGATTAAATGTGTGTTCGAGTTTTTGAATGTGTTTGTGAATATGCTTGTGAAACTCAGCATTTTCTTGGCTAAGCATAACTCCATCACCTTGTTGCTCTGCTCATTGTAAAATGATGCAATGATTATACTGAGATGTACTGTATGGCAAGTGATGATGTGATACTCCCCTTACTATGTAAACTGTAAGTCTTCTGTCCACAAAATTTTGCTTAATGTCTTTTATTCCAATTGTTTTTGCTTTTGATGAAAAGAGGAAGCTATGCCATTGAGATATGGTGTGTGTATGGTGTATATCTATGTTTGTGATGCTTAGATTGTTATCACAATATCTCAAGAAGGGAAATTGACAGTCGTCAAACTTGGTTCATAGATGTGTAATATAGAAAGGCAGAACCCTTTTTTTCTGTGGTGGAGGTGATGTTGATATATGTCCACTTTTGTTTGGATTTTATCCAGTTTACTATTTTCTTAATTTTACTTGCCCTGTACTTACTGCAATCTTTGTTAGTTATATGCTCCCTGACATTACAAAACTGCACATGATTATGTTGCAATAACTCGTGCATGTTGATTCGTTCATTGATTTGTTACCTTTTTCTTTGTGTGTACCGTGGGAAGTGTCCTGACCATGCGTGTTACTTTACACTACAGTTGAATTTGAGATGTTTACAGATTTACAGATTAGACGAAGAAATCATTTTTGAAATAAAGATAACACGAAGATTATCATATAATCTAAAAATATGACTGGTGTTTATTTGATGTCATGGTGAAGAGCCAAGAGATGCGGGCAAGCTGGATCTCTGCCAACAGGTTATGGGCCCAGGCCTAGTTTGTGAGTGAACTTTACTACGTACTTAGGCTACACAGTATGAATGTTAGCGTTATTTTAGCACACATACCAAAATATGTGTTGGTTGCCTCTGTTGTGTCTAGCCTACCGTATTACTGGTACGATGGAGAGAACACCTTGGATGGGAGCTGGGTACTAAGATAACTGTGTGAATTAAAGTTACCAACCTGAGTGAGAGTTATGATACTGAGTCAGATCAAGCAATTTAAACTGTACCAGTAATGCGTTGTAGTTGCTGTTATCAATGGAACTGGCCATGCATCATATATTTGGCTAGCTGAGTTAGGCTACACCAGATTGAAATAGAAATATGGCATCAGAGGTGAAATCGTCAGTTGTCTTCTCGCCGAAGGGATCAAACTATCCGACATGGAAAATTTAATGTAGAATGGCTCTTATGAAGGATGGCTTGTTGGGTATTGTGAATGGAACGGATCGTGCAACACCTGAAAGTGAAGCAGAAAAGTATAAAAAGTTTGGGGACTGTGCCCTGGTGATTATTGTGCTATCAGTCGAAGTGTCGTTGTTGTATTTGCTGGGTGATCCAGAAGATCCAGTTGTTGCCTGGTAAAACTCTCTGATCAGTTCCAGAAGAAGACATGGGCTAATAAGCTGCAGTTATGACGTAAGCTCTCCTTACATTTGAGGGATGGTGGTTCGGTGCAGAAACATGTAAAAGAAATGAGGGAAATTTTCGATGGGCTTTCCGTAATTGGGGATCTAATCAGTGAACAGGATCGAATTGTCCATCTTCTTTGCCAGCTTGCTGGAGTTGTATAACATGTTAGTGACAACACTTGAAGCTTATCCCGATGTTCAAACATGAGGGTTGTAACAGAATGGTTGCTGCATGAAGAATACAAATTGAAGGGCAGAGAACTGTCTGTAAGTGGTGTTGATGCAATGTTTGTGAAGCAACAGGACATAAGAAGAGGTCCGAAGTGTTACAAATGTAAAAAGTTTGGACACATTCAGGGTCACTGTCCTAATGTTGATCAGAGAGCTAATGATAGGCCACAGAAATTCAAGAAAAACAGTCGGCCTAAAGGGAAAAACTACCCAACAACAAATGGCAAATAGTGGTGCTGTTAAGGGTAAGCCAAAGGAAAGTAGTGGTTCTGATCCTGAAAGTATTGGCCTTATTGCTAGGCATGCCTTGTCAGCTAGTAATATTAGTTCACAAGATAAATGGATTGTGGGCTCAGGAGCCACTAGTCATATGTGTAATGATCAAACATTGTTCACCGATTTTAGTCGTCCTAATCATCCAGTACAGGTTTCACTTGGTGATAGTCACAATGTAGAAGCTCTAGGACATGGTACTATTGCAATGAGTCTGAATGTCTCAAGTGGTAGATCTGTTAAGTGCAAGTTGCATAATGTTCTGTATGTACCAAAGTTGTCATGTAACCTAGTAAATGTTGCAACAGTAACAGAGAAAGGGAAGTTTACAAGATTTAATGAGTCACATTGCAAAATATTAGATGAAAACCTGAAGATTATTGCTATGGCCCAAAGGGTTGGAAATCTGTACTACGTAGATTGTCAAAGTTGTCATGAAAATGTCAGTGCTGCTGCTGGTGTCAACCAAGGGTCAGAAGTTTCGAATGAAAAACTATGGCACAGAAGATTTGGTCATTTAGGTTCTCAGAATCCACAAAAGCTAACAAAGATGGTTGATGGTTTTGATTATGATGAATCAAGGGAAATTGATTTTTGTGAGCCATGTATTGAGGGAAACATCACCGTAGTTCCTTTCCAATAAGTCAGAACAAAGGTTCCAGAGAGCCTTTAGAATTGGTGCACAGTGATGTATGTGGTAAAATGAGTACCAAATCACTCAGTGGAGCTCAGTATTTCCTAATGTTTATTGATGGCTCTTCTCACTATACATGGGTCTATGTTTTGAAACAAAAAGGTGAGGTACTTGACAAATTCAAAGAGTGGAAAGCTCTCGTTGAGAAGTCGACAGGTCATGTTTTAAAGACATTGCGTACCGACGATAGTGGGGAATATCTGTCCACAGATTTCAAGGACTAGCTGAGATCAGAAGGAGTTAGTCACGAAGTAACTGTTCCAAAAACACCTAAACAAAATAGTGTTGCAGAAAGAATGAACAGAACATTGGTTGAAACTGCATTCAATATTGAGTGATTCAAAGCTCACTAAAATCTTTGGGCAGAAGTACTGTCTACTGCAGGGTATCTAAGAAATAGAAGTCCAACAAAGGCAGTCAAAAACATGACTCCTTATGAGGCTGGGACAGGTGAAAAACCTAACGTAGATCACTTGAGATCTTTTGGTTGTGTAGCATATTCTCATACACAAAAAGACGAACGTCAGAAGCTTGGCTCCAAAGCAACGAAGTGCATCCTATTAGGTTATGGAGAAAACAAAAGGTCATCGGCTGTATGATCCAGAGAAATCTATGGCCTTTCACAGTCGAGATGGTGTGTTTAATGAAGTAATGCATGGAGCTGGTAAGGAGCAAACTGACAGAAATCCTCGTCAAATTGTTATTGAAAGTGTTAACAATGACAATGTAGATTGCAGTGATGCAAACTCTTATACACCACTGCGTTGATCACAAAGAAATTGACATCCCCCTGATCAGTATCGAGAATGGGTTAATTTAAATGGAACTCAGGTGAAAGAACCAGAAAATCTGGGAGAGGCATTAGCTAGATCAGACAGAACCAAATGGGTTGATGCTATGCAGAAAGAAATTGCAGCACTATACAATAATGATGTGTGGGATTTGACAGAGCTGCCACATGGTTGTAAAGCAATCGGTAGCAAATCGGTTTACAAAGTTAAGTCATATCCCAGTTGCCTGCAACTTCCTGTCAAGATTTACAAAGTACTTTGTTGTTTTAGTAACAGTAAACACTCCCTTGGGAGGCAAGATTTATTCCAGGTTGCCTTTCTGTCAACTTGTGAATTACCTCAAGTGGTTAAAGAGGCTCATTGAGTTTTTTCTTGAAATTCATTTAATTGTCATAATCCTGTCAAGTTTTCCTCACATACTAATGACAAAATGTCAAACTAAGAGGATTCTCATGTGTTACCTTAAATGGAACTTTAATGAGTGAGTGATTAATGATGCCATTTTGTTTTTGAAAATCTGTGAACAGAAACTTCTCATATCAGTAATTCATATGAACTCAACCAACACAGGTCCAAATGATAAAAATAAAAACGTTTGACAGTTTTATAACTGATGGATGTGAACCTTGACTATTTATGCTAATTGTATTGTCATGTGTTTACACCGATATCAACTCATTGAGCCCATTTAAGGGAGATATGCCATCCTTCATGACCTAAATTTTCATCAATGCTGAGTGAATGACATTACTTATTCATATCAGTACTTGGTAACATTAAACCTGTAAAAATGATGCAGAATGTGGTTGTCTTTCTTGCATTTTGTTTTTGATTCCTTGCCAAAGGCAGATGGAATCTATGTGATGGTGATGTCGCGTGTGTGTATGTGTGTATGTGACACTTCTTGTAAACACGATATCTCAAGAAGGGTAACTGTGACTGATCTCATACTTTGTGTGTGGGTTGGTCATATTGAGTAGATGATCCCTATTATTTTTGGTGGAGGTCGAAGGTCATTTGAGATCACCAGAGGTCAAAATGTGAAAACCTTGTAAACACAATATCTCAAGAACGATAACTGTGACAGTTGATAATTTGGTGTGTGGGTTGGTCATATTGAGTAGATGATCCCTATTGTTTTTGGCGGAGGTCAAAGGTCATTTGAGGGTCACCTGAGATCAAAATGTGAAAACCTTGTGAACACAATATCTCCAGAAGGGTACATGTGACTGATGTCATACTTGGGGTGTGTGGGTTGGTCATATGGAGTAAATGATCCCTATTGTTTTTGGTGGAATTCAAATGTCATTTGAGGTCACCAAAGGTCAAATGGTGAAAAACTTGTAAACACAATATCTCTAGAAGGGTAACCATGACTGATGTAGTACTTGATTACTTGATGTGTGGGTTGGTAATAATGAGCAGAAGATCACTATTGATTTTGGTCGAGATTAAAGGTCATTTGACGTCACCCGAGGTCAAACTGTAAAAATGTGTAAACACAATATTTCCAGGAATTGTAACCTTGACTGATGTCATACTTTGTATATGCTGAGTAGAAGACTCCTTTTGTTTTTGGTGGAGGTCAAAGGTTGAAGTCACCCGAGGTCAAACTGTGAAAACCTTGCAAACACATTATCTCCAGAAGGGTGGTGTTGACTGTTGTGATACTTGATATATAGGTTGACAATACTCGGTAGGTGATCCCTATCGCTTTGGTAGAAGTCAAATGTCATTTGAGGTCACCAAAAAAAAAAGATCATTATTAATGTAGTGTTTCAAGAACAATAATTGTAGTTGATCCCATACTTGTCATGTGGATAATTCATTTGTTATAATAGTAACCATGTTGGAAGGAATAACAAAGCCTTTTGACTTTCTGGTTGTTTGTAAGGGATTGTGTGTGTTCCCTGCCAATTTATATTGGCAGGGAATCACAAAGTCATTTGACTTTCTGGTTATGGAGGTCAAAGGTCATGTGAGGTCACTAGAGATTTTAGGTTGTAGTGTTATCGGGCTTTTAGGGGTTCTTCAGACGTGGTGTGACTGCCCCAGTGACGGTTGTTCGATGTTGGTAACACAGAAAGTTCCTGTTACAGTAGAGACATGTTGGAACAGAAACATTTAGAGAGGTTCCAATTTAAGGATCAGAGTTCCATTCTATTCTTTGATTCGACTGGCACATAAATTAATGAGAATTAAAGTGACGGAGATGATCAAATCAGAGAGAAAAGCATGTACAGTTAAGTTACATGACGATGGCAAAAAGCAGGAAAGTGAGGAGAGATACAATGACACAGGTCTACATAGTGTACAGAGAGAACGACGTTGACAGTTTGATGATTGATTTACCAGTGCAGGCCCTGTATGGCCCTTTTTGAGTATGGTGGCGTAGAATGATCATTTCTATACAACAGTAACTTGTGAACTTTGTATCTTGAAAAGAGTAAGGTGTTTGCACTTCAAAATTGGCATTCATGGTCCTTTGTTTTCTATGAATTTTGGCAAGAAATCTCAGAGTTATTGGTTGTTATGTTCTTTTGGCACATTAAGGTAACTATGCAGATATGAAGTTTTTTTTTTTTTGTTTCATCTTTAGGTATGGAGTATGCTGGTGCAGCATTTACCTTTAAAAGATATCTTGTTCAACCTTGGAAAATTGACCTATCAAGGCCTACTCAATTCAAATGGTGGAGAAGCTGTGAAGTTATGTGACCGTCTTAACAGTGATGAGCAGCTTAATGTAGCTAGGGTACATCCTTATGACTTGTTACAGTCACTGAAGAGCTATCGTGCAAAAAAGTCAGGCAGACAGGAGAAAGGGAAGATCAAGTGGATTCCAAACAAGAATATTCTGGAAGCCCTGGAATCTGCACTCATCAGGTCTTTTAAGGTAATGATATAGCTTTAGAGCTTAGAAAGAAATTGTATTGTCTTTTCATTCACACTTGGTAAAAGATATCCTCTTCTCCTCATTACCCATTGCAGTTAGGCGACTGTTCATTATCCTCTGGATGTAATCAATGAGAGTAAAATCACTGGCTTATGAATACAATAAAATTGTAGATTTGCAGTGTTTTGTCGTCTGCTATCTAACCCAAAACTGTTCTGTCAATCATGCATGAACATTGTTGACATGTCGTGTAGCGTGTTCACCTTCATTCAGGCTTTAGTTTCAAGGAAAATGTAGTTATTTGTAAATTCAAATTTTCATTTGTTTTCATCTATTCCTTCAAAATATTGCTGTGTATAAATAAAGTTTATCAGCGCTGAATCTGTACATTAACTGAGGATAATGCATTCTGGGCGTTAATGCCATCACTGGATGCACTCGGGCTCTAACTGCTGATTGTGCATTATTCTGTGGTTAATGTATGGTCCAGTGTTGATAAACCTTTAATTGATTCATTTTCAAAGTAGAAGATATAATGTGATGTTGTAAACTAAAACCTAAATATATTTAAACATTACAGGTTGTTACAATATCCTCTGGTAAGTTAATAGCTTCTGTCATTGTCCATAAATGGAGGTCATTGGAGACCAACTTCAGTGAACCTCTTAACCATGATACAGTAGTAGCAAAAATGCTTGTACTCCATGCTTTAACTAGCGGATAACAGTGTTTTCAGTGGATGATCAATTAAGTTTTTCATGGATGTGATATAAGAAGTAGAGCAAAGCCTGAAACATCAGAAGCACATTATCCACAAAACCTGAAACCATGTAAGGGCATTATCTACAAAGCCTGAAACTATGAGCATATTTTCTACAGAGCCTGAAACATTAGCACATTATTTTCAAAATGTGAAACCATCCTAAGCGCATTATCTACAAGCATTCTAACATCATAAGCATCATAAGCCCACAGTGTCCGCAAAGCCTGAAACATAAACACATTATGTACGAAGCTGGAGACCTTAAATAAGCACATTATCTACAGAGCCAGAAACATCATAAACACATCGGCAACGCCAAAAACATCACAAGCACATTTCTACAAAGCCAGAAATATCATAAGCACATTATCTACAAAGCCAGAAATGTCATATGCACGTTATCTACAAAGCCTGAAACATCATAAGCACATTATCTAAAAGCCTGAAACATCATAAGCACATTATTTACAGAACCTGTAACAACATAAGCACATTATCTGCAAAGTTAAAGGTTGAACCAACTTGAAACTTATTTATGCTGCATCTTTAAGTATAGGTTCTTTTCTCTTCTTATAACTGACAAGTTCTATACAGTAGCATAATGTTGAGCTATCACACAAAAATTTTTGTGGATTGTTAAGCTTTGTATATTGTTTGCACAGAATGAATTACCTTTGTCATTACTTGTTGTGATATGATATGAGTTGGTATGTATGTGTGTGCATATTGCATGTTTGTCCCTATCTTTGTGATCCCTATATTGTAAACATTCTATCTGCAAGATGATAATATTAGCCAAATTCCTCATCTTAGGTGTGTTTATTGTATTTGTGAAAAGTCACATTTTGTTCGTTTATTACATATTAGACATTTAAACTGCTTATGTCTCATTTTGATTCCAGTTTATTCAGCCAACTGGTAAAAAGTTGCTTCTGGCAATTGATGTTAGTTCTTCCATGAAGTTGAGTGGTGTAAATGGTTCCCCAGGCGTAACTGCTATGGAAGCTGTTGCAATTTTGACAATGCAGATTGTGAGAACAGAGAAGGAATTTAGAATTATGGCATTTTCAGAAACATTGGAAAACATTTACATTTCCCCAGAAATGACCTTGGAAGAAACCAAAGCAAAAATTGGAGAGGTTTGTAAAGTCCTTTTATACTTTGGTGTTGATGTTTACTTATGGTGACACAATGACATTGATTATTTATTAGAGTTTTTGCTTAACTCCTTGAGAATAAGTGGGGAATTCAGTTTACAAGTAATTGGTTTCATTGAAATCGTAACCTTTGTAATCACATGGCGGTGATTGTGTGTACATGTGTTTGTGATGCGTACCTTGTAAACACGATATTTGAAGAAGAGAAGCTTGGACATAGCTACTGACCTTGTTTAACTCCCTTTGAAATTCAAAAATCCTAATTTCCATGAAGTTAGCCACCTTCAGTCGAATTCACTAGATTTTTAACGAAATGTGCCAAAATAAGATGATTAACGATAACTCTTTCAACGATATAGTCACTTTAGATACAGCACACTTTACCAGGACTCAAAGTGGATGACACTGACAGTGAGAAGTCCGTAACACCCATGTTTATAGTTTAATGATTTGCCTCTCAGAAATACATACCACCTAATGTAACTTGAACTAACCTTGTCTCAACACCGTTGAAACCTTCCAATTCCTTGCACGTCCACGTCAAATTTAGGAAGCCACATTGACTTCTTGAGATTAACAGGTTATCCAGTCAATAGGAAACATAATTCCATGGAAAAGACAAAGTCTGAGTAAAGTAGCATATACCTTAAGCTGGATATTAATGTGACAAGAAAAAAATCAAACTGCACTGACTGTCACTGTGCAGTATAGACCTATATTAGAAGGTGAATACATACCATATTAGATAATACTGATGAAGCGCCACTGAGGTGACAGCCATAATTTTCGCGTTTTGTACAACCCTAAATTGGCTTTTGTTTTTTTTTCATACCCCCTTTTTTTTCCATTTTCTAAAAGGCCTAACCACATTTTAGTGGGAGTTGTATGTTTGATTCCTTGCCGAAGGCAGGCAAGAAATCTATGGTGATGGCATTTGTGTGTGTGTACATGATGCTCTGGCTTGTAAACACTGATATCTCAAGAAGGGAGCAGTGCTCGAACTTCAAAGTTGGTACGTTAGTAGTCCATTGTGAGTAGACGGTCTCTATTGTTTTTCATGGAGGTCAAAAGTCATGTAGGGTCACCAGAGCATGAAATATGAAACCTATTGAGGGAGATATGGGTGTTTCCATAAATAGGGGTACCAACTTGTGACATTACCACCAAAATTTCAAAATGACTTAAGCTAGTAATTATGTGCATATAATAAGTACTAACTAAGCAGAAAAAATTCAAAATTCACAATCATCAATCAAAAGTCATCATCATACCTTAACCTGTTTTGATGACACATATGTTTAAACATAACTGAAGGCACAAAATTCCTGATGTGAAAGGGACACCAAATGCAAACTTTGTTTCCTTCCCTTTTAAGCAAGTCGTGAGTTTAACAGAATTTTTCTTTTAATAAGGCTAAGGTTTCACATGAAAAAAAAAAACACAATAGAAGTGTAGACTATATCCTCCAGTCTCTTTTCACCAATTCTTTTAGTGAAAAGTATGTACTTGTATGAGATTTTAAGTTAACATTTGTTTTATGATAGTTTCTCTTTCTTTTTATGTTCTTTTCCGTACAATGTATGGACCCCAGGAGGTTCCCTTTACACAAGTCAAAGCAAAGCAAAGGATTGAATTTGGCAAGCAGAAAAAATGTTATGTGTGAAAGATTTGGTTCCCTATGTAAAGGGACACCAAACTTTGGGGTCCCACTTTACAGTGGGATTTAAAATGACTTATTGTCCTGTTGGCTTACCTAAAATACCACAACTACCAACATACACTCAACAGAGTGGGGATAACACAGATGACTAAAGTAGAATATAGTTGACCAGCTAGTAGATAAAACTGAAGAAGCATCTTTATCCCCCCCCCCCCCCATTGCAGTATTCAGTTCAGCTCATTCTGTGTGTCATGCCCACATTCTCCTTTTTAAAGAAGTTTTTCTGATTGTTGGACAACCAAGGTCATATTTTTGGTTTTTTGGTTGGAAAGATGGTTGTCCACTTAAGTGCATGCATTGCAAGGCTGCCCTGACCCAGAAGTATTTTATTCCATTACAAATTGTTTTCGTGACACACCAAAACACTGATAACTGTCAGCCCTGTACCATTGACCAATGTTTACTGTAAGGTGCATGATTGCACGAATGGGGCACTGAATTTCCAAGTCCTGCTAAAGAAACCAGAGACTCATTGTGGCTTTGGCAATTGACGGCAATGAAGAAAAATAATATTGTGAATTGAAAGGTCAAGTAATTAAAAATCAAAGGTACACACACTTTTTAGTGATGTGTACACATATAGGAGATGGTCCTGTCTCAGGAAAAACTACGGTAGGAATGTGTCAGTATCTGTTTCTGTGATATTGAAGTCACATTGACATATATAGGAGGAATAATATCAATGCTGCTATATTTAGAGGATATTATAATGCTACGTACAGCTCAAGGTAAGTTCTCTTTAAATGTCCTATTCGCCCGAGAAGTAAATCAACCAAGTCCGCATTTCATCCTAGCTACCAAGATGTACATACCTCTGTATAATTGAAAATCTGGTTTTTGATATACAGTACAGTTGAGTATATGTGTTTGTATTCCAAAAATGCATGACCTTGTGTGGAATAACTTTTAGAATTTTTATTTTTTTGGGGGGGCACATTGTCCTCCTGTTCCCTCTTGGGGCTACATGCCTGCACACAAGCAATCATGATTGCATAGGTTTCTCTTTTCGTCCAAACGAAAAAAATGTCTGCAGGAAATTCTCACTGTTTTATTACTTTTGGAACTCTTCAGCTGTCAATAGTAATCTATTTTGCATAAATGAATCAACAAAAGGAAAAAAAAACAAAGAATGAAATGTAAAATTACTAGAGTACCAAAATTAAAAATAAGAGAGGTTAATGCCACCCTTGGAAGGTGACCAAGATACCCTTTTGGGACTTCAGGGGGAAACACTCCCTGAAATATTTGCGTTTTTGCAGACAAGGCCAGGTCCAACTTGAACTGACAGTATGCAACCATCATAATTAGACCGGTAGGTCAGTGAACAAAGGGAGAGGGGGGTGTGGCTTGATGGGGATGAATTGAAGAAAATTTAAAATAGAACTTCATAAGAGTGCCCTTTGAATTGTTTCACCCATCTCTAATGGCTATGGCAAATATCTGATTGAGATTTGCTTTAACTGCATTGTGCTGAAATCATGAGTTTGTAATTGGTTCCACGTAACACCAAATGTTATCACACTACTGCTGTATTTTTTTCTACGTATACGACTATAAAATACTTCTACGTGTACATCAATGTCAGAAAATGGTTTCCTGTGCCTGCCCATTATTTTGTACAAACACTTGACTCCCGCAATAGGAGAGTGGTCAGTACCAAAAAAATTCGCAATGAATGCTACGTCATAGCAGTATAGCTGAACTGAAATGCTGAAAGGTGATGAAATTTATTGAATCTAAGTTGTTCACTTGCTTAATCTTTTCTAATACGGTATGTGCTACTTTTTGCACTTCATTAAATAAAATGAAATTGACAATAAAGCACTTTAGATAAAAGCACCGACTTATATATCAGCCCTTGCAAAATGGCATGACCCAGATGGTATGTAGTTCAAACGTGGAACATGTTGTAAACGATTCCTTTCTTTTTTTTTAAGTCTCGCATCAAAAAGTATCCCTAAAATGAAGTTTCTGAGACAAAATAAACCATTGTAACACCTAGAATGGCAAGGAGGCTAATCAAATGATCCAGGTGAACAGTATTGCGATTGCAATAGAGTTTTGAAGATATGTAAACAGGACTCAAAGTATGTTGTGTCCTGTTCAACCTAGGCTCACTAGTGCAGCTAATACATCCGGGATACTTCGTACAGTGTCAATATTTTTAAAATGGAAATTAAAGTTGTTTCCATGAAAAAACCCATTTTGGGAGCAAAGTCGTATGGAAATAGTAATTATGTGACATCACTAAGTAAAAATGTTTTTCCACAAAAGGGGGATACCAAAAGATTTTAATGATGTAGATTGGCAACATCACAAGAAATGCGGAAGTCCAGGGACTTTTAGTAAAATTGACACAATACAATATGGTGTGCTATATGTGTTATGATAACATGTGTGTATGAGTCAGAAACAATAGGAAAAGACTCCCAATGTAAAATAAATGGAGGACGCTAAATGTTTTTTGATTTGTAACTTAAGTCTGAAATACCATGACAGAATTGTGTTTTTATGCATACTTTTCTTTAATTCAGATTGGGGGTATTTGAGAAATGTGGAGTACCGGGGGCCACTTTTTGTAGGTCCAAACATTATAAGGATGGTGAGCAGAGATGATTCACTACGTAAACTCGTGGGACAGGAAAATTTACGTAGTGAAATCTGTTTTAATAGTCATGTACTGCATATAAGTGCCTGTGCTGGAAATGTTTAAGCTTCCTTAATCTCTGCTCGAGCTTACAATGGACTATGTGAGAAAGAAGGCAATTGAAAACAGGATAAGACATCACAATGTTCCATGGCATGGAATTTCAGGCAAAAATCATTGGACATGATGAGCTTGAAACTGCCTATTTTGACACTCAAAATTAAAGTTAAGCTGGGATCTTTTGATATGAGAGATACTTTTCTGGTCTTTGTAATTAAAAATAATTCATTCTGAAATACTTTGAAATTTGTTGAAACGAAACTCATAATGGTCAAAACATACAGTTAGGGCAAGTGGTTTCCCTATTTATGGAAACACCCATATCTCAGCAATGGAATGTTGTTGGAACTTCAACCTCTTATCATTGGTAGCACTTGATGAGTAGATGATGTCTAGCATTTTGTATGGAGGTCATGTTAGGTCAGAAGAGGACTTAGTTTGAAAACCTTGTAAACACAGTATCTCAAGAAGGAAAAGGTTCTTAAACTTCAAAATTGGTGTGCTGATAGTCCATTGTGAGTAGATGATCCCTATTGTTTTTCATGGGGGGGGGGGCAACAGTGTCTCAAGGAGGGCAAATGTGCTTGAACTTTATAGATGTTGTGTAGGTAGTCCAGTGTACGTAGATGACCTCTGTCAGTTTTTATGGAGGTTAAAGGTTACTTGAGGTCACTAGAGGTTAGAGTATGAAAACATATCAAGGATGATCTGTCAGCAACTGAATGTAAAGTAGCACTTCAAACCGTCAAAATTGGTAGCAGTTGATGAGTAGATGATCTCTGTTATTTGAATTGTCACTTGGGAGACTAAGAAAATCATGTTTTCATACCTAGTCAAATGTTAAAATTGCAGACTTAATGATCTGAGAGATTTGTATTTATAGCAAAAGCTGATATTTGATTGTTCCCATCCCCTCCCTTGCTCCTTTCCAAAAGTAGATGTTTAATGGCAGATAAATGTTGCTAAATAGAATTTGGTCTCATTTTCTTCAACAGGCTATTTGTAACCCTCTACAAACAATTCTTTCACATCACCTAACATAGCTTTTAGATTAATCAGCTACTTATTTGCCAGCAAATCTCTGTCAAGAGTAATAAAGTACTTTGTCTGAGTCACCTTTCCCAAGGGAACTACCCTTAAGCAGGGAAATATTTTTCAGGTAGTCTTTTGCCAACTTTAAACCCACACTTTGGTGTCAGGAACTTTCTGATATGTCATATTGAATGAATATTCATATGTGGTTTACATTCCATGGCCCCACGTAAGCGCTGGCCCGCTGACCCGAGGCCAGTGATTTCATTGTCGGGATACTTAAAATACTGACGAGCTAGCCCTCTGGGCCACTTAAATTTTGGCACAGTACCTAAACCCACACAATGTTAAAAATACAACTGTTACACTGTGCCTTTGGAAATTGTTATTGGCAAAAATTGTAACGTCAAAAATCCAGTGTATTTTCTCAAAAATAACAATCATTTCACAACAATTTGCATTTGAACATAATAAAGCCCAATCCCGCGATGTGAAAGTCTCTCCGTGCAACTGACGGAATAGAGCAGACTCAACGTTGTTTATGCACCATACATTTGCGTGTATTATGCTTCACATGCTGTGCGATGTAGTGTCATGCATGCCAACGACTAGTATGCTAGTAATGTTGGTAATCTGCAAATTCTTTGCGATAACTACAAGGCCTATCCTAACCGTAACTAAGCCTAAGCCTAGCCTAATTAAATACCGCAGCAGGAGAGAGGGGCGTTTTTGTCGTAAAGTACCTTTTCACGCGCTGACAGGACTAGAATTGTGAAGAGAGTAAAAAAATCTACTACCAGTAATAATTAACATGTAGAATTCAAAAGATTTCAGTTGAATCTTATCACTCTATTTGGAGGCTAGGCCTAACACTGACTGTACGAAACAGTAACACTAAGGCTATAGGCCTGGACATTATTGTTAAACTCTCGTAGTTCGAGTAGGTTAGGCCTAGGACGTTTTGTAATAATGGCTGCATTGAAGATGAGGAAGAAGAAACGTCATGATTTAACTAGATAAGGTCAATTTTCATTGCTTTCTGAAGTCATCAATGCACAAAGTAATATTTTCTCATTTTTGCATTGATTTTGAAAATTTCAGCAAAACTGGGCAGCAAATGTATGTGCCATTATGTTACAAAACCAACAGTATGAACCACGCTGTAGCAAATCGTGTGCACAATATTTTTGTTGCATTGGGAAGGTCCCGTGGGGGTACTGTAGCCTACCACTTTGATATGCCTTACAAGTTATGTTACTCCTAGCAATTCATGCCTTTTACAGTATTGGGGGAAAAGGGGGCAAACTATTTATTTAACTAACTATGCTGAGTATTTCTTATTTTTTGTTTCTAATTAGTCACAAATTAATGAACAATCTTTCATATAATTAACTGCAACTACTTATTATGTGGTGATTTCCAGATTTTCACTAAAATGGGACTCTGAAATCTCTGGTTTTGCTACAATACACATAGAATACCAATTTCTCATTGTTTTAGTCAGGAAACTCAGTCTACACACACTGATAGTGTACTGTAAATGCAGTAACACAAGTGTTTCAAAATTAGTATAATTTGTCATGGAAACTGGACCAGTGAAAATATGGTAGGGCCAGTAGAGTTCAAAAGTTACTGGCCCTGCTGGCCAGTGATTTTTTTACCCTAAAGTGGAGCCCTGCATTCTTGTGTTTTGTTTTTTATGTTGATATGGTCCCTTTCTTGTCCCGTGGTGCTTCTTGTGTGTGTTTGGAAAAAAAGGAGATATTGGCAAGGAATCACAAAAGTCTTTTGACTTTCTGATTTTTTTTTAAGTAAGAAATTTTCATTGAGCCTTCAAGGGGCCTTATTCAATTCGATACTGAACACAGGGATATTTTACTCAGCTCAGTCATATTGGCAGGACCAGTTTGTTAAAGGAATTCTCCACCAACAATAAAACTTCACATAATATAAGAGATTCTTTACCGTTCTGTCAGTTAAACATAACTATTTTACGAAAGGAAGCTTCTTTAGAGGTGAAATAACACTTTGAAAGTTGGGCTTCAGCACGAGCCTGAAAATGTGTGACGTAGAACCGACAAAAACTGTTTTCCATTTTTTGCACTCTTCCTGTTTCTGGCAAGGTCTTGGACGCAAAAGCTCTTTCGCTCAGAGATTATGAAAACCCTATGAATGTCTACTCTCAGTAAGATACATTCCGTAAGATACTAACATACTAAGCGCATGAATTGAGAGGAGCTGTTATTGTGATGGACATAAAATTTAATTGCTGCTGATGCTGTAAGACCCACCAAACCAAGCGCAGGTAAGCTGTGTAATTATCTTAAAGGTATTTCTATCCTTTATTCGTCCTTACCAGTTCAATATCATTGACAGACCAACGTCATTTAAGCAATGAGGTAGCTCCAAACAACGCTTTCAAAGGTAGTTCTATGTCACTTCCTGGTGAAACGAAGGTTTTATCACCAAATAGATATCAGAGCAGTACTGTAACTCACAGCTTGAGCTAAAAATCGAGGGCAGTGTTCAATCTAGATTTGTCAGTATTACGTCACCACCGATTGATTTATAGTGACTTGTATCTCGAATATTTACTAAAATTAATTATTATGTGAATTCTTTGAGATATTTCCTGAAAATGAGAACGATGAATTGTCTTCAATAATGTTTTCATCTTTTTAAGAGACATAAAAAGCGATGGAGAATTCCTTTAACAGCCGCTAAGATCATCACAAAGGTGATTTTCTTGCGATGGTCAGAATGTAAAGTAGATTAATGTATATTAGTTATATGGAATAAGCAAGAGTATAACAGTATGAATCATTTGAGATGGCTTATTTCCACTTTCAAAGATTTTTTTTCATTTTCCGTGTATTTGTATGTAAGGAGTGGATGATCCTTATTGTTTTTGGTAGAGGTCAAAGGTCATTTGAGGTCACCAGAGGTCAAACTGTGAAAACCTTGTTTACACGATATCTCAAGAAGGATGGTCTTGACTGATCTCATACTAGGTGTGTCGATTGATCATACTGAGTAGATGATTCCTATTGTTTTTGCTGGAGGTCAAAGGCAATTTGAGGTCACTGAAGATCAAACTGTGAAAACTTGTTTATACCATATCTCAGGATGGGTAATGTTGGCTAATTTCATACTTGGTTTGTTGGTTGTTCACACTAAGTAGATGATCCCTATTATTTTTGGTGGAGGTCATTTGAGGTCACCGAAGGTCAAACTGTGAAAAACTTGTTTACATGATATCTCAAGAAGGATGGTCTTGACTGATCTCATACTTGGTGTTTTGGTTGGTCATACTGAATGAATGATCCACAAATGATGAAGTGTTTTTGGTGGAGGTCAAAGTTTATTTGAGGTCACCATAGGTCAAACTGTGAAAACCATGTTTACATGATATCTCAAGGTAGGTAACCTTGACTGATACCATACTCCACCTGTGGGTTGTCATACTGAGTTCATGATCCGTATTATTTTTTGGTGGACTTCATTTGAGGTTACCAAAGGTCAAACTGTGAAAAACTTGTTTACAAGATATCTCCAGATGGGTTACTGTGACTGATCTCATACTTAGTCATACTGTGTAAATGATCCCTACTGTTGTTTTTTGGAGGTCAAAGGTCATTTAAGGCCATCAGAGGGCGGATTAAATGAGGCCAGAGGTCAGCTATGGGTAACCTTGACTGATCTCATACTTGGTGTGTAGATGATCCCTGTTGTTTTTGTGGAGGTCAGAGGTCTTTCATTGTCATGAGAGTTCCTCCTTTGGAAACCTTGTTTACATGATATCCCTGAGAATTCATTTGTGAAAGTGTTTGTAAAGAAAGAGAGGGATCTACATTTTTCAAGAAATTGGTGTCATTTTCTGTGGAGGTCAAGGATCACTTGACATCAGCAGATATCATAGTGAGAAATCAGGTTGTGAACATAGGCTTTACAGTGTTTGATTCAATACTTGTACTGTATGTGGGTTATCCTTCATGAATATTGGCAAGCAATTACAAAGTCTTTAGACTTTCTTGTTACCCTTCATTGTGGTACCCCATGTATGATAACTTAGGATGAGTTGGTTTTTGTCCAAAAAAAATTGAAAAATGGGAAAAAGTTTGAAAAAGTAAAAGAAAAGTAAAGAAGAAAAACATGTTATCAAGAAGGAGAAAAGTACAAAAGAGCTGTATATTAAGATTAATTACTTTCTTAATTGTGTATTAACCAAAGCAGTTCGTCTTAATATACAGCTTCCTAGCCAAAGTAAGAACTTCAAAACCAGCTTAAGTTTTCTATACTCGACCAGAGTCAGTGCTCAACCGCAAAGGCTTTCCTGCTTACTCAACATTTTTGGCATACAAATGATACAGTGCGTATGGAAGTTATTGTGTTTTTCTTATTAGCTACATGCACACAGTGGAATGTTCCCCAGAAATTGAAAGCCCTGGCAAAACAGGTGAAAATGCAGGGATTGTTTATTTGGAAAATGCAAATGCGTATTCAAGGAAAGTAGGTCAACTACTGTCACTCCATCACCACAAAAAGAGCCCCTGTTGTTACAAGTACACTTGGCAACCTGCCAAGATCTGGCAACAAAAACTTGTTCATGGAAGAAAAAAAAACGAAGAAAAAAAAAGTTACAGAAATGTGTTGAATAAGGTGAGGGGTGGGTAAAGAAAAGCCCATTACTGCCTTTGTTGCTTCATTATAGATACTACTGGACGCGGTTTCACAAATGTTGCAGGAGTTCATAAACAACATTTTAAACTACTGCACAGGATGTCTACACACTGCGTGCAACATACGAAAGTAATGTAGGCCTACACAGGACCTGGTCTAGCCATGGCTGATACTTGAGGTTGCTTACCCCACTTTTTTCTTTCTAAATAGCGACTAATGGTATCTGTACAATCATCCCCAATGTGTAACTAAACTCTGCCTACATGACGAGTTCTTAAAAGTTTAGTACAAGTTCATTGACCATGTTTTCCAACTTGGAAACCCAGCTTGAGAAATGGTACAAGCACTTGTCTTCAACATTCAATGAGCGGCAAGTAATGGGTCTGGTTGCAGTCGCACACAGAGTGGAGTGAGATGAAGAGAAGGGCGGTGGCCCTATGCAGGACTATGATTGGCCAGTACATGTCCTGTTTTCCACATTCATTATCTCAAATTCCATCTTGACCAGCCTCAAACTAGTTGTGTGGTGTCAGTCACACTGTACGTTTACTTTGATACTATTAATGCAATCAGTAGCGTGCCAGCCCAGCTATTTGGAAAAAAAAAACAGGTTATAGATGTTGTTGACATAAATGCTGAAGATCACCAATACTGTATATTCACCCAACCATGTCTAAGTTTGTTGTTCGTTGCATAGATGTTTTGCGATTACGCATGTGTATAGGCTGTAAATTCAGCAGTTATCTTGACTTTCAATATATTTGTATAAACAGGCCGACGTAATACTAGGGCTTGTGAAATTAATTGGATTATTGAGTTCTTTCACCAACTATCAAAGGTATATTGTATTTTGAAATTTACCAACATTTTCACCTGGTTCAAATTGCTAGGCTGAACGAAACTTGACACAGCTAGTCTCTTGCAAAACCACTGTTCATAGGACTACTTCAGGGCTACATACTGTATTTCCCCATGTTTGCTCACAAAATTGAAATATTGCCTCAGAAAAAATCAACAGAATAAGAGAGGGTTTTGCTGCTATGAGTTGTGGATGCTGTTCACAGATTTAAAATATTTTCCAGTTTTGTGAAAATAAACAATTAACAATAAACTTACATCATATAGTTCACAGCTTTATAATGATATTCAAGTTTTCCCAACATTGCCAGTTCTTAATGAATCCACTCTCCACATTTTCTTAATTGACGGTATAAGAAGTTATATCTCCACTTGCAGAGGTGCTGTTACAAGCAACATGAAGGTGCTGCTCATCATAAGTCTGACAGCAGTGAACAAGCCAGGTTTACAAACTAACCCATAATTTTAGTTTGGTGTTTCTCCAAACTTCTGCCACATTCACAAACAACAGTGGTGAAGACCACACTTTTTCCACAACTCATTGTCGTGATTTTTTTGTGGTTTTGATATCGATCAATTTTGTTTAAAGCTCCTCCAGACTCATTGAATTGTGTTGACAGACTGAACCACATCCGTCCGAATTTTTTCAATGAAAAAAAAAAGTTTTTCATTGATTTTAAATGTGAAATGACAATTTTCACTGACATTCAATTATTGTTGAATGGGAGTTAAGCAAAATGGTGGTGTACCACATTTAGTGCAAAAATCCTATTGTTTTTGGTGGAGGTCAAAGATCATTTGGGGTCAATGAGGTCAAATTGTGAAAACCTTGTAAACATGATGTCTCAAGAATGGAAGCTTGGAAAATATCATGTTTAGTATGTAGGTGAACCACATAGAGTAAAAAGCTAGGGGTAGATCTGATATTTAGTATGTTGGTATATCACATTGAGTATAAAAGAATTCTGTTGTCTTTGGTGAAGGTCAAAGGTCATTTTAGGTCCACATGGTTACATTATGAAATTTTTGTAAATATATCTCAAGAAGGGAATCTTTGGATGTAGGTGTACCTCACTGATGCAAGAAACCTTTGGCTGAATCCTTTTAGTGGAAGTTAAAGTGATTGCGTGTGTACTGAAAAACCAGAATGATAAGATTATGTTATATATTAACTTTTTATTTATTTTTAAATGTACATGCAAGGTTGTACATGGAGGGACTACTTCTTTCAATGAAGGAAAATGACAGTAACTACATTGAAAAGCAACGGATGGGCACAAAAACAGTAAAAAACTGAAATCATATTAAAAAAATAACGGTTCTTTCTGTAAGCGCCTACATAATGAATATGCAACAGAACAGGTCTTACTGGTGTTTCAAAAACATACTAATCAAGTCGTTGCTTAGTGGTATCGGGAATTCCTCAGTATAGGGAATTCCTCGGTATCAGGAATTGTAGTACTTGGTGTAAGGAGGCACTGTATTTTCAAATAACCTACGATTGTACAACATTGCGGTGTCAGTGATTGTGAGTTATTTTGACTAACTGAATATTCAATACTAGTATACTTCTCATTGGCTTGTTCAAAGATGCACACCACTACATTATTGTATGCTACACTTTTCGTTGTTTTGTTGTAAGAATTTGAAATCATATTGGCAGAATTAAGTGGAAATCAGGGTTTATTTTCACAATTTTTTTCCCCACCAGTATGGTACAATGAGTTGTAAGTAACAACTATGATCAATATTATCTCAAAGCATGTGGAAAATTTCGAGAAACGAGTCAAATTCGCCAAAAAATCTGTGAAGAACTCCGAAAGTCTGTAACATTCATATTCATCGATCAAATATGAATATTCAATACTATCGCCTTTTCAAGGTATGAGGAGGTGTGGCTGAACAGTTTCATACATAGCCTACGTGTGCTGTATGTATCAACTATCACTAAAATCTTGTTTACTTAGCACTGCGCAATGCACGAACAGCACAGGAACCGTAAACGTTCAGTTATGTTTATTCATATAACGACATCTCAGTCTTATGCTGTGACTAGTCATCGTATAGAGGAGGCTGTCTTGTCTTGTACATGAACGTTTATTTTTTGTACCCGACAAATATTAAGAGTTCTCATCCAATGGTAATGAACGCAATAATTACTGTTTCTTCTACCTTGGTATCTCAAGGTAGGAATCATTGAAACTTTTGAGATTTAGTTTGTTAATGTATTACATGAAGAAAAAGAAGCCTATTGTTTTTGATGGAGGTCAAGGGTCAACTGACTTGACTGGAATTCCACACTTAAAGTGATTGTGTGGTTACTGAAAAACCAGAAAGATAAGAGCTTGTTTGATCCTATTTCTTTTTTTTTAAATGTACACGTGATGTTGTACATGAACAAACTATGTCTTTCAATGAAGGAAAATGACAGTAACTACTTTGAAAAGCAACAGGATCAGCATACAAACAGTAAAACACAGGATCTATATTTGAAAATAAATGGTTCTTACTGTAAGCGCCTACATAATGAATATGCTACAGTATTTCCCACTAGTGTAATCAAAAACATACAGTACTACTCAAGTCATCACTCGTTGGTTGGTATCATGAGTTGTAGCATTTGTTGAAAGGAAGTACTGTATTTACAAATAAGGTATAGACTGATCACAACATTGTGGGTCGATGATATCTCAAGAAGGGTACCATGAACAGATCTGATATGGAGTTCGAAGCTGTGCTTTATTGAACAAAAGTAGCCTACTGCTACTAGGGTCAACTGGGGTTGAGTTGTGATCAACTTGTAAACAATTAAGAGAAGCTTGGACAGATATCATTTTTGATTTTTAGATGCACCTTATTGGGAACAAAAGGCCTATTGATTTTGTGAGAGGTCAAAAATCATTTGGGGTCAACATCCTCCTTACTATACGCAACATGCCAGATTCTAAATACTCATAATTGAATCACCAAAACCACAATGTCTTTGGGTTTTCTGGTCTATATCAGCAGTCATTTAATGTTGCAGGTCACTGCAGATTTATTTACAGTAATGATTAGTTCCAGATCATTTCAAAAAAGAATTGATGAAACTTTTCTTAACTTATACATTATTTGCTCGTCAAGATGATGCAGCTTGTGTTTGTGAGAATGTGTATTAAAGGAAATAAGGTAGTGTTTTCACAAGGTACCAAGGTACCTGCCCGACAATGTTCTACCCAGGTAGTTAGAATTACTACCCCACAAAAGCTTCGGCTTAACATTGCATTGTGTTGCAGCTTAGTAACAGTATTTGCAAGTTATGTTGTAAAATGTCTCTTTTGGTTTTCTTCGCAATAAATTTCACGTTGAAAGGAATGACAGTTTCTGTCTTTTTAACGCACTTGATCTCAGTTTAAGTTACGTCACAAGCATGTGACAAATCCCACCTGAACAATTATTAACCGGACATACAGGCACTATTGTGTGTTTACAACAAAGCCTAAGCGCTGAGCCTACAACTTGACGATTCTACATAAGAACACACTGAAAGAAAGCTCACACTGAATTTGCACGTAGTTATGTTAGCTATGGTGTAAACAGTTGAGAATGAGTTCCCCTTGTAAGTAATGGAATACATGGGGAAGTTCATGAGCTACGCGTACTTAAGGACTAGACCACTCATTTTTAGGTGTTTCTTATTCAAACCTGAGAGTAACTGCAGCCTGATGATTGCATTTTTGTATCAGCGTCTATTCTTGGGGTTGTCAATTTGCACATATATCTGTTTCAGTGTTAACTTTGTTTTATGAGCCAACCAATAAGTTGTAAATAAATCGGGATCCCAGCTGGCCCTAGGCCGGCCCTCAAGCAGCAGACCGAAGTTTTGTTATCACTATCAGGGCATTGTCACTTTACTACGCATGTCTGTTAACTTGTTTTATGACCCCAGCCCAGTGCTCCCCAGACTGAAAGTTTTCAACCAACAGGATAAGTCAGAAGACATGCCCAGTATATCGATCATAGTACATGAGGCATGTTCTGGCATGTTGGTGTCAGTACAACTTGCTGTAGTTAAACATATGAACTTGTGAAGCAATGTTACATGTATTGGAACTGGTTCCAGCCAGGTCTTCTTGTGCTCATGGCTACAATACAGTATAGGCTAGGCCTAAGTTGATATTGCATCGTTAGTAGTACATTAGGTGTTCTGAAGGTGAGGCACAGTATTAGTATTACGTATACCAAAGAATTCATACATGGACTATCGGGTACCCGGTTATCCGACAGGTAATGACGTTCAGGTACCTGGGTATGAATTTACTACCTGGTGAAAACATTACAATAAGGCATTTGTTTTACAGAAAAGAATCATATTTTTCAACCCAATATTTGTAGACACATAATGACAGAGTAGGCCTATTCAAAATAAGGCAGGACTATGGTCCTCTTTCCAACAAATTAGTTTCCTGAAAGATAGAAATTCAATTGTTTGTTGCACAAAAATAATTTGTTACCCAAACTTTCAAATATTCGAATGATGCATATTCCATAATTCAACTTATGCATATGTTTTGAGGAGAGTGAAGCTGTTGTAAGTGTGCATTGGTGAGACTGAATGATTCAACAATGACTAAAGCTATTTTCTTCATATGCACTGTTTGTGCATAATAAATGCCACTATTACCCTTTAATAACTGCTTGTTAATGTGATACCTAAAAGTAACATTACTAAAGTCATATGAAGTAAAAAGGCATTTAGATCTAATCCGTGTTTTCTCAATATCTTAAGTAGGAAATGGTGGTGAAATTTAATTTCTGGGTGTCACTCAGGACAGGAGAGTCCCTCAAAGGACTTTTGTCAAGTTTGATGACCTCTGAAAACTTGTTTTGCTTACTTAAGTTAGTCGGGTGACTTGTACTGGTTTTCTTGCAGGTGAAATTTTTTAACTTGTGACATGCAAAGAATTTTTCAATTTTCTCTCTGACAATCATTTGACTTTCAGCACAGTGTAAAATAAGATGAACTTGTATTTTACATATTCAAGATGTTGGAAATGTGTGTATGGCACAGAGTGCCTACTTTGTTTGGTTCTAATTTGTAATATTGTTTACTGTCCTTCATATGTGTTTTTCAGTTACCCATGGGTAGTACCAATGTATCTCTTCCATTGAAATGGGCTTCGGAGAACAAAGTTCCAGTTGAGATTTTTATGATTTTCACTGACTGTGAAACAAGTTTTGAGGAAACGCCGCCTTCACAAGCCTTGAGAGAATACCGAAAGGAGATGAACTTGGATGCCAAGTTGGTTGTGATAGCTTTTGCATCTAATGGTTTTCAAGTGGCAGACCCAGATGATGGTGGCATGTTAGACATAGCTGGATTTAATACAAGTGGACCAGAAGTGATAAGAAGGTTTGCTACTGGGGAACTGTAGCAAACAAATTACTGAGTGGGAACACAAATTGAAAGTTATGTAGCCTGATTCTCAATATTTTCTTGCTTGAAATCTACGTAGTTTTGTTTTTTTCTTTTTTTCTTTTCTGTTGTTCGTAGCATCTTTGAGCAATCATGTTCAACTTAATAAATTCATGCAGTAAAGAATAAAGTATTATTTATCTTTCTAAAAGCAAATGTCTATGGAAACCATGCTTTTTGATGAGCAGTTATTATACTTACAGCAATGTCTTATTGCCACCTGTCTTAAATGTCTACTACAACTAATGAAAGGTGATTTGTCTTATTTTACTGTTATATACTGCATCAGTTCAATAAGGGCCTGTGTGTTTGAGGTACTCTGTGTCCTGCAAGGGCTATGTAGGCCACAGAAGTTTGAAATTAAATCAGTAGTTCTCAGAATCTTTCATTGGAACTCAATATTTTCCTTAAATTCCCATTTGTTATTTTATCTGTGAGTCTTTTTCCAAACATTTTGATGTTACGGGTTGTCTGAAGCACTGGTCTGTTACTACTTAAGTTTATCTGAGGAATCATCAGTTGTTACTTAGGTAAGTCTCTTTGACAAGGTCAGTGTCTTCAGAAATGGAGGGAAAATCATTGTAAGTGTATAGATACAGTGTGAGATGGGTAACATCTCAAGTAACACAAAGGAGTTTTTGGTCTTTTTGCTGCTTTAAAAGAACTTTCTTGTGCGTACCTTATGTGATCTAAAAGCATGTCATTGTAATTTGTTGGGAAGGGAAGAGAGCAGAGGAATACTGAAAATTTGTTTGCCATGAACATGTGAACATTGCTTTTGAAAATGACTAATTCAGTCATATATCTCAAAGTCATTACACAAATTTATGCTTTTTAGAGCATGGTGATCACCTTCTCCACAGTTACCCAGTAAGTCTGTAGACTTCTCCAGGAAAATATAATTGTAGGTCAGTTTATTTTGGTCCTTGGAGATTAAATTTATCATCACTAGTTGAGCAATGATTGAAGTTGTGTTACACATGTACATTTGATTTGATAAGATAGGTTAACAAGATCTTTCTTTTTCTCAAGACAATGTGGAAATCTGCCTACTTTTGTTCCATCAACTGTTTTTAAATTAATATTCAGTTTATTACTAGAAAATTGTGTGAAATGTTGGTTTTGTTTATCATGTCATTTGTAAAATGTATTTTTGTATAAGTTGTTTGAAATTGTGTCAAGTCCCAGTTATCCCTTTTGTTTTGAAAGAAATACATATTAATGTGTATTTATTTGCATTAGTAGAACTGATTTGTGGCATTTATCATGTTGCTTAGCAAAGATGCATCCAGATAAGAAAACAAAGTTGAAGTCTCCAGATTTTATTGCCCTTGCCAGCTTTCTCGGAATTCAATCTTAGTCTAAACTTGTTTGGAAACACTATTCCCATTTCCCATTTTCTGTGAGAGACTCTATTACAAAACAGTTTTGTTCAAAAGTGTCTGATAATATTTGCCAGTTTGCAGGCACTTGCTTTTCCCTGAATTTTTTTGTTTGCCTTTTGATCTTTTGAGAATATAGCAATACTAGAGAATTGGTGACATAGTTTTGGCCCATATTGACATTTTGTATACCATCAGGTACCATGTATAAAGAATCTCCGCAAAAATAGTTGTAAATTCATTCAAATTTCAAGCAGTGATTTTCCCCCAGGTAAATAATTATCCAGAAAGAACATGGTTGTATGCATGGACGTCAATCCTGGGGAGGACAGGGGGACACCTCCCCCCACATTTTGATAGGAGGGGGACATGATATCAAATGTTACATTTGTGAACGACTGGTGAAATCACTGGCTGCGTCACCATGCAGTTTAGGTGTTCATGTACCAAGTTTTTGCGTACCAAATTTTCCAGGTACACCAACCAATGGTGGCACTCCGCTTAGATAGTCCTGCCCAAAGTACGCGCCAAAAGCTTTTACCCTAAGACCAGGTTCCCACCCCTCCTGAAAACCCTGGAAAGATGCTTTATATGTGATGTCAATGATGTAAGCAAAATAGCCCACAATCATTAAACCCCTGGTGGTGCTATTGTAATTTCTTTTTGCATTGTATTCACATTCATGTTCTGCCTAACTGACAAATTCTTTTTTTTTGAAAGTTCGCTCATGGTTTTCAACCACTCTCCATGAGATGTTTTCTGGAAATTCCCTCATATGTATTTTTCATAGACGCGGTAACTCATTGTAGCCCTCTGCTTAGATAGTAATTAGTAAAAAAACACATTCGGACAAAAATCTCCTCCTCCCAAAAAAGAAAAAAAAATAAAGGAGTCCCTTCGCCTATGTGCTCAGCCCCAAGTATTTGCAAAGTACTCAAAGAAAATGAAACAGGATGCGTAATTCACTATGATTCTTGTATCCCCTCACCCCCATCTAATATGTATTTGCCGAACCATTTTCAGAGATTGATTTTTTTTTTAAACATGAATTGAGCAATTGCAGACGTGATATTCCTAATTTCAAGGCTGGGTATGTGCAGCCTAGGATGGTCGGGTAATGCCATTTTGGGCCATATGGTAGGTTCGAAAAGCCCCTAATTTTCTTGTGCGCTCCGTGCCAACCGATGGTGGCGATCCGCTTAGAAAGTGCTGTCACACATGCCCTCAGAACAGGTTCCCATCCCTCCTGCAAACCCTGGACAAGCGCTTCATATGTGATACCGATGAAATAGAAACAAAAAAAGATATATGCCTCCAGTCATTAGACCATTGTGGTGCTGTGGTAATTTCTGTTTACATTCTGTTCACATTCATCTTCTGCCTAACCGAGGAAAGGTCGCTGCGAGTTTTGAACCACTCTCCATGAGCTGTTTTCTGGGAATTAACATATATGTATTTTTCATAGACAAACTAACTAAATTGTAGCCCTCAGTTACCTAGTAATCCTGCTCATTAATTAGTAACAAACACATTTGGGCAAAAGTCACCCCCACACACACACAAAAATTCCCTTCGAATATGTGCTCATCCCCAATATTTGCAAAGTACTCAAAGAAAATGAAAGAGGATGTGTAATTGATTATGAGTCTTGTATCCCCTGAACCTCCATCTGATATGTCTTTACCGTACTGTTGTTCATAATTTGATTTATTTTTACATGAATTGAAGAATTGCAGACATGATATCCCTTTTTTAAGGCTGGGTATGTGCAGCTTAGGATGGTCGGGAAATGCCATCTGGGAAGTTTGAAAAGCCCCAAAATTTTCTTGTATGCTCCGTGCCAACCGATAGTGGCGCACCGCCTAGATAGTCCTGTCACACATGTCCTCAGGCCAGTCTCTGACCCTGCTTCAAACCCCTGGACATACTTCCCTGAATTGTCCTTTTATAGACTTTGACTATATATGTGCCCTTAATCACTAAAGCCTGGCCCCCCAACTGTCAATCATCAAATTGATCATTTGTCTTAACATAGGCCTAAGCAATGTCAGACCAGGTTTACCCTTTCAGTACCATTCGAAGATACAAAATCCTTCGAAGATACAGAATCCTTAATTCAAATGCTCACAATCCTGCATATACCTCATAGCTTCCTGGCTTTGTGATTCCTTGTTGAAGGCAGAAGGAATCTATGCGATGGTGATGTGTGTGTATGTTTGTATGTGACACTTCTTGTAAACACGATATCTCAAGAAGGGTAACCATGACTGATCTCATACTTGGTGTCTGGGTTGTTCATATTGAGTAGATGATCCCTATTGTTTTTGGTGGAGGTCAAAGGTCATTTAAGGTCACCAGAGGTCAAAATGTGAAAACCTTGTAAACACGATATCTCAAAAACAGTAACTGTGACAGATGTCATACTTGGTGTATGGGTTGGCCATATTGAGTAGATGATCCCTATTGTTTTTGGTGGAGGTCAAAGGTCATTTGAGGTCACCAGAGGTCAAACTGTTAAAACTGTGTAAAAACAATATCTTCAGAAGGGTAACTGTAACTGATATCATACTTGGTGTGTCGGTTGGTCATATTGAGTAAATGATCCTTATTGTTTTTGTTGGAGGTCAAAGGTCATTTGAGGTCACCAGAGGTCAAAATGTGAAACCCTTGTGAACACAATATCTCAAGAACAGTAACTGTGACTGATGTCATACTTACTGTGTGGCTTGGTCATATTAAGTAGATGATCCCTGTCGTTTTTGGTGGAGGTCAAAGGTCATTTGAGGTCACCAGAGGTCAAAATGTGAAAACCTTCTAAACACAATATCTCCAGAAGGGTAAGTGTAACTGATGTGATACTTGGTGTGTGGGTTGGTCATATTGAATAGATGATCCTTATTGTTTTTGGTGGAGGTCAAAGGTCATTTGAGGTCACTGGAGGTCAAAATGTGAAAACCTTCTAAACACAATATCTCCAGAAGGGTAAGTGTAACTGATGTCATACTTGGTGTGTGGGTTGGTCATATTGAGTAGATGATCCTTATTGTTTTTGGTGGAGGTCAAAGGTCATTTGAGGTCACTGGAGGTCAAAATGTGAAAACCTAAACACAATATCTCCAGAAGGGTAAGTGTAACTGATGTCATACTTGGTGTGTGGGTTGGTCATATTGAATAGATGATCCTTATTGTTTTTGGTGGAGGTCAAAGGCCATTTGAGGTCACCAGAGGTGAAACCTTGCCAACACATTATCTTCAGAAGGGTAATGTTGACTGATGTCATACTTAATGTGTGGGTTCCCCATACTGGGTAGGTGATCCCTATTGCTTTTAGTGGACGTCAAATATCATTTGAGGTCACCAAAATTAAGGTTTTTGGGTTAAAGGCTTATTAATGTGGTGTTTCAAGACCAGTAACTGCAGTTGATCTCTTGTTTGTCATGTGGATAATTCATGCTTGTTATAATATAACTACGTAGCAAGGAAGCACAAAGCCTTTTGGCTTTCTGGTTCTTCTAACCATGTTGATGGACGTTACCCCATAACCCAGGGAAAACCTATTGGACCTGTCAATATACCCAAAGTCATCAAAAAGTGCATTGCGTAGACCGTTGCTGGGTCAGCTTTAAGCATTCAAACCTGTCAGTCAACTTAGCATGTCCCCCCCCCCCCCCACATTTCAATTTGGATTGACACCCCTGGTTGTATGTAAGCTGAATGAAATAATTATTCAGCGATATGCCAAATTCAACAAGTAGGCAATCCACGGAGTTGCAAATCTCATCCCTATCGTTTTGCATATCCATTCTCCCCAGGTATGCTGAGGTGTATATCATCCGTGACTGAGATTGCCCGTTGTGCCAAGTGCTGAATATTCAAGTTACTTAATGGAATAGCACTGCAATACTCCGCGTAAGCGTGGAATGGTACAAATACCTGCATGCCCGTACACGTGCCTAGCTATCGAGCGTTCGTAAAAAGTATTCCCAGGACACATGTGCGGGTCAGTGTATTCATCATATCCGCACTCCCTGTCACTGTAGAAACTTTGAGTGCCGTTAAAAGCGCGTTCTGCGTGACTCAATATTTACTTCACAGTACGTAAACATCTCGAGCTCATAAAACAACTGCTCATAAAGTCAAACAACAATGCCCTGTCTCACAAAAGGAAACTTGCTGTTGATCATATCTAAAATCCTGTTTCCTCTTTTAAGGAGGGAGGGAGTTGTAAAATAAATCTTACTTAACTTTTTATGTCATCACCCTATAGGGGCTAGATGAGATATTGTAGTCACTTGGCTAGTGGAGCTATGTATTGTACTGTGTACCCATGGGAGAATGGTTGCCATGGAAACGCTGGAGTGGCTGAGTAGCGACACCCCAGGGGTACCCCATGGTAGAGTGACCATGGGTACAGGAGGGTCCTGTTGGGTGGTATAAATGAAAACGTGTCCGTGCCAATGTGTGTGGGTGTGTATGTGTGTGCATCCGGACTGTCCAAATCGTGGTTTTTCCAGAATAGTTTGAAAAGCATATGGGCGATTAAGTTGAAACTTGGTAAGGTAGTGCATGATGCCAATATGTGCAAGATGTGTTAGTTGTATGGTAAATTGAGTCAAATTTGCTGATTTTTTAGAAAAAAAAGTCTGTTTTGCCCCAAAATTGCTATTTCCAGCATATTTTGAGAAGTCTTTGAGCATTTAATGCAAAATTTTGCAAAAACTTACCTGAGAATGAAAAATTTCAAGGTATATCACTTTTGTAGTAAAGAGAGTGAAATTTGCTGATTTTTGAGAAAAAAGCCAATTTTGCCCCAAAATTTGTATTTCCAGCATATCTTGAGAACTATTAGATCAATTAATTTACGGTTTTGTAAGTACTTAGGCCTACCTGAGAACACATTGTTCAACATAATATTACTGTAATGGTAAATCGAGTCAAATTTGCTGATTTTTTAGAAAAAAGCCAATTTTGCCCCAAAATTGCTATTTCCAGCATATCTTGAGAAGTATTTGAGCATTTAATGCAAAATTTTGCAAAAAACTTACATGAGAATGAAATATTCAAGGTATATCACTTTTGTAGTAAAGAGAGTGAAATTTGCTGATTTTTTAGAAGAAAAAAAAATTTTGCCCCAAAATTTGTATTTCCAGCATATCTTGAGAACTGTTAAACCAATTAACTTAAAGTTTTGTATTACAAATTCCCATGTGCAGGCCCTGTATTGAAATCAATGTGCATGTTGGCGATGAGATACGCAACTCCCCGTGGATTGCCCTCTTGTTTGCTTTTTTTCTCCAAATCCAGTAGAAGCATATCTATGAAAGAGATTTGCGGTAAAAAATGATCAGCTAATGGCAAATTTTGTGAGTGAGAGCTCTCAGTATAGAGAAAAACGGTTAATTTTTTAAATCTTCTGTTGTGGTCCGTGAGATAATATTCTTGACATGTGTTTTATGCCTCTCTTTCACTTTGCAGGAAGGATGTTGATTGAAAGCCATCAATGTCTACCTGCATAATCCAGGTAAACATTGATAACCTTCGACAAAATAATATTCTATGTTCAAGCTGAGGGGAGCTCGACATAAAAGGTATATTCATGAATATTATCTTGCGGGCCACAACATAAGCGAATTTAAAAAAATTAACATTTTTCTCTCCCTACTGGGGCGCTCTCTAACAAAATTTGTCATTAGCAGATCATTTTCTACCACAAATTTGTTAAACAGATATGCTTCTGATGGATTTGGAGAAGGAAATGTACAATTCCCATCCTCATTTTAGTCACTTCAACACATTGTTGCAGTGGCGTAATTAACGGTAATGCCTGTGGAAAATGTTTACCCCGCGCTTGCTCCCAAATGAAACTCAAAGAAAAATGAAAATATCTGCAACTCAGAAGGCCAGAGAGACTGAAAAGTGACATTTCCTACAATCTGAGAAGTATTTGCATCCATACATTTTCTGTGTATGCTATACTGTTCATTGTACTCCGTGAAATCAACCTTTACCCCTCATTACCCTTCATTCCCCTCCCCCAGTGAAAAGTCTGGTTAGGCAACTGCATTTTTTAGATGGCTGCAATGAAGGCTCTTGCGCAGATACCTAGATCTCTTTCAACAGGAACCTGTACAACTGACCTCCCCATTTGGAATGTACGGATACTTTAGGATTACCGATGCCAATATGCATCACGTGGCAGTTTCAATATTGGAAAGCATTTGTCTCTCTTGGGACCAAGAGAAAACCTTATCTAAATCCATTTGAAACTTCCCTAAATCCTCTTTGGAAGATTCCACAGAATTTTATGTCACTTTCAAGCCATATCGGCATCAATGTAATTAAGCAATGGGACAAAGACTCAACACAGTGAACAAAGAACCACAACCAATCAAACGCACTGTGACGTTAGTTTCCGGTTTTATTATAGTAACCAGTGCTGTGCTGGATCCAAGACAGCAAATTACCACCGTATACTCCACCGATTATATCTTCGAAAAAGATACCAAATTTTTCAATGATATTTATCATTCTCACTTTCAGGATGTATTTTACAAAATTCCTAAATGAATTATTTGAGTAACTTTGTAGCAACTGGTAATTTGTGACGTAATAACGACGGTATTTTCAATCAAAAAATATTTGAACTGACTGTAAATATTCACGAGGTTTTCACAAACGATGAACAGAGGGTGCGAACGGGTAATTACTACCGGCTGTGAGCATACATAAACATTTGAATGATTTTAACATACCCCCATCAGGCTCCAGTCCTTAGCTCTAATCACTTATTTACTAAGACCAGTGACAGTGGCACACATGAATGGTGAGGAAGAGACCTCAAGAACTAGAGCACCAAGGGTGCACGCGCTCACAACTGAACACACTAAAGGTACCACTTACATATCATTCAGTCAAATCATATATCATCATACCAACTCATCAACATTGTACAAGGTAATCTGTAGGACTGCACAATTTGCAGAATTTCTTTACCACCAACAGTGGGGAAGTTCGAATTTTATTAATGAGTTTGCGAAAATTTTGATGAGTACTACTAAATAACAGTGCTTGTAATTAGCATCACTATTTCCATCTAATACTTATGAAAACTGTCGAATTTTGTTTTCCTCATAGCATGTACTGAAAGTGGGTACATGAATTAGTACTAATGTAGAAAGGTGAATGGTCGCAAGTGTTCTAAACCAATTTAAATCATGGACTGCTCACTAATTAGTGATCATTTGTTTGTGACACATCATGAGGAACCTGTTCGTTTGACCATCGATATTCATAAGAAGCCTTGTTTAAGTTAAAGGGAAATAAGGCGTTTGTTTCACAGATAACAACCATATTTTTAAAACCAACGTTTGTGGACAAAGAATGATAGAGTATTCAAAATAAGGCCGGACAGTAGCCTTCCTTTCAAAAAATAAGTTTCCCAGAGATAGAAATTCAGTTATTTGTTGCTCATTAAGAATTTGTTCACCCAACCTTTTCAAAATTCAAATGATGCATCTTCCGTTACTCATTGCATGCATATGTTTTTGAGGAAAAGAAGCTGTTGTAGATGTTTATTGATGAGACTGAATGATTTACCAATGTTTAAAGCTGTTTTCTTTGTATGCCATGTTGGTATATTCTAAACGCCCTATTTCCCTTTAAGAAAACTAGTGACACAAAATTTACAGGTACGTGAAGACTATCGGAAGTTCATGAAACCACTCAAAGTGCCCCTTTAATGTCCATATTCTGGTCAACATACCTGAGGGCATTACAGAGTATCAGTTAGAACACCAACTGACGCTGTCCTATTACTCACTTATATCATTCATGCACGATAGGATATTTGAGATGTGGTATGACGGTTTCAAGGTGCACTTTAATATTAGAAGGAGAGACATTATGCCGAATTTTATAAAATGGCCTATTGGGCCCTCATAGAAGCATATACTACATTTTCATGAACACCCTAAGATAACCACTAACAGAGTATCATTATGACAAGCCATTAATATTGTACAAGAGGATATGGAAGAGAAGAAGCACTTTGCAGGATGTCATAAAAATGGACCAAATGGTGCACATGGGACATTGGACCAAGCAGTTTTGATGACCACACACGGACTACCACCCAATGAGCATTGTGTCCAAGTTAAATATAAATCTATGAAAGTATGTGCGACAATCAGCATTTCAAACAAAATTTTACATTATGGGCCATAGGGCCCACATGCGGCATTGGACTAAAAATCCCTGAACACCCTGAAGGTACCTTGAACAGAGTATGATTGTGACATCAATCATAGAATCTCTAGGAGTAGAATCATTTTGCAGAATTTCATAAAATGGGACACAGGACCCACATGGGACCTTGGATCGAGAATTGTTGAGCACCCCAAAGGGCCCATCGCCTATGGAACATTGTGTCCAAGTTTTATTCAAATCCATGAAAACATGACGGAAGAGAAGCATTTTGAACAGACAGATAGATAGACAGACAGACAGAAAGATAGACAGATTGACGAACCCTGTCACATTAGCTGGCATCAGTTTTCTGGTGTGAGCTAAAAATGGATTGATGCATCAGGATCAGGAGCTTTCACAATAGTAAGAGAAAGCAAATCTGTCAAGAGAGCATAACTAGAAAGTAGCAGTCCAGATCAGGGAAAACATTGGCCTCTACTGACCAAGCCATTAGCCAGTAGGTATCCCCCACCCGCAGAAGTTTTTGGATGAGTGATTGGCAACGTTAAAAAAGGGGATGTGAAAAGAGAAATAAATGAAAAAAAAAAAGACAGACATCGAACCACTTGCCAATATTTTTTAAAAAAAGACAATACGTACTAGACGGACAAATATGTACTAATTTTGAGGTTAAACATATGGGCACTCGGCCGGTCTTGGACAGTGCAGATATCGGGCACTGTCGCGATAGGAATAGCCTTTCTTTGGATTGAGGTTCTTGCAGCCGCACCTCGTACCCGACCTGAACGTCTTCAAGTTCTGACAGCTTCTGCCCGACCAACTAATTTCACAGCTGTCTCTTCATTAAATACCCCTGAAATAAGCCAAGGTGGACTTGAAATGATTGCGTGGGTAGGCAAAAAGTAAAAACATTGAAATTTCATCTCCAAAAGTTTAGAAAGGCTTTTAATTACACCATTCAAACACTCTGGGAAAATAAATAGGTTTCAGTTGGTTAATTTTGCCGTATGATTTCAAATTCTTCTACCATAACGACAAAAAGTGTAGAATACGATAATGTAGTGGCTGAAGGTTTTCATTCAAATCAAGGGTGTGCTTCTCTGAGCAAGCCAATGGGAAGTATACTAGTATTGAATATTCAGTTCACATCTCAGGATCACTGACGCCGCGGGCAAGGTTGTGTTCAGTTCGTAGGTTATTTGTAAATACAGTGTTTCCGTTCACCAAATACTACAATTCCCGATACCTACCAAGGAGCCACGCCTTGAGTAGTATGTTTTTGATACACTAGTGAGACCTGTACTGTTGCATATTCATTACGTAGGCGGTTACAGTAAGAACCGTTAATTTTCAAATATGATTTCTGTTTTTTACTGCTTTTATGCAAATCCCGTTGCTTTTCGAAGTAGTTGCTGTCGTTTTCCTTCATTGAAAGATAGTCCGTTCATGTACAACCTCGCGTGTACATTTAAAATTAAAGAAAATGTTAAGATCAAACATAATTTTATCTTTTTTGGTTTTTCAGTACACACGCAATCACTTTATTAAGTCAGCATACAACTGCAGTAACGCCTCACTCAATCATATATATTGAACGTGTTCGGGGCTACAGTGAGCAGCTACGACCAATGAGATCGCATCTCATCCCCTCTCGCCACTCTGTTCACATACACATTACTGGAGGAAAGCAGCACAACGTAAAACAATACCTAGTCACATGCGGTTTGACCCTAAATGCAAATCAAGACCGCTCAGCTCGGCGGATGTTAGTAAAATTAAATAAGTCAGAGCCACGTGGAACATAGCAGTGTCCGCTACAATGCCAATAGTGGAGAACCCTTTCAGTTACACCCTTCCTCCCAGGACGCCAGTCAAGAAAGGGGTCGATGAGCTGACTACAAAAACCTCTACAAAAATTTCATTTATAATGTGACTCTAGATGAGCTTGAAACAGCGAAAATGTGAACTGCGTGCATCTCTGTTCGGTAGAGCTACCATCAAATTAAGCTGTCACTACTCGCCTATAAGTGGCGGTGGTGCCTTTGGCGCTACGTATTCTACGACTTTCAATAACACCAATGTTTAGTTCAGGATAATACCAACTGGCGCCAGATCGAGGGTTGTCCAACAAACTCCGAATCATACATCAGGGGTTACAGCTTCATCCATCAGGGGTTACAGCTTTGCCTTTCTCCAGCTGAGGGTAGATAATTATATGAAATTTGACCTCGCCTACCAAAAAGACCTACGCCCCCACAGAAAAGGTGGTATGGAGAAGCATACAGGCCGAAAAATAAGTGTGATAACTTAGGCAGGAAACAATTACACTGACCATAATTCAAACTTCAACTTGGCTTATTAATGCAAAGTGTGACTGCCCAAACTTAGAAGAGTCAATACAACAAAAGAAATATCACAAACTTACTTTCCATGCCTACAAATATCAGTGACTAAATATTCGTCAGATTTAGGTTAGTCTTCAAACACAAAATTATAGCTTATTTTATTCTTACTTTTACGTTCTCGGCTTATTTAAAGATGATATAGAATATATTTTTTGGAGTAAGCTCTCAGCTCCACTTCAGGGTAGCTACAGTTAAAATAACATAAGTGTATAGCGAAACTATAAGATTTCGTAGTTACTTCTTTGAAGGTCATATAGAAAATATTTAGGGGTAAACTCCCAGCTCCAGCTCAGGGTAGCTGCAGTAACGATGACATTAATGGGAAAATGCGATTCCGCTAATTACAAAGCTTAATTTAAACTAATTAGTGACCAATTAGCTATTCATTTATTCTTTAATATTAAAGTAGTATGTCTCATCATTACTCTGACGTAATATTGGCTGATTTTAAGGTCATATAGGATATCTTTAGGGGTAAACTCCCAGCTCCAGCTCAGGGTAGCTGCAGTTCTTTCACATTAGTGTATGTCGCAAAGCCGTGATTTCCACTAATTACAAAGCTTAATTCATACAAATTAGTGACCAATAAGTGATTTATGTTTTCTTTCACATTACAGTGATATGTCTCATCATTACTCTGACGTAATATTGTCTCATTTGGAGGTCATAAAGGATGTTTCTATAGGGGTAAACTCCCAGCTCCAGCTCAGGGTAGCTGCAGTTTCTTTCACATTAGTGTGTATCGGAAAATTGTGATTTCTACTGATTACAAAGCTTAATTTAAACTAATTAGTGACTAATGAGTGATTCATTTATTCTTTAAAATTAAAGTGGGAAGTCTCATCATTACTCTGACGTAATATTCGCTAATTTTAAGGTCATAGAGGATGTCTTCAGGGGTAAACTCCCAGCTCCAGCTCAGGGTAGCTGCAGTTTCGTTGACATTAATGTATATCGGAAAAATGTGATTTCCACTAATTACAAAGCTTAATTTAAACTAATTAGTGACCAATTAGTGATTCATTTGTTATTTAATATTAACTTGTTATGTCTCATCATTACTCTGACGTAATATTGGCTCATTTTAAGGTTATATAGGATATCTTTAGGGGTAAACTCCCAGCTCTAGCTCATGGTAGCTGCAGTTTCTTTCACATTAGTGTATATCGGAAAACTGTGATTTCTACTGATTACAAAGCGTAATTTAAACTAATTAGTGACCAATTAGTGATTCATGTATTCTTTAATATTGAAGTGGTATGTCTCATCATTACTCTGACGTAATATTGGCTAATTTGAAGTTCATATAGGATATCTTTAGGGGTAAACTCTCAGCTCCAGCTCAGGGTAACTGCAGTTTCGTTGACATTAGTAAATATCGGAAAAATGTGATTTCCACTAATTACGAAGTTGAAGTTAAACTTATTAGTGACCAATTAGTGATTCATGTATTCTTTTATATTGAAGTGGTATGTCTCATCATTACTCTGACGTAATATTGGCTCATTTGGAGGTCATAAAGGATGTCTTCAGGGGTAAACTCCCAGCTCCAGCTCAGGGTAGCTACAGTTACGATGACATTTGTGTATATCGGGAAAATGTAATTTCCACTTACTACGAAGTTTAATTTAAACTAATTAGTGACCAATTAGTGATTCATTTGTTATTTAATATTAAATTGTTCATTGACATTAATGTTCGTCGAAACAATGAGATTGCGATTAATTAGGAGCTTAATTTACGCTTACATGTATCTAAATATTAATTTATTTGTTATTTAATATTGATATGTTTTGCCGTTATTAGTCTGACGTTATATTGGTTTATTTTGAGGTCATATAGGATTTCGTAAGGAGTAAATTACCCGCTCCAGCTCCGGGTTGCTACAGTTAGGTGGACATCAGAGTATCGCTAAACAAAGACATTTCGACTAATGTCCAAGCTTAATTAGTGAGTAAATGTTGATTTGTTTGATATTTAATATTGACGTGTTATGCCGTATCATTATTTTTACGTAATATGGGTTATTTTAAGGCCATATAGGATATCTTTAAGGGTAAACTACCCTCTCCAGCTCCGAGTTGCTACAGTTAGGTTGACATCAGAGTATAGACATCAGAGTATGGCTTATTTGAAGGTCATATAGCATATCTTCATGGGTAAACTCGATTTTGTATCATGATTGGGCAAATGAGAAGGGGCAAACATCATTCTTTTAGGCAAAAGGGGAGGGTGTTCCCTTTACACCAGACCTCTGATCATGCAACGTATGCCTGTCTTTGGACTGACTGATCCTGACTTATTATACAGACAGGGAACACACCAATGCCCAAATACCCCTCCCCAGGACGGCGGTCAAAGTAGGGACAATTAGTCGATTTTGGCCCTGCGTCAGATATTGAACTTGTTGGCGTGACTATGTGCTCTGGAAATGAAAGGTATGATGCAGAAATTCACGACAGAGCAACAAATACTTATTACAAAAACAGAGAGAAATAGATGCCAGGAAAGAACAGTTTTAATCTACAGTTATGAACATTCTACCGAATATCTGTTTCCAGTGGCAGCCGGTGCTAGTTCTCTGCAATTCAGGAACTATATACCATCTTCTCAACCCTTTTGAGGTCCAGCAGATGGGAACATGCTTTGGGAAATGGGATGAGGTTTGTATGTCTACAAACAGGAACGTTTAGGAAATGGCTAACCATCATAATAATAAACAAGCAAATGATTTATATGAAGTATTATTTGTCTTTATTTCTTTGGAAGAGTAGCTTTTGAAACATAAAATCTCAAGCTGGGATGCTTTTGCAAGGGGGGGGGGGGGGCAAACATTTGTTAGTAAACTTTGCGCTAATCATTGGTGGCTCTCTGCTGAGATGATTAAATGTGAATTAAGCCAAAATTTATGTCAATGGAGGTCTTTCTGTCGCACTGTGCACCTACTTGTCACATTATCATCCGAAACTACAAAGCTCGTGTGAAGGGCTTACACCAACCGTAAGCCTTAAAGGCTCATAAGTGAAAGGGATGAAGGCAAATTGATAAGTGAAAATATTCCGGCTATAACCAATCCAAATTATCACCATTTTTCATACATTGGCATTTCCCTCGTTACTTGAAAAATTACAGACATCACCATTTCAAGACTAAGTAATTATCAGCTTAGGACACCCAGGATGTGCCGTTTCCGGCCGTTGAAAGGCGGAGGGGGGGGGGGGGGTGTAAAGCCACAACTTCTCTTTTACGCTCCTCACCAACCGCTGATGATCTCGTTAACTTGCGACTAGGCCAACCCCCATTACCTAATGAAACTCCTAGCCAGATCGTCCCAGATAACCTGTTCTTTTTTCACCTAGTAATGAAAAAAAAATGTTTTTTTAAGAAGTAGCAATTCATGACAATTCAGTTCAAATTTAGGCATCAAAATATAGCACCATGTTGCATCTATTGCACCATTTATAAACAGAAATTTTCCAAAGGCGACGGATCAGGCCCCTCCCATGATATTGATTATTCATCAGTCCCATTATATCACCATACAGACCAGGTAATGCTCCCCTACGCTAATGTCACCCCACTTTCAAATCAAGCTGACACTCATGTGACCTTGAGAAGTGTTGAAGTTCGTCCGTCGTACACCCCCCACTCATGGAAAGCAGCCTGTCCACGCCTGATTACGTGTAGGCCATACATTTGTTACTCACTGAAAAGAGAACTACAATAAGAACCACATGGTTCTGACCTACTTGATATTTTACTAACAGAGCTAATCGGTATTCTTTTGCCTTTAAAGGGAAATAGGGCGTTTAGAATACACCAACATGACATATAAGAGAAATAGCTTTAGTAGTTGTTAAACCATTCAAACTCATCAATAAACATCTGCCAAAGCTTCATCTCCTCAAAACATTATGCATATGATGAGTAACGGAAGATGCATCATTTGAATTTTGAAAAGTTTGGGTGAACAAATTCGTGATGAACGACAAATAACTGAGTTTCTATCTGTGAGAAACTTATTTCTTGAAAAGAAGACTACTGTCCTTCCTTATTTTGAATAATCTATCATTCTCCGTCCACAAACATTGGTTTTAAAAATATGGATGTTTCCTGCAAAACAAACGCCCTATTTCCCTTTAAGGCAAACTGGAGGATATTGTTTTATGTTGTTAAGTAGTTACGAAATATTATTTCGTTGTTACAAATTATTTCGTTCTTTCGAATTAGTAATTCGCATGAACTACGGAGTATTAATTCTTAATTACGGATTCATCTTTAATTAAGATAACAATTTCTCGTTCGGCCCTAATGGGATTTTGTAGGTTTCTTCCCCCAAAGGTTTATGTAGACAGAGTGGCGAGCGGGGATGGCATGAGGTCTCATTGGTCGCAGGTCACTGAAGGCCGGTTCGTGTTTAATACTGATGATCGTTCGAGGCCTTATTACACTTTGTTCATATGCCTTGGTTTATTCCCGGGATTAGTTAATTAAGAGACATTTTGGGAAATTACCAGTTATTCGGTTGGACGGATCTGAGCTGCTACAGGCGAGTCGAGTGATCCTGGTACTGGCTAACAGGCGCCTGCAAAGAACGTAAGTCCAAAGAAAGCTTATTCTGCTGAGGCTGCGCAAAACACCTGTGCAACTCAAGTTGCCCAACCCCTGCGCCGCCCGACATCTTCACAATGCTCGACATCTCAGATGCCCGAGACATGTGGAGTGCCCAACATTTGCGATGCTCAAGCCCTACTGTTTGCTCAACATCAGAACATTTTGAAGGGACACTTTAAAAGTAAGAGAAACACTTTGCAGAAATTCATAAAATGGGCCACAGAGCCCACATAGAACCATAGACTACAAATTAATTATTATTAATACTACTTAATAAAAATCTGCAGAGGCATTTTGCATAATGTCATAAAATGGACCAAAGGGCCCACATGGAAACTCAGACCAAATATTCCTGAACACTGCAAGTGGTCCACCACCCAAGCAACATTGTGCAGAGAGATAGACAGAAAGAAAGGTAGACAGATATAGACAGATAGATACCTCCAGATGGGAAACTTGTGCAGATCTCATATTTGGCACGTGAGTGTATCCTTCGTAGTACAAGAAGCCTTTTTGGTGGAGATCAAAAGTCACTTGGGGTCAACAGTTGTCAAATAGTGAAAACATTGTAAAACACAATATCACAAGAAGCTTTCACATATCTCATATTTGGTATGTAGGTGCACCCTATTAAAGGCAAGAAGCCTGCTGTTTTACCACATGATTTGACCCCAACAGGGGTCAAATAGTGACAACCTTGTAAACACCTACCTTGAGAATGGAATACAGTATTGCACAGATTTTATACTTGGTGTGTGGGTGATCCTCACTGAGTAGAAGCCTTTTCCTTTTGGGTGGGAGTCAAAGGTCATTTGGGGGTTAGTAGGGTCATGGGGGGGGTAGTAGGGGCTAGGGGTAAATACTGAAAACCTTGTAAACGCAATACCTCAAGAATGGCAGCTTGTGCAGATCTTTTATTTGACTGAGAGGGATCTTCCTTCGCACAAAGATGTTATTGTTTTGTTGAGGCCAAAGCGCATTTGGGATTAACATGGGACAAATAGTGATAAAACTGTATACACAAAATCTCAACAAGGGAAGTTTGTACAGATGTAATATTTCATGTGTGGGTTAACTTATTCAGTGCAAATAGTCTGTTGTGTTTGGTGGTCAAAGACCTAATGGGGTCAAGAGGGATGAAAAAGTGAAAACCTAGTAAACATGGTATCTAAAGAAAGCTAGCAGAGGTCTCTTTTTTCATGTGTAAAGGTACCTTACAGAGTACAAATAAGCCTATTGTGTTTATGGAGGTCAAAGATCATTTGAGGTCAACAGGAGTCAAGTTTAAAGACAACTTTGTAAACACGATTTGTCAAGAAGGGAAGCTTGCACAGATTTGATATTTGGGGTGTAGGGAAGCTCTCTGATATATCTCTGTATTATGCAGCTGTGTATGATTAAAAGAATATCTACAGTATCAGTCATCAACTTAGGTAAGCAGATGTCATTGTACTTCTCAATTGGTGACATGAAATATTACTGTATTACAATAACTAAGCGTAAATTACCTAAATTACGCTTACACTGTAGTATGTCAGATTCATGAAAAAGAATCGATGTAATGAAATCATGGAAACCATAATGCATTTGTGCATTCTGGTTTTTAAATGTTTTGATGATATCTTTTGAGTTTTCTTTTCTCAAATTTGTTGATCTTATTTCATTTACATTAATTTTTCAAATGTGTAGAACATTCAGACGTGCAGATTGGTTGATAATGGGTTTTCACATTAATGACCTTACAATTGCTTTCCTTGACCCTGACTTTTGTCATTGATTAGATTTACACTACTGTTATCTCCTACAATACTGTACTTCAACACCTTCTTACCATGTTTCAGGTTACTTTAACTGTCTCTTGCTGCCACATTACACCTTGTCTGTGCCTGCAGTCTCACCCAAATTCAAGACCCCCTGCAATTTGATTAAGACAAGGAATGCAAGATGGGTTCTGATGTATGGGTTATCGTGTATGTATCATTATTGGCTATTATAGCAGCTTGGAGTACAGATATGATATGTATATTGCATCCACTAACAGAATACTGGACTAGTGGTCCTTAAGGCATTTTGTTAGATCAATATCAGTAAAACCTAGCATCTGAAACAAAGTTGACTAGTTTCTAACAAAGCAAGCAGTATGTAAATCACAATCTGCTGATGGAATTGAACCACCTGTTGGAGCTTTCCCAACATCACCAGAGCAGATTTTATTGCATAGCTGCGGCAGCGTTAGAAATAAGTACAAGAACAACAAAATTGAGAACGTTTTGAAAATTTGTGCTTTAATGGAATGTAAATATGTCAGTCCTTTTTTTTTCTACATCCTTTAATTTTAGCAGTATCTATTTCTGTAACAGCTACTGTACAGTCTTAAAAAAGTGATAATAATAGATGATTTTGACCTGCACAGAAAACAGTACTCTTCGTGTTGAAATACTTGGTTTACAAACATTTCACTGAAGCGTACCAACAATCCCAATGAATCCATGAATGAAATGTAAAAAAAGGAAAAAATAAATGACATTGAACTGCAACTGCATTTATGATAGTTTGCTCAAGATCCCCCCCTGCAAATTCTTTTGCGTCTTGTAACTTGACACCTGTTGGCCTCAAAAAGAATTATCCACCACCAGTAAAAAATATGTATATATTATTAAATATTATGTCAGTCCACACACCCTTTACACCAATGTTGCAGTTACTGTGCTTTTCATGTAATTCAAGACTGCTCATTTCAAATAACTGTACGCCACCCATCCCCCCCCTCCCCAAGTAGGTTTCCTGTATTGAATGTCTTGTCTTTCGCTCTCATACTGCATGAAGAGTAATGCCAGTTCAAACAATTCTTCAAGATGAATTCTGTTTATAAGGTAGTTGTATTTTGACCACTGCAAGCATCATAATCACTTGACCTCAACCTAAAACAATCATTTACGCAGTGTGATTGTGTGATGTGCATTAAAAAATAAATAACAAACACAGTCAAATCCAAGATTCCCTTTTTTGAATATCATGTTAACAAGCAGATGTCACATACAAAGAGACATACATACATTCACACAGATCTATACAAAAATCACAGACTATATCATTGTTACTACAGTACAACCAAGCTGGTAGCTGAACAAATTCAAAACCAATTTCCACAGGTGTAGGCAATGCCACAAACAGCAAAAGAAATGGTCACTGAACCTTGACAAAATGACACTCAAAACAAGAGATTATTTAGATTCATCTATTCACCCTCTGTTAAACTAGATGCATAGATCATGAGGAAGGAACAGCTTTGCAATGACTAGTGCCAGCTAATGCAGTAAATACATCTCATATATGGAGTTTGGAATATGTACCAACAACATTTTTTTACAAATTGTATACCTTCAGTGTTGTTATCGAAGATTGATGGATTTCAAGGTCATTAATTTGTACAACATTTGATATAAAGATCACATAGCTGTGCATTTAACATTAATCAGTTAAAGTGAACAAGAAAAACTAAGTTTAAAGAGAATTTACTGCCACTTGTGTATATTAAATCCAAAGACAATATTCACAGCACTTGTTATTAATCTACTGTAATTTGCACATTAAATTACCAAAAAAAAAAAAGACACTAACATTAAGGAGTGAAGTGACCAGAAGATATCCTAAACATGTAGCATGCACTTGCACTGTGGGCCCAAAGTAGCAACATGTCAAATGTGACATTGAAGCAATTTCTGAGATGTTTACAGTTAATACATCATGTTACTGTATATCACCATCCAAACTTTGTTGTTAAACAAATAAATTTAACTCACAGACAAAACAATTTAATTGACTTCACTTTATAAAAGTACATCAAGCAGTTACCATGAACAGTCAGGCTGACATAGGTAGCACAATTTTTGAACCAAAACTCATTCAAATTAACTTGTCGAGTACAGCAATGTGTACCTAAAACAGACTACAGTAGGCCTACACAGTATTGAATTCAACTCTGAATTGAGACCTACCCATAAATGAATTAAAACATAGGATGTGTAATATTACCACATGCTGTAGCCTACATATCAAGTCCTATCATAATCATAACCCTCAAGAAAGTCACTTTCTACGAATTAAAAACGTGAAACTAAACATTAAACAAACAATAAATGGTCATTCAAATGTTCCTCCAAGTGACATGAACTTACAAGCAGTAAGAGGTTTACTTTCAGAGCTGATAAAATATGCAATCGTCAAGGTGATGAGGCTATTTGCTATACCTCTCACCAAATTACAATATGATTGTCATAAGGCTTCACACAAGTTATTCCATTTGCTGCCATCATACACATCTGTATGTTGCGCATACAAAATTAGGTAAATACCTGACCTTGGTGGTATTGGGTGGGGAATTTAGATTTTCAAGTATTATCCATGACTTTCTTCGATAACCTTATTCTATGCAAACATGATTCCAACTTAACTTAATCTGAAATGTTCCAATGTTCACAGCAATGCAACCAAGGAAGACTGAAGACTCACGATGGCTACACCATGTTAACCATGGAGCCAACTAACTTTGACAATTATTTTTTATACATGTTCAGCGGGTAACAAGGCAGGGTGAACCAACATCCCCACCATCGTCCCTAGTCACTTTCCCAAAGGGGGGTGTTAGACCTACCCAGCTCAGCAGCCCATTAGCTGTGGAAAGCAACCTCAAGGGGTAAGATTTGAATCCAATAACAGGAACCCACATTCAAATCACGAAATGACCCCCTTAGCACCACCATAAACAACATTGCTGAATAGTAATTTTGAGTTCCCAGAAAATTTCCAAATGGTTTTGAATGGATTTTAATTCAGGAAGGGGAAGAGCTGCCACACAGTCACATATACCACTCCATAAATTGAGTCACAAAGTCATATGTAGAAGTTTATTGTAACATGCATACCTGTACAAACACACACATCTCACTATGCACACAAACTTTTATGAATGCAATGGCACTTTGCTTTCTGTTAATATACGGTATAAGCTATTCCTATCAGCAAATTTATTGCTTGAATCTAAATGAAGCAGTCATGGCATCAAAGCATGTCTATTCAGTCTGTCCACAACCAGGCATGAAAAGCGTCCTTCTCTTACATTTTGAGCATGAGGTTTTGTGACGTCATGGGGTTTTGAATGCTGAGAAACTAAAAGGCGATTTTTCAAGCATAATATCTCAACATTTATAAACTATCAAAAGATTAAAATCATGAAAACTATTTGTTTAAACACAAAAGACACAGTTGACGGCCACTTCTGTGAGCAAGCATGTGTAATAGTAGGAATTTGATCATTAAAGGTCTACAAATGTGTTTCCAAAAACTTGTAACATCTATTACCACATCGAGACATTGTAAAACCACTCAGTTATTATCAAAATAGAAGGAAAATGTTATCTCCTCTCCACTGATATGAGTTTGTACCAGTAAATTTCGTAAAATGGGTCAGGTACTTGGCAAATATAAGACAAATCAGTTCCTTTCCCATACACATGTGCATGTCAGGACTATTTATGCTGTGTGAATAATAGCAAGTTGGCGACCACTGCCAACTACACGTATGTGTATAGGCTAGGTGCAGCACATTCAGAATAATGATGGAAAATAGAAAGCCTCATTTTGCATTATTCAACAGACACTTGGCCATCACGTGTCTGTCTAGTTCCGCGACATGCCTTCGTTGAGACTTTCCAGCGTAGGCGACAATGTAAGAGAATGGGTCATGTGACCTAATTAACTCAGTGGTTGTGGATAGACTGTATATAAACTTTCAGATAGTGTTCCACACTCATCTTGTAAAGAATAAAACTAGGGTAATGAGTCAAAGACATTCAGGCTGGATGTCAACTGAGTTTCTTGATCACTATCATTATTAAGAAAAAAAAAAGATACAGTGGGTGATTCAAAGCATCAAAATCCTATTGCAAGTACTGTATTAATGAAAAAGAACTGTTTTGGTTACTGTGGTTGTTTGTTCATACTTAGCTCATTACTTGGTGAACAGAGATACATTTCATGAAGTTTTAGGACACATTACTAAAGTACTTACAGTTACATTAAAACTGCAGATATTTGATGTAAACATTAACCATCAGAACCAAAGAGAGATACAGTACAAGCATTGTCCTGGAAAAAAAGGAGAAGTTTAAATAACTTAGTACACTCTATTTCAAAAACATTCATGAAACACCTTTTGTGCAATATTATGTTCAGTATTAGCAGGCGGAGATGACATAGTAGCAAATGTCACATCATACCAAAGATCTTAAGTGTTCCACACTCACCATTAAGACAATAAGCTGAGCAAAGTGTCACCAACATTCAGGTTCAACCAAAGTTCTTGATTGATTATTCTGAGAAAAAAAAAAAAGATACAGTGTCACTGCATGATCAATAATGACAAACATAACATGTTGGGTGCTGGCCTAATGGCACGTTAAAGTACCTTTGTACTTGTTTGTCCATTATGATATGGCATGCACAGAAATTACATTTCACAAAGAGTGACAACATGTTATTGGAGTATATACTCGCAATCATATGAGCATTGAAGATACTTCATGGAAACAACAATCATGCAGTAGGAGTCGGACTGTCATAAAAAGTGACATCAGCGGCATCCTGGAGAAAGTATAACCAGAAAGCCAAAAGGCTTTGTGATTCCTTGCCACATGGTTGTATTATAACAAACATGACTTATCCACATGACAAGTATGAGATCAACTGCAGTTATTGTTCTTGAAACACCACATTAATAAGTCTTTAATCCAAAATGACCTTTATTTTGGTGACCTCAAATGACATTTGACATCCACCAAAGGCAATAGGGATCATCTACCCAGTATGAGTGACCAACACATCAAGTATGACATCAGACAACATTACCATTCTGGAGATAATGTGTTAGCAAGGTTTGACCTCAGGTGACATCAATTGACCTTTGACCTCCACCAAAAACAATAGGGATCATCTACTTAATATGACCAACCCACACACCAAGTTTCATGGTTGCAGTTTCTATGACTGTCATCAAAATACAGTAAGAGGCTGCAAGTGACATGTGATTCGACATGATTCAGCCAATGGGGCAAAGAAGCCTGGGTTGTCAGCTCATTCTTGAAGAATGGGATACTCCTCTCCCTAGGCTACTTATCACCTTCATAGAAATGTAAATATTCAGTTACTGTATCTTGGTTTGTTAAAAGCAAGAAAATTGAGCTGATGAAGAGGTGCTATGCAGGCGTAGCGGCTAGCCGTTTTGTCATTAAGCCTAGCCGCTCAACATTTCAATATACATACTTTGACATATCAGTGATCAACTACAATAAGTTTACCCAAAGTACAGCATCTCTAACTGATCAAGCATGAAACTAAAACTAAATATATTGTATTCAATCCACCCATCCAATATAGAAGTTCAACACAAGTGACGCCATTTACAGTAAATTGCAGCAGAAGTACTGTATCTAGCTGTGCGCCACACTTGCAAGTCTTTGAGTGAGTTCAGTCGCAGTGGATACACTTACGTGTTATTTGAAGTGCAGGACAGCTTTGATATGGTCCTACACAATGATTGCCGGTGATCGCCCATTTGACAATGAATGCCCCTATTCGTTCAAATGAATGCACATTGTACATGCACGATCGCCCTTGCTGTTTTAACTGCTTGCTTTAAGTTACTTTTGAGTCACGTATGAATGCAGAAACGACAAGTAAATATATTCACTGAATTCTAGTTTGGTTTTGAAATTCCTGTTTTTTCCCTGTTTGAGATTCAAAAGTGAACAGTTTGAATAATGATACAATATGCGGTATGGGGTCTTAGCCTGCTGGGTACAATCTTAACTGTTTTTTTTTTAATTTACTTAAGAGAATAAATTCATCTAACCTACATCTACCACCTTTTTTCTTTAATATAAATTGGCATCAAACTACTGTAACGCTAGGTCGTCAGTTTAGTTGATCAGAATTACTAGTAACACACACATATTGGTAAATATATCCCAAGTTCTTTTTCAATGTTAACATATACTGTACACGGTCTTGGATTTCTCTAAGAAACGTTAAAGTCACGCATAAGTCATGCTAATGTAGGGTAAATGGGTGACCAAGCACAGAACACAATTTATTTCCCTTCCTGAATGGGATAATGTGATAGTGCTAGGTCTGCACCTAAAAAAATCCAAATCATTATACTGTATTCACAAATAATTAATGGTGTTCACAAATATACCACAACATAATCCACCATCGGCTCAAAATGCCCTTGTCAACCAAGGGCATTTACTGCAGAGCACGGGCAATCATGCACGTACAACAGGCATTAACTTGAGCATAACGGGCATTCATTCTCTGACAGGCTATCAAGGGCAAACATTAGTAGGATCCAAAGTTTTCCTGTTTTTAAGCTTCAAATGGTCATCAAAAACAGTGCAGTCTTAGAGTTATCATGTACTTATGTATCAAATGATATCACGGAGTAACTGCAGAATACAACGTCCCAGTGGAACGGCACCCTAAAAAATCTCAAACGGGAACTACACTGTGGTTCTACCTTGTGCTTTCAGTAGAAATGGTGTGCATAGAGTAATCCTAAGCTTTTTTTGTAAAGTCCCATAGTTTTAAGTCATTAGTGGTGGTGCAGTCGCATTTTTTATAGTCATCAGTCTTATGAGCTTCCCATCCAGAGAGGATTCGCAGTCGCAGTCCCAGTGTTGGCTGATCGAATATTTTTTTGAAAACATTCTAAATCCACTGATTCATAATCTGAGTGGAGGTGCAGTCGCAGTCCCAGTGGTGTCCAGTGTCCACTGATTCTACAATCTGAGTGGAGGCGCAGTCCCAGAGGTGGCTAACAACATTCTAAGTCCACTGATTCTATCATCTGAGTGGAGGCGCAGTCGCAGTCCCAGTGGAAGCTAACAAAGAGAGGCAATTTTGAGAACGACTCAAGATGTGATTGGGATACAACATTCTTAGTCCACTGATTCTATCATCTGAGTGGAGGCGCAGTTGCAGTGGTAGCTAACAAGGAGTGGCCATTTTGAGAACAACTCAACATGTGATTGGGATACACTATTGCTTAAAAATATTTTAAGTCCACTGGGCCTCTAGTGTGGTGTGGAGGTGCAGTCGCAGTCCCAGTAGTCATTCGTTTACAAAACATACACGTGCGATTCACTGTGACTACGACTGCGCCTCCGGAGTCTCAGTCATGTCTTTGTAGTTGTAGTCTTTGTAGTTGCTCTCAGTCATGTCGTTGTATTCTGCAGTTGTACCGATATCACTTGTAGTCACTGTTTCCAAATTTGTACCTTGGCTTTACTTTTAAGTACTTCGATGTATGACACGTTTTTGCTGATTTTGGAGCATGTTGTACTTGTAGCAAAACTTTAATGGGTTAAAAAATTTGTGTTAAGGACGCAAGGGCGGTGGAGTGCAGTGTAACATAATGCATAGCCTTGTTGAACTTGAGTTGAAGGGCCATCCTACCCTGACCATTAAGTTACTTAAAATAACTAAGTACACACAGGCCTACAACTAGCAGTAAATGTATAAATATTTTAGGCAAATTCAGTGACTGCCAGTCAACTTCAAGGTTATTGATGATGGTTAGGATTTAAGTATTTGATGAGAATAAACCAAGTTGATGGTGTAAAAAGCTTTAGGCCTAGCTTTAACCTAGATAACCACAAATCATGGTTAAAATTGAGAATTAGGGTTAAGTTTAGGCTAGGGTGAAATTAAGTAAAAACAAGGAATTCATCAAGAATACGTCACTTGCGGTCACTGATCCTAAGTAGCACGTTTTATTATGTCGGTTTTAACCTAAATTAGGCTTAGGCCTAAGTAGCCTAATCCACATATCATGCCGCTTGGTCCCAGTAATTCATCAGTGCTGCCCTAGGCCTGTTGTCGAGACCAGCCTAACCTCAGCGTACAGTACACTATTACATGCCTATTATTAACATACAGGGGCAAGTAACTAGTAGGGCCTAGTATGTTACAGAGACGTTTACATTGAAGGAAAATGTTGCAGCGTTACTTGTTATCTTGGCGTAAGAAGAAATTATGAAACAGGGGAAGCTCAGTACAATACCGTACTAATATTAATACGGGTTAAAAATCAAATTAGGCAAGCCTAGTGCTGGTGCTTCTTGCTGTTCGACGAAATCGTAACCGGTAACAGCTGAGAAAGTATAGTACAGCTTCGATCTACTTGAAGCCTGGCGCGCACCAGGGCATATGCATAATCATTCTTACACAGTCCTCTGCCAATTGGATTAAAGCTAGAAGATTGATTGACAAGCAGACCTACCCTGAACTGGAGAAGAAGGAGGGTCTTTACAAAAAAAGGTGGGGCTAAAGCTGTTCCTCAGCTGGAGCTGTAGAGTGAAATACATAAGCGTTTACTCCTACGTCATCATGAATATTTAGTGTGTCTGAGCTGGAGCTAGCACTGAAACCCCTGATCGATCAATCATACCATATCACCAAAAGTTAGCATGCATGCATACGGAAGCTTAAAAGTGCCATCAAGATAAGTATATCTTTGCCCCCATAAGTTGACAATTTTCAGCAAAATGTCTACATAACGAGATAATATCTCATCAAAAAACAGAAAAATGATCAATTGTTCAGTTGTGTTATCTTAACAACTCAACATTTTTCTGCAAAATGTTCAAATGACGACTTACTACATCTTCTCAATTTAACAATTTTCTTCAAATTGCTGACTTGTTAACTTCTTTTCTAAGTGAGCAATTGAACAATTTGCTGCAAAATGTTCAAATGACAAGTTATCACATCTCGTCAATTCAACAATTTTCTGCAAAATGTCTAATTGTTCATTTCTTTTTGAAGTGAGCAATTGAACAAATTTCTGCAAAATGTTCAAATGACAACTTATTACATCTTGTCAATTAAACATTTTTTTGCAAAATGTCTAATTGTTCATTTCTTTTTGAAGTAAGTAATTGAACAATTTCCTGCAAAATGTTCGAATGACAACTTATTGCATCTTCTCAATTTAACAATTTTCTTCAAATTGCTGACTTGTTAACTTCTTTTCTAAGTGAGCAATTGAACAATTTGCTGCAAAATGTTCAAATGACAAGTTATCACATCTCGTCAATTCAACAATTTTCTGCAAAATGTCTAATTGTTCACTTGTTTTTGAAGTGATCAATTGAACAAATTTCTGCAAAATGTTCAAATGACAACTTATTACATCTTGTCAATTTAACAATTTTTTGCAAAATGTCTAATTGTTCATTTTTTTTTTAGGTGAGTAATTGAACAATTTTCTGCGAAATGTTCGAATGACAACTTATTACAACTTGTCAATTCAACATTTTTCTGCAAAATGTTCAAATGACCACTCACCACTTTTTGTTAACTCAACAATATTCTGCAAAATGTCGACTTCCTCAGTTCTGGTAAGCTGTTCCTCGTAAACCACCTGTACATATACTGTACAGCCAGGTTGATGATCTTATTACGTACTGTACTATTACAGTAATTTGTCTGTAGACTTCACAGAAGTAGCCTAATCCGAATGTCCGATGTAATTAACCGAAACAATCATGGCGGAGGAAACAATCCAAATACTCTTGACCTGTAGGGGCCATTCAAGATTGGCTTCCGCCGGTAGGGGCAAGCGGGGGAGCGATATAAAGACTTTAAGCCGTCAGGTAAGTGTTGTCGTCTTATATAGCCCATAAGTAACGATCACGTCATCGAAAGATAATTTTTGATGCCACTAGCTACTCTAACATGACAGTCTAACGTTTCAGTTGCTAGGCTACTGGCTAGTCAAGCCTAACGCAGGGTAGGCCTAGCTCCCTCCGTTTTAAATTCCAGTGGTTTCACGTACGTTATGATTGTCTATGTCTTAGTCAAAGTGATAGTAAGGGTACATAGAATGACACATCCCCTAGAAGGATGCACCTGTAGCCATTGCTGAGACTGTATTACTTCAGAGAACCTAACCTATTTTGTTAAAAACAGAATTACATAATTCCTTAAACATAGTGTCGCTGACGATCGAAGCCTGTCACTCCTGCCAGTCCTGGTTCTTTGAGGTTTTCCACCCTTGCCAATAGGCTAGGCTTCAAATCCTACTTTGAAATGTCACTTGATTACAAAACAACCCAGAAGGACCTCAAAATACCACCATATTTAAAAATGATGATGCACTGGTAGACATAAGTTTACATGATTACATGTTTACACCTTATATGCAACGCGTCAATTTAGGTGCATACAGGTACTTCTAACAGCAGAAATCATGGGTTCATGCTGTTCTCGACTTTAAAGTGAGAAGGGACAGCACAGGAAATTTTTTCATATTATTACATTTGTAAGGTACTGCTTGTACTTAAACCCCATGTAAATGAGTGTTTTGGAAATTTTACCAAATTCATAGGCCCCCTAATCATCGATCAAATCCTTAGGCGCATCATTCTAGGTGCATATACTCATTGAGTGAAGTGATTTTAATCAGACCAGTGGTCAAAAAGGAACCCGGGGGGGGGGTATGATTAGGCCATTGACTATGATAGATTTTAATGCATTTAGGAATAGTTTTACCCCCTGATTCCCTGAAAAAATTGTTTGCCCCCACTTCATTAGGATGCAGGTTGTACTTTCATGCAGCTAGGCTTTAAAATAGATATAGCTTAATGCTGTATGTCATGCCTATCATTCCTACTGCACGAAAATAGGGGACGCACCAAAATATGGGAACCCTCTACAACAGTTAGTGTCTGACTAGGACCTAGGCTAGGCCTATGCTGACTCCCCCCTTCCAACAGGTGTGTACGTTCCATTTCACCCCATTTCACAGTCTTTTTTCTTGCTAACCAGTCTAAAGTTTATATTTTACCATCCTTAAGCCACCCTCCCAAAAATGCATTCAGTATTGCTCTTATAAGTATGATACTTTTAACTATTAAACTAGGATAAAAAGAAATTGATTTGCAGTCTGCTATGGCGCATTTACCAACAAGTAAAAATAATAGCCATGACATTAAGGACAATCAACCTCACTTGGAGTTGTCTTTGTTTTGACTGGCCCTCCAAATTGTGGGAGGCAGGCATGTAACTGTGTGCTGTCGGTGTTCCAGTTTCAAATTAGCTTAACTTTTATGAAAAAAAGTATCCTACTGAGTTGAAAAAGCTGAAAGAACACCCGGCGGATGAGTACCAGGTAGAATGCATGTGCAAGTAACAGGATCCCAGCGTGGGATGTGGACACATCCCTTAAAATTGACAGGTGTATATTGGCTATGTCCTCACTGAAGTTATATTATGAGTTGATCACCAGGTAGCAAATATCTATTTGGTTTGTTAGCAACTGTGGTGAACATTCAATGCAGAAACTGATCAGTATGTCAGTTCATTTAGGTGGCTGCTATCACGTACATGGCAGAGAACTGTAGCTTACTGTATCTAGCCATTTACTTTACATCACAGGTTTTTGAGGACCTCAACTTGACTGAAGTTGATGTACGATACTTTGATAGTGAATGGGACACCTGGATTGATGTGACTGATGACTTTACTCTCCAAAAGAAGGAAAAGTTTATTGTTGGTATGTTGAAAATGCCCACTGTATAAAATGCCCCCTCGTATTGGACACAGTGTTTAATTCTATCAAATGTTTGCCAAAACTTGGGATATGTTTTTCATTTGCGTGTGCTGCTTTATTATTCATACTTATGTCTTGTGTGCATATGAAGAGTGACTTTGTGGAATTTCAAGTTACAGAATTTACTGAGACTAGGCTTTTTGTTTTGAATATGAACAGCTAATAATAAGCAAAGAAGTTGCCAGCTCAGGTTGGTGTTATTCTAAAGTTTAAGTACTTATATTGTTCTGCCTGAGTTTGATCATGGCCTCCCAATGTCTACTTATTGCAAAACTTAAAAAAAAAAAAAAAAAATGATGAGCAGAAGAATGGAAAATTCTGAAGCTGAACCAACAGAAATTTTGGTACAAGTCAGCCAATAGTTCTTTACAACCATTTCATATTTCCTCTACACCTGCAGACTTTTCAGCCAACTGCATTAAGTGGAATATGTAAATTACGTACGAGGCTGTAAATGGAAACTTTTCAGGATACGTAATGTTACGGTAATTTACTGTGCAAGGGTTAGCTTCACTGTAAACTGACCAGCCCCCAAAATCCCAAATCTCTCACTTTTTTATGGTATTGTAACGTTGCCGTACCCAGTGGATAGTAAGTTCAAAGTTGACGATATAAGCAGGTCACAGGCCTAGGTTATTTACTCGACACGATTGAGGAGTCTAACAGCAGTATATGAAGTTCAACGATTTATTGACACATTATTACGGTTGCGATTAAAATTACTTACGTTGCCTCGAAAGGTGACCCCAAGGTTCCTCCACAGAAAACAACAATAAAACCCGAAAAATGAGGCTCAAATATTCACACTAACATATGCAGGTCTTGACAGGTCAACCACTCGCGGTACAATTATCCTCACAAAGTTGTCAATGTCACCCGCCGCAACAGGAAGGACACATGTCATAGAAATCGGTAAGGCGGGGAAACTTTGGCAAGTGATTGGTTAGTTTTGTAAAGTTTCCAGTAGCTTATAACAGTGGCGGCGCTATGCCAATAACGTAAATGGAAAATTAAGAAAGAGGTAAAGGACTCTGCCCGTTTCACTATCCCCTACTTGGACCCAAGTGTGACCTCACACTTTATTAAGGAAATTTGCATAGAGGAGGTATGAGGTGCACGGAATCACCCTAGGAGTCACCGAACAGGAACAAAAAGTGGCAACATACAACAAATCATGGAATTTACAGATCATAGTAATTATAGATCAAACAGAAATTACAATTGAATTACAAGGAGCATATATCAGATAGATCAGATCAGATCACTATGTGCGGCCAGAACGTTCCACTTCCCGTGTGTTGTCTGGGGTCTCCCACTCGTCCAGTTGAGACTGTAGTACGGTACCGTCGGTAAAGATGGCAGAATCTATCTGGCGTCGGAAGATCCGTCCTTGCCCCAGTCTAACAACCTTCCACTCGCGGGTAGTCTTTGTTTCCCCTGTCGTCCTTGCCTTCTCCTTCAAACGCTGTAGGATGCCAGTCACATCACTGTCCAGGTGCTTTTCTACTGGTGGGAAGAGTCGGGGATCACTGCCTGGTACCTTCGCATCTGTAGGGATTCTGACAGTCTCACCAAAAGCCTGCTCCTGAGGTGGACTTGGACTTCTTGGAGATGATGGATCACCTCCCTCTTGTAGACCAGAACGTCTTGGAGATGACGGATCACCTCCTTTCTCCAGAGGACTCCCAGGGCATTCCATAATCTCCGACAGGGTCGGTGCGTACGCCATGGACTCATCCTTCCTCTCGGCAGCCGGTGACCTCTCCCTTCGTGATGTTCCAACATCCTCTTTAGGGCGTTGACGTTCATCTTTCTCACTGCTCTGGCTCTTGCTGTCTCCTTCAAGGCGGGTCTTTTCTGTCACAAATTTTCTATCACGCCTCTTGTGTATCTCTCCGTGCCTCCTGAGGTCAAACCCTCTATCGGTAGAGTAGTTACAGTGAGCACAACGATGCCGTTTCGTCCGATGTTTGTCACTTAGATGCTGCATCAACCGTCCTTTATCTTCAAACCTACGGTTACAGTGTCGGCACCGGTACTCCTCAACATAGTCTTCCTGAGCTGTGGACATCGTCTGCAAGAAAACAAAATAAGATTACATGTAACACAAATTGGCCAGTATGACCGGCTCACAAGTAGATGATTCTCTAATAATTAACGAGTTGACCCGGTCTGTGTTGCACGGTCTTTCCTTTCTGATCCTGGCTGCTCCTTCAACCAGGTGGGCGGGTCAGTTCCCTGATAAGCTTTTAAACGGTTAAAGTGGTCAATCCTTGGTTTGGATCTGGGATTCTTCTGTATTCTGAAGGTAACATCGCTGAGGCATCCAGTTACCACGTAGGGTCCGTCCCAATCTACGGAAAGCTTCGGAGATATTCCTTTCTTCCTCCGTGGATAGTGTAACCATACAGGATCTCCTATGTTGTAAACACAGTGGTTTACTCGTCTGTCGTGGTTACGCTTCTGCTTAGCACCAGCGAGGACAAGTCTTTCTAGAGCAAATGCCTGCAGCATTCGAAGCCTGTCTTCGAGACGGTTAGCATATTCGGTAGTGTATCGTGCACGGTCTTCTTCCTCTGGGGTGGGAGGTAACACTTGGTCAACAGGTAGATTGATGTTTCCGCCAAGCATTAGGTCTGCTGGGGTGAGTCCAGTCGACTCATGAATTGCCGATCTGTAGGCCATCATAGCGAGAGGAATGCATTCATCCCAATTCTTCTGATCCTCATCGACAACTTTTGCAATCATGTCCTCCAGGGTCCGGTTGAACCTCTCAACCATGCCATCGCTCTCAGGGTGAAGAGGCGTAGTCCTCGTCTTTTCAATGTGAAGAATTTTGCACATTTCTTGGAAAACAGCAGACTCGAAATTTCGCCCTTGATCGGAGTGAAGTTGTAGCGGTGTCCCGAATCGGCTGACGAATTCGTTCACCAAGATGCGGGCAACCGTCGTTGCAACCTGATTCGGAGCAGGAATGACCTCCGTCCACTTAGTGAAGTAGTCTGCCATAACAACTACGTACTTCCTTGTTCCTTGTTTCCTTGTTCAGTGGTAGGTAATGGACCCATAACGTCTATAGCCACTCTTTCCACTCGGTCTCCCACAACAAACTGCTGCAATGGGGCTCGAGCCTTTCTATTAACTTTGTTTCTCGATGAACGAACGTCACAACTGCGACACCAGTTCTTTACGAACTTCCTCCACCCGCACCAATAAAACCGCTCCATAATGCGTCCTAGAGTTTTGTTAATTCCTAGATGGCCTGCTGCATGGTCATTGTGTAACTTTGAAAGAGCTTGCGACCGCAACGAGCTCGGCAAAACTAACTGAAATGTAGTCTTGTCACCACAGGGGGTTTCCCATCTTCGATATAAAACCCCATCCTTCATTTCCATTCGATCCCATTGAGACCAGTAATTCTTAGTCACCGAACTGCAGGGTGTGATCTCAGCGAATAGAGGTCTCTCGTTTCGATTTCTCTTCCAGTCAAGGAGTGGCTGAATGTCTTTATCTTCTTTCTGATGGCGTTCAAGACATTCATGAGTCCACGGAAAACCAACTTCTGGAGTGGTCTTGGCAGGTTCCAGTTTCTCCCTTGCTTGCGAACGGGTGACAACAGCTATTTTGGGGGATGCCTGTTTGAAAGCATCATCTGCAAGACTTTCATTGCGAGCAGTTGACTTGGAGTTCTGAGTTGGGACTCCGTCACATAGGTTTTCTTGTTTCCTTCCGATGCAGTGGTCAGGGTTGCTTGATAATCCATCTTGATCTTCCTCCATGCGGTCACAGTGTCGACAGTCCCCACATGGTCGCCGGGAAAGACCATCTGCATTACCGTGTCTACGTCCTGCCCTGTGCACAATGGAAAAATTGTAAGTCCCAATTACTTCCAGCCATGGTGCAGTTTGACCTTCTGGATTTCTGAAGTTCATCAACCAAGTCAATGCCCTGATCTGTGCGAACTACAAAGTGGTTCCCATACAGGTAATGATGGAAATTCTTGATCCCTGCTACGACAGCTAGCAGCTCCTTCCGTGTTACACAATAACGGCGTTCAGCCTTTGATAGGGTCCTGCTGAAGTATGCGATCGGTCTTTCTTCCCCACTGTCCTCCTGGGACAAGACTGCACCTATACCAAAGTCACTGGCATCAGTATCTAACAGGAACTCGACGTTCTCTTTGGGGTATGCCAAAACTGGAGCATTGGTCAACGCTTGTTTGAGCTCGAAAAAGGCTTGATCACATTCACGAGTCCAGTTGAATACTCTTCCAGCTTCAGTTAGCCTATTTAGTGGTCTTGCAATCTTGGAGGATCCCTTGATGAATTTCCTGTAGTACGAACACAGCCCAGTAAAACTCCTAACTTCGGACGCTGTTTTCGGGGTCGGCCACTCTCGCACTGCCTTCACTTTAGCGGGATCTGTCGCAATACCCTCCGCAGATATTACATGTCCTAGATACGGCACACTTCTTTGAAACAGCTTACACTTTCGTGGACTGAGTTTGAGTCCCGCGGTTCTTAGCCTCTGAAGAACTTCGCTAATTCTATGTAGTGCATTTTCGAATGACTTCCCATAAACGATGACGTCGTCTAAGTACACTAAACAAGATTGCCACTGAAATCCAGCCAGCACCTTTTCCATTAGTCTCTCAAACGTCGCCGGGGCGTTGCACAGTCCAAAGGGCATCACATTGAACTGGTACAACCCACCGGACGCCGTTGAGAATGCGGTCTTTTCCTTATCTTCCTCTGACATCTCGACCTGCCAGTAGCCACTGGCTAGATCAAGAGTACTAAACCATTCGGAGCCTGCTAGAGCGTCCAAGGAGTCATCGATCCGTGGGATTGGGTACGAGTCTTTCATAGTTGCCGCATTAAGCATACGATAATCGATGCAAAATCTTGTTGTGCCGTCCTTCTTTTTAACTAAGACTACCGGAGACGACCAAGGACTGGAGGATGGTTCAATGACACCCTTGTCTAGCATTTCTTGGATTTGTCTTAGCTCTTCCTTCTTTTGAGACATTGGCAAAAGAAGTCTTCTTGCAGGTTGACGGATAGGCCTACTGCTACCGGTGTTAATTGTATGCCTAACCGTGTTTGTCCTCCCCATGTCCTTACCGTCAGCTGCAAACACGGTTTGGAAGTCGACAAGTAACTTCGTGAGTGCACTTTTCTGTGAATCGGTAAGGAACTCTGAGCTCTCTCTCCATAGTTCCTCTAGGTGTCTCGGGACTTCAAAGTGATTAGCAGTTGTGTCAAGCTCTTCAATTTCCTCTCTGCTGCTGGAACTTTTCTCACCTTCCGTGGATTCGATTTCGCTAACCTCTTCTGCAGCTTCAAACGCAGCGGCAACCGTACCACTGTACAACTTCACTTCCTTGGAAGTAACGTTCATCACTCTTATGGGTACCATGTTATCCCGTGGATTAGCAACGCATCTGGCCACCGCCACTCCATGGCGACTTTCCAGTTTCTCGACAGGTTCCATAACTCCAAGACCTTCACAGTCTTCAGTCAGTCTCCCCTTTACAATAGCTTCGCTCCCCGGAGCAACAACTACTGTCTCGTGTACCATAACACGAACTCTAGGAGTCTCTGACACATTTGTCACCATGTCCATACGTTGATGATCCATGGTTATTGTACCTGCACCCACATCAATGACGCACCCGTGCTTCTTCAGAAAATCGATCCCAAGGAGTCCTTCGCCACGTATGTCTGATACCCATACTTGGTGAACTTTGGTCCTTCCTTCGATTTCAATCTTGAAATTTGCATAACCGTGAGTTTCAATGGGGGCTCCATCCACGAGATGAATTTCTTCCGTGGGGGTTTCCAGTTTTGGTCTGTCGCTCTCCAGGATCTTCCTCAGGATCCTTGGGGAGATTACACTAACATTAGCCCCCGTGTCAATAAGAAACTGATATACAGCCCGTCGTCCATCCTAACGAGTCTGCCACTGCACACTAATTTTCTCCTGGGTCTCTCGTATTTGCCTGCCGATCTTCGACCCTCAAGTTCGGCGTGTTGGAGTTTTCCTGTTCGTCTGCTGCATCAGCGGCTTTGGTCTGGCGACGATCTGGCTGTGGACAATCTCGACGGAAATGACCAATTTCCCCACAATTCCAGCAGGAGTCTTTCCGAGGCGCTTGGCTGCTTCTCTTTGTACCACCAGCCTGGTTGGTGGGAAATCCAGCAGGAAGACTGTGACTGCTGGTCGGTTGAGATGCCTTCGAACGCGCTATTTTTTCGGCGATTTCTCGAAATCCACTGTTCATCGCTTCCGTTAAGGTTTTGCATAGGTATTCCATCCGCTGTTCTTCTAACTGCATCTCTGGTTGCAATCCATCTGTTTTCCCAATAACACGAACCTGTTTTCGTCCATAATTTCTTCTATCTTCAGCTAAGTGGAAGGCCTCCAACTCGACGGCAACTTCTACGGCTTCGTCCAACGTTCTTGGTCTCGCTTGGTATATTCTCCATCTGGCATCGGAATCTCCAGCTGCATCCACAAAGAAGTCCTTAGCCAGGGCGTCTGCCATTTCCCTCGAAGCCTCAGGGTATGCGTTCATGGTTAGTCTTCTCATTTCTTGGGCTAGCTGTGGTAGACTTTCTTCTGGTCTCCGAGATCGATTCCTCAGCATCGTTCGGAAAAGCTGTGCCTGATTTTCAGATCCGAATCTCCGACTTAGAGAGGAGACAAGTGCCGAATAGTTTCTCCTTCGGCTAGCTTCCAAATCTCCAAGTACTGCCCTAGCACGACCTTCTAGAGAAGCGGCCAAATAAAGGGCCTTCTGGTTTTCTTTCCATCCATTTAAATCGCAAAACCATTTCGAATTGCACTAAATAATCCGTCCAGTTAGATTCTCCATTGAAAGAGCTTGGCTTCATGAAATGGTTCCCTCGTCTATTTTGGTCCTGTTCGTCCACTGCTGTTCAAGATGAGTGGACGGGTTGAGAATGATATGGTCTGGCTTCGTTGGTCGACTGTGAACCGGATGGTTCACGAGAGTCGTGGTATTTACTTGTACAAGCCTCTTTCCCGGTTGGACCAACGTAATCATAATGCAGTCGACCTATCTCTTCTTCGTTCGCCGAATGCATCCCATAACACTGTGTTCCTGGCAGCTCTGATTTTTGCACTGAGTGCAGCTCTTTTTTGTCCACCGATCGCAATTCGTCACATTGCGTTCGACGCATTAGTTCCCCATCCGCAGGACGCAACCTTTCATGCGGAATTTGACGAATTTCATCGTCGTCCGTTAAACGCTGATCGCTGCATTTCGTTTGACGCAACACCGGGTATCTCTTTTGATGCAACGGTCCTTCATCTCTCAAACGCAAGTTGTTATATTGCGTCTGACGCATTTCGTCTTCGTTCGTCAAACGCAAGTTGGAATATTGCGTTCGACGCATTTCATCTTCGTTCGTCAAACGCAAGTCGGGAAATTGCGTCTAACGCATTTCGTCTTCGTTCGTCAAACGGCGCTCACAGTTCTGGGTTCGACGCATCTCCCCCTCGTTCGTCAAACGCCGGTCGTTGCATTTCGTTTGAGGCAACATCGGGTATCGCTCCTGATAAGGATCTTCTTCGTGCATCGGACGAAATTCGGAACATTGCGTTCGACGCATTTTCACCTTGTCCGACGAATGGGAGCCATTGCGTGTTCGACGCATTCTCTGGAAACTTTCTACATTCACTAGGGGTGAGGAATTCTGCCGGTGACTTTGAACTGTCGTCTGGGGCAATTGGACATCTGGCATCCACGGCAGATCCGTAGATCTTGCTGAATGCTGGTTCTCACGCTGGGTTGCCCCTGATCGCCCCTCTAGCCACCAACTGTCCTGTTCTAAAGACATATTACTGCGTTCATGACAAATTCCTTCAGCAGACACATTCATAGGCCTATGTCCTACTGAAGGTTGTGTGAACTCCTGAATATCCCGCTGTGCATCGTACGATTGTGTATCTAATAGCCCTACACAGTCCCTGTTTTGACCTGAATATAGCCTAGGATTGTTTGGCGCATTCTGAATTCCATAGGATGAAGGTCGAGTGTGATCAATTACTCCTACGGGTTCATTTCTGCCTGAAGCGTGATTCTGTGGACATCGTGATGCGGTAATCCCAAAGCTGGAATCACTGCACCGATCTTCGTTCCAATCTTCCATAGCAGGGCTACGTCTTGATGCAGGAACTCTGTCACTACACCGATCTCCATCAACGCCATCTTGCGTCTGATCACACCCAACTTCATCGATAACAACAAAGGGTCTATGAAGAAAATTCTCTCTATTATGTTCGTTTAAACTACCGACTGGGTCTGAATCAAGTTCGATCAGAATTCCAGATGAAACAGAGTCCATCGTTATAGTATCCAAGACTTTCACATCAAAGACTACTCTGCTTAGGCTAATCTAGAATTCCACCGCTGCCCACCAATTGTAACGTTGACGTACCCAGTGGATAGTAAGTTCAAAGTTGACGATATAAGCAGGTCACAGGCCTAGGTTATTTACTCGACACGATTGAGGAGTCTAACAGCAGTATATGAAGTTCAACGATTTATTGACACATTACTACGGTTGCGATTAAAATTACTTACGTTGCCTCGAAAGGTGACCCCAAGGTTCCTCCACAGAAAACAACAATAAAACCCGAAAAATGAGGCTCAAATATTCACACTAATATATGCAAGTCTTGACAGGTCAACCACTCGCGGTACAATCATCCTCACAAAGTTGTCAATGTCACCCGCCGCAACAGGAAGGACACATATCATAGAAATCGGTAAGGCGGGGAAACGTTGGCAAGTGATTGGTTAGTTTTGTAAAGTTTCCAATAGCTTATAACAGTGGCGGCGCTATGCCAATAACGTAAATGGAAAATTAAGAAAGAGGTAAAGGACTATGCCCGTTTCAGTATTTATACTTTGATTCCAGTTCTTGATCGAAGGCTGTTGAAATTATTTCAAGTTAGGTAAATACTAAATTTTAGCAGTCTCCAACACTTTCTGTGCACAATCTGTACAAATGTTTTAACAGCTTGCAGTTGATAATTTTAATAGGTTGAATCTAGTCATGCAAACCATGGAGTTTCCACTCTAGCTGTCTGGGCAAACATCAGGTGAAATACTTGTGAAAGTCCCCTGTTATTCACAAGTGTAAGATAGCCCCTGCATAATGATTGCTTATTGGAAAAATTTCTGAAGAATAGCTACAATCTTTTATGTAGTACTATTGCAATTCTGGTAATCCTGGCAACACTCAATGTCATAGTGTCCCTTTAGACCACAGTGTACCATTTCAGAAACTATTTTTGATAGGATTTGTATGTTTGCCAAGGAGATCAACTAGTGTAACTGTCTGTAACCATTTGGTAGGAAAACCAAGAAAGATAATGTCATTCACACTGTGCAATCAGTAAGGAAGTGTAGGGATCATATCACCATATAAAGTTGTTCAGCTTTATTTAAAGGACGACATTTCAGATTTTAGTAACTGTTGCTGCACAAATGTAGATGTGACTATAACGTCAGTTGTAATGGTCCAAACAAATCTTTGTGACAATAGGAATGATTGTACATCCAGAAGCATCTAATGTTCAAATACCCGAGATGTTAGGTCTTCAACACATTAATTCAGAGGCAAAATCTTGCAACCTAGGGTTTTCTGAACCACAAAAATTAACTTGTGGCGGTGTTGTTGTGTCATGTTATGTCATGAAAATTAATACATGAATGTAGAAAGGGGGATGAATACTTCAATAAAATTAAGTCTTGGATTATATATTAGTTTTGTATTCAACTCTTTTAAGTTTTAACTTGATTACTTCCTCAAGTTCTATATTGTATTGAAGTGCCACAATTGTCACTTCTATCAGACACTATTTAACAAAAGAAATATTGGGGTGGGAATATCTAACCTAGAACAACACTACAGTAAATTGGTATTCTTGGAGCAAACAAGAAAACAATTTGCAAGTCAACCAGATGGAGGAAAATGGCATTCCCTAGTGTTCTAACATGTATAGTGTTTACCCAGCATTGAATAGACATTTAATCTCTGCAATTAATGAATTGTGGATCCTCTCTCATTTACTTTCGGAGCACATGGAATTTTTTTTAGGGGAGGGGGCAGGGCTAAACATATATTTCAGTCCTCAAATTTGCTCCTTGGTTCCACTGCCACTGACTTCCATGGGGAGTTTGGCGTTAGACCTACGCTGCGGTCCGACCAAGGCAGAACTGAAGGTGAAAACTGTAATTTTACCCGTGGTTTACAAGGTAGTAACCCAACTTCTTTGAGACTATCAGGACAGTGCAGTGTCTTGACATTTCAGTTCATTTATTGCACTATGTAAACAGCAAAGTGAAAATATTATGTAGGCACCCAAAGGGGAATGAGGGTGCCAGTAGTTTTGCATAACAACTTAGAAGTTGAGTGACTACTAAGTTAATAAGTTTAGATTAAATTTGCTTTTTTTCAGTTCCCACTAAATGTTTGTTCTGTATGACCATGCAGCCTATAGGCCTAGAGAGAATTGTATTATGGGTAATGTATGTATCAATTCTCTTTCAAAGCCAATTTAAGATATGCTACAGGGAGTAATGTAGTTTTTCAAAAATTGCATAGCAGTTTGGGGGTTTATTGGATATTTTGTTGCAAAAGTCTGTGAAAGTCCATTATTTTGCATGCAGGTAAATTGCTACACAGTTCTAGTTGTGTAGCAATTTGGCCATTTTGTGTGACAAAAGTGAAATGCAATACTGCATAAATTATTCCCTGTGCTGTTACATTGATACAACTTAAATGACCCTGTCTGGACCAAATGAGTGTTGTACATTTCAAGATTGTGGAAAGGTTTTTAACAACACTTCTGTACATAGTAAATTAATTGACATCCTTTGCATATACACTTTGCATGCATGTGTTTATGTCTGAACTGCACTTGATGCACATACCAAAAACAGATAAAAATGTATCATTACATTCTCTGTATTGTCTGCAGAACAGCATCTCACATCTCCACAGGATGAATCAGAAACAGGTAAGAATGTGTGCAGCCATACATGCTGGAACAACACTGATGAAGGTATATCATGCATCCATCAAGTCACTTTTTTTTAACACAGTCATACACAGTGTATAGTCCCTTTCTGCGGGGAGGAAGGGAGGGGTGAGAACGGACTTTGAATTTTGCTCCATGGATGCAAATTTCACCAGCTTCTCTTAGCTCTTCCTTTCAATGAACACAGATTAATGCCCATCAAAAAATAGCTAATCGTTAAAAATCGTGCCATATACATTCTCACCTCTGAAGTTCCGATTACCAAGAACACTTGAATTTGTGGTGAACAAAGACAGTTAGGAGATCACAAAGCAAGACAGACAGGGAAACTTATCCTCTTCTTAGGTTTTACTTGTCAACTCAGAAATCTTTAAGAGGGAATTTGCAGCATGCATACGCTTTTAACAAACTCTTCTTAATAGAAGTTATGAATAAATATTACCATATAGACTTAGAATCACAGCCTGATGATATTTGAGAGTGGAAAGTATGTGCAGTGTTGACTTTAATTGACATGACACACCTGTATGGTACAAGGCTTGTCATCATGCAATTTAATGTTGGTACTAAGTCAGAGAAAGTCCATCAAAATTTACTTGAAGGGATGTGTGATTTTGATTTTAAGAAGTCCTGTAGCAACTACATGCATGTGTTTGCCTGTTTGTTAGTCACAGAAGTCGTCATATTGTAGAATATTAGGGGGTTTTAGGGGTTCACAGTCGTGAAGTGACTGTCCCAGCAACACATTGTTTAACGTAACGAGAGAGGCGTCAGAAAACAAGCAACTTGAGACGTTCCAATTATACAATCAAAAGTTCCATTTTATTCTGATTCGACTGGCACACACACAAATTAATTTAAATTTTCTGACGATGATGATTGAAAGAGAGAAACGAAAGGATGGGAGAGTTTACATAACACAGGCCTACATACTACACAAAGGAAAACGACGTGGACGGTCCGACATCCAGAAAGCCAGTGTCGGCGGCATGGCGAGGTTGATGGATCGACCCACGCCGAACTACTAAGGATTACGGGATAGATGCTGACACTGACCAATCACAAGTCAAATGGTTGACCTACGTAATGGAGTGAGGCGGTTGCCATCCATGATCTACCAATCATGAAAGGTGTTGCGCAACCTTTCTGAGAACAGGGTCTAAGTTTACTATTTTTAATGTATTCTATTGTCTAATCTGACTGTCAGAGGGAAATAAAGAAAAAGTTAAGATTCTGGGGTAAACACTGGAAGACTGAACTTTGTACGACCTTTTGTGTACGGTGGGGTAAAATTACCATCTCTATACAACAATATTACTCCATTGAACAGGGAACTCATAAACACAGTATTTTGCAGGTGTACATCTCAAAGTTAGTCGATGAACTAATGTAAGTATTTTAATGATTGACAGTATCAAATAGATGCTCCTGTGATAGTGGCAAGTATAGGCCTTTATAAGTTAGATTTATTGGTTTCGATGAGAAGAGAAATCTATGCAGTTATGATTGCAAGTATATGTATGGGTGCAGACGGTATGCATGGTGTGTGTTTCTGATGCAATTAATTTGTTTACACAATATCTTCACATAGGTAATTCATAAAGTTCTCTTACTTAATACATTGATATCCCATATCAAGTAGAACTATATAGATTTTGGAGGAGGTCAAAGGTCATCTGACGTCACCAGAGATCAAACACTGAAAAACTGAAAATTTCTTTGCATGCAATGAATACTCTTCATCGTTGGTGTGTAGGTTTGGCATATTGAGAGGAAAAAAACCTGTTTTGTTGCAGAGGTCAAAGGTCATCTGGGGCCACCAGAGGTCAAATAGTTAAAAACCGTGTGCACATGATATCTCCAGATGGGAGTGATGGATACTCTTGTACTAAATGCAAGGCATTTTAACACATGGTATGAAACTTTCTCTTCTTGAAATATGACAGGCACAAGGTTTTCAGTGTTTTCCCAGTGTTTCACCTCAGGTGATGACCTCAAATCTTTGAACCAAAAATAAACCCTTGATTCTTAGTTTTAGAGTTATATTTGAGAAACAAGCTTAATAAAGAATCTGAAATGAGTACATCGAAACTACTATGCATTTTTGCATTCTGGTTTAAGATACAATAGAGTCTTTGTCCAAAACCGAAAACAGCTCAACCTTGGGCAGCTACATCAGCAAGCACTGTTTTCTGTGAAGTCACAGGGGAGATCCTTTGCTGCAAAGTCACAGGAGGTTTCTTTCTGTCAGCTCAAAGCAGTGGATTCCTTTATTGCATAGTTGATCAGATATAATATGCACATGAAAAGTGAAGTCACACTTAGTTGCCATGAGCAGTTTCAAGGGTAGAGTACAGATTTTATACTTGTTTTGTTTCCTATTGAGTAAATGAGGGCAATTGATTTTACTTGTGGTGAGAGGCCAACTTAGGTCACTACCATGAAGCTGTGGGGACCCTAATGGTACAGTATGACTTGTCTTGACTACACAATAGTAGTGCAGAACATTTAGCATACACAATTCTTCTCTGGTAAATATTAGTCTAAATGTTATGTAATGAATTCATCAAAACTTTACTAATGCATCCTGGCATTATGGTGGTTTTCTCATGTTAAAGTTAGCATTACAATGGCATGTGTGGTTAATTTGTGTTGCCTACCCTGTAAAACATGATTGATCAAAAAGAGAAGCTTGGACAGATCTCATACATGGTAGTATTGGTCTACCTTATTGAGTCCAACAAGTCGGCTAGCTGTTATTGGTGAAAGGTCAAAGGTTATTTGGGGTCAACTGGAGTCAAAGGGTAAAACATTCTAAACACAATACTGCAAGAAGGGAAGTTGGACAGGTCTGGTATTAGGTCAGTGTTGTTTTGCTGCAGATCAAAATTTGTTTGGGGTCAATGCACGTAAAATTGTTGAACCAGCTGTAAACACAATATCTCAAGTTCAAGAAAAGCTTGGAATAATTGCACTTTTTGCATGTAGCCTACTGCTTCCAGTGAATATGACAGGTGAGTTTGGGCCAATTGGCATCAAATTGTAAAAATCTTGTAAAAAACTATATCTGAAGAATAGAAGCTTGGAAAGATCTCATACTTGATCTGTTGATGCACCTCGATGAGTGCAAGAATTAGATACCTATTGATTTGAATAGGGTAAAAGATCATTTGGGGTTAACATATGCTCACCTTATACTCTACATCAGATTCAAAATAATTTCATGATTGAATCATCAAAACCACAATGCCTACAGGCTTTCCAGTTCCAGATAGAAGATTGCTGTTCTCTCAGAACATTGTACAGTTGAAACCTCTGTAACTGGTTCATAGTGATTGCATAAAATGTTCGTTCTCTCTCTTCATTTTTCCTCGTTCAGAATCAACAAAATTATCTGCTTTAGTGAAGAACCTCAACGTTGCTCTAGTCCATGGAAAGAAAGATTTTGATCAGGTAGAGATTACACTCTGTATCCTCCATTGTTTGATTATGGGCTCATTTCCATTATAATATTGATTTCAAAATTTTCTATAGTTTCTCAAGACCAGTATGTACAAATGATAAGGGAGAGGGCAGGTTGAGGATATGGGTTGAGACACTGACTAATGTAATTGTTGTCCTTTCATTTGGGGAGAAGGGAAACACAGTTTGTGGTGCCGAAAGCTTTAGTTTTTAAGTAAACTCAGATTTTGCTGGAGTGCAGTACAGTACCGTATTTGATCCCTTCACAGGGTTTGTGCAGCAATTAACTATAAGTTGCAGGTATTTTTTTTCTTTTTTTTTCAAAAAAAAGAAGACAAAAGGAAAGAGATTACATTGATTGTCAAGCCTTTTATTGTGGCAGGACCAATGTAAATGGACGGTTGACTATTCAACTTCACAATTAGTGCATGAAGTCATTTGCCTTGGTGCTGCAATCAAGACAAATTGGGTGTCAGAGGATGGATAGGTTTGGAAGATGCATTACAGGTGTAACGATTGCTGGTGCCCTTATTCAGCTTATTGTGTCATAGGCTATTTATAAAGCTAATGAGCAGCTTACATGTAGTTTGATAATGTTCTCAGGTCATGGTCACTTCAAAATATCTGTAATTAAATTTCTTTTCAAGATTGTGTGGGAAGTATGGCATACTGTATTGAACTGGTAATTGATCAAGTACAGCTCAAATTGACTGTCACAGGGTGGATATTTAGCTTGCCAGAATGATTGTGTCAGTGCAAGAAAGTTTTCTTGTAGAGATGTATTGCAGACTTGATTCTGCAACTATACTTTAGCAATCATTTGAAGCACATTTAAAGCGAATTATAAGTAGCATACAGAAACATTTTGTAACTGCATGTATACTGACTATAAAGCCTTCAATTATGAAATCAGCATTTTGATGTTAGGTTGTAACTTTGTTGTTGTTGTTGTTTTATTTTTAATTTTCTAAGCCTGCTGAAAGGAAACAGAAGGCTCTCATCAAAATAGCTATCGGTTGGCGGCACTTCAATGAGCAGAGAAGATGTTACACTCAAGTGAAATCTCAAAGTGGAGGTGGCGTGATATTTGCACAGTTCCCAAGAACTGCCCAATATGAGGATGTTATGACACATGCGAAGATGTTGTTTTTTCCAAGTGGTAAATCCTTTAGGTATGGTGATGCTGACAATTATCAGTTCAAAATGGCTAACTCACGAGGAATTGCAGTAACAGAAAGTGAATTTTGCTTATCAACCGTGTATGCTGATGGTAGAAGCAGGACCAAGCTGATGATGACCCCCCAACCACCACCAGAAAACGATAGTAGCTGTATGTATTAACCATTGTTTAAAGGTGTAAACAAGGAGTCAAAAATGAATGTTTGGTCATCATGCTGGTAGCTCCATTATTGTGAGTGCACTTTTCCACGTAAAATATCAGAAATACCTAAAAATGTCAAAAATGAGCTAATATTTTGGCATGGTGTGCTTGTAGTTTTCAAATCTGCTGTTCAAAAATCAGGCCTCAGAAAACTCATCATTACCTTCTGCTCACACTCAATCAAACCTTTGTGGACATGATGACAGGAAACATTACAAATTGTATTACAGGCTAAGTTTTCCATATGAATTCTTTGCAGGCATCAGTTTAAAATGAATGTTGAAACTGAACAGCTTGGTTGACAGCTTGGGTGCAAGCTACATCAGAGCCCCCCTTCCGTCCTCCCCGAATTTGTACCATCATATGTCCTTGATCCCATCTCAAAATTAGCCTAACAAATAATCATTCTCCCAGCTGTTAGTCAGTCCTACTGGTTCGGCTGTTTAAACACATCAGATTGTAAATCTGCTTAGGGTGCATCCAAATTCATTTGAAGAAAGGTAATTGCGTTGTGTTATTCTGAATACATTTAATTTTAAAACATCCCAGTCTTCTGTCAGTACATTTCCCTTGGACCTCACTAGGGCACAACATCTGGACCTCCTCAGAGCTCCTTAGATGGAACACTGAACCATGTACTGAAATTAAGAGTTCATTCGGTGCTATTCGTTCAGTCTATCTACCTGGGTGTTGTCTAGGCTTGACAAAATCCTGACTATGCCATATATGCACCTGCTCATATTCCATATTGTTCAAGAAAATCCAGTACAAGAAGACGTAATTAGATACAAATTCTGAAAAAGCAATACAGCTGTAAAACTATAATATGAAGTCTTAAAAAACCTAATTGACATTTTTTTTTTATTTGACAGAACTGTAAATTTAATTATAAATGCGTGTCACATGTAACGAGTAAACAATAGTTAATTAATTTAAACGTAAGCTGAAATCAACATGTTAATAGACGAGATTGAATATTCATTAATTATGTGCAGATTTGAAGGCCTCTCATGTATGAAGTGTGGGAGAGATATTTGCCTATTTTCTCACCTTCAGTGCACTTGTAATCTAGCCATATAAAAGCACTATGAGTGAATATAGCCGCATAAGTATGTGTTTTATTCCCCTGACCTTCTATAACAGGAATGGACAAACTGAACCAAAAACTAAGAAATAATGCTATAGATAATCTCATATCATGTTTTTGTTCTTTCTATCAGGGTGTAGATGAATGTCAAACCATCAAAAGTGATTCATCGTCATCAGATGATGAACTACTGAATCCATTTTTAAGTGGCCTTCTACAAGATGATATTCCAGGTCCATCTGATGCCTGCACCAGTGGTACCGCTACAGTAAGCTTCTACTAATAACCTGAAAGATAAATTTTCTGAAATCATAATGAGCTGCATTGTGATAACAGCTGTTTTTGGTTTCTATGAAAAGAGAAACCTATGCGGTCATGATTGTGTGTGCGTGTGTGCCCTTATTTTCAGGTGAGATTGAAGACCGAAACAGTAGATTTTAGATCCTCTGTAGAAAAATCAATAGGTTGCTCGGCCCCCCTCAAGATAAACAATAGACAGTCTATTGTCAAGGTTAGGTTGAAGAAGAAAAAACAAACAAAAGCACAATGAGGTCCTCAGAATGAATGGAAAACTAAGCCGTGTGTTATGTGTGTTGTGACGCCCAGCTCGTTATCGCAATATCTCAAGAAGGGAAAGTTGGAAATTTCCCAAACTTGTATACAGATGCCCCATATTGAGAAAAAAACCTATTGTTTTTGGTGGAGGTCAAATGTCATCTGAGGTCACCAGAGGTCAAACACTGAAAATCTTGTTAAGACAATATCTCAAGATAGAAATGCTGGATACTTCCTATACTTAGTAGGTCAATTGATCATATCAAGTGGAGGTGGAGTCAAGGTGTAGTGGAAGTGGGGTGGAGGTCAAATGTCATCTGAGATCACCAAAGATCAATACTGAAAATCTTAACATAATAACTCAAGGTAGGAATCCTGGAAACTTCTGGTATGTAGTTTGTCAATGTATGACATTAAATAGAAGAAGTGTTTTGTTCGTGGTGGAGCTCATAAGGTCACTCTGGGTCAAAGGAGGTCAAATTGTTAAATATCATGAACATGATAATGCAAGAAGGGAAGCACCTACATAACTGATATGGAGTTAAAGTTGTGCCTTATTGAGCAAAGCTAGCTTATGTTTTTCCACTGAGGCCAACAATAATTTGGGATCAAGTGGGTCATGTTGTGAAAACCTTGTTAACATTAAAGGAAGCTTGTGGACAGATGTCATATTTGATTTTCAGATGCACCTTATAAGGTGCAAGAGGCCTATTGATTTTGCTAGAGGGTGAAAAATCATTTGGGATCAACATATCCCCACAATATGCAATATGTCAGATTCCAAAATACTCATACTGTAATTGAATCATCAAAACCACAATGCCTCCTTTCTTCTGGGTTTTTTGTTCTTTTGGTCTTGATGAATATCAAACACCATGCATTTATTGGGTGTGTGTGACTACATATGTAAGCAGGGCACATCACTGAAGCCTTTTGTAAGGAGAATGACCTTCCCAAATAACTTTGGTGACAGGTCAGATATGGAGGCTTTCAACTTGGCTTTTCATAATTGGTATGAAGAAAGTCCATGGAAGTCCTTGAGGCAATTTTTTTTCAATAACGGTGCATCCTGATTGAAGTGCAATATCTTCTGAAATCTTTTGAGGAGTGGCCACTTACAAGTTTCACTTGCCTGACTGATGAGAGGAAAGATAGTTTTTACACGTAACTAGATCTTGGCCATAATTGGAGGCATGCATTTATAAACAAAAGTTAAATAAGAAAGGATTATGCCTTTTTTCCATCCCAATACAATACACCACTTTGTTTAATGTTGAAGCACTAAAAGACAAATAAAACCATGTATCTCATATTGTTATGCAATCACAGATATTATCTTCACTAGGATCCTAATGAATTTGACCGTATTGAATAAAAAGTGGCTCCTCACAGCAATAACTTACCCTGCATTTGGTGGCTCCATGACTATCTGAAAATTTCAAAGAATATGGTCATTTACCTCAAAAGGTAATTCAGAAGGATACTTATTGGTTTTGATGTACCCTTGTAATAAAGATTTCATGAGTGTGTATGTGTGCATTAGTTTGTGTATGTGTACATATGTATTTTTGTGATGCATTGCTTGTAAACATATCACAACCGGGAATCTTGGACTTATCCAAGCTCATTTTGGGTTCACGGCAGTGGTCACATTGTGAAACGTTGTAAACATAATTTCTTAAGAAGGGGAGCTTGGACAGAACTCATTGTACTACTGCCAAGTGGGCATGCTACACTGAGTGCAAGAACCCTATCGTTTTGGTCAAAGATGATTTGGGGCAACATAAGTTCAAATAGTGAAAACCACAATAGTGAAAAAACACAATATCTCCAGAATCGGACCTTTTACAAATTTCTAATTTATTAAATAGGGCCCTGTATTAGTTTTTATCCTGATTACAGAACATAGTCATACATTTTCATGGTAAGGAGCAAAAAGTGTTCTGCATCATCAAAACCACCCAATATCTCCCAATTCTGGTTTGAGCCATGCCTTTTTCATCCTCCCTTTTCTTGGCATGATAACTTTGTGGTCTAGCCTACATCATCATTAGCACTGCCATGTAATGAATTAAAAGATCAACCTATGCATATACTCTTTAAAGTAGCTTACTAATTACATCTTGCAACCAGCTGTGTGTCACATTTTTTGCAGGTACAGTTTCATGCAAGCAACATCAGAAACCACTGTCAGATCTGTATGGATGGAGAGAAGAACAAGTTCTTCATCCCTTGTGGACATGCGGTTTGTGGTCAATGTGGTGATCGGATCTACAACGGGACAGGAAGTGCCCTTTTTGTAAATCCTGCGTCGATAAACAGGGGCACACTTTTCTAGTGAACATGTTTAGAGGAATGGGTTGGGAAGGGATCTGTGTAGTAATAGTAATGGAGGGGGATGCATGTGATGCTGTACACATTGTTTTGTTTACTTGTTCATGTGGGTAATAGAAGCAAGTGTGAAGATGGATATGGAAGGGGGAGGGGGGCTGGTAGGTTACGTTGAAGGTTAGTGAGATTTTACACCTGGATATGCAGGAAGAAATTAAAGCATACGAATGATGGAAAAGATATTAGATGTGTTAAATCATATTACGTAGGACTGAGTATATCATTTGGATTCTGCACTTAAAAGGGAGTGGGAAGGGGAGGCAGAATATGAAGAAAATGTCATCATGGAGAGGATGCTGGGTGAGAATATCATTACAGGAATATCGTTGGGAGTGTAAACATAGAGTTCATTGGTCTAAGCTTCACAGTGCTCTGACAGAAGGTTTCATGTAAACAAAACTAATACACGATCATCATGAAATCATTGTGGATGTCATATATGTGACTGATAATTCATGTCTGATCTGATTAGAGATGTGTTGTGTGGACATGTACGATTTTAAGAATGTTTCTTTTATTTTCCCTAGGAAGCAATAGGCAGTTGGGTTTTTAATTTAACTTAAGTCACTATTGCTCCTTGTGTTGCAAGAATGAAAGTGCAAGAAAGAATCGTTTAGCAAACATATATTACAGTTCAGTTGGTAATTTTTTGTCGTTATTGGATTGCTTGTCCAATAAGATATTATTTAGATTTTTGTGACTGTTTTGTCAATGTTTTTGTTTTCATATATTTTAACGTTTATGAGTTGTGACTACTTGTGTTCTTGTCGTTAAAATAATTCTCACCCTGATTTTCTGAATTTTATCATTGATGTATTTCTGATTGCAACCTGTTGAAAAGGATCAAAATCATGACTTAATTTACCTGCTGGCCAGGAAAATCATTCTTGAATAAAAAGCATCAATCAGTTCATTGAAGATTGCTCTTTTTTTCTTTGTTCTGGTAATAGAATTAATTGAAAGAATAGTATTGACTGTGCTTATGGAAAGGGAATTCCCATTACTTGCTCTACCCTGAACTAAACAGGAATCAATGTCATACATATCTTGACCAAATAGTAGTAAATGTATTTGACCAGATCCAACTCAGCCGATATAAGTTAGATGAATGTTTGAAGAAGTCATTGTCACTTTGATGTATTCAAGATAATTCCTCGGTGACCTTAAGACAGAAGAGTGGAAAGAACCTACCTAATGGCCAGCCACACCGGAGTGTTCGTCAATAGGTACGGCTGTAACCGTAAAAATGTAAACATAGAAATTTGTTTACTGCACCTTTCACAAGAAATAATGAATAATTTTCTAATAGGAGGGGATCAGACAGATGAGACGGGAGTCTAACTTTGTATGGAGGAAACCCAAACCTATCAGTGGCTGAATTTTGACAGGACAGTGTGGGGGTGTCTCTGAGGGAAAGTTGTCGCATATGCATGATGCAATATATGAGATTTTCTAGCATCTGTGGGGCCAGATTAGTACACTTCATACCACTTTTAATAATGGGTCCTTTAAGACCTTAGTAGACCTACTGTGCAGTGTGACCACTTTTTAGAAGTCTTCGCGTGGATCTTCGTTCTAAGGGGAGCGCCACCCATCGGCGCAGAGCGCCACCGAAACTTTTTGGCTGAAAACACACCCAAGATCACTGGAAATGGCATTTTCAAGTCTTTTTTTTTACAACCTTACCCCCACTCACTACAAAGAAATGTAGCTTTTCCAAGTAATTTTTTTCTCCATTGGCCAAAAGACATCACATACATGGCAGTCCGCCATTATGGAAGTCTATTTGCTTTCCCTACCTACCTGATTGAAAGGTATTTTCATGAATTGAGAAGGGGAGGAGGAGATATGAATGTACCATGCATGACAGATTATCTCACAGTACACTATCTTCGACGCCGAGGAAGGCTACATTTAAAACTATGTAGATAGGCTGCAGGCTCAATTGCAGTGACAGCACACTAAGAAGGCACTGGGTATGGGTATCGCGATTCTAGGAAGAAGCTCTACACTGAAAGACAAGGTTATCATCTACAATGAAAAGAGGTTACCCCCCCCCCGCGTACTACCCATGATGATAATTCCATATCCAGTTGTACAGTATCTGCAGTTCTCATCGTTGTTTAGCAATATTTCTGCTTGTGCTTGGAACGAAAACGTCACAACCTTCGGTTAGCTCTAATCTGGGTGTTGCAGTTCTAAATCTCTAGGTGGGCAGCATTTTTTTTTAATCCTAAAATTTTCAACGGAAGGGGGGGGGTTGCGTCCTCCTCCTTTATGTTTATGTATGTTGAACGAAGTATGAAAGAATGTGAGTAAATATGAAAGTTTGGTTAATATGGGATCATTTTCCATGATAACAATGATTGCGAAAAGGTTCTACATAGCCTGAGACACTTTAAATTTCGTGACAAAGTAGCGTAAGGGTAAATTAAGATTCCGCCGTTAAAATATGTTCTTCAAAGAATGGGGCAAAAGTCGACAAATCTGCATTTGTCGTCTTTGCTACTTATGCTGTGTTTCTGCTTGAACATTTCGAAAGACTTTATTTTTCAATAACTTCCCACATTGTCCATTTAATTGTTACTATTCATGCAATGACTGCAAACAAAGTTTTACAGTGAGCTCCCCTTGACACTATCTAAGCGGACCATCAGTTGGCGCGTGTTGCACGACAGAAGACTTAATAGATAACAATACTTGTCAGGCCCAAGGAAATGGCACTTCGCCTATTCTCAGACTACATTGAAGTAGGGACGCCGTTAAATGATATTTTGGAACCCAATGCCAAACGTTTAGACGTACATACAGGCGTCTGTTAAATTTTTTCAACAGGGGATGGGGTCTGCCCAGAGGATGCAGGCCTACCCCTTTTGCGTCCACCGTACCGGTCAGGACTGTCTAGGTGAAGCGTCACCATCAGTTGGTGTGGATCATAGAAGAATGATCTTTGACTTTAATACACCCCCCCCCCGGATGGCCGGAAACTTCCCATGTGTCCTTAGCTGCATGTACCCATCCTTGAAGTAAGGGATATCATGTCTGCAATTTCTCATTTAATTAAAGGGAAACACCAATCTATGACAAGAGTGGGAGTAATGTGGGTTGCTTTTCTTTAAAATATTTGCACTAGTATCAGATCGCGTTAGACGACCGTGAATTAAGCTTCAAAAAGATCTTAAATTTGGCCTAAGTACAAGACCAACCCCACTGAGCGGAGGCCACCATCGATTGATGCTGAACGCACTGACGTCTACTGGAAATGGCGTGTCGAAAACGTACAATGGCATTCTCGACATTTTTTTCTGTTTACCTTACCTCTTAACGCCACCACCTACAAATAAATGTAGATTAAATACTGTAAAAAGTAAATTCATTTTTGATCAAATATGATAATAAGGGGGTTCCCCCATCGTAACTGCCTACCCTCCTGTGGCCACTTCAGCGCATAGGATGTACAGGGGGTAAGTAGGGAGTATAAAAAAATGGCTTCGTTACTTTAGAAAATGTGCAACAGCTTATGCCGCATGGATAAATTTTCAGGTATTTTTCTTGTATGTACTTCCGCGCACCACCGACGGCCTCGATGGTTCTGTCCACCGAACATTGCACGCGAGCATGATATAGACATGGCTTAGCCCCCAAAGGGCGTGATATCAGTGATGCGCCCACGGAATATGGGGAACTCCCACAAACAGTTTATGCGAGAACTTTTCGTATTTAAAAACAAAACAGACACCCATTTTGGTATTTTTTGTGACTTGAATCTTTCCAGTTTTATAAAGGAGAAGGCTTCAGTTAAGATCTGATCAGTTCAAAAAATATGGAATAATCGCGTCGATGTGAAGAGTAGCCAAAAAGGCGTTGATCACGGGCCCGAGGAAACTAAGTGTGGATGAGTATAGAAGTTGTATGAGAACATTTGATACTCTGTCTCCCACCTATCCAGAATTGGGAAACACACCGATTGACACCCACGCGTTGTCCAGAGGATTAACATTGCTTTCTGGCTTGTGGAACGTAACTAGGTGTCCTCCCAGATGGGCGTCCTGAAAAGCCGGTTTCCACTGTATACACATGTATTTCATATTTTACATCAGCAATTGTCCAAAATCCTTTATACGACCCTGAGCAAAATAAAATATGATCGCCCTATTGCAGTGGCGTATCGGATGAGGGCAGACTATGCCCAGCAATATCGTAGAGGCGGATTACAATGACTTTGTTGTCACTTCAAGTGAGAAGACTATTTAGATTTCTCATGAGAACATGCATCGGCGCTGCCAGACACTAGCGATTTGGGAAGGGGCAAATATCGTCGTATGTCGTTAATATTTAAAAAAAAACCTAAAATCGAACTTCTAAAGACAAAAGGGCTTAACGACGCCTCCATCTATTATCCTAGCAGAGCGCCACCATCAGTCAGAGCATACATGTAGTTTTTTTTTTCTGCCAAAAAACGCTGAACAGATCATCGAAATTGGAATGTTCGAAACACTTTTCTTGTTTTTATTTTACGCCTCACCAGATTCCCTGCAAAAGGGTGTTGTTTAAATTTGTTTTCAAGTAAACTTATTTTAGGTCAAAATATGATTGGCGTGTCCCTCATGCAATTCTCGGCCCCACTGCAAACTAAGTTTGTCGTAGCTGGGATTAACAGTTTCGTTCTTTATTTTCTCTCCTCCGTTCCCCATCTCCTTCGATTTTTTCCTCTCCTCCTCCTCCCCTCTTTTATTCTGTTCTTAAATTTCATCGTGTTCTTTCCTATCCTTTCTCTTCTCTTTACTAGTTTCCTGTCTGTGGGTGTGGGCTCTCCTATACATAGCATTTTGAAAGGGAAATAGGGCGTTCAATGCACTTGAATTGTATGACCAACAAAGATAAATCTTTAATCATATTGAAACCATTCAATAAATACTCGCAAAAGTTTCATCACCTCCAAACAAAGATATATGTTATTGTATAAGATGAGAGTCGGAAATTGCATCATCCGAATTTTTGAAAGTTTGTGGCAACAAATTGTGCTTGTGAAGCTCTGGATGTATACCTGTGAGAAACCATTTTCTTGAAATGAAGGCTATCTTTCTTTCCTTTTTCTTAAATAATCTATCATTCTGTGGCCACACATTTTGTTTTTTCTGTGCAACAAATGTTCTATCTCTCTTTAACCTGTTACACCGTGGCTTAAATTGGGAAATGTATAGTAAAAGAATTGATTTGGGGACATTTGTCTACAAGATATCATATATATAAATTCGAATCAAATCAGCTCAATTCAAATCACATGACATCAAATCCTATCACATGATATCAGATCAAATGAATCATGTCTCAAGGGTAGATGCTAAGTACTGATTATTCTCTGCATTATCGATCATTGAACAAAATTAAGTCACTTTACTGCGAGACTGTTTTATTAAGCCATTGCTCAGTACAATTTTTATTTGAGTTATTAATCTCTGAAAACAGCGTCCAATCACTTAAAAATTTCAATTGACAGAGTTGATGAAATCTCAACCAAAGTAGAGTTCCGATAATTCAAAGGTTTGTTATTTCTAATCTCTAAGAATGTCCACTAGATTTCGATAAAGGTACAACGCTTCTTCCACAGTGCTTGGCATGCGACGATCAGTTATGTTTCCAAATATCTCAGTCAGACCGGCAAGAAATTCCTAGCTACAACCATGAAGAGGGTAATCCGAACAAAAATCCCTTTGAACCTCGTTAAGATCCTCCTCTGAGGCAAGCAGTGGCATTTTCCAATCATGTGAACCATAAATTTCCGGTGTATAGTACATCAGGTCTGGCTTTCCGCTTGGAACCTCAATTCCAGTTTGGTATCGAATTCTGTGTTGGTTCCATTCTTGCAGAACTTTATCAAAATCCCTCTGTATGAGATCGGTAAAACAAAATCTGAGACAGTCAACGTGAACGGCACTGCTGTTGTCAAAGGTTCCTTCATCCTGCAAAGCTCTGAAGAGGTTAATCCAGAAATTCGTAGAAGCACGCTTGAGTTGACCCCACCATGCCTCAATCCTTTGATTTGCACTGGAGCGTCCGTACAGAAAAGATTTATATCGTCTAAATGAATCTTGATGACGCCATCTTAAGGATATTTGTAAATCTCTGACATGGCAATTTTCTGTACCCCTGTATGCACGAACAACTTTGGGGACACCTTCTAGGTGTTTTATGTAGCGTAGAAAGAAGTTAGCGATGAACCTAGGGTTATTATTGCTTGGTCCTGCTTGTAACCAAAGAAGTTTCCTCGAAACACCGTCGATTGCAGCGTGTACTGCAATACCAAATGTTTTTATCTTGTCGTACCCGTCTATGTGTACTAAATAATTTGGTCCTGGGCATGTATAAACCCGGCGTGCTTTTCGTCTACCCCTGCGTCTTTCAACTCCAACGGGATCCAGTTCGCTGAGCAGTAAGCGCGTTATTTCTTGGGTAACATTTAGGTTATATGAGGTGCGAAGACGTCGCCACATTGCTCGATAACCCATGGCCTGTCCACTTCCTCTGATTTCGTTTGTTATTACTCTTACCAGTTCGACAGGATCCAACGGCAAATCTCTTCGCCTTAGCCTGTTGTTACGTATTACTCGACGAAGCTGCCGTAAACTCAGAACAATGCCGTGTCTCAAAGCAAGCAAACAAAGAATATCTGTTCCTGTGTAACCATGGCTCAAGTAGTGCATGATCAATGCGTTTCTCAGGTGCGGAACAAAACCAATGAATTCAGCCGCTGTGTAGTCTGGGGGAGAAGCTGTCCCTTGTTGAAAAAGCACCAGTATCATAAAAGCCTGCAAGCAGAAGAGTAAAACTTCCTGATGGGATTCTTTCAAAACAAACTTTCATTCAATGTTTGGATATGAACAAGTGCATGGAGAAACCAGCTTCCTTTCGGGCCATGCTTACAGTGGTTTCCATGGGTGAAGCTCAGTGGCGGCACATGGGGAGGGAGATGGGGAAAATCCCAACCTCAGCTGAGGTATGTAGCGGCCTAACAGGTACACGTATATGAACAAAAGATATTGCATTCTTTCTGAGATCCTGAGACATATCTCTCCCCAAGATATATAACTCCGGCAGAGTTTAGGAGGGGGGTCCTTGGATCTTATCGGGACTTTGTCCATACATCCCATCAGACTCTACTTTTTAATGTTTTCAAATAACTTAGAGAAATACCGAAATGCATGATAATCGATTACAAGTTTTGCATGAGATGAAGGATCATGAATCAAAATGTACCTATCCTGAGATTTGAAGCCCGAGTTTGTCAGCCAATTAGGATGTTTGTCCCACGTTCCTCAAACATAGATCATCAATAGCATGATTTACGGCACCAGCAAAAAGTGAACGTAGATGAAAGCAAGTTAAATAAAGAACAATATGTCGCGATGGCACATGTATAACTACGTAGTCATTGTCAGAATGGCATTGAGGCAATTTCATTTCGGCAAGTATAGAATTTGATATTAGTGTTTCTGTGACAAATTACGGCGAAAAGCTCCTAAACCTTCCCCGGGTTCACATACATTAGTTCTGGATCGACCTTCATACTTGGCGACTAAGGTTTTCTTTGTACTAACCCCTTCTTTAGTGGCATTAAATTTGCACACAATGATATGCTAAAACCGTAGAGATTCCGGTGGATTCGCCCGGGCCCCGGAACCCCACCGAGTTTTTTCCCATTGTACATGGCTACATCAAGCCCTTGGACGGGCCCCACGGACGCTACTCGATAAAGCCAGTGCTGCAGGCAAAATATGTTACCACTAGTAATTCTATTTTGACCTCCATTTGCCCACCCCTATTCTAAAATCCTGGTGCCGCTACTGGGAAATCCATAGGCCTTTTGAGGTAGGGGCCTAAACTGGCTAAGGATCCGTAGTCTTTCAATATTCTACACTACTTTATATGCTTCAAACAAGTTTAACGGAATTCCACACATACACTGTAATGAGGGATTGGGGTGCGGGGGATTCTTGCGGATTGAATTACCATGACTTTCTAATTTCAACACACTAAACGTTAGGAGAAGCCTTTCCATCGGTATCGCAACAGATGTCTGTAAGCCTTAACTTGCCCATTGAAACTGTCCTTTTTTATTACGACATCTACCAGAACAAAATCTCATCCCTTTCCATTAAAAAAATAAGCTAGGCAGTATAGCTTACTTAAATTTCCCTTACATGTACAGACATACAGGACGTTCTGGCCATAGCCTGTCTTACTCATTTACGAACATATAAATTCATGAAAATGTAGCAAAACTTACAACGAAAAAGAACATGATGCAGGTCCTAGACAAACACAACGGTGGAGGAATCGTTCATACAAGGATATTATCTTCTTCAGTTGACCATGAAACAGTAGAGAGGTCTGTAACAGCTTCGATAAGTTGTAATTTTAACATTTTGTGGATAATTGTTCAGTTGATCACGTAAAAAGAAGTAAACAAGTAAACATTCTGCAGAAAATTCTTTAATTGCTCACCTACGAAGAACGCAATAAGTCAACATTTTGCAGAAAATTGTTGAATTGACAACATGTGATAAGTTATCATTTGAACTTTTTTCAGAAAAATTTTCTAATGCTCCATTAGAAAAGATGTGAACAAGTCAACATTTTGCAGAAAATTGTTGAATTGACAAGATGTGGTAAGTTGTCATTTACACATTTTACAGAAAATTGTTGAGATGCTCACTTATTATAGAAGTGAACAAGTGGTCATTTTGCAGAAAATTGTTGAAATGACAAGATATGATAAGTTGTTATTGAAACAATTTGCAGAAAATTGTTCAATTGCTTACTTAGGGAGAAAGTTAACAAGTTAACATTTTCAAGCAAATTGTTGAATTGATAAGATGTGATGAGATGTCATTTCAACATTTTTCACAAAATTGTTGAGATGCTCACTTAGAAAAAAAATGAACAAGCATACATCTTGGAAAATTGTTGAATAACAAGATATGATAAATGGTTATTCGAACATTTTGCAGAAAATTGT